>CM046391.1:47575303-48775303 GCA_025413875.1 Rhododendron molle
TGGCTTGCTTGTTTTTTTGATCCACTTGTTGGCTTGCTAGAATTGGAAACTGGAAAATTGGAAATGGAAAATGGTGCTGGTCCCTGCTGGACAATTGGAATATGATGTTTAATATGGCCCAAAACGTGGATATGGGCCATATGGCATTGAGCCTGATTAGACCTGTTGGAAAAGTAAAAATAAGTCCAACAAAATTAAAAAGTCAGTCAAAAAAATGGCCCAACAAAATTGACAAAGCCCAAAATAAAAGGCCCAACAAAAAAAGCCCAATCCGAGAACCCGATCGAACCCGACCCGACATGTGTAACGGTCGGTTCGGTTTTAACCCGACAATTGCTTCGGTTGGGTTCGGGTGTGACATCTTCAATCTGACCAGATGTCGGGTCGGGTTGAACCCGACCCGAACCCGACCCGTGGCCAGCCCTAACCAGCACCCTGATATTTTCCTCACGATGACTGCAAATCCAAGGTGGCCAAAGATTACCGCAGCTTTGTTACCTCGTCAAACAGTTGTTGATCATCTTGATTTAGTTGCCCGTGTGTTTGAACTAAAACGAAGGGCTTTGATGAGGAAAATAAAAAAAAATAAAGTGTTTGGTAAGAAGGTTGCACATGTTTTCACAATTACATTTCAAAAGCGAGGCCTCCCACATATGCACGCACTTTTATTCCTTAAAGGGCCGGATAAAATTCAGACATGTGCCCAAGTAGAAAAAAAAGTATATGTGGAATTCCCATATCCAAAAGATGATCCCGAACTTTTTGAAACAGTTAAGTGTTGTATGGTGCATGGATCGTGTGGAACATGTAATCATCAAGTACCGTGTATGAAAAATGGCAAATGCATTAAAAGATACCCTCAGGACTTTGTAGATGCTACAAGCATGGACGAAGACGAATATCCCATTTATCGTCGCTACAAAACTGATCAAGTGTACACTGTGACGAGGCAACCAGTTGATAATATAGATTGCGTACCATACAATGCATATCTTTCAAGACGGTTCAATTGACATATTAATGTGGAGGTTTGTGCAGGAATGAGATGTGTCAAGTACATCTATAAGGGTTACGATTGCGCAACAATGGTCTGGGATCAATAAATAAGATCCAACAATATTTTGATGGCAGGTACATTGGACCGCCAGACGCTGCTTGCAGAATTTTTGGTCATCATTTACATGAAGAGGTACAACAATTATGCGACTAGATATTCATTTACCAGGAATGCATCATGTTAATTTTAATCCAAATGAAACATTGGAGTCAATTAAAGATAGAGCTGCTCATCAGAAGTCGACTTTGATTGAATTTTTTTCATGGTATGCTTCCAACCCTAATGCATGTGCCTACACTAATCAAGAATTCCCTCAGCATTTCATTCGAAAAAAAAACGAAAAAGATATGGATGCCAAGAATAACAGGGTTTGCTATTGGAAGAATGTACTTTGCTAGGCCTAACTGTGATGTGAAATTCTATATGCGTTTGCTACTTACCGTTATCAAAGCACCGAAACCCTTTGAATGTTTGAGGACAATTAATAATGTCTTGCACGATTCATACAAGTCTGCATGTATTGCAAAAGGACTTTTGGAAGATGACGAAGAATGGATACAATGTCTTACGGAAGCTGCAATTAAAAAAACTGGATACCAATTAAGGAGATTGTTTAGCATTATTCTCTCACAATGCTTCTCGTTACAACCATATGCTCTATGAAAACAGTTCTCATTGCATATATGTGATGATCTTGCATATAAGATTCATATGTTATTGGGAATTTCAACCCAACTGAGGCTTAAGTTGAGAATTATGGTTTGTATCTTCTTAATCAATTGCTTCAAGAATCAGGTAAGACATTATTCGACTTCTCGCCTATGCCACATCCAAGTGGGAATTGGAATGCGGTAGTTGTTAATAGGCTAATCTTAAAACATCAACAACTCCGATTTGAGGCCCGACAGACAGATGCACAAAATTTGATTGATAGCCTTAACAATGCACAACTTTTAGTGCAATTACTGGTTCGGTCTTTGGTAATGAAGGAACTGTTTTTTTTTTGTGAGCGGGAGTGCCGGAACTGGCAAAATATTTTTGTACAACACAATTGCATTGAAATGTCGCAGTCTGGGCCATATTGTTGTCACCATGGCTTCGTCTGGAATTGCATCATTATTATTGTCGTGAGGTCGCACTGCACACTCAACATTTTGTATTCCACTGGATGTATTGGACGACTCTATTTGTAATTTCAGCAAACAATTGTTTTAGGGAGAGCTGTTTAGAGAGACTACACTTATAATATGGGATGAGGTTCCTGTGCAGCATAAACATTGTGTTGAAGTGGTCGATCGCACTCTTAGGGATATTTGGGATAATGATAAGCCATTTGGAGGTATTACCGTTATACTTGGCAGAGACTTCTGACAAATCTTAACCGTTGTGATGAAAGGGGTTCATGAGCAAATTGTGAACGCATCACTGAATGGTCTTTTATTTGGAAGCATGTCCAGGTTTTGACTTTGGATTTGAATATGCGTCTGAATCATGTCGAATGTGGAAATTCTAATTTTGCTGATTTCTTGATGGAGGTAATATTTTGGACAAACTGTTTCACTATATGATGGTACTTTTAATTTATTAAAATGCTCATATTTGATATGTGTTTGCATTTATTTATTTCCTTTGCAGATTGGAACTAATCCTAAAAAGATCGTAAAGCTTCCATCCACAAAAAACAAATGCCAAGATCTAAATAAATTACTGTTTATAGTTTATTCTCGCCTGAATGTGGCATCAACGTCGACCCCGATGTTTTTAATCGAGCGCACCATCATTTCGGCCAAAAATGAGGATGTTATTGCTATTAACGCCGCTGTATTGAACATTTTCCTAGAGATGCCTCTACTTATTTAGCGGCAGATAAAATGTCTGACAATGATGAAATTGATCGTACCATTACCAATCGATACTCGAATGAGTACTTGAACTCATTAGATCCTCCCGGCCTATCACCATTTAAGTTAGAGTTGAAAGTGGATTGTCCTGTTATGTTACTAAGAAACATTGCGCCGAATGATGGACTTTGTAATGGCACACGAGTTATGGTAGTTAGATGTACCTCTCGCATAATTGAAGTTCAAATTTTAACAGGAGAAGTTTGGTAATTCAGCCTTCATACCAAGAATATCTTTGACCCCTTCCTCATCTGAATTTCCTTTTCGAATGACAAGACATCAATTTCCTGTTCAATTGGCATACGCTTTGATCATAAATAAATCGTAAGGTCAATCAGAGAAATTCATTGGGGTTAATTTACGCACACCAGTTTTTAATCACGGACAATTTTATATCGCTGTGGGCTCCCGTGCCCTGCTTTTGAAAGAGTCGCCACCCGGATTTTTGAGATGGATCATCCAAGAAACCGAGGAGTTGCTTGCAAAAGGCTTTCGATCTAACGAAAACGTTGAGATTTTGGGTTCGGGAGCCACATTACGAATGGGGAAGATTTTTCTTTAAAAAGCACCATACTCGCCCAGTAAAACCGGTCTCTACTTAATGTTTTCAAAAGGGGGAATCTTCAATATCATTTAGAAAGCTCTTTAATAAAGCACATAACGGGGAAGGGACATGGGAAATATATCACATTGACGTGCATGTGGTGCTGTCTGTATAGTCATGATAAAATGACGTGAACAAATGGAATAAAAATCATCCAGCAAAGCATGCGGACCTCGGCTGTTCACGGCACCTGAGTTGCGCGCGCATCTCAACATGCCGTCGTGGTACGGCTCTTTGTCGGTATTGCAGACTTTCAAAACATTATCTAGCTCATTGTTTTCTCTGTGCATCTTTTAGAAAACTCATCAGACACCTCATGGCAGTCAGATCATCCCAAAAATGTTGTTATTTTCTCAAAACAAGGTTTTAAAACAGTTTTGACATATTTGATCATTCGGGATGATCTAGAAAGTCTTTTTAAAGAGCCAAAACATGGCTTGTAGATATGGTCTTATTTTGAAAGCAACAGAAACAGTAAACAGCAGATATAGACAACCACAACAGATGAAAACTCAAATCCAGACAGCCTGCCTGCGATAATACCAACATACACAGGTGCCGTGCGCTGAGGGTGCCGCGCTCCTAATCAATAGGCCGCGCAGTTTCCCAACCTCAGCATAGTACTATTTTTATTTTATGAAAATAGATTTCGAGTCAGGATCTAACAAAAAGGGATTAGACCTATTGACAGAAGAGTCCCCTCAGGACCAGAACGGAGTCTAGTCCGAGGAAACTAGTTTTTACCTTTGGTTTCGAGCTTGATTAAGGGTTATTGATATAAGGATGTGGATGGATCATCACGGATGTAGGTGGAGGAGGTTGAATGAGACAAAGAGAGTATGGGTGTGAGTGAAGGTTAGGTATTTTGGGTGATGGAGTTTTGAAGTTAATGAAAGATCAACTTCAATAATGAGAAGGGAGTGAGTGAAAGCACTTAAAGAATGTCTTTTGGAAATGATTTTCTTTAAGACTTGGAAATGGAAGTGAAAGTAGGAAAGTGGGTGTGAAAACTAGAGAGAAAAAGCTTATGGAGTGAGAATACCCAAAAGCAAAGAGAGCCAAAAGAAAGGCCAAGAGGGGACCCCTTTTCCTTGAGTGGAGGGGTTAATTTATAGGCAAAGGCCAAGGATTTTGAATTTCAAATGGTGGAGGTATTTTCTGGGCGGGCCAGAAGTGCATTTTCGGCTGAGCTAGTCATCAGCTGTGGCTTAAACTGGCGTGGCCGACAGCTTTCTGAGCCAGTCAGCTTTTTGCTCAAGGTGCCATGCGGTGAGGTTTGGCCGCGCGCGGCTTTTTGGGTTTCAAGGTGCCATGCGCTCCAGTCAATATCCGCACGGTGCCTCCTTTTTCGGTCCAGCGTCTTTTGGGCTTTTGTTTTGGGCTTTTCAGGTTTTCGGGTTCTTTGGGGTTTTTTGGTTTACATGGGCTTAGGAAAATCCTTTTTCAAGCTCGCAAAGGTATCGTTTCCTTTATTTCATCATCGATGCGGACAAAGACTCTCCGAGGTCCGGATTGGGGTGTTTACAGTAGTCCCTCTATAACGTAACTCGGATACCATTGGTTGGTACGAGTGACGCTTAAAGAATAGGCATCCCAATCCGTTGCTCTAAAGCCTTTGAACAGAGGCAAAACGAAAAATGCAAGTAAATAACGATGGTGGTCGCGCTCGGGGAGCTGCCTACGTACCCCGTTGTAGGGATCAGACCAGCGTAGTTCGATTGGGACAATGCAATGCGAGAAAACAAGTCCCGGAGGACAAAATCGTGCAAAGGCAACAATGAAGTGCTTAAGGTGTCGTGTGTCATGCAAATATTGCGAAAAATTCGAGACAAGCCCTCGGGGGGCAAAAACTGAGACGAGTAGAGACCTTAGGTTGGTTATGCCGTAGCTTGAGAAACGAAGAGACGTTAGGTCCGTTAGACCGTGGCTCGAGAGACGAGGAGACGTTAGGTCCATTAGACCGTGGTTCGAGAGACGAAGAGACGTTAGGTCCTTTAGACCGTGGCTCCAGAGACGAAAAAGCGAGACGAGCCCTCAGGAGGCGAAGAAGTGAATTTTGAATTTTTGAGACGAGCCCTCGGGAGGCGAAAATTGAATTTTGAATTTTTGAGACGAGCCATCGGGAGGCGAAAATTGAATTTTAAATTTTTGAGATGAGCCCTCGGGAGGCGAAAATTGAATTTTGAATTTTTGAGACGAGCCCTCGGGAGTGTAGACACTCCAATCCGGACCTTGGAGAGTCTTTGTCCACCCTGATGATGAAACAGAGGAAACAGTGCCTTTTGCGAGCTTGAAAAGGGATCTCCCTAAGCCCAAAGAAAATCCAAAAACCCAAAAAAGCCTGACAAGCCCAGACAAAGCCCAAAGACTCCGAACCGAAGGAAGAGGTACCGTGCGGATTGACACTAAAGCGCACGGCACCTTGGAAATTCAAGGGACCGTGCGCGGCAAAATTGAACCGCACGGCACCTTGAGCAAAAAGTGGCCAGCTCGAAAGGCATCGGCCACGCCAGTTTGAGCCACAGCTGATGACTGGCTCAGCCGAAAATGCACTTCTGGCCCGCCTAGAAAATACCTCCACCACTTGAAATCAAAATCCTTGGCCTTTGCCTATAAATTGACCCCTCCACTCAAGGAGAAAGGGGCCTTTCTTTTGAGTCCCTCTCTTGCCTTTCCTTTGGCTCTCTTTACTTTCTCTCTCTAAGTTCCCACACCCACTTTCTTCATACCACTTCCGTTTCCAAGTCTTAAAGGATGTCATTCCTAAAAGACATTCTTTAAGCACCTTCACTCACTCCTTTCTCATCACTCACTCCTTTACATTGATCAGGCGCGCGGCACCCTGACCCTCAACGCACGGCATGGTACATACTGATGCTATTGTGAGCAGGATGTCTGGATCTGAGTTTTCCTTTGTTGTGGTTATCTGTACCTACTGTTTACTGTTTCTGTTGCTCTTAAAATAAGACCATATCTACAAGCCATGTTCCGGCTCTTTTAAAATCTTTTCAAGATCATCCCAAATGATCAAACATGTTAAAAATTACTTTAAAACCATGTTTTTAGAAAGACAATGACATTTTTGGGATGATCTGACTGCCGTGAGGTTTCTGATGAGTTTTCCAAAAGATATACAGAGAAAGCAGTGAGCTAGATAATGTTTTGAAAGTGTGCAACAGTCTGACAGCAGAGCAGCTACCACGCACGGCAGGTTGAGATTACGCGCGGGGCATCTCAAGGTGCCGTGAACAGTTTGGCTGAGGACCAGACCGCTTGCTGAACGTTGTTTATTTCATCTGCTCACATCATTTTATCACTACTGTACAGGCAGCACCACATGCACGTCAATGTGATATATTTCCCATGTCCCTTCCCCGCTATGTGCTTTATTGAAGAGTTTGATATTCCAAATAATATTGAAAATTCTCCCTTTTGAAAACATTAAGTAGAGACCGGTTCTACCGGGCGAATGAGGTGCTTTTTAAAGAAAAACCTTCCCCATTCGTAATGTGGCTCCCGAACACAATATCTCAACGTTTTCGCTAGACCAAAAGCTTTTTCCAAACGACTCCTCGGTTTCTCGGATGATCCATCTCAAAAATCCGGGTGGCGACTCTTCGAGTTAGCACTTTTCGGGCACGGGAGCCCACAGTGGCGACTCCGCTGGGGACAGTTTTTATTCAATACTTTTTTTTTTTTAAAAATGTGTACAAAAGTATTGAATGACCAAGAGGGCCAAACTTGAAAGGTGTTTCTAAAAGGGGGATTTTCAAATATTTTTCGGAAGATTAAACTCTTTTATCCTGTACACTTTGCACCGTACAAGCCTCGCTAAGCGTGTCTCGGCTATCTTGCTCAGTTTACCGGTGACAAGCTCTCCCGGGATGCCTAGTAACCATCGATTATGATGAGCCATCGTGCTGTTTGACCGTTGTCTTGCAATACACTCGACACGGGGTAGTACATCTTGGATCTAGTCCGGGGAACCATTTCGAGACCAAAACCAACCTTTGCACTTGTACATAGCCATAGAACCTTTCCAACTAGGACAGGAACCCACGGCTAGAACTTATGTGTTATATCCTGCTTACGTGCCTTTTATTCCTGTACACACGCATCATCCACACACCATTGCATCTTGCGGGCTAGAGGAATAGGCTCCCTTAGAATTCTTTAGGGCCCTCCGGTCGGTCTAGAAGACCTTAAATCCATGGAGTTTGTGATACCTCCGGTGTTTGCCGTGCCCGAACGGCTCCCTTGGTTTGGGTCTAGCCTTAAGCGCGTGTGTATCTAGATTCCGGTAGTCACATTGCTCTGTCTCGGATGGTCACGGTAGGAGATTGGCTCTGGTTCCGACCCGCTCGAAATTTAACCTGCCTGACAGCACCTACCCAGACTATCGAAAATCTTCTGTACAAATATCTAAAGTGAGATTTGAACCACGGTAGGTCCTAGGCCTTGTTTCTAGGAGACGGGTAGAAGTAGGGCGGGTATCCGGATTGGTTATGAGTTGCTCCCTTTTGACTTGTTGCCAGTACATCCAACATTAATCGCCTGCAAAGGAAAGAAGCTGTACCCAATTGGTTCTATCTGTCCCAGAGACTAGTTCGCGTAGACACCCTGGAAGGACCCCCACTGTTTGAGGTCCAAGTTGAGGAGGAGGAAGAACCTGTGGTAGAAGAATCCATAGACTCAGTCCCGCCCGAAAATCTTTCATCCATGTCTGACCAGGGAGACGGAATGGAAGAACTTAGGCAGAACATGGCCAATATGGATGCTCAGTTTAAACAGTCCCTCATCGGCATTGACGTGCAACTCAAAGCCGCCGTAGTCTCTATGAAAAATGACATGAATATGATAATGGAAAGTATGTAGGAAATCACCGATAAGCTCCTGATTAAGACTTCCCTGCAATCCGAGCAACCACCTAAAGTGGAGATACTAGCAGTTGACCCTAACCTGGCCGCTCTTATGGATAAGATTGGCAAATTAGAGGAATTCGTCCAAGAAACCAAACGACTTGGAAAAGGAGAAATCGACATGAGCAAGCTATGCCTCTTTCCGAATGCCAAGCTACCGAAAAAGTTCAAAGGAGTGGACTTTGCAAAGTTCGATGGAACCGGCGATCCAAGGGCCCATCTTCAAGCATATGTCGGATCCCTCACAATGCGTGGTATCGAGAAAGAAGCTATGGCCCAACTTTTCCACGAGTCCTTATCTGGTCCAGCCTTGCAATGGTTCCTCTCTCTCGAACCATCCAAGAAAAGGACTTGGGAAGACATCGGGACAGCTTTCGTGGCTCAGTATGACTTCAATGTTGACCTGAAGATGACCACGAGGGAATTGGAAAGCACAAAGATGAGTGAGAAGGAAAGCTTTGCCGACTTCGTGAAGCGTTGGAGGGCTAAAGCTGCCCAAATGCAGAATAAGTCTGACCTGAAAGAACAAATACGGATAATAACCAAGAACTTGCCAAGCTCCTTTGCTCCGTACATGGTTCTCTGTCAGGCTGCTCCAAATTTTGAAACCTTTTATGATTCTGGATTGGCTGTAGAGGAGGCTTTGCGAGATGGAACTCTGGAGAAAAAGGAATCAGGATCCGGGTCGAAATCTAAAAGGGCATATTCGGGAAACAGCAACGTTCTCTTCGGGAATACCAACCAAGCAGGAACTTCATCCACTAAGCCTGTAGAAGTTAACCAAATTTCTGAAAAACCAAGATCCCAGAGCCGAACCTTCACCCAATTCAGCACTCCAAGATCCACTCTCCTTAAGAAACTCGCAGACATCGGAGTGTTGAAACCTCTTCCGCCACCACAAACCATTCCACCAAACCTCAACCAAAACGTCTACTGTGACTTCCACCAAATGCCCGGCCATACCACCGACAACTGCATCCGTCTCCGCTATGAAATTCAAAACCTCATTGACAACAAAATTGTCGACGCTCCGCTCGCGGATAAACCAAATACTGTTTCAAACCCTTTACCCCAACACAACGCTCCCTTCTGTATTAACCAAATCACCTTAGCCGAAAATCAAAGCATCCCAGAATTTGACCCCACCCTGTCCATTATCCCTGATACCGAACCAATCCCTGCTGGTGAAATTCCCGAAGAAACTGCCTTTCGTTCTATATGGGAATGGAAAGATACATGGGGAGAACTGATTGCTGATTGGGAAGAATTTGAAACTGCCAATTTCCAAAGAAATGACGAACCCTTGTTCGAAGCCGGATGGGAGGTTGATTGGCAGAACATCCAGGCAGATCCACTTGATGGGTTCTCTTTGTATGCACTGTTTGAAAATCAAGGGGAAGAATACCAAGTTTTTCAAGATGTGCCTGAATGGGACTGACCCAGGATGAGTACCGGCTTTTGGCCTGGAATGACCACTGGATACCTTCACCTCGGCCAAAGATCGCTCGGGTGAAGAATACAGTTTGGATATCCACCTAAGATAATGACGTACAATTGGCCAGAGCGCTCCGCTCCGGCCGGATTTCTCTCATTTTAATGATTTTGTCATCAACAACCTGTATAGCAATGTGAACCTCACCCCGTACCCGAACCTTCCTGGATTTGAAGAAGAAGTTGCTAGCAATGGGTTTGACCCAATGGACTACCTTATAGATGAGACTGAATCTGAATCCTTGGTTACTTTTCCGAAAGACGCCGAAATTGCTATGATGAACTTATGGGAAGATGAACCAGGGGTTGGAACAAACTTGTGGGCAAACACCGAGGTGGTCAACATAAAAGTGGGAAACGAAGAATGGACCGTCAACAAGACCATAATGGAGGCCGAAAAATGGAAGCCCGAAGATCTGTGGGATGACTTGGTTATTGCTGATTTGGCTGCCAATCTGCGGGATACAACTATTGGAAACAAGCGTAAAGCCCTGGCCGATTTATGGAGTGAAGAATCAAAGTACCGACAGATTGATCACCTAACCAGAAGCGGTCATGTTTACCAGCCTCCAAACCTTCAAGTTGGAGAATCTTCCAACTCTGCAGTTCCGGGGCCTCTGATCCCTTTACCACCCCGGTCAAGAACACCTTTCGACCCTTCGACCCACCAACCAAGGAGCCTTCCCGACCAGAGAAGAACCCCGAGGGAATGATTAAGCGTCAACTCGAGCAAACCCACGCCAAGATGTTTGTCTGGGATGTGCTAGTTCACTCCACACGCCATCGTGAAAGTCTTATCCAAGCACTGTTTCAGCTAAAGGTTCCTTCCGCTATAACCCCCGATGAGCTTGTGGCACTGATCAAAACCATACCTGTCAAACACGCTATCACCTTTACCGATTGAGACTTACCTGCCGAAGGAATTGATCACAATCGGCCGCTGCACATCACCCTGAAATGCCATGGCAAATCGGTTCCAGTGATCTTGGTCGACAATGGTTCAGCAATTAATGTCTGTCCACTCCGTGTTGCTTACTGCTTGGGGTACAAAAATAAGGACTTCTCCCCATCAGAAGTCAAGGTCCGAGCATATGACAACACTCGGAGGGATGTGGTTGGGACTCTCATGATTCCTATGACCTTCGGACCATATCAGACAGAAGTGTAGTTTCACGTGGTAAATATCCCCGCCTCCTTCAAGCTCCTCCTGGGAAGGCCCTGGCTGCACCGGCCAGACATCATGGCTGTGCCCTCCACACTCCATCAGAAAATTCGGCTGGGACTGGAAACGAGAATGCTTACTATTCATGGGGACTCTGGGATCCATGCCCCTGTTGAAGACAATGCCCCACTCTGGGAAATTCAGCATGGAGAAAAAGATATCGCCTTGGGAGGATTCTCTTTAGATACCTCCAAATCTGTCTATTCGATTAGAATTGATGATGACTTCGTTGTGAGCAATGTGGCCATTAAGATAATGAAGAAGGTGTCTTACATGCCAGGATTGGGACTGGGAAAGAACCTCCAGGGCCCTGCAAAGTTTGAAGCCCAGGGCACTCTGATGCGTACAACTGGTCTTGGTTACTCGCCCTCAAGTAACAGCAAGGTAAAAAAGGGCAACAGGCTAGAGGATTACTTTGTCAAAGAAGAAGCAAAACAAATTTACCGGGGACAGCTGGAACCATTTTGGGATAAAGAAACCAATACCTTCTTACCAGGATTTGAGATATTTGCCAACGATGTCTGGCCTGATAGTGAGGAAGAAACTGAGGATGAGAAGGGACAGAAGGAACCGGCCGACTGGATTGAGGTCTTCGCCATGGGTAGTCTCACAACTCTGTTCAGGGAAGACGAATCAATGGGTACAGCTGTAGAAGCGGAAGTGCTGATGATGGAACAAGAAACCCCCGAGGATCCAACTTTGGTCATCATGGATGCTACTGGAGAATACAAAAACTGGACCTTCATGCCAAGTGCAACTTACCATGGATCAGAGTCCGAGTCTGAGTCTGTTAAGTCTTCTAAGTCTTCTAAGTCTGCCGAGTCCGAGCTGGTGCCTCTTGGCCCAAACTTTCAGCGTTTGTATTTCGAGTTCGAATCCCCCCGTGTGTATGGTGCCCCCGAGGCCTCCGTTGATCATGAAATGAATGAATCTGATTCTGCTTACTTCCCTGACTTTGAAATAAATTGCGTCGACCCTGGTGATGAAGAGATTGATTTCGACGGGGACATCCCCAAAGAAATCCGATCCCTAATCGACAGGGAAGATGAAAGGCATGCTCAGCCTGTAAAAGAAGAAATCGTTTTAATAAATTTGAGAGATGAAAGGAATCCCCGGATGACCCAGATTGGTTCCGCGCTATCTGTTGAAGAGCGCGAAGCCCTTGTAGACTTGCTCAAGGAATTCGAAGATCTGTTTGCATGGTCACACGCAGATATGCCCGGAATCGATCCTGAAATCGTGGAACACCGGATTCCCCTTTATCCCGACACGAAGCCAGTAAAACAGAAACTAAGGCGCATGAGACCTGATTGGGCGCTTAAGATTAAAGAGGAAGTCACTAAACAGATTAACGCTGGGTTTTTAATGGTAAACGAGTACCCTCAGTGGGTTGCAAACATCGTCCCCGTGCCAAAGAAAGATGGCAAAATAAGGGTCTTTGTCGATTTCAGGGACCTTAACAAAGCCAGCCCTAAAGATGACTTCCCACTACCGCACATTGATGTGCTAGTTGATAATACCGCCGGCCATGCCCTGCTCTCTTTCATGGATGGTTTTTCGGGGTACAATCAAATCCTTATGGCTCCAGAGGATCGGGAGAAGACTATGTTCGTCACTGAGTGGGGGACGTATTGTTATCGAGTCATGCTCTTCGGACTAAAGAATGCAGGATCCACTTACCAGCGGGCCGCCACGGCATTATTACACGACATGATTCACAAAGAAGTAGAGGTCTACGTTGACAATATGATTGTTAAAGCCAAAGAGCGAGAAGGGCATCTGCCGGCACTCAGGAAGTTCTTCGAGAGAATTAGGAAGTACAAGATGCGCCTCAATCCCGCCAAATGCACGTTTGGGGTCACTGCAGGGAAAATGCTCGGATTCATGATCACCACCCGAGGCATAGAGGTCGATCCATCAAAGATCAAAGCTATCCTAGAAATGGAGCCACCACGATCTGAGAAGGATGTAAGGAGTTTTCTTGGCAAGGCGCAATTCATCAGTAGGTTCATTGCAAGACTGACCTCAACCTGCGAACCCCTGTTCCGCTTGCTCAAGAAAGGAGTGCCATTCGTTTGAGATGATAGGCGCCAGAAAGCTTTCGAAGCCATCAAGGCCTAGCCACCGGTATTAACGCCGCCCATAGCAGAAAACCTTTGATCCTATACCTGTCAACTCCGCCTTCGATGGGGTGTATGTTGGCAGGAAGGAGATGATGGGGTTGAAAAGGCAAATATACTACCTCAGCAAGAAGATGGTTGGACCAGAAAAGCGTTATACTCCCCTAGAAAAGACATGCTGGGCACTTGTGTGGGCTTCCAGGAAGTTGAGGCATTATATGCTGGCATATCCGGTAAGGCTGATATCTCGTATGGATCCCCTAAAATATCTATTTGAGAAACCGGCCCTCACAGGCAGGATGGCACGGTGGCTACTGATGTTGGCCGAATTTGAGTTAAAGTATGTCACCCGAAAGTCAGTAAAAGGAAGAGCCGTCGCGGAATTCCTAGCCGATTGCCCAGTCAGGGAGGAGAAGATGCCGAATTCAATTTCCCCGATGAAGACATAATGACAGTAGCCGAGGACATTTGGCAGTTGTACTTTGATGGAGCAGCCAACCAGAAATCGGTGTATTGCTTATTTCGCTCGATGGATCGCACATCCCGTTGGCATTCAAGCTCAACTTTGAAGTCACCAATAATCAGGCAAAGTACGAGGCTTGCATCGTAGGCATGGAGGCAGCCATCGAGATCGGCATAGAAAAACTGGAAGTTGTGGGAGATTCAAACTTAGTTGTGTCTTAAGCAAATGGCGACTGGAAGGTTAAGGAAGAAAAGTTGAAACCCTATCATCAGGATCTCGAAGATCTTATCCCTCACTTCAGCAAGGTGACATTCACTCATGTCCCGAGATTCAAAAATCAATTTGCAGTTGCTTTGGCGACATTGGCATCAATGATCGAAATTCCTGTTGGCATAAAGTTAAGACCAATCGTGATAGAACAAAGGGATATTCCAGTATACCAGCATGTCATGGCAGTTGACGAGCCCGATAACGGCCATCCATGGTATTATGACATTTGGAGGTATGTGGAGAGAGGAGAGCACCCCATGGGAGCAAGCAAGATGGACCGAATCGCTCTCCAGAGAATGGCAGCTCAATACATTATCTGCAGAGGGAACCTATACCGAAGGTCACATTGTGGCACGCACAAATTGTGTATCCATGGGGAAGATGCGAAGAGGGTAATGGAAGAAATCCACGAAGGTGTATGCGGCCCTCACATGAATGGTATAATGTTCGCCAAGAAAATCCTCAGGCAAGGATACTTCTGGGCCACTGTAGGGGGAAAAGTCCAGACAATGCCTAAGAAGCCACTGTGGGATGACAGCCTCACGTGCTTCTTCGCCGGAACCCTAATATGCTGACTGAACCCTAGCCTGCAAAACAGACAGGAATGAGCGCACTTTTGCCTCTCGTGGCAAAGGCCCTTCGATGCCTAAATTAGTATCACGTACCAGCAAGAAACCCTAATTATCAGAAAGAAACTGCAATATGAATACCGAATATTGCGTACCTTTACCTCTAGGTTTACCTCGTATTTATAGATTTGCAGCTACTTGCTCTCCAAGCATCTTTGTTGCCCTAGGTTTCCTATCTCGTATAGGAAACCCCGTATCCCTTGGATTCTCATTCCCTAAATCGTTTGTTTCCTTTTGGACCATTTAGGAACCTTTCTCATAATGGGACCGTGGATCCCATCCCCGTTAGGTATTTCGTCCAGATTCTCCTTCTTTACTGAGTATTGCCATTCTTGGACCCTTCTAGAGCGTCCTCCAGAATTGTGCTCCTGTCGAACTTGCTCATTGCCGAACAGCCCACCTGGACCAGTGACTTCACATGTCACTTACCCGGCCTAGTAATTCCTCATGTTCGTCGGAGCATGCCCCTGCTCGGGTAACTTGGACCAAAGACTTCTCATGTCTCTGGTCCTTTTCGCCGAACAGATCGTCTGGTACTAGTGACCCCTTCTGTCACCAGTTTTTAACCACTGCACGGAGGCACCCCTCATTCAACGGCTCACGTGATACCCGAACATCACATGTTCGGTTACTTTTTGCGTATGCTCGGGATTACCTCCCTACAATTGCTCCCCAGTTTTGCCCTTATACCACTGTCTGGAGGTATAGGGTGAAACTTAATCCGTTATTTAAATATCTTAGTCCTGATGGGATATAATCACTCATGTCTTTTGAAGTCTTATTTTTGGCGGCTTCAGCCATTATTATTTCGGAATAAGGGGTCCACGTGGTGTATCTCGTACGTTTATCATTTAATCCGATCTGACGTTTCTTAAGACGGCGTTTAATCGCGTTCCTTCCAAACCCCCTTCCCCGTTACTTTTCATATAACGGAGTTAGAGGAGATGTTTCGTCTCCGTTTCACTCCCTTATACCCAAAAAGGGGATCTTTTTGGGTTTTTACTCTTCCAATTTTTGATTTCGTAGTTCTCTTTCTAGGGAATCAGGCGAGAGTACTTCCTCATCTTCCGCCATCGCCGCCGCCTGCCAGGCGACCGTTACTCTTATCATCGTAAGACCTCTTACTTTCTTCTCTTCTCGTGCTTTTTTTTCTGAGATTTCGTTCTCAAATCCCTAGGGTTTCATTCGTCCCCACCTTCATCGTTTTCTCGAGTTCAATCATGGCGGGTGGTAATGGTAGCGATAGTGGCCCAAAACCTGGTAAATTTAGGAAACTCTGCGAAACCCCCGCTGCAATGGCAGCTTTTAAGACAACTTACAACGTCCCAGACAACGTTGTACTCGAACTGGCTCCCTTAGGCGCGGAGAAGAACGCCTGTCCTTGGCAACGAAGCTGCATTCCCATCGTTGCCATCGTTGAGGGTGGAGTTCATTTCCCTCTCGATCCGCTGCTCCGGCGTGTACTAAACTGGTACCGTCTTACCCCTATGCAAGTTTCCACCAATTTTTTCAGATTGGTGATGGGGATTGTGGCTTTAAATAGGATCCTAGGTACCCAAATAGAAGTTTGGGACATCCAATGGTGGTATAGCATTGTTTTAAACCGCGAATACAACACCTACTACCTCAAGGTGAGGAAAGTAGAGAAGCGTCTCGTGCTTAACTTGCCAGACTCTGCCCGAGATCATGAGATGGACTTTCTTTATGTTACTGGAGGCTTCGAGCCAATGGGGGAAGATGGCCAGGTGGTGGGTTGCCACTGCCCCCACGAGTGGGGCTACCCACGTATGCTCCTAATTCGCATCTTCTCTTTTGTTATTTTTGTCTCTTCACTCTCATCGTATTTGCTAACGTTAACTTTCGTCTTTGCTTTTTGCAGCCACAAACGCGAATACTCGCCCGAGCAGGGAGCCGAGTTTCGTCCGAACAGTGGAAATAAACAGAATCCTGAGATACAAGGGAGAGCGTGGGACTCGTACTTATGGTCGTGGACGCAATGCTGAAGTATTGCTAGGCTACGACCCTTCGTACAGGGGAGTCATAGACCGAAGACTTGCCCATCCTAGCACCAGCACTGCCTCCACGTCCTCTGTTCCTCAATCAAGAAGCCAAAGATCCAACTCTGGGGTGACTGTCGCTGGTCTGGCCGGGGAAATTGCTATTCCTGACGGCGTCCCACTTACTCGCGTGGTTGCACGAAGGTCTGTTTGTCGCCAAACTTCTTCTCAACATCAGCCCCAACAGCCAGCACCAAAACGTGACCCCAGCCAGTCGTCTTCCTCTGGTTATTCTCCATCACCTCCACACTTAGGTGACATGTCTCGCCAACCCTTGAACCTTAGTTCCCTTCTTACTGTCTCTTCTCGGGGACGGGGCTCTTCTGGCCGTGCCCCGTCTACCGGACATGCCCCTCCGCCTCCTCGTCGTACCAGAGGGGGGTCAACTAGGAGCAGTTCGTCTCCTCGGGGGCATGACACTGTTTCAAAGGCGGAGGTTGCTCATCGAGACAAACGTCCTAGAGGCGAGGATGCTGGAGATGCTTCTGTTCACGCTGATGCCTCCATTCAACAAACCACCCCACCCAATATTCAGGTGACTCCTCAGACCTGGGCTCCTCCATTGATCAGAGGGGACTGCCCAGTTCATATTGGGGACAGTGCAAGCTCTTCGGAGACTGCTCTAGCCCTTGCTCAAGGCTTGCTGTTACCGGTCGACATGCAGAAGGAGGCATCTTCTCTTGGTGACCGGCTTGTTTCCACTGGCTTCGTCAGTGGGATAAAGGTAACATTTCTTCTTTTTGCGTGACCCACGTTCTTTAATTTTTCTTGTAATAGATCAGGGTTCAATTTTCTAAAATGTTCATCGATGCTTTCCCAGTTCATCCAGAAGATGATGGTGCTGGGGGAGAAATACCAGGAAGCAGAACGGGAGAGGATCAAGCTGCTAAATGACAATACCAGGCAGCTTCGAACAATTGCCAGGTTGGAGAGTGAGAAGAGCAACGCGAAATTTGATTACGAAGAAGCGAGGGACAAACTCGCGACCACCGAGGACAGCCTTAATTAGGCTTTGGCCAAGATCGACAATTCCAAGAAAGTTGCTTTTGAAGATGGATATCAAAAAGGATTTGACGAGGCGACTGCTAGCTATATCGAACAGATGCGAGCAATACAAGATCAAATCTTTGCAGCGGGCTGGGAGTCATGTTTGACCAAAGTTGGGGTTCCTGATGATTCCCCCCTGTGGGCTGAGATTGAGCTACCGAGCAGCCGTGGGGCAGCTGTTACCGAGAGTGATGAGCCCAACGTTGACGACGTCGAACAGCAAATTGATGATTTTGCAGACGCAGAAGGGGACCTCCAAATGGAGTCGCAGGATGGACAAATCGGGACTCGTGATGCTCTTGTCAAACAGTCACAAGTGCAGGTAACAACTCATGAACCAACAAATCTGGAGGAACAGACTGCTGATGGTGGTGTCAATGCTGAAACAAGTATTGAGGTGTCAACCAAGACTCACCCCGAGGTTCAGACCCTGGACTAAGTCTGGTAAGTCTTTCCCATCCTTTCGAACATTTGGGTAGTAAGTTTTATTAGGTCATGCGCGGCCGTGGTTTTTAGCCCTGCGGGGCATCAGTACATTTAAATTTTGATAACACAGGTATTCGGCCCTTCGTGGCACAACATTTGGTTCTGGTGGCCATTTAAAGGCCTCTATTGTTTTGCTCGGCCCTTCGTGGCTGGATATTTGTGGTGGTATCTCGTACCCTGTTTACGTATTTCATACGTATTTTTGCTCATGATCAGATTCGTATGTCTATCTGAATTTTAGAATCTACTAAGTATTTCGTACTTTAGCCTATCTAATTGTGCCATGTTTTAGACAGCAGTTTTATATTGGAGATCGCAGGTTTTATAGAACATAATTTCGTTTATGTTTTTACCCAAATTTCCCGTACTTGGCAGATCTAAGTATTGTCGTACTTAGAGTTTTCTAAGTCTCTCGTACTTAGCAAGTCTATAATCTGTACAAGTATTTCATGCTTGTACATTTAAATACAAATGTTTCATACTTGTGGTATTTGAGACGTATACTCGTACACGTAGTTTAAGTAGGACTTCACTTAAGTATTTCGTACTTAATGGCCATAATGCCTTTATACAAATTTATTCATAGTTATATTTTCTACCCAAGTATTTTAGACTTGGTAAATCTACAATCTGCATTTTCTCGTATGCAAACCCGAGTGTTTCGGACTTGGTTTTATAATCTGCATCTTCTCGTATGCGAGTATTTCGTACTTGTAAGTTTCATGTACTTGAACAATATTTGAGTCTCACTTACTTACATAATTCTTAAGTATCTTGTATATAAACAAGTTCTCATATGTTAAGTTGGTTTTTCATGCAAAAAATAATTGAAACGTATATTCGTATGTACCGAGTTTATTCGTACCCATTCCCTGCTCCCTAATACGAAGAAGGGGAAGATACGGCCATTGTTCGTATTTAAAACGACCATAAGCCACAGCAAAATAAAATTTTTCTGAAAAGTCAATATATTGCCAAAGACGTGATTTTATTCATAATTCTAGAACTCAGGGGGTCGTTACGCGTACCCCATGCAACTAAAGAATGAAACACAAGGGAATTTTATTCGTAATTCCCACACAATCAAATCACTCAACAGAATAAAAAGTAAAATTGAAGTCTTTCAAACAAAGAACTTCCTCAAGTTGTGGACATTCCAGGGCCGTGGCACTGGGTTCCCGTCCAAGTCTGCCAACCGATAAGCCCCAATGCCCACAATCTCTGTAACTCGATACGGGCCTTCCCAGTTAGCCCCCAATTTGCCCTCGTTGGCCACCTTGGTGTTACCGAACACTTTCCGAAGCACAAGATCTCCAACACCAAACTCGCGTGGGTGGACATGCTTATTGTAGCCCTTCATCAGCTGTTCTTGATAAGAGGCCAGATGCACCAGGGCCCTTTCCCTTCTTTCCTCGGCAAGATCAAGCTCGATTTCGAGGGCCCTGTCATTTCCTCCACTTTCCACCAATGCAGTCCTGTTGGTAGGAAGGCCAACTTCCAATGGGATGACTGCCTCTGTCCCATATGCCAAAGAATAGGGGGTCTCTCCCGTAGACCTCATTGGCGTCGTTCGATGTGCCCAGAGCACTAGGGGCAACTCGTCTGGCCACTTGCCCTTTGCCTTATCCAACCTTTTCTTGATCCCATCAAGAATGACCTTGTTCGATGCCTCAGCCTATCCATTGCTCTGAGGGTAGGCCGGGGTTGAATAATAATTCCTTATCCCATATTAGGCACAGAAAGCCTTGAATTTCTTTTGGAATTGTGACCCGTTGTCAGTAATCAGAGAATATGGGACCCCAAACCGAGTTATGATGCTTTTCCACACAAACCTTTCTATCATGGGTTCAGTGATTTTGGCCAATGGTTCTGCCTCGATCCATTTAGTGAAGTAGTCAGTGGACACCAGCAGGAATTTTCGACTCCCAGTTGCCTTATGAAGTGGACCCACGATATCCATCCCCCACTGTGCAAATGGCCAAGGGCTAGTTAGTCGGACCAGATCCTCGGCTGGCGTCCTTATCATTGGTGAGAATTTCTGGCACTTCTCGCATATTTTAACAAAGACCCTGGCATCTTCCTGCATATGGGGCCACCAGTACCCCTGGGTGATTGCTCGGTGGGCAATGGACCTGCCCCCAGCATGACTTCCACATGTTCCTTCATGAATCTCACGGAGGAACTTCTGCACCATCTTGGGATGTATGCAAAGCAAATATGGTCCAGTGAAGGACTTTCTGTAAAGCTTTCCCTCTGGAGACAGCCAGAACCTGGCAGACTTAGTTCTGGTTTTGTGAGCCTCTTTTTTATCAGAAGGAAGCGTCCCGTCTCGTAAGAACCCCACAATTGGGTCCATCCAGCTCGGTCCGTGATCAACGTCCAGGACCATCTCCACACTCCTTCCTATGCTTGGCTCGTTGAGGTAGCCGACTACTACCTTCCTTCTAAACTCAGTTGGTACAGCCGCAGCCAACCAGGCTAGGGAATCTGCATGGGAATTCTGTCCAGAACTTATCTGTTCAATGTATACCTTCTCGAAGGTATCAATCAAATCCTTGGCTGCCTCCACGTAGGCCGCCATCTTTTCACTTCGGGTTTCATATTCCCCGGACAGCCGACATACCACCAATTGAGAGTCACAGTAGACCCTTATTCTTTTCGCCTTCAAAGTCTTTGCGCTTTTAAGGTCGATCAGAAGCGCTTCGTATTCCGCTACATTATTCGACGCACTGAATCCCAGCCGAATAGAGAGTTCTATCATAACTCCCTGGGGAGGGAACAGGACAATGCCAGCTCCGGAACCGGAGTTGCATGCCGAGCCGTCAACAAATAACTTCCATTCCGTGGCGTTCTGTTCGGTAAGTGCCACATCTTTCTTGGTTGATGGCCTCGCTGGCTGCTCCTTTCTCATAGGAGGCTGGGGGGCTATTGCGGGAGAAAACTCCGCCACAAAATCAGCCAACACTTGGCCTTTGATTGCGGTGCGCGGCTGATAATCGATGTCGTACTGGCTCAACTCAACAGACCAGGTGGAGATTCTTCCTGAGAAGTCTGCTTTTCGTAGCAGAGACTTCAGTGGATATTCAGTGTAGACTACCACCTTGTGGCTCTGGAAGTAGGGAGGTAATTTTCTTGTGGTTGTCCTTAAAGCAAGAACCAATTTCTCTAGGGGCAGATATCTCGTTTCTGCGTCTAAGAGCGTTTTACTCACATAATAAACTGGGACTTGTTCGGATCCCTTATTTCTTATCAGGACCGCACTTACAGCATGCTCAGAAACTGCCAAGTACAAAACCAAGGTCTCACCTGGTTCCGGGGTTGATAGAAGTGGGGCAGAAGCCAGGTATTTCTTTAAGTCCTGGAAAGCCTGCTCGCATCCTGCTCCCCATTCAAATCCTTCTCTCTTCTTCAACAACTGAAAAAATGGTCTGCACTTGTCACTCGACCGGCTAATGAATCTGTTGAGGGCTGCTACCATTCCAGTTAGCCTCTGAACTTCTTTCGTTGTCTTGGGACTCTGAAGCCCCTGCAAGGCAGTTATCTGATCTGGGTTCGCTTCAATCCCCCTTATGGTTACAAGATGGCCCAAGAACTTTCCAGAACCTACTCCGAACGCACACTTCGAGGCGTTGAGTTTTAACTTGTACTTCCTCAGGATTCCGAAAGTTTCTCTCAAATCTTCTATATGTCCTTGCTTGGTTTTACTCTTTATGACCATGTCATCTATATAAACTTCCATACTCTTTCCAAGCAATCCTTTGAACATAATGGTGGCCAGTCGCTGGTAAGTCGCCCCTGCATTCCTCAACCCAAAAGGCATTACAGTATAACAGTATAATCCTCGCGGCATAATAAAGGAAGTTTTCTCTTGATCAGGCCCAAACATGGCGATCTGATGATATCCTCGATATGCGTCGAGGAAGCTCATCCGTTCGTACCCTGCAGTTGCATCAACTAACTGATCAATCCTGGGAAGGGGAAAGCTATCCTTTGGGCACGCTTTATTCAAATCTGTGAAATCTACGCAGATACGCCACTTTCTGTTTTTCTTTTTCACTACAACAGTGTTGGATAGCCATTCTGGATAATAAACTTCTCGTATCGCCTTGGCTTCCAGCAGACGATCCACCTCTTCGATAACGGCATCGACGTGTTGGACAGCTGCCCTTCTTTTCTTTTGGATTACGGGCTTGTGTTGGGGGTCTACGTTTAAGTGGTGGCAGATCACATCTGCATCCACTCCGGGCATCTCCTCTGGTACCCATGCAAAAACATCAACATGTTCCCTTAGGAAACCCACCAATTCGGCTTCTTCTATTTCCGACAGTGATTCTCCAATCAAAAAATACCTCTCCGGATCAGTCTTGTTGATCTGTATTTTCTTCAGGCCCTCCACCACTTTCTCTACCGGATTCCTGCCAACGTCTTCGATAGTCGGTTGATCAGGTGTTTCCACTGTATGGACGTTATGGGCCTTTGGCGTTTTCTTGATGATAGAAATCAAACATTGCTGTGCTGACTTTTGGTTACCCCTGATCTTTTCAATCCCGTTAGACCCTGGAAATTTCACCATCTGGTGGTAGGTAGAAGAAACAACCCTCATCTTGTGTAGTCAAGTCCTCCCTATAATCGTGTTATAGGAGGACGGGACGTCTACAACCAAAAAGTCAGTTCTTAAGACTACAGAACCTGCCCGAACAGGCAGGGTTATCTTACCTAGGGGCCAAACTGCTCCTGCTCCGAATCCCACCAAGGGTGTCTGTGATTGCTCCAAATCTGCCTGAGCCAAACCCATCTTTTTGAACACATCGTAGTACAATATCTTTGTACAACTCCCTGAGTCCACTAGGATCCTCTCGATATCATACTCCCCAATTCGTAGGGTTATGACCAAGGCATCGTTATGGGGCACCTGGACTTCTTTCAAGTCCTCATCCGAGAAAACTAGGCCTTCATTGCCTATGTCGTTCTCTCGTCCTCTTTTCTTTTCCAACCTCATGACATGTTGGTCGTGCTTGATTTGTCTCTAGAGCAACCACACCTCATTTCTCGTATAAGGCGCGGCCAACCCATATATCATATGGATTACTCCTTTAGGATTCTGTTCGTAATCCAACTCCATGGCCTTCCCTTTATCCTTGGGATCCTCCTGGATGAAATCTTTAAGGTAGCCCCGAGAGACCAAATCATCGAGGTGCCTCTTAAACATCTCGCAGTCTTCAGTCATGTGACCCCAGTCTTTGTGGTAACTGCAATGCTGATTCGTAGCACGCTTCGCATCCTTATCTCCTCCCAGAGGCTGGGGCCATTTGAAGTAAAGTTGATTCTTAATTCAATAAAGAATCCTGTAGATGGGCTGCTTCCAAACCGTAGTAATTGAAAAGAACGATTTTGGATCAGGGGGTGGCCTCTCTCTGTTCGGCTCTCTCTTAGCCTGCCCGTACTCCTTCCTTTCCTTGTATATTCGTGGCTCTGGCTTATCCGCCTTCTTTGCATAACCTTGGACTGCTCGGCACCCAGCTTGCCATCTTCCCGCAGTATATCATCCTCGTTCCTGGCGTGTTGTTCAATTCGTTCCATCAACTTCGCCAGCGTGCTTACTGGACTCATGTTCAGGGACTTCCGTGGCTCCCCCCGAACAGGTAGCCCAGTCTTGAACGTTGCTATTGCATATTCCTCACTGCAGTTCTCTATCTCGTTGAAAGTCTCCCAATACTTCTTGGCGTAGTCCCTGATCGGCTCATTCTCCTCTTGCTTCATGATGGAAAGACTCTCGAAAGTTTTGGGCGGCTTTCTACTAGTCAAGAAACGAGTAGTGAATTCCTCGGCCAACTGCCTCCATCCCCGTATGGTGTTCGGTCCCAACTTATGGAACCAGGACAGGGCCACCTTTCCCAGACTCGATGGAAACATCTTGCACATGATCGCATCATCGCCGTTGTGCATGAACATTGCCTGCTGGTAATGCTGTATGTGCGCCACCGGGTCTGCATTGGTTTCATATAGGATAAACGTCCCGTGTTTTACCCTGCTCGGAAGTCTTGCCTCTTGCAATTTCTTTGCAAAGGGGGAGGAGGCTATGTCGCTGAGGGCCCTCCTCGCTGCTTCCCGTGCAGACATGGTCCCCTCTTCTTGTCCCTTCGTAATCTTAGCAGCACTCTTTTCCCAATCGGAATTAGATCTCTCGTATCTGTCCCTGTGGTGCTTCCTTGTCCCTTCTTCCTCGGGCGTAAAACTTTTGCTCCTGCTCCTCCTTTTTCGCGAAGAAGCCCTTGGTCGTTTTGGAGTGAGGCTCTTGCTCCTTCTTTTTCGTGAAGGAGCTCTCTTATACTCCGCCATCACCAGACCTCCTCCTTTGGATCTTCTTCGTGAAAGTCCGGAATCTTCCGGATGGTCTCGTATCCGTTCCAGTTTGCCGGATTTCGTATTCTCGCCTCAATCAGACGAGCGTACTCCTCTATCTCCTGTCTCTTCTGGTCCAGGATATCCTTATTGCTACGCACACTTTTCGAATGTGCCACCGATTCTATCCCACGGTGGGACGTGCTCCTTCTCGTGGATTCCGTGGCCGTCCCACCGTCCTTGTTCTTCGGATCATCTTGAAGAGTTATGGGACGATCTTTGCTCGTTGTCCTCTTGCTATGGCCACCAGCATGCTTTTTCGGAGCGCCTGGAGAGGATTCGCCTCTTTCCCACCAGCCTGGTTCTTCTCTGCAAGCGGTGTGACTGGGTCTACTTCCACCATGGTCATTTTTCAAATGAAACTCGTTCGTTTTCCACAGACGACGCCAATTTTAGGGGGAAAAATCCAGACAATGCCTAAGAAGGCACTGTGAGATGACAGCCTCACGTGCTTCTTCGCCGGAACCCTAATATGCTGACTGAACCCTAGCCTGCAAAACAGACAGGAATGAGCGCACCTTTGCCTCTCGTGGCAAAGGCCCTCCAATGCCTAAATTAGTATCACGTACCAGCAAGAAACCCTAATTATCAGAAAGAAACTGCAATATGAATACCGAATATTACGTACCTTTACCTCTAGGTTTACCTCGTATTTATAGATTTGCAGCTACTTGCTCTCCAAGCATCTTTGTTGCCCTAGGTTTCCTATCTCGTATAGGAAACCCCGTATCCCTTGGATTCTCATTCCCTAAATCGTTTGTTTCCTTTTGGACCATTTAGGAACCTTTCTCATAATGGGACCGTGGATCCCATCCCCGTTAGGTATTTCGTCCAGATTCTCCTTCTTTACTGAGTATTGCCATTCTTGGACCCTTCTAGAGCGTCCTCCAGAATTGTGCTCCTGTTCGGCTTGCTCATTGTCGAACAGCCCACCTGGACCAGTGACTTCACATGTCACTTACCCGGCTTAGTAATTCCTCATGTTCGTCGGAGCATGCCCCTGCTCGGGTAACTTGGACCAAAGACTTCTCATGTCTCTGGTCCTTTTCGCCGAACAGACCGTCTGGTACTAGTGACTCCTTCTGTCACCAGTTTTTAACCACTGCACGGCGGCACCCCTCATTCAACGGCTCACGTGATCCCCGAACATCACATGTTCGGTTACTTTTTGCGTCTGCTCGGGATTACCTCCCTACAGCCACCATGGAAACGGAATGTGTGGAGTATGTGCGAAGGTGCAAAAGGTGCCAGATTCACACCAATCTCACGCATGTCCCGCCGCATGAGTTGCAACAAATGACCTCACCATGGCCTTTCTCGACGTGGGGAATTGACGTCATCGGGAGAATAGTGCCGGCGGCATCCAACGGTCACAAGTTCATTTTGGTAGCCGTCGATTATTTCACGAAATGGGTAGAACCTGCTTCCTATGCCACTTTGACCGCGGTCCAAGTTGCACACTTTATCAAGCAAAATGTCGTTTACCGGTACGGGGTCCCCCAAGCTTTCGTATTTGATAATGGGGTTCATTTCAAAGGACGAGCCCGAGAAGTTCTGGATAAGTTCCAAATTCAAGTGCACAAATCGACGACTTATCGGCCGCAGACCAATGGCGCTGTAGAAGCAGCAAACAAGACGATCAAAGCCATTCTGGAGAAGACTGTTCAATCTGCAAAGGACTGGCATGAACAACTACCCCTAGTTTGTGGGGGTATCGCACATCTGTGCGAACGCCAACAGGAGCAACCCCCTATTGTTTAGTTTATGGAATGGAAGCGGTGCTTCCCATCGAGTTAGAAGTCCCATCTCTTCGGACCATGATTGAGTGTGAAGTCCAAGAGGCAGAATGGTTGAGTAATCGATTTGAAGAACTTATGCTATTTGATGAACGCTGGTTAAGGGCTCTTTACCACATTCAAGGATACCAACGAAGGATTGCACGGGCATTCAACAAGAAAGTGAAACCTAGGAACTTGGTAGAAGGCGACATGGTTTTAAAGGAAATCCGGGCTCCGGTTTACGACCCGCGAGGAAAGTTTCAACCAAAGTGGTCCGGGCCATACATTATCAAGATCATCCTTTCTGGAGGAGCTACGCAACTCATCGACTTGGACGGGAACGAATTCTCAACCTTGGTTAACCTGGATCAACTCAAGCGCTATTACCCCTGAGAGAAGCTCGCTAGGCTGAAAACCGCAAGTGCGGGCAGTCCTAGGCAAAAGTTAAGGCATACAATAAAAGAGCTCGCTAGACCGAAAACCCGAAAGGGCGGTTCTAGGCAAAAGTTAGAGCGCAAAAGGAGAGTGTTAAAACCAGAGCGAACCCTACCCTGAACTACGTCATGACCTGATTCCTTCGCCAGAAGGATACGTAGGCAGTCTCACACTGAGGCCCGGTCACGATCCATCAAAATAAAAATCCAGGTTGAGAAGGTTTGAAGAACAAAAGTCGAGAAGGGGGAAAAACCCTCCAAGACTCTTTTTTATTAACACGAATACTTCTATTACATAAGGTTGAGCAAAGCTTTCAAAACCAAAAAGAAGTGCAACACAATGAAAATGGGTCCACAATTTATTCAACGGTCAGGGTGGTAGGATTGAGTCAGTTTCCTTGAACTCCAGCTCTTGCAGCAATATCCCTCCTAAGCCACCTTTGATAACTCCCGCGTATCGCCACAGAAGGGTAGGGATGTGCGTCGGTCACCTCGCGTGTCCTCCAAAACCGCTGGTAATGACAAAGAGCTGAATGGCTGAAAAGAGGCAGAACCACATCCACGAGAACCTCAACAAGGGCCTCCTGCCTCAAACCTAGCTGTCGCTGGATGCGGTAAGGGATGTAGAAGGTGAAAGCTCCCAAACCAGCAAGAACAACCCACTGAGGGCCCATGTAGTGCACTGTCATGGGAGGGAGATCTAGCCATCGACACCTCCAAGCAATAGTCTCCGCTCGCCGGCGCCTGAGGAAGTCAACCCACTCGGCCCTGCTCCTATCCTCAAACTCAAAGTATCGCTGAGAAAGTAACCTCGCCTCATATGACCAGTTGCCAGGTGGAATAGTCAGCACATTCACCTTGTCGCAAAGCCAAATCTGTGGGAAGAGGGAAAACAAGTAAGAAGCCATAGAAAGCCAAGCCGAGTGTCGAGGTAAAATGAGAACGTGGGAGAAACCTGAAAAAGGAGAGCTGAGTGAGAAGCCAACCTGTAGGAGAAGAGGACTACCTCCGAAAGTCTCGACCTCTCCAGAATGAACCTTGTCCAAACCGATCAATGTCTCAGCCAAAACCATCGGAATCATGTCCTTTCGAGCCTTAACCTGAACAGCAATGCTGACTAGCGCCGAGCTAACATGACCGGCAGAAGGAACCAAGAGATAGGCCGCAAGCAAACACACGCAGAGAGCAGTCATGCGTCGAGTCTGATAAGTCATGTCTCCAAGATCGCCAGGAGGAGAAAATAGATCGATAAGGCGCATGACATTGAGATGGTCATTCCTGACCAAGTAGCGAGCAGCACCATCACCCAGTCCAAGGGCCGCAACCAAGACTCTATAAGCACTCTCACGCACGGGTAGAATGATGACCTCCCCTGAACCAAAACCCTCGAGGTACGCACGGAACTCCTCGACGGTAGGGCAGAGCTCCTGATCACCAAACCGGAACACGTGAACCTCCGGATCCCAGAAACTCACAGCTGCCCCCAAAAGTTTGGGACGGAGACGAATGTTGCGGAGATACCGCATAGAATAGAGACCATGAGCTCGGAAGTTGAGCCAATCGACGCCCTCCATGGAAGCCAACTACGGACGGAGCAAACCGGTGAGAGAAAGAGCCATTTCGAGGAATAGGGAAGGAAGATAGGAGTTGGATGAGGTGGGGAGAATGTGGTATGAGAGAGCTTGAATTTATAGGAGGGGTAGAAGGGACAACCTCAACTTTCAAAGAGCCTTGGGTTTCAAAAGGTGCATGTTTACCATGAGTCCTACATAGGGAAAGGCTTGGTCAAGTCCAAAAAGGTTCAAAACAGACATGCACTGGTTCAAAAATACCATTGCATGGGTCAAACCTCAACCCCCGAGCAATCTGCCTTGGAAAACATCAAAACTGGAATCTGTCAGGAAAGCTGCCTCGCACGGCACCTTGCCGCGTCGCACGGCATGTTGAAACCAAGGAGATCCCATGGCAAAGTGATTGAGGTACCGTGTGACAGATTCCGACCCGCACGGCACCTTGGGCGGTCCGCACGGCAGGTTGAATCTGCATTTCTGCAGTTTTTAGCAGCAACATGCCAAAATGGAATCGGGGCACTATGAAGTACCAGCAACCACTAGAACACACTCTAACGGGTATTTGGGACTTCAGGGATGTTTCGTTCCAAGACAACTCCCGAGATTCGCCGTCGTGGCACAAAAACTCAATAAAATCCGTTTCGTAAGCCATGTCGAGGAGTCAAAATCCGTTTCGGGTCATTCCAAATCATTCTTTCAAGTCCTACGGGTCCCAATGGTCAAAAGTGACTTAGTCCAAGTTTCAGTTCGTGTCCAAAGCCAAAACTCGAGAATGTCACATGCTAAAGTCAACATTTTCCTACTTTTTGAGTATATTCCAAAGGCAAAGTAGAATTTCCGAGTCGCGTACCAAGATTTAAAGGTCGTTATTGTCTCATACTCGTGTCCGGAGTTGGTTACGAAGATATTTGTATGAAGTCTTGTATGCGGAGTCAATTTTTACAATAGTTTGCCCAGTTGCTTTCTTTGATTTCTATTCCATTGTCAATACGTCCCTCATCACAAACCTCACATTCAGCTCAATCTCTCAGATCAGCGGCTACTTGCACATTTCGGTTAATGTTTTAGTTATTCAGTTTTCTTCATGCAAACAAAAGGAGATTGAATGGCATAAACAATGAAGGGACAAAATCTCTACATATAAACCCCAAAGGCATCCATGAGTCGAAGTACGAAAGGGGCATAATGGCAAACAGGCGCCCTACAAAAGAAGCGCGCAGGCTCCGTCAAAAGAACAAAACAAAAGAGGAGCTCAACTCTCGTCATCCCCATCCTCGCCCTCCTCCTCGTCCTCCTCAGAGACCTCCTCGTCTGCTGGAGAGCTGCTCGCCTCCGGAGTGCCGGTCGCCCTGGGCGACGTCTGTAGGCTCAGGGGTCTCGTCCTTAGAAAGGTTGATGGGCTCATCCTCAGTCCCCGCCGAGTGCCGTGTCCTCTTCGATGCCGGCTCCTCCCGTGAGCCGGCAGAGGAGACCTGTCGTACTATAGGACGGACGGACTTCCACCGTAATCCTCGTGGAGCCCCTCCTCTAGCCTGCAATGGTATAAGCATTCATAGGACATTTGTATCATAATCATGATATAAACGATAGAAGTAAAGCAAATGATTAGGGTTCAAGAACGTACCATCGTCCCGCCAATGCGAGGCAACACCTCCGGAGGGTGGCCCATGGCGTACTGCCTCACCAGTTGCTCCAGGCTCATCATGGCCTCCGCCATTTCCTTCACATACCTTGGAGGAGCCTGCAATGAAGAAATCGATCAGAACAAGTGAAAAGGGCGAATGTACGAAGGAACGAAAGCATGTTATACCTGAGCAAGAAATTCTGGAGCCTCCATTGCAGGGCGTGGCACTACGACCAGGCCCGGAGCTCCCTGGGGAGTCGTCACGTCCACTGTCCAAGAAAGGGCAGGGAGGCTGGTGCCACTCGGGCCCGCACCCTCGCTGCGACCTCTGTCACCACGGCCCCCGTCTCCTCCGTAGCCTCCGTCGCCTCTATCTCGCTTCCTTCCTCTTCTTCCTCCAACGCCTTCTCGTGCCGCCTCCGCCGCCTCCCAAGAACAGTACTCCGCGAAGTCAGCAGCGAGGCTAGCGCCTGCCTCGAAGAACGGCTCCAACTCGAGCTTTGGCCGTGTGAACTGCTCGACCTCCCTCCGTGTATCTTGCGCATCCTGCACCAGAGGCGAAGCGGCCAGGGACTCGAAAAGCGTCTAGCCTCAGCGACTGGCGTGCAAATCGGTCACCCAAGTACCACTGCCAGCCGTAAGGGGACTCGAGAAGCACTCTCCCCCTGGCAACCTCCTTACTATGTGCAACGTAGGGGATCTCGAAGCGGTCCCACACCCGCCAGCGTGCCTGTTACCAAAGATGAATGATATCAAGATGCTACTTGAATGAAAATAAGCAGGAAAGCCATGAAATAGATATGGAAGTGCCTTGGTAGCTGATCAGGACGCAGCTCGTCCAAGTAAAGACGAAAGGCATCCAGCTTGCCACTTCCCCTCTTCACGCCCTTGTACTCCGTCGATCAGCGCAGGGCTCGGGGGAGTATCGTGTCATCAGGACACGTAGTCTCGGGAGGGTACATCCCTATACCTCGTACGTCCAAAGCTGCAATTCAAAGACATTGAAAATTAGCACAAGATATACATCGAATGGATATAAATGGAAAGCTAACTATTCATAAGAAAGGAAACGAGATATACCTCCCAGACCCTCTAGTAGCCTCCGAGGCTCACTCCTGCCCCGCGAGAGAGAGAGCCCATGAAGGCGAAGCACGTCCCCAGTGCTGCACCTCCCCAGTCAAAGCGGGCGATCTCCTCGATGTCCCTCAAAGCCGGGAGAAGCTAAAGGTGTACTCGATTGCGCATGTTGGGAAACAGGGATGCACCGAGCAAGTATAGCAGAAAGCACCTCGCCATCTGCTCCTCCTCCACCCTGTCAGTCGGGAGCCTCTCTGTCCAAAACCTCAGTAGCTGAGCGTACTTCGCATCGTCACCCTCCGCCCTCAGCTCGTACCCTAGCATCGCCCGCTGGAACGCTGCCTGTCTCCCTGTGGCAGCGTCGAAAGGGATAGGGTCACCTCCGACCCTGAGACCAGTGATCGCCGCAAAGTCCAACGGCGTCACGGTCAGCTCACCAAAAGAAAAGTGTAAGGTGTTCGTCGTGTCCCACCACCTCTCAGCCAGAGCCCTCACCACTGGGCGGTCGTTGCACACACCCCTTGCCAGTACCCCTACAAACTCTCCGAAGCCCGCCTGCATCACTATCCCTCATCGCCTCGGCAACCTCTTCCCCAAAACGTCAAGACACCACGAAATGCCAGAGCACGAGAGCGAGATCGCCTGTTACAACAAGTCAGTAGTATTTGGTAAATGAGCATGGCATGCAGTACAATGGTATACTTGAATGCAAAGGAACGGAAATACGATGCATTGGAATTCGAAATACGGATGTTTAAAGAATACCTCGTCTCGGTGCAAAGAAAGGTGCTGCTGAGGGTCCCTCAAAACTAGAGCCTCGTCGTACGTGGGCCTCCTCGGCGTGTAAGGGTCGAAAAGCGAAGGCACCACCACGTGCTGAAAAGGCATGTAGGTCGCCTCGTCATAGGCCCCTCGCCCCTGCAACGCTAGTGTCGCCTCAGTCACCACAGTAACGCGAGGAGCCATCACCCCTCCGGCCTCCTCGTTGGCTCGCCTCGCCTCAGCCTCCGACTCTTTAGCACCCTCGGTCCGGAGCCCAGCCTCCAGCTCTGCCTCGCGGGCCGCGACTAAAGCGTCCGCCAACCCAAGATACCCCCGCACTAACTCCAGGACGTCCTACATGGACGCCGTCGCTAATTAGTCGCCCATGCCTATATGGCGTGACGACCCTGCACCTGCGCCACTGCCCACGAACATGGGCGACGTGTCCTCCACTACTGGCTCCACTACCTGCTCGTCCACGACAATGGGGGCCTTCCCCAAGTCAGTCCAAGGCTCTCTCAGAGGAGAGGCCTCTGTCTCCTCTACCACCTGGCCTAAACCACCGCCGCTGGGACCCTCCGTGGCCTTCTCCTCCACGCTGGCCGCCACCCCCGACCGGCCCAAAACCTCGGCATCGCCCCTCGACTCCACTGCACCCAGAGTCTCCGTTTCCTGGCCGTACCCAGCCAACACTACACTACCACCGTCGCCACCACCACTACCGCCCACCGCGGCAGCCCCGGCCGCGGTCTCCTCGACCAATGCTGGCTGCACAGAGGTCTCTGGCTCGTCCCCAACTGTCGTATCGTCCCCCGGAAGGACGTGAGATGGTGTAACCTCGACCCGGGATGACGTATCGTCCCCGGGATATCACCCGGCTCCATGATCGTAATGTACGAGAGAGGGAGAGAGAGTGATCGAGGGAGAGAGAGAGAGAGCAGTCGAGAGGGAGAGATAGATAGCCATGAGAGAGAGAGATAAATGTGAGAGAGAAAGAGTAGTCGAGAGAGAGAGAGAGAGAGAGAGAGAGAGAGGGAAATTCGAATGTATGGGGTGTACTGTGTACACCCCCGTATATGTATATATTCCCTGAATCGGTTCACTCGGAAACCAGCGTTGAACCGGGTTCACAGCCAGCCAAGCCGCACGGCACCTCGGACGGGTCGCACGGCACCATGGACGAACATGCAATGCCTCAAGTTTACGATACCGCGTGTCCATAAATTGCCTGCGCACGGCACTTTGAGTTGTTTTGACTGTTCTGCTTCCTGAAGACAGTTTATAGTGGACCATGTTCGATTTGTTTAAATCCGTACGAAGTAAGAAGTTCGAATGCAGAAAGCGGAAGAAGAAAGGGACTTTCCATTAAGTAAAAACCCGGGGTTTCCCCCGGGGATCTTGCCATTACATTGTTCAAAAAAAAAAAGAAAGAAAAAAAGAGAAGAAAAGAAAAACAGCAAAAACATAAAATGGGCATACTGCCCTTTCTTCTTCTTATTCTTAATCCTACTTCTTCTTCTTCTTCATCTCTCTTCTTCCTCCTCAATCGCAACCCCCATCCGAGGCATCGTTTGCCCCGTCCGAACGGTCGTCCGAACCATTCGGATTCCCCTCAGAATCCTCCACAGAGTCGTCCGACTCACGCCCGGGAACGGACTCCGGGTCGTCCTTGTTGTCCAACTGATCAAAGCAGAAATCCTTGATATTGGAGACGGCCCGACGAAGGGAGCGGGTGGTTGTGATGAGCCTCGCGATCTGCGTGTTTAGTTCTTCGATCTCTCCACGATAGTAGGCCATTTCGGCCTCCAAAGCCTCGACGCGGGCTGCTAGACGGCTGTTGTCCATCTCGAGGCTTCGAAAGCGACTTGTTTTTCTAGAAAGAGGAGAAGAAAGTAGAAAGACTCTTGGAATTTTGTTGGTGGTGCATAGAATGAGGCACCACCAAGCTTATAAAGATGTCCCAGCCAACAAAAGGGTACACCCGAATTAATGGGTACCCTCAAACCTGCCAACTGTTCTCGAAAATCGAAGGGACGCCTGGAAAAACGAGGTGCCGCGCGCCTTTGAACTGGCCCGCACGGCACCCTGGCTTCAGAAGTTTAAATGTTTCCTCGAAAGTTGATCCAATCAACCACCAAAATCCTCTTGGAAACTCAATTCTCAGCCGTTTTGCAGTAAAGATCCTTTAGAATGTCGTGCATTGGTTATAACACCGTTTGATTCCCCGAGGATTCACCGTACTCGTCTTTTCCTCGATATTCGTCCTCCGGGACTGGCCATGATTGGTCTCTGGATTTTTAGTCCAACCTTTTTAGCTCAACATATTTTCCCTAGCGTCTCAAAAATTCAAAATTCGATTTTCGCCTCCCGATGGCTCGTCTCAAAAATTCAAAATTCGATTTTCGCCTCCCGAGGGCTCGTCTCAAAAATTCAAAATTCAATTTTCGCCTCCCGAGGGCTCGTCTCAAAAACTCAAAATTCGATTTTCGCCTCCCGAGGGCTCGTCTCAAAAACTCAAAATTCGATTTTCGCCTCCCGAGGGCTCGTCTCAAAAATTCAAAATTCGATTTTCGCCTCCCGAGGGCTCGTCTCAAAAACTCAAAATTTGATTTTTGCCTTTTGAGGGCTCGTCTCGCTTTTTCGTCTCTCGAGCCACGGTCTACCGGACCTAACGTCTCTTCGTCTCTCGAGCCACGGTCTAACGGACCTAACGTCTCTTCGTCTTGATTTTCGCCTCCCGAGGGCTCGTCTCAAGTTTTTCGCAATATTTGCATAACACCCGACACTAAGCACTTCATTGTCGCCTTTGCATGATTTTGTCCTCCGGGACTTATTTTCTCGCATTGCATTGTCCCAATCGAACTACGCTGGTCTGATCCCTACAATGGGGTACGTAGGCAGCTCCCCGAGCGCGACCACCATTATTATTTACTTGCATTTTTCGTTTTGTCTCTGTTCAAAGGCACTAGAGCAACGGATTGGGATGCCTTTTCTCTAAGCGTCACTCGTACCAACCAATGGTATCCGAGTTAAATTAAAGAGGGACTACTGTAGACACCCTAATCCGGACCTTGGAGAGTCTTTGTCCACCCCGATGATGAAACAGAGGAAACGGTGCCTTTTGCGAGCTTGAAAAGGGATCTCCCTAAGCCCAAAGAAAACCCAAAAACCCAAAAAAGCTTGACAAGCCTAGACAAAGCCCAAAGACTCTGAACCGAAGGAAGAGGTACCGTGCGGATTGGCACTAAAGCGCACGGCACCTTGGAAATTCAAGGGACCGTGCGCGGCAAAACTGAACCGCACGGCACCTTGAGCAAAAAGGCTGACTGGCTCAGAAAGCTGTCGGCCACGCCAGTTTGAGCTACAGCTGATGACTGGCTCAGCCGAAAATGCACTTCTGGCCAGGCAAGAAAATACCTCCACCACTTGAAATTCAAAATCCTTAGCCTTTGCCTATAAATTGACCCCTCCACTCAAGGAGAAAGGGGCATTTCTTTTGAGTCCATCTCTTGCCTTTCCTTTGGCTCTCTTTACTTTCTCTCTCTAAGTTTCCACACCCACTTTCTTCATACCACTTCCATTTCCAAGTCTTAAAGGATGTCATTCCCAAAAGACATTCTTTAAGCACCTTCACTCATTCCTTTCTCATCATTGAAGTTAATCCTTCATTAACTTCAAAGTCTTATTTCTCAAAATACCTAACCTTCACTCATACACATATTCCCCGTGTCTCATTCAACCTCCTCTATCTACATCCGTGATGATCCATCCATACCATCGCATCAACGACCCTTGATCAAGCTTAAAACCAAAGGTAAACACTTGTTTCCTTGGACTAGACTCCGTTCTGGTCCTGAGGGGACTTTTCTGTCAATAGGTCTAAACCCTTTTGGTTAGATACTGACTCAAAATCTATTTTCATAAAATAAACCAACACTGTGCTGAGGTTAGGGAACCGCGCGGTCTGTTGATCAGGCGCCCGGCACCCTGACCCTCAGCGCACGGCATGGTACATACTGATGCTATTGTGAGCAGGATGCCTGGATCTGAGTTTTCCTCTGTTGTGGTTATCTGTACCTGCTTTTCCTATTTCTGTTGCTCTTAAAATAAGACCATATCTACAAGACATGTTCCGGCTCTTTTAAAATCTTTTCAAAATCATCCCAAATGATCAAATATGTTAAAAATTACTTTAAAACCATGTTTTGAGAAAGACAATGACATTTTTGGGATGATCTGACTGTCGTGAGGCTTCTGATGAGTTTTCCAAAAGATATACAGAGAAAGCAGTGAGCTAGATAATGTTTTGAAAGTGTGCAACAGTCTGACAGCAGAGCAGCTACCACGCACGGCAGGTTGAGATGACGCGCGCGGCATCTCAAGGTGCCGTGAACAGTTTGGCTGAGGACCAGACCGCTTGCTGAACGTTGTTTATTTCATCTGCTCACATCATTTTATCACTACTATACAGGCAGCACCACATGCACGTCAATGTGATATATTTCCCATGTCCCTTCCCCGCTATGTGCTTTATTGAAGAGTTTGATATTCCAAATAATATTGAAGATTCTCCCTTTTGAAAACATTAAGTAGAGACCGATTCTACCGGGCAAATGGGGTGCTTTTTCAAGAAAAACCTTTCTCATTCGTAATGTGGCTCCCGAACCCAATATCTTAACGTTTTCGCTAGACCAAAAGCCTTTTCCAAACGACTCCTCGGTTTCTCGAATGATCCATCTCAAAAATCCGGGTGGCGACTATTCGAGTTAGCGCTTTTCGGGCGCGGCAGCCCACAGGGAGGCGAAAATTGAATTTTGAATTTTTGAGACGAGCCCTCAGAAGGCGAAAATTGAATTTTGAATTTTTGAGACGAGCCATCGGAAGGCGAAAATTAAATTTTGAATTTTTGACCTGCTGGGGAAAATATGTCGAGCTAAAACGTTAGACTAAAAATTCAAAGACCAAACACGGCAAGTCCCGAAGGACTAATACCGAGGAAAAGACGACTACGGCGAATTCCCGGGGGATCAAATGGTGCCAAAACCAATGCACAACATTCTAAGGGACTTTTACTGCAAAACGGCTGAAAATTGAGTTTCCAAGAGGATTTTGGTGGCTAATTGAATCAATTTCCGAGAAAACACTTAATCTTCTGGAGTCAAGGTGCCGTGCGGGCTGTGTAGGAGGCACGCGACACCTCATTTTTCCAGGCACCCCTCCGATTTCCGAGAACAGTTGGCAGGTTTAAGGGTACCCATTAATTCGGGTGTGCCCTTTCATCGGCTGGAACGGCTTTATAAGCATGGTGGTGCCTCATTCCATGCATCACCAACAAAATCTCAAGAGTCTTCCTATATTCTTCTCTTCTTTCTAAAAAAATAGGTTGTTTTTGAAGCCTCGGGATGGACAACAGTCGTTTGGTGGCTCGCGTCGAAGCTTTGGAGGCCGAAATGGCCTATTACCGGGGGGAGATCGAAGAACTAAACACACAGATCGCGAGGCTCATCACAACCATTTGCTCCCTTCGTCGGGCCGTCTCCAACCTTCAAGACTTCTGCTTTGATCAACTAGATGACAAAGACGACCCGGAGTCCGTTCCTAGGCGTGAGTCGGACGACTCCGTGGAGGATTCTGAGGGGAATCTGAATGGTTCAGATGACCGTTCGGACGGGTCAAATGATGCCTCGGACAGAGGGAGCGACTGAGGCGGAGGGCTGGAGGAGAGGAGGAAGAGGAAAGAGAAGTAGGAAAAGAAGAAGAAAGGGCAGTAGGCCCGTTTCCCTGTTTTTTTTTTCTTTTGGAATGTAATGGCGAATCCCGGGGGGTTATCCCGGGTTTTATTTAATGAAAAAGCCTCTTTCTTCTTCCTTCTACTTGCATCTATCTCCCAATTTCAAACAAACTTGGACGAATCGCACGTAGACTGCCACAAACTATTTTTCAGAAATCGGAACAGTCAAAATAACCTACTGCGCCTTACGCAGTGAGTTTAAGAACACGCGGTATCTTAAACTGAAAGTACTGCATGTTCATTCAACATGCTGTGCGCCCCGTCCAGGGTGCCGTGCGGCTTGGCTGGCTGTAAACCCGGTCCAGAATTGATCTACAAGCGAACCGGTTCAGGGGAATATATAAATACGCGAGGTGTATACAGTACACCCCGCACGTTCGAATTTCCCTCTCTCTCAGTCTCTGCTATCTCTCTCCCCCAAGGTATCTCTCTCTCTCTCGATTATCTCTTTCTCTCTAGGTATCTCTCTCTCTTGATCATTCTCTCTCTCCCTCTCTCGTCATTCTCTCTCTCTCCCGACTGCATTCTCTCTCCCGACTGCATTCTCTCTCTCATACATGGATTGTGGTGAAACACCCGGTGCGGATCATTCATCACGGATTGAGGTTACACTACCTCCGATTGCTCTGGAGGGTGTTACGATGGCTGAGGTCGTTCCGGAGACCACAGGGTTCTCGGACCAGGCGGCATTGGCCGAGGAGGCCACGGCCCCGGCCGCTGCAGTGGTTGGTAGCGGCGATGATGATGGTGGCAGTGCGGTGTTGGCCGGGTATGGCCAGGAGACGGAGACTCCAGGTGCAGTGGAGTCGAGGGGCGGCGCTGAGGTTTTGGGCCGGTCGGAGGCAGTGGTTGGCGTGGAGGGAAGGACCACAAAGGGTCCCGGCGGTGGTAGTTTAGACTAGGTGGTAGAGGAGGTAGAGACCTCTCCTGTGAGAGAGCCCCGGACTGACTTGGGGAAGGCCCCCCTATTGCGGACGAGCCGGCGGTAGAGCCGATGGTGGAGGACACACCGCCCATGTTCGTGGGCAGCGGCGCAGGTGCAGGGTCGTCACGCCATATAGGTATGGGTGACTACTTAGCGACAACGTCCATGGAGGACGTGCTGGAGGTAGTGCGGAGGTTTCCTGGGTTGGCGGAGGCTTTACTCGCGTCCCGTGAGGCGGAGTTGCAGGCTGAGCTCGGGTCTGGGGGTGTTAGAGGGCCGGCGGTTACGGAGGAGCGGGTTGACGAGGAGGCCGGAGGGGTGGTGGCCCCTTGCAGTACCGTGGTGGACGAGGCGAAGCTAGCCTTGCAGGGACGAGGGGCTTATGACGAGGTGACCTACGTCCTCTTTCAGCACGTGGTGGTGCCTTTGCTTTTCGATCCTTACACACCGAGGAGGCCTACGTACGACGAGGCTCTAGTTCTGAGGGACCCTCAACAACACCTTTCTTTGCGGCAAGACAAGGTATACTTTAAATATTTGTATTTCAAATTCCAATGCATCGTATTTCCATTCCTTTGTATCCAAGTATACGATTGTATTGCATGCCATGCTTGTTTACTAAATACTGCTAATTTGTTTGCAACAGGCGATCTCGCTCTCGTGCTACGGAGGTTCGGCGGCCGTGCCGACATTTTGGGAGAGGTTGCCCGGGGCAATACAGGGGATAGTGAGACAGGCCGGTTTTGGAGAGTTTGTCGGGGTGTTGGCAAGGGGTGTGTGCAATGACCGCCCAGTGGTGAGGGCTTTGGCTGAGAGGTGGTGGGACATGACAAACACCCTCCTTCTTTGGCGAGCTGACCGTGACGCCGTTGGATTTCGCGGCAATCACTGGTCTCAGAGTTGGAGGTGACCTTATCCCTTTTGACGCTGCCATGGGGAGGCAGGCGGCGTTTCAGCGGGCGATGCTGGGGTACAAGCTGAGGGCGGAGGCAGACGATGCCAAGTATGCGCAGCTCCTGGCGTTTTGGACAGAGAGGCTTTCGACTGACTGGGTGGAGGAGGAGCAGATGGTGAGGTGCTTTTTGCTATACTTACTCGGTGCATCCCTGTTTACCAACAAGCGCAACCGGGTACACCTTTCGCTTCTCCCGGCCTTGAGGGACGTCGGAGAGATCGCCCGCTTCGACTGGGGAGGTGCAGCATTGGGTACGTGCTATGCCTTCATGGGCTCTCTTTCTCGCGGGGCAGGAGTGAGCCTCGGAGGCTACTAGAGGGTCTGGGAGGTACATCTCATTTCCTTTCTCGTGAATAGTCAGCTTCCCAATTATATCTATTCAATGTATATCTTGTGCTAACTTTCAATGTCTTGAATTGCAGCTTTGGACGTATGAGGTAATAGGAATGTATCCTCCCGAGACCACGTGCCCTGATGACATGATACTCCCTCGGGCCTTGCACTGGTCGACGGAGTACAAGGGAGTGAACAGGGGAGGAGGCAAGCTGGATGCCTTTCATCTTTACCTGGACGAGCTGCGTCCTGATCAGGTACTAAGGCATTTCTATATCTATTCCATAGCTTTCCTGCTCATTTTCTTTCAAACAGCATCTTGATATTGCTCATTCTTGATGACAGGTTCGCTGGCGGGTCTGGGACCGCTTCGAGATTCCCTACGTTGTGTAGAGTAGGGAGGTTGCTAGGGGGAGAGTGCTTCTCGAGTCCCCTTACGGCTGCCAGTGGTACTTGGGTGACCGAGTGTCACGCCAGTCGCTGAGGTTGGATGTTTTTCAAGTCCCTGGGCTGCTCCCTGCTCTGGTGCAGAGGACAGACCAGTACACGTGGAGTGAGATCGAGCAGTTCACACGACCAAACCTTGAGTTGGAGTCGTTCTTCTAGGCGGGCACTAGTCTGGCTGCTGACTATGCGGAGTACCGTGCTCGGTACTTGATGTCAGGTCTAGGGATACGTGCCGCTTGGGAAGCGGCGCAGGCGACGCGAGGTGGCGTCGGAGGAAGAAGGGGAAGGAGACGAGATACAGGTGACAGAGGCAGCGGAGGCGGAGGCCGCAGAGACGGAGGTCGCAGCGCGGGTGCGGGCCCGAGCGGCGCTAGCTTCCCTGCCCTTTCCTGGACAGTGGACGTGACGACCCCTCAGGGAGCCCCTGGCTTGGTTATAGTGCCACGCCCTTCAGCTGAGACTCCATAGTTCCTTGCTTAGGTATGACGTGTTTTCATTCCTTCGTAAATTTCCCCTTTCGCATGTTCTGATCGATTCTTTCACTGCAGGTGCCTCTAGGGTACGTGAAAGAGATGGCGGAGCCATGATGGGCCTGGGAGCAGCTGGTGAGGCAGTATGCCATGGGCCATCCTCCGGAGGTGTTGCCACGTACTGGCGGGATTATGGTAAACTCTCGAACCCTAGTCATTCGCTTTACTTCTATTGCTTATATTATGATGCAAATGTTATATGAATGTTATACCATTGCAGGCTAGAGGAGGGGCTACACGAGGGTTACGGCGAAAGTCCGTTTGCTTCCCAGTGCCACAGGTCTCCTCTGCCGGCTCTCGGGAGGAACCGCCATCGAAGAGAGCGTGAGATTCAGCGGGGACCGAAGACGAGCCTATAGACGTCTCTGAGGACGAGACTCCTGAGCCCACAGACGTCGACCTGGAGGCCACCTCAGGAGGCACCGTGCCCAGAGTGACTGGCACTCAGGAGGCGAGCAGCTCTCCAGCGGCTGAGGAGGTTTCTAAGGAGGACGAGGAGGAGGGCGAGGACGGGGATGATGAGAGTTGAGCTCCTCCTTTGTTTTGTTCTTTTGACGGAGCCTACATGCTTCCTTTGCAGGGCGCCTGTTTGTCTTTGGTAGATAGGATTGAGTTATCATACTTCTTTTGTACTTCGACTCATGGATGCTTTTTGGATTTATACAGAGATTTTGTTCCTTCATTGTTTATTCCATTCAATCTCCTTTTGTTTGCATGAAGAAAACTGAATAACTAAAATATGAACTGAAACGTGCAACTGGCCGTTGATCCGAGAGATTGAGCTGAATGTGAGGTTTTTGATGAGTGACACATTAACAACCAAAGCATATTGACAATGGAATAGAAATCAAAGAAAGTAATAAACCTTTGTAAGATTGACTCTACATACGAGAATTTATATAGACATTTACAGCTACGGGACAATAATGACCTTTAAATTCTGACACAAGACTGAAAAATTTTACTTTGCTTTTGGAATATACTTGAAAAGTAGGAAAACATTGACTTTGATATGGGACATTCTTGAGTTTTGACTCTGGACACGAACCGGAACTAGGACTAAGTCACTTTCGACCATTATGACCTGTAGGACTCAGGAAAATAGCTTGAAATGACTCGAAACGGATTTTGACACATTGACATAGCCTAAGAAACGGATTTTATCGAGTTTCTACGCCACGACGACGAATCCTGGGAGTTGTCTTGAAACGAAACATCCTTGAAGTCCCAAATACCCGTTCGAGTGTGTTCAGGTGCTTGCTGGTGCTTCATAGTGCCTCAATTCCATTTTGGTGTGTTGCTGCCAAAAACTGCAGAAATGCAGAGTCAAGGTGCCGTGCAGATACTCCAAGATGCCGCGCGGGTTTGGATCTGTCACACGGTACCCTAATCACTCTGTCGTGGGACTTCCTCGGTTTCAACGTGTCGTGCGATGCGGCAAGGTACCGCGCGAGGCGCCTCTCCTGATAGATTCTAGTTTTGCTATTTTTCAAGGCAGATTGCTTGGGGGTTGAGGTTTGACCCATGCAATGGCATTTTTGAACCAGTGCATGTCTGTTTTGAACCTTTTAGGACTTGACCAAGCTGTTCCCCATGTTGGACTCATGGAAAATGGGCACTTTTTGAAACCCAAGGCTCTTTAAAAGTTAAAGTTGTCCTCCTCACTCCTCCTATAAATTCAAGCTCTTTCATACCACATTCTCCTCACCTCATTCAACTCCTATCTTCTTTCCTTACTCCTTGAAATGGCTCTTTCTCTCACCGATTCGCTTCGTCCATGGTTGGCTTCCATGGAAGGCGTTGATTGGCTCAACTTCCAAGCCCACGGCCTCTATTTCATGCGGTACCTCCGCAACATTCGCCTTCGTCCCGAGTTTTTGAGGGCAGCTGCGAATTTCTGGGATCCGGAGGTCCATGTGTTCCGGTTTGACGCATGACCGCTCTCTGCATGTGTTTGCTCACGGCCTATTTCTTGGTTCCTTCTGCCGGTCATACTAGCTTGGCGCTAGTTGGCGTTGCTGTTCAGGTTGAGGCCCGAAAGGACGTGGTTCCGATGGTTTTGGCCGAGATGCTGATGGGTTTGGACAAGATTCGTTTTGGAGAGACTGAGACTTTCAGGGGCAGCCCTCTCCTCCTACAGGTTGGCTTCTCACTCAGCTTTCCTTTTGCGGGTTTTTCTCACGTTCTCGTTTTACCTCAATCACTCGGCTTGCCTTTCTATAGCTTCTTACTTGTTTTCTCTCTTCCCACAGATGAATGTGCTGACCATTCGTCCTGGCAATTGGTCATATGAGGCGAAGTTACTTTCTCAGCGGTGTTTCGAGTTTGCTGACAAGAGCAGGGCCGAATGGGTTGATTTCTTCAGGCGCCGGCGAGCGGAGACTATTGCTTGGAGGTGTCGATGGCTAGATCTTCCTCCCATGACAGTGCACTATATGGGCCCTCAGTGGGTCGTTCTTGCTGGTTTGGGGGCCTTTACCTTCTACATCCCTTACCGTATCCAGCGTCAGCTAGGTTTGAGGCAGGAGGCTCCCGCAGAGGTTCTCGTGGATATGGTTCTGCTTCTCTTCAACCATTCAGTTCTTTGCCATTACCAGCGCTTCTGGAGGACACGCGAGGTGACCGACGCGCATCCCTACCCTTCTGTGGCGATACGCGGGAGCTATCGAAAGTGGCTTAGGAGGGACATTGCTGCAAGGGTTAGGGCTTAAGGAAACTGACTCGATCCTACCACCCTAACCGTTGAATAAATTGTGGACCCATTTTCATTATGTTGTACTTCTTTTATTTTGAAAGTTTGCTCAACCTCATATAGTAGAAGTAATCGTGTAAATAAAAACGAGTTTTGGAGGGTTTCCCCCTTCTTGACTCTTGTCCTTCAAGCCTTCTCAACCTGATTTTTTATTTTGATGGATCGCGACTGGGTCTCGGTATGAGACTGCCTACGTATCCTCCTGGCGAAGGAATCAGGTCATGACGTAGTTCAGGGTAGGGTTCGTTCTGGTTTTGACACTCTCCTTTTGCGCTCTAACTTTTGCCTAAAACCGCCCTTTCGGGTTTTCGGTCTAGCGAGCTCATCCATTGTATGCCTTAACTTTTGCCTAGGATACCCTGACGGGTTTTCATCCTAGCAGGCTTTTGCTCTAATTTTTGCCTGGGTCTGCCCGCCCTTGCGGTTTTCAGCCCAGCGAGCTTCTCTCAGGGATAATAGCGCTTGAATTGATCCAAGTTAACCAAGGTTGAGAATTCGTTTCCGTCCAAGTCGATGAGTTGCGTAACTGCTCCAGAAAGGATGGTCTTGATGATGTACGGTCCAGACCACTTCGGTCGAAACTTTCCTCGTGGGTCGTAGACTGGAGCCCGGATTTCCTTCAAAACCATGTCACCCTCTGCCAAGTTCCTAGGTTTCACTTTCTTGTTAAATGCCCGTGCAATCCTTCGTTGATACCCTTGGACGTGGTAAAGGGCCCTTAACCGGCGTTCATCAAACAGCATGAGTTCTTCGAACCGATTACTCAACCATTCTGCCTCTTGGACCTCACACTCAATCATAGTCCGGAGAGACGGGACTTCCAACTCGATGGGGAGCACTGCTTCCATTTCGTAAACCAGGGAGAAAGGGGTTGCTCCTGTTGGTGTTCGCACAGATGTGCGATACCCCCACAAAGCTAGGGGTAGTTGCTCATGCCAGTCCCTTGCAGATTGAATAGTCTTCTCTAGGATGGCTTTGATCGTCTTGTTTGCCGCTTCCACAGCGCCATTGGTCTGTGGCTGGTAAGTTGTAGACTTGTGCACTTGGATTTGGAACTCATCCAATACTTCTCATGCTCGTCTTTTGAAATGAACCCCATTATCAGATACGAAAGCTTGGGGGACCCCGTATCGGTAAATGACGTTTTGCCTGATGAAGTGCGCAACTTGAACTGCAGTCAAAGTGGTGTAAGAAGCAGCTTCTACCCATTTCATAAAGTAATTGATGGCTACCAAAATAAACTTATGACCGTTAGATGCTGCCAGTACTATCCTCCCAATGACGTCAATTCCCCATGTCGAGAAAGGCCATGGTGAGGTCATTTGTTGCAGCTCATGCGGCGGGACATGCGTGAGGTTGGCGTGAATTTGGCATTTTCTACACCTCCGCACATACTCTACACATTCTGTTTCTGCGGTGGTCCAGAAGTATCACTGCCTGAGGATCTTCTTGGCAAGCATTATTCCATTCATGTGGGGACCGCATACACCTTCGTGAACTTCTTCCATTACTCTTTTCGCATCTTCTCCATGAATACACAATTTGTGCGTGCCACAGTGTGATCTTCGATATAAGTTTCTCCCGCAGATAATGTATTGAGCAGCCATCCCCTGGAGAGCGATTCGGTGCTTCTTGCTTGCTCCCATGGGGTATTCTTCTCTTTCCACATATCTCCAAATGTCATAATACCATGGGTGGCCATCGTCGGGTTCGTCAACCACCATGACATGCTGGTGTACTGGTGTAACCCTTTGTTCTATCACAATCGGTCTTAACTTTACGCCAACAGGGATCTCGACCATTGATGCCAATGTTGCCAAAGCATCTGCAAATTGATTTTTGAACCTCGGGACGTGAGTGAATGTCACCTTGCTAAAATGAGGGATAAGGTCTTCGAGATCCTGATGATACGGTTTCAGCTTTTCTTCCTTGACCTTTCAGTCGTCGTTTGCCTGGGATACAACCAAGTTTGAATCTCCCACAACTTCCAGCTTATCTATGCCGATCTCGATAGCTGCTTCCATGCCCACGATGTAAGCTTCGTATTCTGCTTGATTATTGGTGACTTCAAAGTTAAGCTTAAATGCCAATGAGATGTGCGATCCATCGGGTGAATAAGCAATACACCAATTCCGAAGCCCTTTTGATTGGCTGCTCCATCAAAGTACAACTGCCAAATGTCCTCAGCCGCCATCATTATGTCTTCATCGGGGAAATTGAATTCAGCATCCTCTCCTCCCTCAGTTGGGCAATCGGCTAGGAATTCAGCGACGGCTCTCCCTTTCACTGACTTTCGGGCGACATACTTTAACTCAAATTCGGCCAACATCAGTAGCCATCGTGCCATCCTACCTGTGAGGGCCGGTTTCTCGAATAGATATTTTAGGGGATCCATCCGAGATATTAGACTCACTGGGTAGGCCAACATATAATGCCTCAACTTCTTGGAAGCCCATACGAGCGCCCAGCATGTCTTTTCTAAAAGGGCACAACGTTCTTCGGGTCCAATCATCTTTTTGCTAAGGTAGTAAACTGCCCTTTCAACCTCATCATCTCCTTCCTGTGCCAACATACACCCCATTGAAGACAGAGTGACCGACAGGTATAGGATCAAAGGTTTTCCTGTTACGGGCGGTGTTAATACCGGCGGCTTGTGCAGGTAAGCCTTAATGGCTTCAAAAGCTTTCTGGCACCTATCATCCCAAACGAACGGCACTCCTTTCTTGAGCAGGCAGAACAGGGGTTCGCAAGTCGAGGTCAGCTTTGCAATGAACCTACTGATGAATTGCACCTTGCCAAGGAAACTCCTTACATCCTTCTCGGATCGCGACGGCTCCATTTCTAGGATGGCTTTGATCTTTGATGGATCGACTTCGATGCCTCGGGTGGTGATCATGAATCCGAGCATTTTCCCTGCAGTGACCCCGAATGTGCATTTGGCGGGATTGAGGCGCATCTTATACTTCTTGATTCTTTCGAAGAACTTCCTGAGTGCTGGCAGATGCCCTTCTCGCTCTTTGGCTTTGACAATCATATCATCGACGTAGACTTCCACTTCTTTGTGAATCATGTCGTGTAGTATTGCCGTGGCGGCCCGCTGGTAAGTAGATCCTGCGTTTTTCAGTTCAAAGGGCATGACTCGATAACAATACGTCCCCCATTCAGTGACGAACGTAGTCTTTTCCCGATCCTCTGGAGCCATAAGGATTTGATTGTACCCTGAGAAACCATCCATGAAAGAGAGCAAGGCATGGCCGGCAGTATTATCAACCAGCACATCAATGTGTGGTAATTGGAAGTCATCTTTAGGGCTAGCTTTGTTAAGGTCTCTGAAATCGACACAGACCCTTATTTTACCATCTTTCTTTGGCACGGGGACGATGTTTGCAACCCACTGAGGGTATTCGGTTACCATAAAAAACCCAACGTTAATCTATTTAGTGACTTCCTCTTTTATCTTAAGCATCCAGTCAGGTCTCATGCGTCTTAATTTCTGCTTTACCGGTTTTGCAACGGGATAAAGGGGGATCTGGTGCTCCATGATTTCGGGATCGATTCTGGGCATATCTGTGTGTGACCATGCAAATACATCTTCGAACTCTTTGAGCAGGTTTACAAAGGCTTCTTGTTCTTCAACGGATAGCACGGAACCGATCTGGGTCATCCGGGGATTCCCTTCATCTCTCAAATTTATTAAAACAATTTCTTCTTTTACGGGCTGAGCATGCCTTTCATCTTCCCTGTCGATTAGAGATCGAATTTCTTTGGGGATGTCCCTGTCGAAATCAATCTCTTCATCATCAGGGTCGACGCAATTTATTTCAAAGTTAGGGAAGTAAGCAGAATCAAATTCATCATTTCATCGTTAACAGAGGCCTTGGGGGCACCATACACACGGGTGGATTCGAACTTGAAATACAGACTCTGAGAGTTTGAGCCGAGAGGCACCAACTTAGACTCGACAGACTCAGAAGACTCGACAGACTCAGATTCAGATTCAGACTCAGACTCATGGTGAGTTGCACTTGGTATGAAGGTCCAGTTCTTGTATTCCCCAATAGCATCTATGTTGAGCAAAGTCGGATCCTCAGGAGTATCTTGTTCCATCATCAGCACTTCCGCTTCTACAGCTGTACCCATTGATTCATCTTCCCTGAACAGAGTTGCGAGACTACCCATCGCAAAGACCTCAATCCAGTCGGCTGGTTCCTCTTGTCTCTTCACAACCTCAGCTTCTTCATCGCTATCCGGCCAGACATCGTTGGCAAATATCTCAAATCCTGGTAGGAAGGTATTGGTTTTCTCATCCCAAAATGGTTTCGGCTGCCCCTGGTAAATCTGTTTTGCTTCTTCTTTGACAAAGTAATCTTCTAGCCTGTTCCTCTTTTTCACCTTGCTATTACTCGAGGGTGAGTAACCAAGGCCAGTTGTGCGCATCAGAGTGCCCTGGGTTTCAAACTTTGCAGGGCCCTGAAGGTTCTTTCTCAGTCCCAATCCTGGCATGTAGGACATCTTCTTCATTATTTTGATGGCGACATTGCTAACAAGGAAGTCCTCATCAATTCTAACTGAATAGACGGATTTGGAGGTATCCAAAGAGAAACCTCCCAAGGCGATATCTTTTTCTCCGTGTTGAATTTCCAAGAGTGGGGCGTTGTCCTCAACAGGGGCATGAATCCCAAAGTCTCCGTGGATAGTGAGCATTCCTGTTTCCAGTCCTAGCCGAATTTTCTGATGGAGTGTAGAGGGCACAGCCATGATGTCCGGCCGGTGCAGCCAGGGCCTTCCCAGCAGCAGGTTAAAAGAGGCGGGAATGTTCACCACATGAAACTCCACTTTTGTCTGATATGGTCCAAAAGTCATAGGAATCATGAGAGTCCCAACCACATCTCTCCGAGTGTTGTCATATGCTCGGATCTTGACTTCTGATGGGGAGAAGTCCTTATTTTTGTACCCCAAGCAGTAAGCAACGCGGAGTGGACAGACATTAATTGCTGAACCATTGTCGACCAGGATTACTGGAACCGATTTGTCACGGCATTTCAGGGTGATGTGCAATGGCCGATTATAATCAGTTCCTTCGGCAGGTAGGTCTCGATTAGTGAAGGTAATGGCATGCTTGACAGGTATGGTTTTGATCAGGGCCACAAGCTCATCGGGAGTTATGGCAGAGGGAACTTTCAGTTGAGAGAGCACTTGAATGAGCCCTTCGCGATGACGTGGGGAATGGACCAACACATCCCAAACAGACATCTTGGCATGGGTCTGCTCGAGTTGACGCTTAATCATTCCTTCAGGGTTTTTCTCTGGTCAGGAAGGCTCCTTTGCTGGTGGATCACAGGGTCGGAAGGTGTTTTTTACCAGGTGAAGGGATCAGAGGGCCCTGGGGCTGCAGAGTTGGAGGATTCTCCGACTTGAAGGTTTGGAGGTTGGTAAATACGGCCGCTTCTGGTCAGGTGATCAATCTGATGGTACTTTGATTCTTCGCTCCATAAATCGGCCAGGGCTGTACGCTTGTTCCCGATAATCGTATCCTGTAGATTGGCGGCTAAATCGGCAATGACCAAGTCATCCCACAGATCTTCGGGTTTCCACTTTTCAGCCTCCATTGCTGTCTTGTTGACGGTCCATTCTTCGTTTTCCACTCTTATGTTGACTACCTCGGTGTTTGCCCATAAGTTTGTTCCAACCCCTGCCTCATCTTCCCATAAGTTTATCATAGTAACATCACCGTCTTTTGGAAAAGTAACCGATGGTTCGGATTCAGTCTCATCTACAAGGTAGTCCATTGGATCAAACCCATTGCTAGCGACTTCCTCTTCGAATCCAGGAAGGTTCGAGTACAGGGTGAGGTTTACATTGCTATACAAGTTATTGATGACAAAATCATTAAAATGAGAGAAATTCGGGCGGAGCGGAGCGAGCTCTGGCTAGTTGTATGTCATTATCTCAGGTGGGTACCCTGGCTGATATTCCTCGCCGAACAGTGCTGGCAAGGAGAAGGTGTCCAGAGGGTCATTCCAAGCCAAAAGCTGGTACTCGTCTGGGGTTGGGTCCCATCCCCACTCAGGCACGTCTTGGAAAACTTGGTATTCTACCCCTGTTTTTCAAATAGCGCATACAAGGAGAATCCATCAAGAGGATCTACATGGATGTTTTGCCAGTCAATTTCTCATCCGACCTCGAATAAAGGTTCGTCATTCCTTTGGAAGTAGGTAGCTTCAAACTCTTCCCAATCAGCAATCAGTTCTCCCCATGTATCTTCTCATTCCCATGTAGAACGAAGGACAGTATCTCCGGGAATTTCACCAACAGGCATTGGTTCGATATCGGGGATAATGAACAGGGTAGGGTCAAATTCTGGGAGGTCTTGGTTTTCAGCTAAGGTGATTTGGTTGATACGGAAGGGAGCTTTGTGTTGCGGTAGAGGGTTTGAAACGGTGTTTGGTTTATCGGCAGGTGGAGCGTCGACAACCTTGTTATCGATGAGGTTTTGGATTTCATGACGGAGGCGGATGCAGTTGTCGGTGGTATGGCCAGGCATTTGGTGGAAATCACAGTAGACATTCTGGTTTAGGTTTGGTGGAATGGTTTGTGGTGGCGGAAGAGGTTTTAACACTCCGATTTCTGTGAGTTTCTTAAGAAGAGTGGACCTGGGAGTGCTGAATTGGGTGAAGGTTCGGTTTTGGGATTTTGGTTTTTCGGAGATTTGGTTGACTTCTACAGGTTTAGTGGATGAGGTTCCTACCTGATTGGCATTCCCGAAAAGAACGTTGCTGTTTCCCGAGTATACCCTCTTGGATTTTGACCCCGATTCTGATTCTTTCTTCTCCAAAGTTCCATCCCGTAAGGCCTCCTCTACAGCCAGCCCAGAATCATAAAAGGTTTCTAAATTTGGGGCAGCTTGAGAAAGAACCATGTAAGGAGCAAAGGAGCTTGGCAGGTTCTTGGTTATGATCCGTATCTGTCCTTTCAAATCAGGCTTATTCTGCATCTGGTCGGCCTTAGCCCTCCAACGCTTCACAAAGTCAGCGAAGTTTTCCTTCTCATTCATCTTAGTGCTTTCCAACTCCCTTATGGTCATTTTCAGATCGACGTTGAAGTCATACTGAGCCACGAAAGCTGTCCCGATGTCTTCCCAAGTCCTTTTCTTGGAGGGTTCGAGGGTGAGAAACCATTGCAAGGCTGGACCAGACAATGACTCGTGGAATAATTGGGCCATGGCTTCCTTTTCAATGCCACGTGTAAGTGCAGGAAAACAAAAAGGCCTTCAAACAGCACCAAGATCCAACGGCTACTTCCTTCTCCACACCGGAACCCTAGCACTCCGCCGGAGTTGAACCTATAAAACAGATAAAGGTGAGCGCACCTTTGCCTTCTCGTGGCAAAGGCCCTTCGATGCCAAAGTTAGTATCTCGTACTAGTGAAAACCCTAATTCTCAGTAGGTAATAAGCAAATAACCAGGAATTGCATACCTTTACCTCTCGGTTTACCTCATATTTATAGATTCACATATACTTGCTTCCAAGCCATCTCGTTGCCCTAAGTTTCCTTACTCGTAAAGGGAACCCAGAATATCAGGGATTCTCATTCCCAAACTGCGTATTTCTTTACAGTCCATTTAGGAACTCTTTCCTTAATTGGCCGTTCACCCCATTCCCGTTGGGTATCTTCTCCAGATATTGTTTCCTTACTGGGTATTTGCCACCTCTGGACCCCTCTGGAGCATCTCCTCCAGAATGCTGCTCCTGTTCGGCCTTCTCGTTGCTGAATAGACCATCTGGACCAGTGATCTCTCATATCATTGGTCCCTCTTCCATGCGACTGGTCCAACAACTCCTCTTGCTCTTTGGACCATACCCCTGCTCGGGTATTTTGGACCTGGGACCTCACGTGTCCCCGGTCCTTACTGCCGTTCACTGTACTGCACGGCGGATGCTCCGATTATATTTATCCTGGACCCCACGTACTACGTGTTCGGGCCACTCTTTGTACCTGTTCGGGATTACCTCCCTACAATGGCTCCCCAGCTTTACTCGTTATTTTCTCTTAATATAACGAGCAAAGCTTCTGAACACCAAGCAAGGTTCTTGTCCTTTGCTCCTGCAGCCCGTTTCTCGTACTTGGTGCAAACTTCATCATTAGTCCAGGCCAAACGTCTCGTCGTTTGGTCTGGACAGGCTTTTCCAGCTAACACCTTTACGCGCGACATGCTTTGTACTGCCCGTATTAAATGCGAGCAGACGTTTCGGAGAACGGAACGCCCAAACGGCGTCTGGGGTGACGTCTCTCATACGTCACCCCCCTTGCTGGGGTAAACTTGGGTTTTCGTCCCAATTTGAAACCCACTTTCTTTTTCTGAAACCCCCTGCAGAAAGCACGCCTAAGCGCTCCTGCCATTGAAGCTCTGCTCATCATCTCTGGGTCTCATTCTTCTCTGAATCTAGGGTTCTACTTACTCGTAAGTTCTTATTCTCCCTTTCCATTCCGTTTTCCTTGTCGATTGAGGACTCACACGGTCACTTTAGGGCTTTTCGTACCCATCTCCCTCTTTAAACCCAAACCCACAGTTCTCGTTATGGGTCGGTTTCGTAGGCACTGTGACACGCCTCAAAGGATGGCCGAGTTTAGATCTCGCTATGAGATCCCAGACAATGTGGCCACCATATTGGCCCCTGAAAATGCCATCCGCGAGTGTTTCGATAACGACACTTTGCACATCCCTGTCGTCGCCGTTGTTGAAGGTGGCATCAGGTTTCCCTTGGCACCACTACTCCACCAAGTTCTGTCCCGCTACAGACTGTCTCCGATGCAGGTGTCTGCCAACTATTTTAAGGTTGTCATGGGCATCAATGCCCCTGAACCAAATGCTTGGCACATCCTTAGGTTTACACGACATCCACCACCTCTGTAGCATATCCAGAACCAAGGACGCCTTAACCTACTATCTTAAGAGTAGGGATTCCAGGAAAAGGTTGGTGCTCGAATTGCCTGACTCTGCTAGAGGGGACGACGATGACTTCCTCATCGTCATGGGAACTTCGAGCCCAGAGACGAGGATGGTAGAGTCGTCGGCTTTCACGCACCCCACAGATTTGGCACTCCACGTTAGTTCTCTTTCTCGTAGAACTTCATACCGAGCAATATATCGTATTGCATTACACATTTTTGCTGTACTGACTGCCCATGTTTCTCGTATTTGCAGCCACAAACGTCAACCAAGGGCACGCCATTATCACCCTCAGGTTCACGTCACTGATATCAACTGTGCTCTTGCATTCAATGGGCAAGGCACGTGCTTGGCTGGCCGTGCAAGAGCAACTCAGATTCTCCTGAGCTACAGGGCATCGTACGGGGGTTTCATTGATCGGCGGATCCGAGCAGCGGACAATCCCATCCTCTCAGATCCTCCTGTTCAACAACCCGAGCAACAGAGGCGTTCTCGGACCCCTCCACTGCCCAACGAGCCCATTCAGCTTGCCGAAGAGGCCTCGACATCCTCCAGCGGATATTCCCCATCTCTCTCTCCTCAGGAAATGCAGCAACCGATCAACCTCAGCAGCCTCCTCAACATCCCGGGGGCTGGTCGTGGACGGGGCCGTGGCACATCTCGTGGCCGCGGACGCTCTCAGAGCCCGGCGCCGTCTCATGGCCACCGTGGCCCAGCTCAACCTGACGTCCCTCCAGGCTTTTCCCCCGAGGAAATCGAAGCCAGTCATAGGGACAAACGCCAACACCCCTCTGGGCTCCACAGTTCACACATGGCGGACGTCCAGTCATCGTCCGGGATAGTGTGGAGTCCGATGGCACCGCTCTTGCATTATCCCAAGCATTCATGCTTCCTGGGGACATGCAAAGAGTGCTCACTAACTCCCCAGACAACCTCCTAGGCTCTTTCATGAGCCACAGTGCTAAGGTAAACCTGTCATGTTTATTTTTGTCTGCTAATGGTCCCAGATTGTTACTCCTGCTAACTGCCCGATGTTGCTTTGTTGTTTAAAATCTCCAGGCAATGCAGATGATGGTGGCCATGGCACATAAGCTTGGCCAATTTGAGCCCCAGCGTGCCAGATTGGCAAGCGAGAATACCAAGCTGCAGAATACCATTGTGAGGCTGGAGAGAGAAAGAAATCAAGCCCGCGGGCTCTCGGATGAGTTGAGGAGCAAGCTAGAAGGTGCTGAAGACAACCTGAACCAAACTTTGACGGAGCTGGAGGCGAGCCAAAGCCTCCTATCAGCAGGGCTACAATGAGGGGATCCGTGTGGCTACTGAGAGCTACACAGACCAAATGCCCAGGATTCAGGATCAGGTTTCGAGGCTGGCTGGTTGGCTTGCCTAAAAAAGATTGGTACAACGGAGTCCTCCCCTCTCTGGACTGAGATTGAACTTCCTAGCACCCAGGTGGTTGCTGACGAGCAGGAAGAGGCAGAAGAAGAAGACAACGTGGAGGGTGAGCCAAACGCACAAGTCGCCGAGCAGGCGGGGAACGATGCTACTGCTGAAGATGGTACCAACCCTGGCCAGAAGGAAGCCAGTGGTGGTGCTCTTGAATCAACCCCTGTGGTGGGAAACGCGACTGCTCCAGCCTCTCCTCCAACTGCTCCTGCCTCCCCCATCATCCAAGACCTGACGATTGAAGAGTAAGCTGGACTCTTCGTAGTGATAACATTTGAAACTTTGAATCAGTTTTGACTGGCCCTGCGTGGCCATTGGTATTGCCCTGCGTGGCACTTGATTCACATCTACACACTTTAATTTTGCTGGTTCTGGCCCTTCGTGGCCTTTTATGTTTTGGGGTGGCCCTGTTTGGCCTAAACTTTAGTTTGCCTGGCCCTTCGTGGCCTTTCTTCAATACAGGTGGCCGTCTCATGGCCAGTACTTAGCTTCATGCATTTCCACGCATGCTTCCCAGGTCTCATCGTGCCCGTTGATGATCTAACTGCATTCTCATTTACACTGCTGCAGGTTTTTCGTCCCTTAGAGTAAATGCTAGTTGCATTCGCAGCTTGTCTACTAATACATGTACTCATATGTATCCAGGGTCTGCTCGTACCCGAGCATGCTGTTTGACCATACTTGTATAATATTGACTATGCACGCGCTCAAAGTTTGTTCATACCTGAGCAATCTTCAAGTTTTTTCGAACTTAGATACTGCTGCATGTTAACGTATGCAACCCATACGTTTCATTCTTGGAAACTTCCCCTAGTATATTCGTACTTAGGTTACCCAAATGTGCTCGTATTTGGACTTAGTAATCTTGGGTTTATTCATACCCAGGTTAAGTTACAAGCTCATGTGGGGATGCACCCGTACAAGTAATCAAATCTTATTTGTACCTGAAATAATCCTAAACATATTCGAATCTGAGAGCAGTGTGCATATCCTCGTATGCATTCTGGGTGTATTCGTACCCGAGCAAACAGACAAGTATATTCGTACTTGGCTCAATTCTGGGTGTATTCGTACCCGAACAAACAGACAAGTATATTCGTACTTGGCTCAATTCTAGGTATGTTCGTACCCGAACAAACAGACAAGTATATTCGTACTTGGCTCGATTCTGGGTGTATTCGTACCTGAGCAAACAGACAAGTATATTCGTACTTGGCTCAATTCTGGGTGTATTTGTACCCGAGCAAACTGTCAAGTATATTCGTACTTGCCTCAATTCTGGGTGTATTCGTACCCGAGCAAACAGACAAGTATATTCGTACTTGGCTCAATTCTGGGTGTATTCGTACCCGAACAAATAGACAAGTATATTCGTACTTGGCTCGATTCTGGATGTATTCGTACCCGAGCAAACAGACAAGTATATTCGTCCTTGGTAACTTTTTTGAAATATTCAAACTTCCATTTAGTTACCCTACACCTCTGCTCCCCAATATGAAGTGAGGACTAAGGATTTAGCTTGACTTCGTATTCAAAGCATAATGAAAGCAAAACCCGTAAAAAACAGAGTTTGTATTACCAAAAATCCGTGAATTTTATTCATAATTCGAAAAACTCAAGGGGGCGTTACGCGTACCCCTTGCATCTAGTAAAAGAAAATACCAGGGAATTTTATTCGTAACTCCCACACAATCACGACGTGCATCTAAAACAGAATAGAAATGAAATCGAAGTTCTTTACACGTAGAACTTCCTCAAGTTGTGAACATTCCAGGGCCTTGGTACCGGGTTCCCGTCCAGGTCTGCCAATCGATATGTCCCAATGCCCACAACCTCTGTAACTCGATACGGGCCCTCCCTATTGGCCCCCAACTTTCCCTCGTTGGCCACCTTGGTATTGCCGAGCACCTTTCTTAACACAAGGTCTCCAACACCAAATTCTCGTGGGTGGACATGCTTGTTGTAGCTTTTCATCAGTTGTTCCTGGTACGAAGCCAGGTGCACCAAAGCTCGTTCTCTCCTCTTCTCGGCGAGGTCCAGCTCGATTTCCAGAGCTCTGTCATTGCCCCCACTTTCCACCAATGTGGTCCTATTGGTCGGCAAACCAACCTCCAACGGAATCACAGCCTCTGTTCCATATGCTAGCGAATAGGGGGTCTCTCCCGTAGACCTCCTACGAGTTGTTCGGTGTGTGCACAGGACCAGTGGCAATTCGTCAGGCCACTTGCCTTTTGCTTTGTCCAACCTTTTCTTGATCCCGTCAAGTATAGTCTTGTTGGACGCCTCTGCCTGCCCATTGCTCTGAGGGTAGGCCGGTGTGGAGTAGTAGTTCCTTATTCCATACTGGGCGCAAAAAGCCTTGAACTTTTTCTGGAACTGCGACCCATTATCAGTGATCAATGAGTAAGAAACTCCAAATCGAGTGATGATACTCTTCCATACGAACCTTTCTATCATAGGTTCTGTGATTTTTACCAGTGGCTCTGCTTCAATTCACTTGGTAAAATAGTCCGTTGCTACCAACAAAAACTTCCTGTTCCCAGTAGCCTTGTGGAGGGGACCCACGATGTCCATTCCCCATTGCGCAAATGGCCAAGGGCTTGTTAATGGCACCAGATCTTCGGCTGGTGTTCGGATCATAGGTGAGAATTTCTGACACGTCTCACAGATTTTCACATACACCTTTGCATCTTCTTACATGTGCGGCCACTAGTATCCCTGGGTAATTGCACGGTGAGCAATGGACTTGCCCCCAGCATGACTCCAACACGTTCCCTCGTGTATTTCATGGAGGAAATTCTGCACCATCTCGGGGTGCACACAAAGCAGGTACGGTCCAGTGAAAGACTTTCTGTACAACTTCCCCTCTGGTGATAGCCAAAATCTCGCAGATTTCGTCTTTATCTTGTGAGCTTCTTTTTTATCTGTGGGGAGTGTCCCATCTCGTAGAAACTCCACTATTGGATCCATCCAACTTGGTCCTTGGTTCACGTCCAGGACCAATTCCACACTTCTCCCAATGCTCGGCTCAGCAAGATAGTCCACTGCTACCTTCCTCTTGAACTCTGTTGGCATAGCCGCTGCCAACCAAGCCAGTGAGTCGGCGTGGGCGTTCTGCCCAGAGCTTATCTGCTCGATGTGTATCTTCTCAAAGGTATCAAGCAAATCCTTGGCTGCCTCCACGTAGGCTGCCATCTTTTCATTCCGGGCCTCATATTCCCCGGACAGCTGATTCACCACGAGTTGCAAATCACAGAATACTCGAATTCTTTTTACTTTCAAGGTTCTTGCACTCCGTAACCCGGCCAGGAGTGCCTCGTACTCCGCCACGTTGTTCGACGCACTGAAACCCAGGCGCAGGGACAATTCGATCATAACTCCTTCAGGAGGGAAAAGCACCACCCCAATTCCAGATCCGGTGTTGCATGCGGATCCATCTACAAAAAGCTTCCATTCCAATGGGTCCTGCTCGGCGGATGCCCTTCGCTTCTCGGCTGATGGCTCGTCCAACTGCTCCTCTCTCGTAGGAGGTCGTGGAGCCACTGTGGGAGAGAACTCTGCCACGAAATCTGCCAAAACTTGCCCTTTGATTGCCGTGCACGGCTGATAATCAACATCATACTGACTCAATTCCACCGACCAAGTTGATATTCGTCCCGAGAAATCGGCCTTTCGAAGCAATGACTTCAACGGGAACTCCATGTAAACTACCACTTTGTGACTTTGGAAGTAGTGGGGCAACTTTCTAGCTGCCGTCCTCAGTGCCAGGACCAACTTCTCAAGGGGCAGATATCTCGTTTCTGCATCCAATAGTGTCTTGCTCACGTAATAGACAGGGATTTGCTTGGATCCCTTGTTCCTCAGTAAGACCGCACTTACAGCATGTTCGGATACTGCTAAGTACAGGGTCAGGACCTCGCCAGGCTCAGGAGTAGACAGAAGTGGGGCTGCCGCCAAGTACTTCTTCAGGTCTTGGAACGCTTGTTCACACTCCACTCCCCATTCGTAACCTTCTCTCTTCTTTAACAACTGAAAGAAAAGTCTACACTTATCACTCGAACGACTGATGAACCTGTTAAGGGCTGCCGCCATCCCTGTCAACCGCTGGACCTCCTTCGTGGTCCTCGGACTCTACAGCTTCTGCAAAGCTGTTATTTGGTCGGGATTCGCCTCTATCCTTCTAATGGTCACTAAGTGACCAAGGAACTTCCCAGAACTTACCCCAAATGCACATTTCGAGGCGTTGAGCTTCAGCTTATACTCTCTCAGTATCTCAAAAGCTTCTTTCAGATCAGCGATGTGGTTTCGTTTCTCCTTCCTTTTCACCACCATATCGTCTATGTACACCTCCATGGTCTTGCCGAGCAGATTTTTTAGCATAATCGTTGCTAATCTCTGGTAAGTTGCTCCAGCATTCCTCAGACCAAAGGGCATAACATTGTAACAGTACAACCCCCGTGGTGTGATAAAGGACGTATTCTCCTGATCGGGGCCATACATGGCTATCTGGTGATATCTTCGATAAGCGTCGAGAAAACTCATACGGCCATACCCAGCTGTTGCATCCACCAACTGATCTATCCTGGGCAGGGGAAAATTGTCTTTCAGACAAGCCTTGTTTAGATCTGTGAAATCGACGCATACCCGCAATTTCCCATTCTTTTTTTTACCACCACTGTGTTAGACAACCATTCGGGGTAGTATACCTCTCGATCGCCTTTGCTTCGAGCAAACGGTCGACCTCCTCGATAACAGCGTCCACATGCTGTACGGCAGATCTTCTTTTCTTCTGCATCACCGGTGTGTGTTGTGGGGTCCACATTCAGGTGGTGGCAAATCACGTTTGCATCCACTCCAGGCATTTCCTCGGGCACCCAAGCAAACACATCAACGTGCTCTTTGAGAAATTTCACCTACTCTTCCTCCTCTTCTTTGCACAGGTTTTCTCCAATCAGGAAATACCTTTCAGGATCATTCTTGTTGATCTGGATTTTCTTCAATCCTTCCACCACTTTCTCGGCTGGATTCCCTCCGACATCCTCGATGGCCGGCCGATTAGTAACCTCAACGGTTTGCACCAACTATGCCTTGGGTGCTTTCTTGATTATGGAAACCAAGCACTGTTGGGCTGTCTTTTGGTTCCCCCTTATTTTCTCGATTCCAGTGGATCCTGGAAACTTTACCATCTGATGGTAGGTGGAGGAAACCGCCCTCATCTTATGCAACCAAGTCCTTCCTATAATCGCGTTATAGGAAGATGGCACGTCCACCACCAAAAAGTCGGTTCTCAGCACCAGTGTTCCTGCCCGAATAGGAAGGGTCACCTTGCCCAATGGCCAGATTGCCCTCAGATCGAACTCCAACTAACGGAGTTACCGATCGCACCAAGTCTGCTTGTGCCAATCCCAGCTTCTTGAACGCGTCGTAATAAAGCACCTCGGTGCAGCTTCCTGAATCCACCAGGATCCTCTCCATGTCATATTCCCCAATTCGTAGGGTTATCACAAGAGCGTCATTGTGCGGCACCTGGACTCCTCCCAGGTCCTCGTCCGTGAAGGTTATGCCCTCGTTGCATTCTTTCGCTTCACGTCCTCGTTTCTTTCCCAACCGCATCACGTGCTGGTCGTGTTTTACCTGCCTTTAGAGCAACCTCACATCATTTCTCGTGTAAGGTGTGGCTAATCCATGTATCATATGGATCACGCCCCTCGGATTCTGCTCGTAATCCAGCTCCATTGCTCTCTCGGCACCCTTGTGCTCCTCTTGAATGAATTCCTTTAAATACCCTCATGAGACCAGGTCATCAAGGTGCTGCTTGAACATCTCACAATCCTCCGTCATGTGACCCCAGTCCTTGTGGTAACTGCAATGCTGACTCGTAGCCCTTCTTGCATCTTTATCACCCTCCAGCTGTGGAGGCCACTTGAAGTACGGACGGTTTTTTATTCGATAAAGAATCCGATAAATCGGTTCTTTCCAAACCGTCGTTACTGAGAAGAACGACTTCGGGTCAGGGGCATGCTTCTCCCGATACGACTCTCTCTTAGTCTGCCCGTGCTCTTTCCTCTCTTTGTAAGTCTTGGGTTCGGGTTTATCCGCCTTCTTTGCAGGACCCTTGACTTGCTCGGCACTCAACTTGTCGTCTTCCCGTAGTATGTCATCCTCATTCCTGGCATGCTGCTCAATACGTTCCATCAGCTTTGCTAGCGTGCTCACTGGACTCATGTTTAGGGACTTTCGTAGCTCCCCCCGAACAGGCAACCCAGTCTTGAACGTTGCTATTGCATACTCCTCACTGCAACTTTCAATCTCGTTGAAAGTCTCCCAATACTTCTTGGCGTAGTCCCTAATCGGCTCATTCTCTCCTTGCTTCATAACTGAGAGGCTCTCAAAAGTTTTGGGTGGTTTCCTGCTCGTCAGGAACCGAGCAGTGAATTCCTCGGCCAACTATCTCCATCCTCGTATGGTGCTCGGCCCCAACTTATGGAACCATGACAGAGCCACCTTTCCCAAACTAGATGGGAACATTTTGCACATGATCGCGTCATCACCATCGTGCATAAACATTGCCTGCTGGTAGCGCTGTATGTGTGCCACCGGGTCTGCATTGGTTTCGTACAGGATAAACGTCCCGTGTTTAACCCTGCTCAGCAACCTTGCCTCCTGCAACCTCTTTGCAAAAGGAGAAATTGCTATGCTGCTAAGGGCTCTCCGTACTGCTTCTCGTACAGACATGGTTCCCTCTTCTGACCCCTTTGCACCCCTGGCATTATTTTTTTCCCAGTCGAAATCAGGTCTCTCGTACCTGTCCTTGTGGTGCTTCCTGCTCCCTCCTTCCTCGGGGGAGGAGCTCCTACTCCTGCTTTTCCTTTTTCGTGAAGAAGCCCTCGGTCGTTTCGGAATGAGGCTCCTGCTTCTTCTTTTTCGTGAAGAAGCTCTCCTGTACTCCGCCATATCCAACCTTTCTTTTCTGGACTTCCTTCGTGAAAGCCCAGAATCTTCTGGATGTTCTCGTATCCGCTGCAGCTGTTGAATCTCATATTCTCGTCTTTTAATCAGACGAGTGTATTCCTCTATTTCCTGTTTCTTTTTGTCCAGGATGTCTTCCCTGCTGTGCACGCTTTTCGAACGTGCCACTGACTCCCTCCCACGGCGGGGACTTACTCCTTCTCGTGGATCCTGTGGCCGTCCGTCCGTCCTTGTTTCTGGAATCGCCATGGATTGCCAGGGGGCGGTCCTTGCTCGTGGTCCTCCCCGCACGCCCGCCGTCGGGCTTCCTCGGAGGGTCTGGTGGGGATTTGTCACCTCCCCCATCATCCAGCTGATTGTTTGTATCAAGTGGAGTCTTTGGATCTTCTTCCGCCATGGTCGCTTTTTCAAAGGGATCTCTTTCGTTTCCTACAGACGGCGCCAATTGTAAGTGTAGGAAAACAAAAAGACCTTCGAACAGCACCAAGATCCAATGGCTACTTCCTTCTCCACGCAGGAACCCTAGCACTCCACCGGAGTTGAACCTGTAAAACAGACAAAGGTGAGCGCACCTTTGCCTTCTCGTGGCAAAGGCCCTCCGATGCCAAAGTTAGTTTCTCGTACCAGTGAAAACCCTAATTCTCAGTAGGTAATAAGCAAATAACTAGGAATTGCGTACCTTTACCTCTCGATTTACCTCATATTATAGATCCACATATACTTGCTATCCAAGCCATCTCGTTGCCCTAAGTTTCCTTACTCGTAAAGGGAACCCAGAATATCAGGAATTCTCATTCCCATAACTGCTTATTTCATTACAGTCCATTTAGGAACTCTTTCCTTAATTGGCCGTTCACCCCATTCCCGTTGGGTATCTTCTCCAGATATTGTTTCCTTACTGGGTATTTGCCACCTCTGGACCCCTCTGGAGCATCTCCTCTAGAATGCTGCTCCTGTTCGGCCTTCTCGTTGCCGAACAGACCATCCGGACCAGTGATCTCTCATATCATTGGTCCCTCTTCCATGCGACTGGTCCAACAACTTCCCTTGCCCTTTGGACCATACCCCTGCTCGGGTATTTTGGACCTGGGACCTCACGTGTCCCCGGTCCTTACTGCCGTTCACTGTACTGCACGGCGGATGCTCCGATTATATTTATCCTGGACCCCACGTACCACGTGTTCGGGCCACTCTTTGTACCTGTTCGGGATTACCTCCCTACACCACGCATAGTGAGGGAACCGACGTATCCTTGGAGATGGGCTCTTGGATCACCGGTACCATCGAACTTTGCAAAGTCCACTCCTTTGAACTTTCTGGCAACTTGGCATTCGGAAAGAGGCATAGCTTGCTCATGTCAATTTCTCCTTTTCCAAGTCATTTGGTCTCTTGGACGGATTCCTCCAATTTGCCAATCTTATCCATAAGGGCGGCCAGGTTGGGATCAGCTGCTGGTGTCTCAACTTTGGGTCGTTCAAGCTGTAGGGGAGTCTTAGTCAGGAGCTTGTCAGTGATTTCCTGCATGCTTTCCATTAGCATGTTCATGTCATTTTTCATGGAAACTACGGTGGCCTTGAGTTGTGCGTCGACACCGGCGAGGGACTGTCTAAACTGAGCATCCATGTTGGCCATGTTCTGCCTGAGTTCTTCTATTCCATCTCCTTGATCAGCCATGGGTAAAGGACCTTCGGGCAGGATTGAGACTATGGGTTCTTCTACCACGGGTTCTCCTAACAACAGTTGTTCCTCCTGCGCAACTTGGACTTCAAACAGTGGGGTTTCTTCCAGGGTGTCTATGCGAACTAGTTTTTGGGACAGACGAAACCAATTGGGTACAGCCTCTTTTCTCCGCAGGCGATCAATGTTGGCAGTACTGACAAAAAGTCAAAAGGGAGCAACTCATAACCGATCCGAATGCTCGCCCTACTTCTACCCATCTCCTAGAAATAAAGGCCTAGGACCTACCGTGGCTTGAATCTTACTTAAGACGTTTGTACAGAAGATTTCTGATAGTCCGGGTAGGTGCTGTCAGGTAGATTAAATTCTAAACGGGTCGGAACCAGAGCCAATCTCCTTACCGTGACCATCCGAGACAGAGCAATGTAACTACCGGAATCTAAATACGCACGCACTCAAGGCTAGACTCAAACCAAGGGAGCCGTTCGGGCACGGCAAACACCGGAGGTATCGCAAACTCCATGGATTTAAGGTCTCCTAGACCGACCGGAGGGCCCTAAAGAATTCTAAGGGAGCCTAATCCTCTACCCCGCAAGATGCAATAATGCATGAATGATGTGCGTGTACAGAAATAAAAAGGCACGTAAACAGGATATAACACACAAGTCCTAGTCATGGGTTCCTGTCCTAGTTGGGATGGTTCTACGGCTATATACAAGTGCAAAGGCTGGTTTTGGTCTCAGAAGGGTTTTCCGGACTAGAGCCAAGATGTACTACCCCATGTCAAATGTATTGCAAGACCATGGTCGAATAGCACGACGGCCCATCATAGTCGAGGGTTGCTAGGCATTCCGGGAGAGCTTGTCACTGGTAAACCGGGCAAGGTAGCCGAAACACGCTAGCGAGCCTTGTGCAGTGCGAAGTGTACAGGATAAAAGAGTCTAATCTTCCGAAAAATATTTGAAAATCCCCCTTCCAAAAACACCTTTCAAGCTTGGCCCTCTTAATCATCCAATACTTTTGTTCATTTTTTTTTTAAAAAAAAGTATTGAATAAAAAACTTTCCCCAGCAGAGTTGCCACTGTGGGCTCCCGTGCCCTGCTTTTGAAAGAGTCGCCACCCGGATTTTTGAGATAGATCATCCGAGAAACCGAGGAGTTACTTGCAAAAGGCTTTCGATCTAACGAAAACGTTGAGATTTTGGGTTCGGGAGCCACATTACGAATGGGGAAGATTTTTCTTTAAAAAGCACCTCACTCACCCGGTAAAACCGGTCTCTACTTAATGTTTTCAAAAGGGAGAATCTTCAATATCATTTGGAATATCAAGCTCTTTAATAAAGCACATAACGGGGAAGAGACATGGGAAATATATCACATTGACGTCCATGTAGTGTTGTCTGTGTAGTCGTGATAAAATGACGTGAACAAATTGAATAAAAATCATCCAGCAAACTGTCTGGACCTCAGCCAGACTGTTCACGGCACCCTGAGTTGCCACGCGCGGCACCTCAACATGCCGTGCGTGGTACCTGCTCTGCTGTCAGACTATTGCAGACTTTCAAAACATTATCTAGCTCATTGTTTTCTCTGTGCATCTTTTAGAAAACTCATCAGACACCTCATGGCAGTCAGATCATCCAAAAAATGTTGTTGTTTTCTCAAAACAATGTTTTAAAGCAGTTTTGACATATTTGATCATTCGGGATGATCTAGAAAGCCTTTTTAAAGAGCCAAAACATGGCTTGTAGATATGGTATTATTTTGAAAGCAATAGAAACAGTAAACAGCAGATACAGACAACCACAACAGATGAAAACTCAAATCCAGATAGCCTGCCTACGATAATACCAACATACACAGATGCTGTGCGCTGAGGGTCAGGGTGTCACGCGCCTGATCAACAAGCCGCGCGGTTTCCCAACCTCAGCACAGTACTGTTTTTATTTTATGAAAATAGATTTCGAGTTAGGATCTAACCAAAAGGGATTAGACCTACTGACAGAAGAGTCCCCTCAGGATCAGAACGGAGTCTAGTCCGAGGAAACTAGTTTTTACCTTTGGTTTCGAGCTTGATCAAGGGTTATTGATGTAAGGATGTGGATGGATCGTCACGGATATAGATGGAGGAGGTTGAATGAGACAAAGAGAGTATGAGTGTGAGCGAAGGTTAGGTATTTTGGGTGATGGAGCTTTGAAGTTAATGAAAGATCCACTTCAATGATGAGAAGGGAGTGAGTGAAAGCACTTAAAGAATGTCTTTTGGGAATGACTTTTTTTAAGACTTGGAAATGAAAGTGGAAGTAGGAAAGTGGGTATGAAAAATAGAGAGAGAAAGCTTACGGAGTGAGAATACCCAAAAGCAAAGAGAGTCAAAAGAAAGGCCAAGAGGGGACCCATTTTCCTTGAGTGGAGGGATTAATTTATAGGCAAAGGCCAATGATTTTGAATTTCAAATGGTGGAGGTATTTTCTGAGCGGGCCAGAAGTGCATTTTCGGCTGAGCTAGTCATCAGCTGTGGCTCAAACTGGCGTGGCCGACAGCTTTCTGAGCCAGTCAGCTTTTTGCTCAAGGTGCCGTGCTGTGAGGTTTGGCCGCGCGCAGCTTTTTGGGTTTCTAGGTGCCGTGCGCTCCAGTCAATCTCCGCACAGTGCCTCCTTCTTCGGTCCAGGGTCTTTTGAGCTTTTGTTTTGGGCTTTATCTGGGCTTTTCAAGTTTTCGGGTTCTTTGGGTTTTTTGGTTTACATAGGCTTAGGGAAATCTTTTTTCAAACTCGCAAAGATATCATTTCCTTTATTTCATCATCGGGGCGGACAAAAACTCTCCAAGGTCCGGATTGGGGTGTCTACAATCGCCCTATCAAGATGTACATCTTTTGATGAAGCTACAGACATAAAGGATTAATGCGATTGAAAACCACGTCTCCTTGCAAACTTGGTAAAAGTCTCTCTCTTACATACACACAAGTTTTTTACATTAGAGAACACCAGGTATTTAAAATTTTCAGTTGGAATCTATTATTTCTTTTCTTAGTGCTGTTGGTACCAATAGAGTGGAGCTAGACAATAGATTGGTGGTCATGCTGGTATATGCTTGAACATCGGTGTTGTTCGTGATGAAGGAGATGAAGATACTCAAGACGCACTCAATCTGCTCTTTGAAAAAATGTTCTTAAAGCATACTGACTTTTTTTTTTTTATAGGAGACCCGTTCATGAGCTTTGTGCTTTTTCACAACAGAAGAAACCCATGCTTCTTTTTTGTTAGCTTTACATTTTCTTATCTTATCGTGGCACTCATTTGGGGAAAGATGATCAGTATTCTTCCAATTCACAATTGTTTGTCATTTCACAGTTTTTCTTCCTAGTGTTTCCATCTCATTGAATTATGTGGACTCATTTTATTGACAGGTAAAAACAATATAGTTGATTTAAGTTTAAGATCTAATTACATTCAAACGTGCCTTCAAGCACGGGCATGCCCTAGTTAATTCTATGGAAAAATAATTCATATTCAACAGAATTTCTCGATTTATCAATAACAAAACAAAAAACAAATCATTCAGCAAGAAGTTGAATGATGCACACCTAAAAATTACAGTTTGAGCATACAAATACCATATAAAATAGAGTCTTGCTACATGTACCGACCAAACCCCCCACCGAAATTGTACCGACGGCCGCGCTAGGATGTCTCTGGCCATCAGACGACCGATCATATATACACGAAAAATAGAGTGTTTAGATCAAGCACCCTACACATATCGGATGCCGTTGATTTCCGGCTACCAGACGGCCAATCCGAATAGTCCAAAAATTCTTTAAAAAAAAATGTCATTTACAACAGTTCCTAAAAAGTTTTTGTTTTTGTTTTTGTTTGAGAATTTTGTTTGTATGGGTGTTCACAACTACCATTATTACATAACATGTACAAATGCTCGACTTCAACTGAAAACAACAAACTATTCAAATCAAATAGTGGACTGACTTGCAATATTACCGAGGGATATCGAGCATGGAATAATAGATTGGATGGAAGAAAGGGACAAATGAGTGTTCAAATAGAAGAGGAATAAAACATAAAAGGCCAACATATTCGGCCCTACTTGGGCCTAGCTACTAGCTCATATGAATCTCATGATTATTGAACAAAGACAAGGAATTTGGACATTGGCAATTATCGTTCGACCACATATTATGTCCCAATGGCAATCCCACTCCTTCGCTTTATTTTGACCTTCACTTCATTTACAAATCGCTTAAAATTTCTTTCGGACGATCCATTTCCATTGGTTGCCACTGCATCCTCCAATGTCTTTCTCATTTTCTTGATCTCATTTCGTAGCCCGTTTGATGTTTCTCCTCTCATCAGACGGACGATATTATCTGCGACTTTCTTCCTCGCGATTGGCCTTTCATCACATAAATTGAGCCCGACCTTCCAATCATCGACCACCAATTTCCGGTTGGTGAATTGATCGGTCAAAAGAGGGAAACAAAGCAAAGGAACACTGCTCCACACGCTTTCAAATATCGAATTCCATCCGCAGTGCGTCAAGAACCCTCCGATCGCAGGATGAGATATCACCTCAACTTGACAACACCACGGCACAATCACCCCTCGCTCCTTGACATCTTCCTCGAATCCAGCGGGCAAGAAGTCCGTATCGTCAGAGCTCACGATATCGGGCCGAAGCACCCAAACAAAACTCACCCCACTAAGCAAAAGCCCATGGGCTATCTCCACAATGTCGTGCTTAGTAGTGTGGGCATAGCTACCGAACGATACGTACAAAACCGACCCGTGAGGCCTGGGATCGAGCCATTGGGTGCAGTCTGACTCGGGCCACAGGTTTGTCGCCACGGGGCTCTTGGTAAACACGGTCGGGAAAACGGGCCCGATTGCATAAGTGGGCTGCTTCTGATGCAGGGCTGAGATTGTTTCTGGCTCCAGCTCTTGCACTGTGTTGCAGATGATTATATCTGCCTTCTTAACGTCGGCGAATGCCTTGTAGATTATCCGGTGTACCACGGTCCATATATCGGCAGCTTGGAGATACGACATCAGATCCGTTGGTTTGATGGGCCCCACGCCCGGTATGTAATCTATGCTGTCTTTGCGATTATCTGGTTAAGTAAAAGAATATATTTATCAAATCATAGGTGTGATTGAACACATCTCTGAAGATAAATTTCAACAGAAACAGAAATTAATCAAAATAACACATCTGAACATGCACGTTTTTTCAATTTCAAAAAAAAAAAAAAAAAACCATGCATGTTTGTTTTTTTGTGGTAATGCGAGGTGTCTCGGGTCATATCTGCGCACACATCAGACTTTTCCAGACAGTCTCTCCCACAACCGTTTTACACGGTTGCACACAGAGATGAGGTGTCCCCAAGAGTTGTTGGCAAAAATAATTGAACTTGAGACTGACCTGAGAAGGGAGCAAACCCCATCTCCAACCCTTGACTTTAAATTGGAAATGTCAATTTTTTTTTGAAGGCGTATGCGGCTGTGGGCTCTCGCGCCCTTTTTCGAAGAGTCGCCACCCGAATTTTTGAGATAGATGATCCGAGAAAACGAGAACTCGTTTGTAAAAGGCTTTTGGTCTAGCGAAAACGTTGAGATTTTGGGTTCGGGAGCCACGTTACGAATGGGGAAGGTTTTTCTTTAAAAAGCACCCCACTCACCCGGTAAAAACCGGTCTCTACTTAATGTTTTCAAAAAGGGGAAACTTTCAAGTATCATTTAAAAGATTAACCTCTTTACTAAAAAAAATGTGCATATCGGGGAAGGGACATGGGAAACATATCACATTGACGTGCATGTGGTGCTGTCTGTACAGTAGTGATAAAATGATGTGTGCAGAAGGAATAAAAGCATTCAGCAAACTGTACACGGCACCCTGAGATGCCGCGCGCGGCACCTCAACATGTCGTGCGGGGTACCTGCTCTGCTGTCAGACTGTTGCAGACTTTCAAAACATCATTTAGCTCATTACTATCTTTGTACGTCTTTTGGAAAACTCATCAGAGACTTCATGGAAGACAGATCATCCCAAACATATTGTTATTTCCTTAAAACATGTCTTTAAAACGATTTTTGATGTATTTGATCATTCGAGATGATCCAGAAAACCTTTTTCGAAGGGCCAAGACATGGCTTGTAGATATGGTCTTCTTTTAAAAGAAATGAAACAGTAAACAGCAGATGCAGACAACCCCAGCGGATGACAACTCAGATCCAGACAGCCTGTCTGTGATAACACCAAGATACACAGTTGTCGTGCGCTGATGGTCTGAGTGCCGTGCGTCTGATCATCCAGCCGCGCGATTTCCCAACCTCAGCACAGTTCTATTTTTATTTTATGAAAATGAGTTTTTAGTCAGGATCTAACCAAAAAGGGATTAGACCTGCTGACAGAAAAGTCCCATCAGGACCAGAACGAAGTCTAGTCCAAGGAAACTAGCTTTTACCTTTGGTGTTGAGCTTGATCAAGGATCGTTGATGCAAGGAAGAGGATGGATCGTCACGAATGTAGATGGAGGAGACTAAATGAGACAAAGAGAGTATGAGTGTGAGTGTGAGTGAAGGTTAGGAATTTTGGGGGATAGGACCTTGAGGTTAATGAGTGATGATGAGAAGGGAATGAGTGAAGGTGTTTAAAGAATGTCTTTTGGGAATGACATTCTTTAAGACTTGGAAATGGAAGTGGTAATGGGAAAGTGGGTGTGGAAACTAGAGAGAGAAAGTTTATGAAGTAAAAATACCAAGAAGCAAAGAGAGCCAAAAGGGGACTCAAAGGAAGGGCCCTTTTTCCTTGAGTGGAGGGGTTAATTTATAGGCAAAGGCCAAGGATTTTGAATTTCAAATGGTGGAGGTATTTTCTGGGCGGGCCAGAAGTGCATTTTCGGCTGAGCCAGTCATCAGCTGTGGCTCAAACTGGCGTGGCCAACAGCTTTCTGAGCCAGTCAGCCTTTTGCTCAAGGTGTCGTGCGGTGAAGTTTTGCCGCGCACGGCTTCTTGAATTTCAAGGTGCCGTGCGCTTTAGTGCCACTCCGCACGGTGCCTCTTTCTTTGGTCCAGGGTCTTTTGGGTTTTATCTGGGCTTTTTTTCAGGTTTTTTGGGTTTTCTAGGTTTCTGGGTTTACATGGGATTAGGGAAATCCTTTTTCAAGCTCATAAAGGTATTGTTTCCTTCATTTCATCATCGGGGCGATCAAAAACTCTTCGAGATCCGGATTGGGGTGTCTATAGCGGCATTATGACATCTCTAATATGACATCAAAGTCTTTTCTTCAACGCTTATGTCAAATTCTATTTATTTGACATCAAGTTATCCTTCTCCAACCATTAATGTCAACCCTTATGTCAAACTTTGAAAGGAAAAAAAATTTCAAACGTTCAAAATTTCAAAATCTAGCCGAGTTTTGAAATTTGGCATTTGTGTCCATGCCTGTCAAAATTGGCATTGAGAAGGCTTGCCTTCAAATCCATGTGTATTTGACATCAAAGAAGGCTAATAGATTGGATTGAATTTTGGTGTCAATCTTTACCGTTAAAATGTCTACGTAAAAATTGGCATCTCCCGTTGGAGATGCTCAAGTGGGTGTGAACATGCATGCTTTTGGGCTTTATCTAGAGTAATTCTCCATCCAACGCTTTTGGAATGCATGTAGTATATTTCTAACAAATTATGCAGTGATAGATTTTGCAGGTGGAATTATTTTTGATCGGCAAAGAAAAAACTTTATTATTAGAAAGATAAATAAAAAAATACTCCTAAAATGGGGAAAAATAGGAAAAGAAAGTAAAAAGAGAGTGTCAAAGAGACCAAACTCTTCTACTGTCGCTACTCACAAAACTTGACATACATCAATAAATAATATATATGTGTGTGTGTGTGTGGGCCGGTTCTATGGACATCATTTTTCACACAACTTTTGCCATTCTATCTTAGCCCTTGAAATAGAGGGCTGAGATTAAACCTTAAAAGGGGATAAAAGGGGAGAGAGAAAGGAGGAGAGAGGGTGTTTTAATCTCGTCCGTTCGGTACCCGAACGGACGGCTCGGATCGTGCCGAGGGGCACCACGTGTCCCTGCCCTTGGGGCAAGGAATAATTTCTCGTGGTGTGGGGTGTGGTTAAGTACAAAACGAAAAGTTGACAAGATAATAACTGATGTGGGGTGTGGTAAGTAGAAAACGAGAAGTTTGACAAGATAATAATTGAACGATTTTTCAGGTGGAATATTACAATTACTCTTTGTTAAGTTATTGGGAGTAGAAAATCCTATTTCTGGAGCAACCGTAAACAAGAGTTTACAGTGCTCAATCGCAATCGTTTAAAAGTGTTTTGAACAATCTGGATGTTAATGAAACTTTTTCAAAAAAAAGTCATCCAAACCGTCTAAAATATTTTTGGACGATTACGATGGACTGCTGCTTTAAACAATTTATTTCGGATTGTTCTGAAAATAAGTATATTTCTCTATTGGGAGATAAAGAATAGCTCGCATAGTTTATATTGCGATAACTAATTGTCAGAAATATAAATGTAATGTAAAAGTCATCACACGGTACTCGAGGAGACAACAAGAAGTAGTCCTTTTTCTGTTGTGCTGGGTTCTAGTTGTTTGAGCCTGCACATGCTTGTGCTTTTTTCTACTCAATGTGAAACTTTCATCGTTTCAAAAAGAAATAGCATCAAATCTATGCACAGAAAGGGAAATAAAAGAATTTGAGTGCGTTTTCCCCTAAAGTAGGTGAACCTATTGCCGACTTATATATTTTGAAAGCTCGAAGTGAATTTCCTATATTGAACCTCTTACATATTTATGAATTCTTTAAAAAAATGATAGAAGTGCAAAAAATAACAAAAAAATCAACAAAGTAATGGAGTAATGTGATAAGTTTTTTTTTTTTTTTTGGGATAAGTTTTTTTAATCAAATGTAAGAGCACATATTTTCTATAGTTTTGTTGTGGTTGTTAGCTGAAAATATTTGAGTTATGTGATTTTTCATAATACAACAAAAAGTATTACAATAAATGAAAGAGGAATGGCCTGAGAAGTGAAAAAATAAATATGGAGTTGTATGAGACTCGAATCACACACTCCCAATTGCATGATAGCATTAAGCGATCGCTAAACCAAGTACTAGTTTATGTGTTTATTTGAAAATATTCTAATATTCATATGTAAATTACATTACAGTAGAATCTTAATTTTGGGCCAAAATTCGGGGGTCAAAAATGGTTGCTTCTCTCACCTCTCTAGGAGCTGGCCCTAAGTACATCAATCTCGAAATTTGAGAAAAATTCTTAAATATAAAAGACGACTTGAATGGCTAATAAAAAATATTTATCAGGGATATGCATTCATTGTTAAACAATCTTCAAGTTTTATTGCAGCATTTAAGATAATTGATTTTCACATTTCTCTTTTTGATAATCACACTCCTTTTTTGTCCTTTTGTCAAAATTAGCTTTTAATTTGTATCTTCTTTTACACTTGGATGGACAATTAACTTCGTAAATTCACACCAAAGACAAAAAATGGAGTATGAAAATCACTACCCTAATTTAATCGAAAAGGTAAATTTACTTCTTTTGTTGTGTGTAGAAGTTTTGAAATAAATTTAAAGCTAACCATATCTCTCGAAACATTTCAAACCATAGGGTAGATTTATTATCATGCGTATAGTTAGAAGGCGAATTTCCGTTTGACCCAAAAATATATATATATATTTAGAAGGGTTCGGGAAAAAAAAATATTTAGAAGGGCGTAATCTTTCAAAAAATACACCCGAGTTTTAAGAGAGAGAAAATACTATCAATCATTAAAAATTAGAGAGGATAACATTTCTACCAGTGGATGATACGATTTCAAATTTCAAAAATGCTTTTACGGGATAATCTTAACTGATTTGGTACAAACCAAAGAACCTTGCTACTGGTATAGTAGATTTGTGCACAGATTGTCTGTGCACAGATTGCGTTGTGAGGCCCAACTAAAGGTCCCATACAAATAATCCGATCCGTTAATTATGTTTAAAATATTTTTTCAAGGGCCTCCGCGAAAAATTAGCTCAATCCCATACCTATAAGTGCTTGATTTAATCATCTAACTTTTCATTCGGGTTTTTAGAGAATGAAAAGTTAGACGATTAGATCAAGTACTTATAAGTGTCGAATTAAGCTAATTTTTCGCGGAGGCACTTGAAAAAATATTTTAAACATAATGCACGGCTCAAATCACTTGTGTGGGATCCGTAATAGGCCCCACATAAAACCTGTGCACAGATTTACTGCCAGTAGACTTTCTGGTAAATATGCTATCAAATAGGAGCCAATTATAAACAACCAATATCGACCTACAAGCTTTTTAATCCTACATGCAGATTATCTAGTTTTCAAAATGGCATATGAACCCACAAATCATGGGGGATGACTTATCCAATAAGAGTGTAATGATTATCTTTTATAAAACCCAAATTAGGGGGTGTTCCACATTTGGAAAAAGATTTTTTTTTTTTTTTGTCCAAAAAGAAAGCTGATTTCAGATCTGGAGCCTGTCGTTTTTTTAAAATTCATTTGACCAAAACGACGCCGTTTTGGTCTTTGGTCCCCACAGTCCCCTGGTGAAATGACTATACTATCCTTCCCCCATTTTATCTCCTAGGGCTTCTAGTGTACCGGCCAAAGGAGAAGCAAATCTGCAGTGTGCGTTCTCTCAACCGAAACAAGCGACGACCTCGATCTCGAGCATCTTCTATATCTCCCCTCTCTCGACCAGCTCCTTCATACTGGCCTCCATCGCCAAATCCCTCTCTCTCAGCATCTTCTCAGTCTCCTCTTTGTCCAATCAAATCCCTCTTTGTCCAATCTCTCCACTTCTCTCGCTTCGGTTTATTGGGATTTACTAATTGGTGGTGGGTGGGAGGATTGGCTTGGATTTTCTGGCCAGTGAGGTCCACAACTCCTTCATTTTCTTGTTCCTTTCCTACTATGGTGAAATGTTTTCTCTTTTCTTGGATATGTATGTCTAGGGAGAGAGAGAGTGAGAGAGGGGGGACCTCTCTGGTCCGTGCATGGAAGAAGGAGAGGAGAAGTGTCTGGAGAAGTTGAATAAGTTCAAGGGACAATATGGTCATTTCAATAATAAGCTTTTTAAAAAATAGTAGTTTTTAAGGAAAAGTGGAACAAATCTTCTTTTTTTTGTGATGTTCAATGCAGAAAAAAAGAACTTCTGAAAAAATAAGGGAATCTGGAACGGCACCTTAGTTAATTACACGGATTTTCCTAAACGAGATGATGACAAATCTTTTGGTTAATTAATTAGACGTCAAAAAAAACACACATTTGTGCCTTTGCTCACAATTGCACACGTACGTAAGAGAGAGTTGTAAAATACTACTAGTATCGAGCTAATAAACCGGGCAAAAAATAATTTGTTTAAGCATTTTGTTGTTCTCACATAACTGAGGTGTTTGAGACAACTTAAGCATGTGCACTTTGATTTTGGAGAATCAATCTTACCGTTAAACGCATCAATAGTAATTACATCGAGACTTGTAAAATAAAAGTGTTTGCGCGAATCGTCAAATAGACGGAACCGGTAATCGATCAGTTTCATTTTATATCGCACAAGGAAGGGATCGATCACTCGCATGAGAACATCTAAATTCCATTTGATTAGCGTCAACAATCTTTCACAAACTCGATTTTGAGTGGTGTAATTGGTTTTAACGCTGAGAAAGACAAAAGAAAGAGAGAGGTCACGTACCGGAACCACCAAAATGGCCGTTTTCCCTTAGCAAGTCCAAGTGATAATACAAAGTCAACACCAAAGCCGGTTCAGTCCAAAACGAAACATTAACCAACTTATACTTCTCGGCAACCATCGACGGCCAAACGTAAAACGTGTCGGCGATCAAACAAGTCGCCGGAGGATCCGACCGACGCACTATATCTCCGACCAACTCATCCACGTGGGCCGAAAAAACGTGCAAGACACACTCCATGAACTGGTCGTGATTCAATGACCGGTCAAACCCCAGGGGGAGGCCGTCGGTGACCGTGGCGTACCGGATGTCGAGGCCGGATTTTCTTGCCCCGGCGAATATGTCGTCGCCGGGGGAGGAGTGGGACTTGGAGATTTGCTGGTGGATTGATCGGGTGTTGATGAAAGTGATGGTGAAGCCCTTTGTTGCTAGCTTGATTGCCAGGTGGACGAAAGGGATTACGTGGCCTTGGAGTGGGTATGGGATCATGATGGCATGAGGGTTTTGGAGGTTGTGGTTATCAGCCATTGTTTGGAGAGAGAGAGAGAACAAGGACAAAGTGACAAACTAATATCTCGGGTGAATGAAGATGGGAGATTAAATTTAGGAAAATTTATAGAAATGGTCCTCCTAGTTTCACTTGAGTCTCATTTTCGTCCTCCAATTATCAATTGTAACTCTTTTGACCTTCAAGTTTGGTTTTCGTACTAATTTGGTCCAATAGATAATATCTGTCAGCCAAACTGAATGGAAATAATCAAATTGAGGACAGACGTCAACAATTGGACTAACTTGGAACAAACTGCAAAGTCCAAATTGCCATCAATCTGATTTTTTCCGTCCAGTTTGGCTGACAGAAGTTATCAATTGGACCAATTTGATACAAAAACCAAACTTAAAGGTCAAAAGAGTTGTAATTGATACTTGGAGAATGGAAATAGACTCAGATAAAACTAGGAGGACCATTTATATAAATTTTCCTTAAATTTATCTTGTGGCCTTGTGAGTTACTATTTCATAGAGGGTGAACGTGGCACGTGCATTACACAAGATTATCGTCAACAGTGAGTACCAATTCTATCGTTCACAAGTGGATTCAATTAAAAATTGAAGTAAAGCTCTGTATGAAGTAAAGCCCTTTGTTGCCGGCATGGGTGGTGGTCTCCGGCATCGATGGTGGTTGCAGTTTGTTGGTGGTGATTGTGGTGGCTGGTGGTGGTGCTGACTTTGGAGGGAGAGAAAGATAGGGGTAATTTTGGAACATTTTATACTCCCTCCATTCCACTTTGTTTGTTTTCTTTTTGACTTTGTAATGTCTCAAATTGTTTGTCCAATTTGAAATTGACTCATGTAAGTTACATTAATGCCCTTTCTCTTTTAAAAATATTGCGTATGGGAAAGTGTGCACTCTCATTTAATGCTAAAAAGAGGGGTATTTTTGAAAAAGTCAAGTTTTTCAAGAGTAATATTGTGTCTCCTAAAAGTTGAAATCCCAAAAATGGACAAACAAATTGGAACAGTTGGAGTAACTTAACAGAATTTAAGTCAAAATTTGAACAGTTTTAGATGGGACCTTGATGGAAGGGGTCTGTGGGACAAAAAAAACTTTAATGAAGGGTCTCCGCATAGGCGAAATTCTAAGAAAGGGTGAGTGCGAAAAAAGAAGTAAAATTTTGACGGGTGTCTAGGTATTTAACCATAAAAATTCTGGTAAAAATTAGTCAGACCCTCTCATTTATCACTCTTTATCATTTAACACCCTTCATCATTAAAATCGATCATCATTAAAATCAATCAGACGCACCCCTAATTTATATTGCTATTTTTTCAACAACAAAAAAAAAGAATGGGACTTTGTGATTTTATATTCCTTTGAATTGGTTAATATATGATTGGAATCATATTAGAAATGTTGCAGATCTGTATTTTATTATCTTTGAGTTTAGTCTCTATTTTACTAACTATTTTTGAATGGTGTGAGGTTTTTCATATATGTTATTTGGTTTTCTTTGTCAAAATGGTGTGTGGTCTCTTACTCCCACCATTGTCTATGCATTATTGTATGGTAATGCATTGTTTTCAACTTTTTGTGCAGGTGAGTGGATATGGGGGATACAATTGCAACTCTGCTCATTCATTTTGAGGGTAAACTAGTGGAGGCACTATTTTTTGGATTCTACAAAGTTATGATTAGACTATGTCAGTTTTTTTTTTTTTTTTTGGTGGATGGATGCAAATTCCAGTAGGTTTGGACAAGGTTATTGTTGGTCTAATGTTGGTTTTGGGATGTTGAAACAATGCTAGTGCAGTTTATTGAAATTTGAACTTTTATTGTTGAGACAATTCGATTTGGAACCTTAAACTTTAGTTTTTTTTTAGGCTATTGTCGTTGAATGGGTTTGAAACTGCATTTTATTTTTATGCTAATTGTTTTGACGTTGAATGTGTTTTCTACCATTTTGGACTGAGAACTGTTGCTGGATGAAATATTATTCATACATCAGCATGTTTGTAGGTTAGCCTCTGATTTTGAGGTTCTTATATGGGATGGTACCCCACATTTGGAAGGAGGGCCTGCATTTATACTATTGAATGAGGAAGAATAAGACATCTTATGGAGGAAGAGAAGAAGTTAGGGATGAAAATGCCTGGTAGTTGTAAGGGTATCCACAATGCTATAATCAAAAATGGATAATCAAAAGTTGCCACATCAGCTTTTGATTATCCATTTAAGAGATTGCTAAGGTTAGCAATGTAGAGGTCCACAATGGCAGAATCAAAATTGAATAATCAAAAGTTGCCACGACACCATTTTAAATTACAAAAAAAAACTAATAACTGTGAACATAGAAATAGTTTTTTCTAAAAATAATTTTGAGACTATGAAAAACTACTTATTAGAAATAGACAATAATTTTTGAACTTTATTTCTAAGGAGGTTGCTAAGTTTGATTATAGCATTGTGAGCCATTTTTTGCACCAATATTGTTAACTTTAAAAACCTAGCACTTTTGGTTATGCCATTGTGGATACTCTAAGAAGTAGAGTTGTATAAGCTTTAAGAGAAAGAGGATCAAAAAGGGGAATTTTCCCTCCATAATAGAGGGTAAAACTGACCAAAATTAATTCAGATGGAACTTGCCAATTTCCGTCCAAAATATAAATAGAAGGGTGTTAAGTGATTAAGATTGATAAATGAGGGAATGTGATTGATTTTAAAGATGGAGGGTGTTAAGTAATAAAGAGTAATAGATGAGGGGTCTAACTGATTTTTACCCTAAAAATTCGAACTTCGTCCTTACCTGCGTCTTGTAAAATTGGCATGCACAGTAGTTTTTTAAAAGGAAGAACAGCTAGCCCTTCAGCCAAGCCGTTAAATGGACCCATTGCACAATCCAAATCTCCTAAGAGCTAGCACATTCACATCAGTCACGGCCCTATACTTACTGTAAGGTATTCATCATGAGGGAAATCAAATCCCAAATCTTGAAAAGACTCTCAAAACCTAGACATTCACTCGTACCACTAGACAACCCCTAGATGTATCCATACCCAGTAATTATTTGTCCTTTATAAGATTTCAACTGTGCTATTCAAACAGTGAAAACAACATAGATTGCACACAGATTTTTTTGGGCCCACTATAGGTCCCACATAAACGATTCGAATCGTTCATTAAATGTACAACATTTTTTCAAGGATTCTTCCAAAAAATCAGCTCAATCCGATATTTATAAGTACTCAATCCAATCATCTAACTTTTCATTTGAATTTCAGGATAATGAAATGCTAGATGATTGAATCAAACACCTATAAGTATCGGATTGAGCTGATGTTATGCGGATTGCGAGGCCTTGAAAAATGTTTTATATTTGTTGAACAGCTCAAATCATTTGTGTGAAACTTGTAATGGGCTCTAAAAAAAATTATGCACGATCTTTATTGGTTTTGTCAATGTCAACAGACTTATGGATAAGATATCGGGGTTAAAAAAGAGAGGAGGGCAGAGGGCTACGAAGTTTGGCGGAAAGAACTCGAAGGATATTCCCATATATACGCGCCTCTGGAAGCTTGTAATTTTGCTTTTAATACTTGGGCTTGAGAGTTGAGACAGAAAAAGGAAAGGATAAGAAACAGCCAGAACATAGTATGGCCCATATAGCAACTAGTATATATCTCTGGCATATTATTTGATAATCATGTATTGGGGCCGCCTACTTTGACTTATCTCATTGTCCACTAGTGAGAATCTATTTTAAGCCAGAGCAAGAGAAAGGAGCTCCAATTCTTCTTGATGGCCCACTCTTCCAACTCCAACTATTGAATAGAGCGAACGAAGGACAGGGAAATAGATCGGAAAGAAAAGAAAAGAAAGTACGAGCTCTACACATTTACGTCAACTTCTGTGCTTCACTTAACACTCTCGAGAGCTAGGTTCTATAATTCCACTTTCTCGAGATCTAATGACCAAGTAGTCAGATAGGTTCTATTTTAAAACAGAGCAAAGTTTTGAATAGACTAGCCCAAAAGAGTTTATTTTATTTGCAAAAAAAAATTTCGAACTTGACACTCTAAGAAGAAACAAACCTCTATATCTCAACATCATCTTAAATTAAAGATGTAAGAGGACCTTAATTTTTGTGCTCAAAAAGACAAGGGGGGAAGAATGTTGTTGAAGTTGAACCCATCAATGAGCTCAGCAAAATGAAATCTGTTAAAGAGTTGTGGGCTATTGGACTGACAGGGACTCTTTCGGCTTGACATGGTAATGTATATAGCACGGGTAGTCCACTATTCTCCGTCCAAGTCGATCAACTTGGGTGGAGAGACTAATCCGGAGGCAAAGTTCTGAATATCGTACTAGACAAGGTATCGGTTTTGTTATTGGTACGGTACGTATCGGTACCGATATAATACGGAATACCATTTTGGATTGCTCGCTATAATTTTTTCTAAAAAATAAATTGTATATATGTACGTAAAAATAAAAGAAAAAAATAGGTATGTTATGTTGTGTTGTGTAGTACCCTATCAAATCTCTAAAAAAAAATTAGAGTCCCAGTACAAATTTTCTTCTTCCAAAGTCCTACTTCCACCCTCCCTTTCATCCTTCCCCATAAACCTTCTCTCTTTTCGGTGCTTTTTTTTTTTTGAATTATTTCATAAACACTGCAATAAGTCCAAAAAGTCCCTGGCACAATGTTCCAAAACACGTGGCAAATACTAATTGGACCACCAGAACTAAACCGCTTATCTCGTTCTTCCAAATACTACTACCAAAAGTAAAAGCAGAGAAACTTCAAATGCGATGAGAGAGAGAGGCCCGAGTACTTGGAAGGTCGCCGGAGACGAGAGTACTTGGAAGGTCGTAGGAGGCGTGAGAACGTGGATCGTCGCCGGAGATGGAAGAACATGGACGATCGCCGAGGACGAAGAAGGAGAGATGAGAGGTAAGGATAACAGTTACTTGTTAGAGTAACTTTCTCACCAAACCGGTACGTACCGGTTCGGTACGGAACGATATTCACAACCTTATCTGAAGGTCCTGACCATAAAATAGGCAAATGTTGAGGGTTCATTATGAAATAAATCATTTGGTATCTTATCTTATTATCATAATTACGTAAAATTTTAATGAATTAGGACGCAAAGCCCTGACTGCAAAGGTCGTAACTAAAGAAAAAATTACCCCCACAACTAGAATTAAAACTGTAACCAAAAGTTAAAGTCCTAACCTTTTTACCGATATACTATCTGATTAGTTTTTGGTTTTACCAATATCACATTTGCATTACGTCTGTTTGTATGGACGTAAAATATTTTTGGATAAAATGTTTCATCTATTTTCTGTTGTTTGGCAAGAAAAAAAAGGGGTAAAATTGTTTTTAAGGTAAAACATTTTGCACCAACGGGGTGAAAATGTTTTCCTCTAATTTTGCCCATAAGTCATTTTTGCATTTTATCCCCGATGGTCAGTCATTTTTCCAAAACCGCATATTTCATTCCATTATTCTCCCAAATCATATTAGATTCAGAGAGAGAGAGAGAGAGAGAGAGCACTTAATTAAAAAAATTTAGAACCTACAATCTGCCTTTGTGTTGAAAAATATTTTTCATGTGTCAAACAAATACTGGAAATTAAAAGTTTAAAGTTTGTTTTCTGAAAAAACATTTTACATTGAAACAACGTGTAACGCCCCGAATTTTGGGTACGTTAAATAAACATTTTATTGAACAACAAAAGAGAGTCTGGCTCTTTATTACATCATAAACTCCCAAAGGGTTTGTTTATTACACAAAAGGGATGGATATCTAAGGTTATCTACAGCTCCTTCTCTTCTTCCATCCTAGCAAGTTCCTCAGCTCCAAAAGCCTCCAAGGTGTACAGCTCCCCTTGTTCATCTAACAAGTCTGACACATTATACCAGCGTCGCCACCAGTATAATATGTCAGGGTCACAAAAAGCAACACCGTGAGCTTGAAAGCTCAATAGAGTAATCCAAACCCACTAACCATTAACATACACATCAAAAATAGTATACGATTTTAACATGCTTTCAAACAACTCATACAATTACACATGCGCATTCACTAACGAGCGTTGGTGTCATGTTTTCCATGTGTCTCCCCTACGCGACTCATCGTTTTGTGTCTCATCTTTTATCATCAATTCCGAAAACACGCACGCACACAACCATGGGTTACAAGTACCTTGTGTCGCACAACAATGAGCTACCAAGTCCGGCTCATTGCCACAAGGTTACCAACGCACGGCCACAATGGCTACCAAGTCCGGCACATTGTGTCACACACACACACAATCATGAGCATCCAAGACCGGCACCTTGTGTCGCAAAACAATGAGCTACCAAGTCCGGCTCATTGCCACAAAGGCTACCAAATCTGACTCATGGCCATAATAATGGCTACCAAGTCCGGCCATTATGCATTTCCAAAACACTTTTTATCCGTATCAACCACATCTCAAGTGTCATATCTCTACTTTTCCAATTCCATGTGTCTCGTAACATGCATCGACTCCGCGGTGGGACTATTCACATAACTCATGCGATATCATGCTCGTTAAACGGTCAAAATACAAATACTTCGTTTCAAACGATACTTTATCTTTAAAATGCATTTTCCTTCGAGAGGTTCAATAAAGCAACACATGTTTATTGACGAGTTCATACAATCACGTGGTAACTAGGCGATCAAGCAATCAAGTAGTCATAAGATCAAAGTAAACTACGTTCTTTTAAACAAGAAAGTTCTACAAGCTAAATATCACAACTACATTATCATGCTCATGTACTTCAAAGAATTCTACGTCAAACAACATCATGCGATCAACTAGCCAAGTACTACATATTTTTAATCACGCTCATATCATACGATATACGTAGGGTAGCGGTATAGGTATACTACGTAGAGTTAGAGGTATAAGAAGATTCTACCTTAATCCGAAACTAGTCGGGGCCGAATAAGCTAGTTGGAAAGTGCTACGGGCGTCGAATGCTCACAATCTGGACCCAACTTTGGATGGCAGTAACTCGGTCAATATTTGGCCGAATAGGATCGTTCTTGAGTCTAAAACGAAGATCTCGAAGTTCTCTACGACTTTCGTGAAGGACTTGTTCCTAAAAACGACTTTCGCCCGGAGAAAAATAGTGGTAAAGGGGGTGACAGTAAGCTGTCTGGACTGGAAATCCGAGAATTTCACTGAACTTCGGATGGCAATATCTTGATCGTTTCTTGACCGTTTGGGGTGGTTCTTGGGTCTAAACTAAAGTTCTCGAAGTGTTCTACGACTTTCGTGGAGCACGTTGTTCCTAGAAACGACTTTCGCCCGGAGAACAATGGGGATAAGAAAGTGGACAGTGAGCTGTCTGGAATGGAATTTCCAGATTTTTCACTGAACTTTGGAGGTCGATATCTTGGTCATCTCTTGACCGTTTGGGGTGGTTCTTGGGTCTAAACTGAAACTCTCGAAGTGTTCTACGACTCTCATGGAGGTCGTTGTTCCTAGAAACGACTTTCGCCCGGAGAAAAAATGGAATTTTTCAGAGGACAGTAGACTGCCTGGGCAAAACAAAATGGGTTTTAGAGAGAAGTTTGGAGAATGAGGTGAAGGTGTGAGTTCAAAGCACCAAGAGCTTGGTATTTATAGGCAAGGCACCCTCTCTCTCTCTCCCTAGCCGGCCTCTCTCTCTCTCTCCTATATCTCATTTTTTTATTCAAGCAAATCTTGTTTGCTTGCAAGTTTAACCCTAGAACTAGGCATGCAAGGCTATGGATGTGTCCTTTGGATTGGATTTTGGAAGATTGATCAAGGAAGGTGGATTTGATTCAAGTATTCTAATGGGGTTTGTACAAGGAAGGACAAGATTGGATGGCATTGGTCATGCTTTCACTTGAAGTATACACAAACTAGGACAAGGATGACCAAGCAAGGTCAAACAACTTGCACATACATCACATTCTCCCTCTCTCTCTCTCAATCTCTCTCTCTCGGCCTCTCTCTCCTCTCTCTCTCTCTCTCCCACTTGTTTGTACTATGAAAGACTACATATATACTAATATATATATGTACTATGGGTCTTTCAAAATCTTGTATTTAAAACTAAATATAGATTTTTCTTATTATAAAATTCTATATACACACATGGGTACTTTCATTATAATATATATATCTATATATATATATATATATATATATATATATAGATATATATATATATATATATACAAGTACATATATATAATATACAAGCTAGTACTTACACAATCTAGTCTAGGGTTCCATAGTCTAATAAACTAACCTAATGCTTTCAAAGTACAATGGAAGCACAAGAAGTCAATCCAAGGTACTATCTCTCTCTCCTCCTTTCTTTCTCTCTCTCTCTCTCTCTCTCTCTCTCTCTCTCTCGGCCCAATCTCTCTCTCCCCTCTCTCGGCTTTCTTTCTCTCTTTCTCTCTCATGTACTATATATATATATATATATATATATATATATATATATATATATATACATACTAGAAAGCAAACATATATAATAATGTATTAGTGTACTAGAATATCTAATAGATTTACAAGCAAAAGGATTTTCCAATTAAAAAAAATGTAATACACACATGCTATATACAATAAAATATATATATACAACAAGTACATACATACATACATATATATATATATATATATATACACACACACACACACACATGTACTACACTATATCTATACTAGATATGACCTAGGACTAATATCTAATATAGTATTCTACTACTTTCAAAGTACAATGTATAATAATACTAACCTAATGTACTAATTGTATTTTAATGGATTATCACACATGGCCCAAATCTAATATTTAAATCAAACAAGTACATGATTGCCAAGACTAACTATTATCCAATGGATAATAGTTTCTCTAGTGGTTAATAACCAATGGGTAATAATGGCTAGGATTCTAGTTTATCGTCCAATAGTTAATAAAACTCCTAATGGTTATTATCCAACGGTTAATACCAAAAGTATAATATTTTGCAATTAAGCACTAAACTAATCTAATCTCGTACTTAGGAAGATTAACCAAGGTTTACCTATTGACTAATGGGTATAGATTACCCTAGCATTTATCGTCCAACGGATAAATATTATCCTAGGTCAAACGCCAAGGCAAGGCGTGAGCGTGGCCAAGGCAGCCTGGTGGCAAGGCGGTGGCCAAAGCAGCCCGGTGGCCAAACAGTGGCCAAGGCAGCCTAGTGGCAAAGCGGTGGTCAAGTGGTGGCCAGCGACCTGGTAACAAAGGCAGCGGTGGCCAGCGAGGTGGCTATGGCCAAAGCGACTGGTAAAGCGGTGGCCAAAGCAACCTGGTGGCCAAAGATCAAAGCGACCGGTGGCCAAACAAGGCAGCGGCGGTGGCTTATGGCAGCGGCGTCAGCGAGCACTGGTGGCCAAAGCGGCAAGCGATGGCAAGTGGTAGCGACCGATGGCCAGCGATGGCAAAGGCGGCCTACAAGCAAGGCGACGGCCAAGCGGCGTGAGCATGGCCAATGCAGCCCACAAGCGCGGTGGCAAAGCGACCGATGGCCAGCGGTTAGCGGTGGCCAAAGCACTGATGGCCAAGACAGAACCGATGGCGGCCAAGGCAGAGCAACCTGGCAGTGACCCGATGCCTAAGCGAGGCAGGCAACGAGCCGACGCTAAGGCAAGGCAAGCCCGTCGGTGAGCCGACGCCAAGGCAAGGCAGTCAAGTTAACGGTCAAGGCAAGGACTAAACATTAACCATTTGGCATCGATGCAACGTTCTAGGTTAGGGGAAATGCAACTAAGCCATATGGTAGTTAGGTTTGCTAACTAATCGGTTGACATGCAGGATTTCCAGCCGAGAAAATAAATTCTAGGATTTTCTACAATTACTAAGTAATTATACCAAGGTCTAAATAGGCATACTCGTCTTTAGAAAATGACCTTAATGCCCGGGCGATGAATTCCAATCTCCTAAGTCATAAACCTACTTATGACGGATTATTAATCGCAAAAAGGGATTTATAAAATAAATAAATGATTTTCAAATAAAATAACAAAATTTTATAAGTCGATAACGACCGATTTTTGGATGTTAAAAATGAAATCCAAGTATTAAACTAAAATTCAAATTTTTAACGAAATTTTTATTGACCAAAAATCAGGGTCGTTACACAACGGAACCTACATATTTACCTTATCCCCATTTATTTTCATAAGTAAATGTAGACACCCCAATTTGAGACTCCCCGAACTACCTTAGATCTCCAATGATGATACGAGACAGAACCATGAATTTGAAGGCTTGATCAACAATTCTTGAGCATCCCAGAACCTAAGCCACAATTCAAGAATTGCCCAGCACAAAGCAGTCCAATTTCCTACTGGAAATCATTTTCTGTTTCTGACAATTTTGAGTGCTGCAGGAATCTCATCATGACCCTACAAAACATCTAGCTGACTCTAAGTCTGCATAGACACTCCTCCTCCGTTTTCCCTATAAATAGAGGTGTTTGGAGCCACTTTGAAGACACACAATACACTCCCCCCATTCTTGAAACTCTCTTCATGTTTGGAGCTCCTTTCTCCCTCTAGAATATATATATTTTGAGTTTTCTTCATATATACTTGAAGAAAAATATGAAATGTCTTGTATTTGAAGAGAAAAATCTCATTTTCTTCCCAAAAATCTCTATTTCCTCAATACTCCATTGCAAAAATCCTTTTCAACATTTCCTAACTCGAAACGGTCAACAAACCATTCAAACCGAAGCTCAAAGTTTTGGTCAAGCACTCGAAAGGTAGTAAGCTACCTACATTTCTGGTTTCTGTTTATCTGAGGAAACCAGGAATCCAAAGTAGGGATACAAGCAAGCTAATGCGATTGTGGGCGCTTGTTACAAAAAAAATGTGATTGCGAGTGCTTTGTGTTGGGCATTCACTCCCCAACATAAAGCACCTCCTAGGCTCGCTGATTATTTCAAATATCAGTGGGGTCCAGGGGTTGTTATGTCCATTTCTAGCTAGTATCTATGCATTTTACCAATTAATCCACTATTTGGACAAAAAAAGATTTCAGAAACTGGTCTAGACAAGTGCCCAGCGCTGGGGAGTTATCTCCATTTCCTGCAGTTTTCGAGAGTTTGCATTCTTTTCATTCATCGCATGTAACTTTCTGTTCTATTTTATCTTTGTATTGCTTAACTCCGCAACCTACCCTCCAAATAAAGCAAGGGCTAGGTCGTTGAAAGCATATAAACCGGTAAGACCGGATCGTTCCCATAGAGAAATCTTCTATGCGAATTTGGAATAGATGCAATGAAAAGGTTTGCGGCTTTCAAGCAGCCAACTTTGTGATTTGCTTTGAAATGGCGATAATTACCTTGGAAATAAACTAGGTTAAGATGGCCGAGTCAAGAGGGATTGGGTTACCCACGGCTTAGCCATTCAAATGATTTCTCCATCTAACTAATGAGTGGACCGAAATCGTCCGGATTCCACTAAAATCATTAAAAGCTGAAGACTACTTGTTACTCAATTCAATGCATTAATTCAAACTGAACTCATTTAACACAAGTGAGATACGAAAAAGGATCGATCGCACGCGTACGATCATCGAGCACGTAGCATGAGGCGGTAGACTTCATTGATCAAAGAAGCCACCAACCCCATGTTCAATACAAGAAATCATGGGTTTAATTCATTCAACACATTGAAATCGAGCTAAAGATCAAACGAAACCATTTAAACGACTAATTCATAGAGTAAACCTCACCCCGAGACCAAACCGATTAACTACTCACACATGGTAAAGAGATTAGAAATTTTGCTAAGTAGAGAAAACATGATTCACCGATAGAAATGAAAATAAACTTGATTTCTATTAAGATCCAACGTGTAGCTTCAACGTTAACAAACGAGATTTAATCATACAACCAAAACTTACTTGAGTTTGAGAAGGAATTGGATGCAAAGCTTGAAGGAAATTAACTAAGAGCTCTTAAACGTAAAAGACTAGAAATTGTCAAGTAATACATAATGGCTATTAATGGCCAAAAAGCCTATTAATAAGCCTTACAATCAACCACAAAATGGACCAAAAGGCCCCCAAAAATATCCCAGAACTAAGTTAGAAATGGAAACTTCCATAAGTAGAAAGTTGGAAAGTCAGCATGAAAATATCTTTTGGAATCCATGGTTATCGATAACTCCCCTCTTGTAATCGATACCAACAGTCAAGATTTCCCCCGTAGCACAACGTAATCGATACCAACAGCCATATGTAATCGATCCCCTCAGGTCTCGAGGAATTGTGGACCAAAATAGAGCAAAGGTATCGATTAACTTCTTGAAGTAATCGCTAACATTCCATTGTAATCGATATCTTTTGCTTGAGTAATCGATACCCTTAGGGCTGACCATTTTCTGGACCAACTTCACACAAAAGTTATCGATAACTTTTACAGGAGTAATCGACAACATTAAGTTTGGTTAGCTGCCTGGACCAACTGTGAGCAGATGTAATCGATACCCTTGAATTTGTAATCGATAACACCCTCTAAAATGTAGAATCCTGATCTTTTTCTCTGCCAACTTGCCTCAACACCTCCGAGCATCTCCCGAGGCATCTTCCCTGGGCTTCACGGACTTGGTAGCACAGCACCTTGGCCTCGGATGCTCAGTTACCCTTGAGGGCTATACTTGGCGTCAAAATTCGCCTTATTTGCACGTTTCACCTACAAAGCTCAACATAATACCTTACGTGCAATATCGAGTTAAAACGATAATTAAAACGTAAATAAGCTCTAAGCTACGGGACTAGAGCACCAAATATTAGCAATATTGGGTGCTCATCACACCCCCCAACTTGAACGTTGCTAGTCCCTAGCAACAATTCCACAAAAAGTAAAACAAACGAATCAATTCTTCCGATTAAATACTTAGCACATGCTCCAAACTTCAAGCTAGCAAGAGTTCCAAAAGCAAATTTATTCAAACTCGCAACTAACAGCTGAAAACCACGACAGAACACTAGTACTAAGTATATTCTGAAAAAGCTATAAAAGACCGTATCCAAGATCAAAAAGGCGGATACGGTTCCAAGACATATGCAAACGCATGCTACTAACCATATCCCACAAAAAGGTGCTTGGAATTAGGCTATGGGGAGCAAAAATACCATGCCCTATATGTGGAGAGCACCATAGAAAGAATTTCCATTACCACGAAGCTATAAGCTAAAGTAACAAAAGAATGCATGCCATGAACTAAAGTATGCATAACACACATATTGAATCAAAATGGAATAAAGGCGTACTACGAATCAATTACGGACTTTTAAGCATTTAACGACCTTGGTTTAATCAAAGAACGGTTAGCAAAATGGGCGGCGGCCATATACTAGCATGCTTATCTACCCTTGGCCGCCACCAACTCAAACTACTAAGTCAAGGCCACATACCGGCCATAACAAAAACTTGTTAATCCTACTAGATAACAGTTCTACTAAAGACAATAAAAAAGATAGAAAGGTGGGCTGTCAACCACCAAGCACCCCGACCAAGTAGAGGGATTTGTACTATTACTACTACTACTACTACTAAGCCACCGACACGAGAATCCACCTCACTGCCCACCGGGAACAGCCCCCGGTCCAAATAAAACTTCCTCCTCACTCACAACTTCCTCAGCTCGCGGGGGTGCCTCGTACTTCTCATTTGTAGTGCTCTCGATGTACTCAGTATGCCAATGCAGCTCATGCTTGAGTTCTCCCACCTCCCTAGCCAACTTCTTCCTTTCATTTTTCTCCTTCTGGATGCATTTCCAAATGGCTATTTGCTGGCAGCAAAGCTGCCTCCATATACTCTCTTTCTTTGCCTTAGGATCGGGCACCGACCATAGGGATGGCTCGGGAGGAACGGGAACCGATGGCCCCGCCGAAGTACTAGCTGCAGCAGCTTTAGATTGACCTTTGCTTTTCTTAAGCTCAGCCTTGGTAATGATGCCAGGTGATGGTGGCTCAAGCCTCTCATAGGCCCCCTTCTCTATGCCCTTTTCTCGCAAGAATGACGTGATCATGCATGGGTAAGGACAACGGGCTGTGCCAAAGGTTTCCTCCTTGAAATCCACGATCTGTCCGAGAATGAACCTAGCCCAATCAGCCTTGAACTCTGTGTCATGCACGAAAGCATACATAATCTCAGCACTCTTTTTCCAAGGCTTGTTCTCTGCTCCACGAGGATAAAGATTATAGTGCACCACTTGATTTACAACCCTATAAAGATCCGTGAATCCCCTCGATTTGTGTGGAGGAACCCCGACGCTTGGAATAGTGGTGTACCTATCATTGATAATAGCATCAGTAGCTATGGGCTTGGTTCGCGAAAAATTCACTGAATTCCCTTTTGGCCTCTCGTACTTCAAGTAGTTAGCAATCGCCTCAGCATCTATCACAATTCTCTTATTGTTCACCTTTGACTTGATTTTCCCTTTCTCCAACGCCTCACTAGTATCCAAGTTCTGATAAAATTCGATGACACCAGTTGCATTGTAACCTTTCAGAGCTCGAGTCCAAAATCGCAAACCATGATTGTTGAGTAGGGTGATGATGTAGTCGTCATAAAAGCTCCTCCTACTGATTTGCCTTTCACTCTTGAAACCCCTCCCTGGTATAGATTCCCAATAATCAAATTGTTCGTCCGCCTCCATTTCCTTAGGCGTCCTACGCCTAGCTCGTTTCTCACGCTGGCCAGTTCGACTCGCCAAAGGAATTTCTTCCTCACTATCCTCTTCCATGGCGTCATGCTCATGCTCCTCTACAATCTCTTCCTCAATCTCCTGACGAGATGAGGAAGCGACATACTTGCCCTTACCACTTTTCCTTGCTCCTACCTGCTTCACTCTCACCATTGCAGAAATTTCCCAACAAAAATAGAGCAACAACAGCAGATACCCCAAAGTTCACTAAAATCTAATTCTAAAACCCAAAATGCAGATCTGGATATCAACAGAAATTAGAGATTGCAGCACGGTTTCAGCCCATAATCAATACGAGATAAACCCCAATTTCAGGTCCTAATCGCAGAGCAACAGAACAATACAAACCCAGTTCTCATGCAGAGACCCAAAAATCTAGTGATCACATACTTTGAAACCAAAATGTAGCTCTGAAATTCTCATATGAACAAGAAAGTCTACCAGGAACTCATCGCCAAGAACGTGATACAACAGATCAGACAATAAACCCAACCTCAGTTCATACAGAAAAATTCCGAAAATTTAAGACGGGGGTTTTGCTCGATTTCTGATTCTTGGCTAGTGGGGAACAACATGGTTTGTGGATGGATTATTTTGGTGGAGAATGTGGATCTACAAGGGTAAAATCTGAATTTACAGAGAGAGAAAGAGGAATTTTGAACTTTACCTTTGTTTTTGAAGATTTCGGTCTTGAAACCTGGAAAATCCTTCAAAATCCTTGGATAGATGGAGAAATCTTGGTGCTTGATAGTAGGAATGGAAGATTGTGGAGGATTTTTAGAAGATTGAGAGGGGTTGAGACGTATTTGGACGGGTTTAGGGGTCGGGAGTTAGAGAGAGAGAGGGTCGGTTATGGTGGAAATGTGGAGAAGAGAGAGAAATTGGGTTTAATATAAAAGAGAACCATGCCTTTTCAGTTTTTAAACCACCCGTACGCATCAATTATCGATTACTGCGCACAGAGTAATCGATACCCTTCAGTCTGAAGGGTCACTGAACCAAACGTTATCGATTACAATGAAAACAAGATACCAACTGGCATAAAGTTATCGATAACCCCAAACTCATGGTATCGATTACATTTGTTTTCTTTTGAAACAACTGAACCTCCTGACGTGATCAACTCTCAAGCACTTGCAACTCATCCTCACACTTCCCAAAACACTTATAGCACAACCTCATACACTCCAAAACACCTTACAACACTGAAAATCACTTCCCAACAACCCTCCGAACATCCGGATCCCTAAGTTCATGAACAAAAAGGAAGGACACGAACTGGGATACAAAAATGGACAAGGGGACACGTAGGTGGTATAATCAAACAAAGGATGCCTTGTATCACTTCCTAAGTACGCCATATATTCCCTAATGATTCAATAAAGACATTAAACACACTTCGGCATGAACATGAGAATATTTACCTAACTAAGAATGTACGAAGAATGAAAACGGGATATGGACAAAACTTGAGAAAAATACACTCAAACATCGTGAATACCACCTTGGTCCATTCATGCAAGTTGCGAGACACAAAATTTGCATAAAACGAACTCTTGCCAAATAATCACTTAATGAGCACATGCCAAGTACTTAAATCCACTAATTCTGTAATAACGGAAGGGTTGTTTAACTAAAAATTGAAAAATTTTACCAAATAGCATATATATTTACCAAATAGCATATATATAGGATATATATATATATATATATATATATCTCTCCCCCCAACTTAAAATGTGTTATGTCCTCATAACACAGAGAACAACAGTATTAGGAGGGAAAAAACAACAGTTGTACCTCTGGGGGAATGTCAACCCCCATATACCCCGACCAAGTTGAGGCTTTTGCGTCACCGGCTCCTTTTGTCATTCGAACAGCTTCCAAGGTCGACTCTTTCGGCCCTTCTAACGGAACCACAGCTAGTCACCCAGAATCATGGTCGACGCTTTATTGGACTAACAACCGCGACACGCAATCGCACCCATGCTTAGGGTTCCTGAATGCCTCATTCATGCCAACTTTAGACCCAATCCACCAAGGCTGGGGTGGTAGCACGTACACCCTGCAAAAGACTGACGCTCGAACTACCTACTAAGAGCCAAATGACATTAGAACTACCCGGCTCGTGTTATCCGGGCGCCAAACAAACATAAATAGAAATAATACTTGTAAAACACCACCCGATGTTCATGCAATCTTACGAGTCATACTTTTCTTCCCGCGTCCCACCGGGTAGGTAAGACACGGGTGGCTATACTAGACCGTCAGATTTGTTACATCATGCCCGAAGTAAAATTTACCGCTTGACCTCGCCAAGCAATTAAGCCCAGCGGTCCCTATGATCAAAACAAAATGAGACTGGACAGAGCCTTGCACCAAAGCACGGGAATATCAAGTCACACCCAAAGACCTAAACTGCTCCCGATAGGGACATATCTGAAAGCATGGATCATTAACGGTAAACTACTACAAAGAAAGCTAATTAAAGCCCGCTACAGTGATGCATTAGTGAAATCTTCTAGTGAGAGAATCCCTAAACTTAACAAGTATGCAGATATGTACAACAAGCTAAACATTGCCCTTACTAACCGGAGCTGGGCACACGATCCTTATTTTAGTAGCGGCGTGCGAAGCTACAAATACCCAAGTCAATGGAGGGTACTCCTTACGATGAAGTCAAGGGGCCGGGTCCGACAAACAGTTAAGTTTAGCGGTTACGCTTTCGCTCCCTGTGCAAAACTAACTAAAAAACAAGAGCATCCGAGTAAACAGGATTGCTCAATTCCTCATCAGGCTTGCCAACTTCAAAATTGCCAAGAAACGGTTTAAGCCGTTGGCCGTTCACTTTAAAAACATTCCCATTGGACTCATTCTAAATTTCTATAGCCCAGTGAGGAGCGATAGATTTTACAACATAAGGACCGGCCCAACGGGACCTTAACTTGCCCGAAAATAGATGCAATTTAGAATTATACAAAAGCACCTTTTGGCCTATTTCAAAGCCTTTTCTAAGAATGTTTTTACCATGCATAGCTTGGATTTTGATTTTATAAGCACTAGAACGATCATAAGCATCGGACCTTACTTCCTCGAGCTCGTTGAGTTGAAGCTTCCTCTTAGCACCGACAAGTGGCATGGAAGTATTCATCTTCTTGATCGCCCAATAAGCCTTGTGCTCCAACTCCACCGGAAGATGGCATGGCTTGCCATAAACGAGCCGATACAGCGACATTCCCAACATAGTCTTATAAGCAGTACGGTAAGCCCACAGAGCGTCGGTCAACCGAAGTGACCAATCTTTGCGAGTTGGATTAACCGTCTTCTCGAGAATGCCTTTGATCTCCCGATTAGTTAGCTCAGCTTGGCCATTCGTTTGGGGGTGATAGGTCGTCGACACTTTGTGCACAATGGCATATTTCTTCATCAAAGCCGCAACGGACCGATTGTAGAAATGCGTGCCTTGATCGCTGATTATCGCCCTTGGCATGCCAAACCTTGCCAAAATGTAGGCCCGGAGAAACTCGACTACAACGTTGGTATCATTGGTACGAGTGGGGATGGCTGGCTTCCACCCACTTGCTCACATAGTCAACGGCAAGCAAGATATAGTGATAGCCAAAGGACGTAGGAAAAGGCCCCATAAAGTCAATGCCCCAACAATCAAAAACTTCAATGATTAGGATGGGATTTTGGGGCATTTCATTGCGTCGGGTGATCTTGCCCAACTTTTGACACCGTTCACAAGCTCTAGTATACTCGAACGTGTCCTTAAACAAAGATGGCCAATAGAAACCGCATTGTAGAATTTTAGCCGCGGTTTTCTTGAAGGAGAAATGGCCGCCACAAGCTTTCGTGTGGCAAAAGTTCATTAAGCTCCGATGCTCAGAGTCGAGAACGCATCTTCGGATGATTTGATCCGGGCAATACTTAAACAAATAGGGATCATCAAAAGAAAACCTTTTCACCCTCGAAAGGAATCACTTCCGCTCTTGAGTAGTCCAATGTGTTGGAAGTAACCCCGTTGCCAAATAGTTGACAATGTCCGCGAACCACGGGGTACTTGAGACACCAAATAATTGCTCATCTGGGAAGGTATCGATGATCGGAAGCCTAGTCGTACGATCTTCAAACTCCAACCGTGACAAGTGGTCGGCCACCACGTTTTCCACTCCCTTTTTATCCTTGATTGTCAAATCAAACTCTTGAAGCAAGAGAATCCATCGAATAAGCCTAGCTTTCGCATCTTGCTTGGTGAGCAAGTACTTGAGGGCGGCATGATCGGTGAAAATGACAATGGGCGAACCAATCAAGTAAGAGCGGAATTTGTCCAAAGCAAAGACTACCGCAAGCAACTCCTTCTCAGTAGTAGAATAATTCATCTGAGCATCGTTCAAGGTTTTGCTTGCGTAAGAGATAACACAAGGTTGCTTATCCCTTCTTTGGCCTAAAACAGCCCCGACCGCATAGTCATTTGCATCGCACATGAGTTCGAACGGAAGGCTCTAATCGGGGCTTTGGACAATAGGCGGAGTTGTAAGACTTGCCTTGAGCTTCCGAAAAGCTTCCTCACAATCATTCGTCCACTCAAAAGGGACGTCTTTGGAGAGTAAATGGCATAGTGGCTGTGAAATGGCACTGAAATCTTTAATGAATCTCTGGTAAAAACCGGCATGCTCGAGGAAGGATCGGATATCCTTAATGCACTCGGGAGTGGGGAGATTGGCAATGAGATCAATCTTGGACTTGTCAACCTCAATGCCCTTCGAAGATACGATATGGCCCAACACAATGCATTGTGTTACCATAAAATGGCATTTCTCCCAGTTAAGAACAAGGTTTTTCTCCTCGCACCGTTCCAACACCTTCTCAAGGTTGGCCAAGCATGACTTAAAAGAGTCTCCAAAAACTGAGAAATCGTCCATAAAGACCTCGATGATCTTCTCCACCATGTCACTAAAGATACCCAGCATACACCTCGAAAAGGTGTCGGGAGCATTGCACAAGCCGAATGGCATGCGCCTATAAGCAAAGGTCCCGAACGGGCAAGTAAAGGTAGTCTTCTCTTGGTCGGCCATGGCGACCTCTATCTGATTGTACCCGGAGTAGCCATCTAGAAAGCAATAGTAGGCATGGCCAGCTACCCTTTCTAGAATTTGATCGATGAATGGAAGCGAGAAATGATCCTTCCTTGTTACCGCATTCAGCTTGCGGTAATCAATACAAACACGCCACCCGGTGACAGTCCGAGTGGGCACAAGCTCATCTTGGTCATTCTTCACAACCGTTACTCCCGACTTTTTAGGTACCACTTGGATGGGACTCACCCATTTGGAGTTCGCAATCGGATAAATAATCCCCGTATCCAATAACTTCAACACCTCGGCTCGCACCACATCCTTCATATTGGGATTTAATCGTTGTTGTGGTTGGCGTGACAGCTTCACATTCTCTTCAAGATAAATATGATGTGTGCAAAGAGTTGGAGAGATGCCTTGTATATCGGTTATGGTCCACCCAATAGCCTTCTTGTGCCTTCTCAAGAGTGCGAGCAACTCCAACTCTTGAAGATTCCCAAGAGTGGAGGATATCACTACCGGAAAAGTTTCATTGTCGCCAAGAAAGGCATACTTCAAAGTTTCCGGTAGAACTTTCAATTCAAGCTTAGGCGGCTCAACACTAGAGGGCAACGTCTTCTTTTCAATGGGCGGCAACTCTTCAAATGTAGGAACCCACGGTTCCGCCCCACAAACTTCCTCCTCATCCAATAGCGAGCAAAGATATTCAACCTCCGGGGATTCTAGATAATCGACTTCCTCGGCGGTAAGACATACCTCCAAAGAGTCCTTGTACAAGAGTTCATCCACATGATCTTGAACTAGAGAGTCGATGCAACTCACGTCTTGGACATCGTCGTCATCTCCCATTTGGCTTCCAACATGAAACACATTGACGACCATCTTCATATTCCCGAAAGTCATGTTTACTAGCCCACCCCGGCAATTAATAACAGAATCCGAGGTGGCTAGAAACGGCCGTCCGAGAATAACGGGAGTTGAGGTTGGAGACGAAGACATCGGACAAGTGTCCAACACCACGAAATCCACCGGATATACGAAATTGTCAACTTGAACCAACACGTCCTCCACAACGCCCCTCGGAATGCGGATACTTCGATCCGCCAATTGCAATGTAACTCGAGTTGGTTTCATCTCCCCGAGACCAAGCTCTTCATAAACCGAATATGGGAGCAAATTAACGCTTGCTCCCAAATCCAATAAAGCTTGCTCAATCCGCTTCCTACCAATCGTGACAGATATAGTAGGACATCCCGGATCCTTGTACTTGGGCGCAATGTCCCGTTTGAATGATCGAGCTCACTTGTTCGGTGAAAAAGACCTTCTTTTGGACTTTGAACTTGCACTTTTGAGTACACAAGTCTTTTAAAAACTTGGCATAGGCAGGGATTTGCTTGATAGCATCCAAGATTGGAATGTTGATCTTGACTTGTTTGAAAAGCTCATAAATTTCCACATTGGCCGCGGAATTCGTTGGAGCTTTCAACCTTTGCGGATAGGGTGCCGGTACAGGAGAAACTTGTGGCATGGGAGGGTTATTGTCCATTGCTTTCGGCTGGCTTGGGAGATTCCCCAAGTGTTGAATTTGATGGCACCGGAATTGGTAGATAGGTAGTCACCGGCGGCTCCACTTGCGCGTTATCAACAGTCTTCCCACTTCTTAAGGAAATAATTGCTTTGGCTTGCTCGGGGAAACGCACTGAAGAGCTACCAACCAAATTTTGACCTTAAGGGTTGGCTAGAGGTTGAGCCAAAAATTTCCCTCTCTCTTGTTGCAAGAGACCGACCGATGTGGCAAGCTTCCCCATTTGCATTCTCAAATCCCCAATAGGTTGGGTATTTTGCTCGTTCATGGCGGTTTCCGTTTGGAAGAAGGCTTTCATCGAATCTTCCAATGATCGCTTTTGGGGAGGAGGTTGGAATCAGCCTTGAGAAGATTGGCCTTGGAATTGGCCTTGCGAAAAACCCGAAGGATTAAAGCCGGGAGGCCCTTGACTTTGTTGCGAGCGTGGTGGCCCAAAGTTTTGTGGGAATCGCCATGTTTGATTTTGAACCGGCTGAGGGCCTTGAAATTGTCCCACTTCTTGAGGTTGATTCCAACAGAGTGCCGGATGTTGCATTTGAGTCTGATTGAAAGTATTCGGATAAGGCTCAAATCGTTGAATAGCACTGACTTCTTTCGGAGACATGCTATTGAGAACGTTCTTGAGAGCGGGAATGTTGAAATACTCACCGGTTGAATGGCCCGCCATCTCGCATATGGCACATATCTCTTCCACCTTGATGACAGACTTCACCTCATGTGATATCTTCAACTCCATTTGCTCCAACTTCCGAGTGAGCTGTTCCACTCTAGACTCGAGGGCATTTGGCTCATTCAATGAGAATTTACCGGAACCACTCGGGCCTTGGTTTGCCATGGCCCGCTCGCCCACATCAACAACATCCCATGACTGATTCTTGTCTGCTAATTGGTCCAAAAATTCCCATGCATCCACACCCGTCTTGTCTATAAAGTCTCCATCGACCATAGTATCAATGAGTTGGTAACTCGATTGGGAGCAACCTTGCATGAAGTGACTGATCAACTGTGGCTTGTCAAGACCATGATGTGGTAGCGCAGCAACCAAATCCTTGAACCGCTCCTAATATTTGTAGAACGTTTCCCCCTCTTTTTGTTTGAAGTTCTGAATTTGTTCCTTGAGGAGCTTTGTTCTATGGACCGGGAAGAACTTCTTGTGAAACTCGGCCTTGACAGCAGCCCAGGTTCGCAATGATTGAGGTTTCAGAGAAGTAAACCATTATTTCGCTTTATCCTTGAGGGAGAAAGGAAATAACCTCAATCGCCCATTCTCCAATCGAGCGGCATCCGTGGTGAAAGTATTAAGAAGCTCTTCAAATTCACGGATATGGTCATATGTGCTTTCACGGTCCAACCCACGAAATATTGGGATGAGATTATGATACCCATGCTTAAAATCAAACGAGTTGGCATTAGTAGTAACAGGAAGGACTATGGGGGATTGTTGAACCGGACTCCCCGGATTCAAAATATCCCTCAAGGTCCTCACTGGCGGTGGTGGTTCAGCCATTCTCTTTTTAGGACGACGGCCCCTCGGACGTGAAGGAGATTTTGGCCTCGGACGTCTATGAGCAAAAGGAGGAGATCGTCCTCTTGGGGCTGCCTTGAGGCGATAATGAATGACAAAGTCTATTAGAGTTTGGGCTCCGATAGAAACCAGTCATGCACTACCACTCATGTAGAGAAATGATGAAAATCCAACCATAAAATAAATTCAAAGCAGAAATAAAAAGCAAGAAACAAGCTATACTTATGCTAGCTTCGTTATACCTCAAATCGAATTGGTGGCTCCGTTAGACGTTTCCGCTAGAGTAAGTACAAGTTGCTTGAAGTAAAAGAAACGGAATACTTACAGTGGTTTGTCGAACCTCCAAATAAGCGGAAAAAAAAAAAAAAAGATATCCCCGGCAACGGTGCCAAAATTTGCTTAACTCCGCAACCTACCCTCCAAATAAAGCAAGGGCTAGGTCGTTGAAAGCATATAAACCGGTAAGACTGGATCGTTCTCACAGAGAAATCTTCTACGCGAATTTGAAATAGATGCAATGAAAAGGTTTGCGGCTTTCAAGCAACCAACTTTGTGATTTGCTTTGAAATGACGATAATTAACTTGGAAATCAACTAGGTTAAGATGGCCGAGTCAAGAGGGATTGGGTTACCCATGGCTTAGCCATTCAAATGATTTCTTCATCTAACTAATGAGTGGACCGAAACCGTCCAGATTCCACTAAAAGCATTAAAAGCTGAAGACTACTTGTAACTCAATTTAATGCATTAATTCAAACTGAACTCATTTAACGCAAGTGAGATACGAAAAGGATCGTTCGCACGCATATGATCGTCAAGCATGTAGCATGAGGCGGTAGACTTCATTGATCAAAGAAGCCACCAACCCCATGTTCAATACAAGAAATCATGGGTTTAATTCATTCAACACATTGAAATCGAGCTAAAGGTCAAACGAAACCATTTAAACGGCTAATTCATAGAGTAAATCTCACCCCGAGACCAAACCGATTAACTACTCACACATGGTAAAGAGATTAGAAATTTTGCTAAGTAGAGAAAACATGATTCACCGATAGAAATGAAAATAAACTTGATTTCTATTAAGATCCAACGTGTAGCTACAACGTTAACAAACGAGATTTAATCATACAACCAAAACTTACTTGAGTTTGAGAAGGAATTGGATGCAAAGCTTGAAGGAAATTAACTAAAAGCTCTTAAACGTAAAAGACTAAAAATTGTCAAGTAATACATAATGGCTATTAATGGCCAAAGAGCGTATTAATAAGCCTTACGATCAGCCACAAAATGGACCAAAAGGCCCCCAAAAATATCCCAGAACTAAGCTAGAAATGGAAACTTTCCATAAGTGGAAAGTTGGAAAGTCAGCATGAAAATATCTTCTGGAATCCATGGTTATCGATAACTCCCCTCTTGTAATCGATACCAACAGTCAAGATTTCCCCCGTAGCACAACGTAATCGATACCAACAGCCATATGTAATCGATCCCCTCAGGTCTCGGGGAATTGTGGACCAAAATAGAGCAAAGGTATCGATTAACTTCTTGAAGTAATCGATAACATTCCATTGTAATCGATATCTTTTCCTTGAGTAATCGATACCCTTAGGGCTGACCATTTTCTGGACCAACTTCACACAAAAGTTATCGATAACTTTTACAGGAGTATCGATAACATTAAGTTTGATTAGCTGCCTGGACCAACTGTGAGCAGATGTAATCGATACCCTTGAATTTGTAATCGATAACACCCTCTAAAATGTAAAATCCTGATCTTCTGCTCTGCCAACTTGCCTCAACACCTCCGAGCATCTCCCGAGGCATCTTCCCTGGGCTTCACGGACTTGGTAGCACAGCACCTTGGCCTCGGATGCTCAGTTACCCTCGAGGGCTATACTTGGCGTCAAAATACGCCTTATTTGCACGTTTCACCTACAACGCTCAACATAATACCTTACGTGCAATATCGAGTTAAAACGATAATTAAAACGTAAATAAGCTCTAGGCTACGGGACTAGAGCACCAAATATTAGCAATATTGGGTGCTCATCATGTATATACTGTACACTTCAGCACATGCCTACACTATACACTTTATTTGCTACATGTTTTAAAGGTTAAGAATATAAGCATTTTCTAAAAATTCTGCAAATATTTAGAAGCGACCGATCCTCGTATCAGGCGAGAAGGGTGCCGAACAAAAGCCTGTTCTTCTTATAACTTGGCTCCCGAGCTCAAAATCTCTGGTTTATCAAATTCAAGGTTTCTCGGGTGGCAAACCATTTTATAAAAATCTGGGTGGCGACTCTCTTTCTTTTCAAAAATCAAAACCTTCTTTAAAACGAGCGGAGAGACCAGGCCTCGAGCTCTAGTAGCCCACAATAAACATATGAGATCCATATTTGTTGGTAATCTAATAATTTAAGTGTCGAGTCAGCTTACGCGCACTTCGACTAATCGTACGGATCGAATCCCAATTAAAGTTAAAACAAAGCTCTATATAGACTGGCTCCAAATAATTAGTTGATAGAGATTAAGAGGTTTGAACCTAAGATCTTAGGAGGTAGAAAATCCCAAAGTCCCGGGCCTTGTTACTAGCAAGGACGAAGCCAGGAATTTCACTACATGGGGGCGGCCATGTATGCGAGATAAAAAATAAAAATAAACATGCATAACAACGTAAATACATTAAAATTGAAAAAAGTATTGTACAAGATAACAATACTCTATACTTAATTATGTTTTTCATATATTAACAGAGTGCAAAAGCAGTAACAACTTACCTCAGTCTATCTAGTAAAACGATTGGGTAAAAATATGCGTACAACTTAGATTTCACCAAGATTACTTAGGGTTCCCAAAATCTCTTCTCCTTAATTTGTTCCTATTTTTTTGAAATTGCCTTCAAAGTCTTAACGATTTGAGGTTTTGTGGGTGAAAAATTGAGAGTTTTATTAATTGAATATTCATAATGTTAACCCTCATATAATATGTCTACGAAAATGTTGCGTAGGAGAAACTCTGATTACACGGACACTGATGCCAGTTGAATAGTAAATGTGCATGTGTTATTGTTAATCTCTGAATTGAAAGTTGTTGAATGCACATGTGTTATTGACATGTTATTGCGGATTATTTACCTGTTATAGTATGTTGCTACTATGTCCTATTATTAGAAATTATGGATTAGTGAGTATGAGATTATTCTTCTGAGTTTTTGTAGCTCACAGTGTTACTGTTGTAACCTTAACATATTATACCAGGGGTGACGCCAGTATAATGTGTCAAACTTTGTAGATGAGCAGGGTGAGCTACACCTTGCTGGCTTTCGAAACCGAGAAGCTGGCTAGGATGGAAGAGCAGATGAAGCAGTAGATAGGAACCCTAGTTTCCCTCCCTTTGTTGAATAAATGTACTTTTGTGAGAATTATGTTGTAATAATGAGCCAGACTCTATTTAAGTTTTCAATAAAAATGTTTATTTAACGTTCCCAAAATTCAGGGTGTTACAAAAGGTAGTAAGCTACCTACATTTCTGATTTCTGTTTATCTGAGGAAACCAGGAACCCAAAGTAAGGATACGAGCAAGCTAATGCGATTGTGGGCACTTGTAACGAAAAAATGTGATCGCGAGTGCTTTGTGCTGGGCATACACTCCCCATCACAAAGCACATCCTACTAGGCTCGCTGATTATTTCAAATATCAGTGGGGTCCAGAGGCTTTTATGTCCATTTCTAGCTAATATCCATGCATTTTATCAATTAATCCACTGTTCGGATAAAATAAAATAAAAACATTTTTAGAAACTAGTCTGAACAAGTGCCTAGCACTGGGTATAGGGACCCCTGCGCTGGGGAGTTGTCCCCATTTCCTGCAGTTTTCGAGAGTTTGCATTCTTTTCATTCATCGCATGTAACTTTCTGTTCTGTTTTATCTTTGTATATACTGTACACTTCAGCATATGCCTACACCATACACTTTATTTGCTACGCGTTTTAAAGGTTAAGAATATAAGTATTTTCTAAAAATTCCGCAAATATTTAGTAAACACCAATCCTTGTATTAGGCGAGGAGGGTGCTGAACAAAATCCTTTTCTTCTCGTAACTTGGCTCCCGAGCTCAAAATCTCTAGTCTATCTTTCAAATTCAAAGTTTCTCAGGTGGCAAACCATTTTATAAAATCCAGGTGACGACTCTCTTTCTTTTCAAAAAATCAAAACCTTCTCTAAAATAAGCAGAGAGGCAAGGCCTCGAGCTCTGGTAGCCCACAATAAACATATGAGATCCATATTTGTTGGTAATCTAATAATTCAGGTGTCGGGTTAGCTTACGCCCAGCTCGACTAATCATATGGATCGAATCCCAATTAAAGTTAAAACAAAGCTCTATATAGACTGGCTCCAAATAATTAGTTGATAGAGATTAAGAGGTTTGAACCTGAGATCTTAGGAGGTAGAAAATCCCAAAGTCCCGGGCCTTGTTACTAGTAAGGACGAAGCCAGGAATTTCACTACATGGGGGTGGCCATGTATGTGAGATAAAAAATAAAAATAAACATGCATAACAACGTAAATACATTAAAATTGAAAAAGTATTGTACAAGATAACAATACTCTATACTTAATTATGTTTTTCATATATTAACAGAGTGCAAAAGCAGTAACAACTTACCTCAGTCTATCTAGTAAAACGATTGGGTAAAAATATGCGTACAACTTAGATTTCACCAAGATTACTTAGGGTTCCCAACTCTTGTCCTTAATTTGTTCCTATTTTTTTGAAATTGCCTTCAAAGTCTTAACGATTTGAGGTTTTGTGGTTGAAAAATTGAGAGTTTTATTAATTGAATATTCATAATGTTAACCCTCAAATTTTATGATTTTCTATATTTCAACCCGTTGTCTTTAGAAATTAATGTTGGTATCCTTGCATTTCAAAGGTTATTATTATTTGATTTTTTTTTTCAGAATTCTAGAGAGGACGAGCCTATATACTTTTATAGAAAATTTATTTTTTAAAATAATAGTAGAGTTTTTTTTTTCTTCTTCTTCTCGTAGGAGCGATCGCTCCGAGTGGCTCCATCCCTGACTACTAGATGTGGCCTCAAGCCTTACACACATGCACTGCTTAGTCCAAAACTACGTTGAAGGGGACTTCACACGTTGAAACAAATTGACTGTGCATGGTTACTTTTTCGGATTGGGAATATAGCATTTGTTATCGATAGAGATGGACAATCCAGAACATCCCTAGGAAATTAATGAATTTGTTGGGAACGAGAAAGAAAATAATCAACACATGAGTGACCTATCAAAACAATGAATGCATGCGGCTGCGTTCTTTTGAGCTTAACTTAAATATGAAAAAAAAATTATTTGAATTTTTTTTGCATTTGTTAGTTTAACTTAAGTACAAAAGAAATAACTAATAAATGCGAAAAAAATTCAAATAAGGACAAAATTTCCAAATTTAAGTGAAGCTCAAAAGGGACTTTGGGTTGGTGCTGCGCATGTCTGAGCCATCGGATCATGCATCCAACGGCTCAAATCTCATCTCGGCAACCAACAATCAAGAGTCATTTATTGCCGAGATAAGATTCGAGCCGTTGAATACACGATCCGACAGCTCGAAGGTACGCAGCACGGTTCTGCGCACACTACTGATCTACTGCATAGCACCATCCCCCAATTCGCTCAAAGTTCTTCACCTTGGGAAAAACTAGTGTTCATGAAAGACGTCTATCAGAGACAATCTTTGAAACTAAACTCATTCATCAAAGACAGACTTGGTAATTTTTTTTTAGCATGAATTTTTTAACAATCAGTTTTTATAAAGTGAAAGATTCTGATCATAGAAGTAACATCTGGTGGGGATTCTACACAAATTGGGTAGTGTTCACTATCTTTTTAGACGATGAACAAAATAGCACTCCATAAAAATGTGAAACTTCCCTTGATTTTACTATCGCATGGAAAACAACCATCAAGAGTCAAGGGTCTGATAGATCATCGTCAGAGCTTGGCTGCCGCTGAAAATTGTAGGAGTATTCATTCAATCTAAACTCAATGAAATTCAGACAAACCCCAGTCGAGGACACGCATTTCTGCATGACCAAATGTTTGGCTCAGAAATGACTCAAAGGACTGAACGAGCGTGCCAGGATTTGTCGGCGTCTAACGTATGAAAGGCGTGAGCGCCTCGATCTGACTTTGTATGTAGTGCGATTGGGTGTGATCCAAAGGGTGAGGCCACAAAGAGGTTCGTGATTTGCCACAACGAAGTGGATTTAGAATTTCCCAACCGTGTGAGAAAAAGAAGAGAATATCGTAGAAATAACTTTTATTATTTTTGCAATAACAAAGTAGGGGATACAAGAGAGATATAAATAACTTTATTATATCGTAATAACAAAGTTGGGGGTACAAGAGAGATAGAAATCGGGATACAAGAGAGATAATTGTTTCGCTGGGAAGACTTTGATTTAAGCGTTGAGCTTGATTGGTGTGTGGACCCGGACTAAGCCTTCGAAACTTGTATTTATAGGCCGAAGTGTTCTTCACGGTTTTGGAGCCATTTTTCATGAGCCTTCACTCTATGATGGCAAGTGTCCCACTTCAGCTTTCATGCGTGCAAAACTTAGAACATGGCAGTTACTGGAGGTTTTTAGCTGTTAACAAGGGTCATGGGCTCCCTCATTTCCTCTTTACATGGTAAATAAAAGAACATGGGTAGTTAATGGCAGTTTTATGGCCTTTCCACGTAACTTGATCAGTCAAGGGAAGTTACTGGAAGTAAGAAAAGATAATGGGCTACTATTTTCCACATTTCGTGGGCAGCAAAGGATAATTAGCCATCTAATTACAATTAATGGCCTATTATATGTAAACCCATTTTCCTCTTTGCAATGATATGCTTCCAAAACTCCAACTGATTCTCACGGGCTATGGGCCTCTTGGCTTTTTAACGGAATAACTAAGTCCAAAAGAGGCCAAGTCCCATATTTCATTCCAATTAAAATTAATTGGGCTTTCTGATACGTAGCCCATTAATTTTAATCCAATAAATCTTTATTTTGTGGCCCAATTTAATTAAATATTGATTAAAGGGCTTCTTACCGACCGGCCCTTTTTTGTACCTATCTACCCATCTAAGCCCAACACATGTTTAATCATACCCCTTCAGGCCCCGTTTCAAATAATTTGTCCAAAATGTCCCTTCCGTTCCTAAAAGCCCTACACTCCTGTACGTCCAGCGCCACCCACCGCAACTTATCGACAGCGGAACAACGCCGATCTCGACAGCGGTCAACTTTGGGCCCACCCGAGGAGGCTCCTTTGTCCACCACCACAGCAGCATCGCCTGCCTTCTTCACCAAATCCTACCTACCAGCCTCCGCCAAACCCCTCACCACTCCTTTCAAGAAAATCTTAATCGATCTCATCTCGCGATTGACCCGCCTCGAATCCGTCTCCGTCGGCATCAAGAATCCGCGGGGGGATCTGTCAGATGACGACGTCGAGGATGAGTCGGATGATTTGTACTTGAACATCGTCGGTTTCGTCAGGGAGTGGCTGCCTGTGTGGACGGCGGAGGTCGCTTGAGGTGTCGGACTTCTGGATTCAGTCGTGTTGGAGGTGGTCGGAGGTTCTATCTCTGATTTGTTTCTGCTGCGAGTTATTTCGTGTTTCTCTCTCTGGAAAAAGTGTCTTTAAATGTGTTTGATTTGAATCTGCATACATATGTGCCGCCGCCACTTGTATAAATACACACATCCACACGTATTTGAATCTGCATACATATGTGCGTGTAACGCGTGTTTAGTATGTTTTGTGTTTTATGAATTTGTCTCAAGTGTAATTAATGGACAGTGGAAGATGCACCGGAATTTGCGATGTGATCGTCTCGGGGGAGATCTTGCTGTCACGGCTGTACATCAACGACGTAGGGACGCCACTCTCGAGCTCGATCGTCGCAGATGTAGATCTTGAGGGAGAGTTGGGACCCGTATCCACGTCGGGGCCCGTCGACGGCGGAGGAGGAGTTGCAGAAAGATAAGAAGGATGAGGAGTGGTGGAAAAGTCTGGTGAGGAAGAAGTTGGCAGCGACGAGGGCTAAGGCTCCGATCATTGACAGCACACAAAAAGAGTGGATTTTTTTGCTTTATTTGGATGCTTTTTTTTTTGTTAGACGAAAAATAGTTTTACTCCTACTTTGTTAAAGTTCTAAATGAAGGAAAAAGAAAGAGGATGGGTGTGAATCGTGTAATTTTGTTGGTGTGAATTGTGAATTTTTTGGTGTGAATTGTGTAATTTGAGAGGTGTAAATTGTGCAGATGGGTGTGAATTCTGTAAAAGTGGTGTGAATTCTCTAAATAAAGAATTCACACGTTTGAAAAAGACAAAATTCACACTCAAATGAAGAATTCAGGTTGATTTCTCCAAATTGTGCGGTTGGTTGCTAGTTTTTTTTTGGTCATTTTTAGTTTACTTTATTAAATAGCAGGTTTATTTATAGGTGTGAATTATGTATTTTTTTTGGTGTAAATTGATATGTGAATTTTAGGGACGTGAATTCTGTAAATGTGTGAATTTTGCAAATGGTGTACTGGGGCCAAATTCACACATTCAATAATTCACACCAATAATTTACCCAGAATTATGAGGGCGTGAATAGTGCAAAGAGGTGTGAATTCTTTCAAATGAATGTCAATTCGGGGGTGTGAATTCTTGCAAATGAGTGTGAATTCTGCAAAGGGAAATGAATAATAAAAATAAGATGTGAATTCTACAAAGTAGTGTGAATTCTTGAGTGGGAATTATGTGGGGGTATGAATTGTGTGAGGTGTGAATTCTTGGGGTGTGAATTCTGGAAGGTGTGAGTTGTGTGAGGTGTGAATTCTTAGAGTGTGAATTCTGGAAAGTGTGAATTCTTGGGGTGTGAATTCTGTGGGGTGTGAATTCTGTGAGGTGTGAATTCTAAAAGTGTTGAAAAATGACAAGGGTAAAATAGTAAAAGCATCTTTAAAAAGGGGCTGGATGGGATAGCTCTACAAAAAGGGGTTTACATGGAACTCCAAGTAAAAAATAGGACCGGCCAGGAATTTCCTCTTGATTAAATGGCCCTCCAGCGTTAGCCCAAAATTTGGTGTCAAAAACGAGTGTAAACACCAACCCATCGAATTGAATAGTACCGTCTTTCCAACAAATTGCTGATGCAAGAAGCTTCTTGGGACTCCTCGAGGAGACCAGATCCTCTTTCCGGATCATTTTCGGACAGGGGATTCGGACAGACGAGTGGGACAGGTGATCTTCGGTCCTCCTCGAGAGCCTCTATAGAGGAAGGAGAGAGAGAGAGAGATTGGCTTGTGCCAGGTAAGATTTTCGTAAGCCTCAAATGTTGCATAGTTGTTTTTTTTTTTTTTTTTTTTCACGGGTTGCTTAGTTGTTCGGATAGACAAAGTTGCACAAACCCCGATTGTTCGAATCGATACTTTTATTCGAACGTACAAAACCACTTTTCTTCAGATAGCTCCAACTGAACAACCAAAATTATATGAATCATTCAACAACTTTTTAACCATTATAACTCGTTCTAAAACTAAACTAAAATTATATGAATCATTCATTCATGCATAGTTTGTTCAGCAACAAAATTCCTTTAGAAAGTAGAACCCTTCCTTTTTCTTTTTTACCTTTTTCCCCTTCACCTACTATTAGATTGTTAACCACCGGCCAACTCATCTAAAAGTTTAAACTATTAGAGAGAGTGGCAGACAACTTTATTATTTATACCTTCAAGACGTCTCTCACATGTAGCTGGACTCTCCCACATAAATGGGTTAAACACGTGTAAATATTTTAACACTAGGTAGGTGATGGGGTTCGAACATAGTATCTATTGCCTCCTCTGACCTACCATCCATATATATGGTATTATTACCACTAAATACAGAAAATAAAAAGTATTTTCCATTAAGGTAAGATAGAATACTTAATTACCACTAGGTCCACTTTTTACAAAATACATTACCATTAATGGAAGTGGCACGCTAGGATTTAGGTTTAGACACTTTTATAGGGGTTTTAGGGTGCACTTTTCTTTCATAGGGTTTTAACGATTTAGGCACTTTCATAGGGTACCCTAGGGTTTAAACATTTTCATAAGATACCCTATAGTTTAGGCACTTTTATAGAGTACCCTAGGGTTTGGACACTTTCATAGGGTACCCTAGGGTTTAGGCACTTTCAGGGTTTCGGATTTTTAGGTACTTTCATGGGGTTTTGGTGTTTTAGTAATTGGTGGTGACCTGATGGGAAATACTTTTTATTTTCTTTACCTAGTGGTAAAAAGCTCATACCATATTAGATTATTAACTACCAACTCATCTAAAAGCTTAAGCTGTTAGAGAGAGGAGAAACTTCATTATTTATATTCTCAACACCTACTGGTACTCAAGTTCATGCTCTCCTCTCTCTCTCTCTCTCTCTCTCTCTCTCTCTCTCTCTCTCTCTCTCTCTCTCTATCTCTCTATCTCTAGTTCTCTTTACAGTCGTCGCCACCGCCTCCCCTCACCCTCAAGCTTCAAATCTTCTCTCTCTCTCTCCCTTTCTTTTTTCTCCTTAAACCCTTGTCAAATTCGAGTTTTTTCATCGTTTCTTTTTGCTGCCAGTTGTCTTCCCTATTTCGTCTCTTCTATTTGTCACTTCGGTATCCACCAATCACCACATCCGGGGGTGGTTAGTTGTCCTAATAGCTAGGATCAGACAGCGACTGAAGTTGATTGAAGATGTAGAAAGGATCTCACCATGTGTTCGTTATTAGACATACGTGGTTTCGCCTAATGGCTAAGTGGGTCCTTTCGACTGGTGGTTGGCCGTGGAAGCTTGGATGCGTAGGCAGCACAATGGTGGTTCGATGTTGGTGTATGGAAGTGCTTAGCCTCTAGCTTCCCAAATCGTTTGTGAGGACCAAATCGCCGGCTCCTCGACGGTGTTGCCTTGGGTTCTGATTGTTCACAGGGTTTGCGATGGTGTTGGACTGCGTGCTTGTCGCCTGTGGTGGCTGTTTTGGTTGGTGGTGTTGGGTTGCGGTGGCTGTAGGTGGTGATGGGTTGCAGTGGTGACATTGGGGTTGTGGTGTTGGATGGCGTGTTAGGCTGGTGGTGGCGATTGGGTTTCGATGGTAAGGCTGGGTGGTGTTGGCTGGTGGCGTCCTGGGATGGTGGCGGCGGTTGTGTAGTAATGGTGGTGACGGTTGTGCTTGTTGCCGGTGCCTGGACTAGATTCTTTTAGGGCCAAGCCCACAAGGCTTCTAAGACTTTATTTTTTGGGGCCTGGCCCTCGGGGTATTGGTGGGCTTTGTCCAGTCGTTTTCTTTTCTTTTTTCATCCAACCTTGGTTCGATTTTCCTCCCCCTCTCCCCCTACTTGATGTACCATTTGTCAAGTGTTTTTAGTAAAACTTTTGTTGCCTATATTAATAAAAAAAAAAGCCCTACTAGTACTCCTTCTTTGTTTTGTTTTTTTATCTCTCAACGGAGCTGATCAATCATTTGATCCACGAATTATTCTTGAATTCCTTCACATTATCTGTCCTGAGGCACTTAATCTTTTTCCCATCTGGTTTTCTACTTTAGCTTTCCACACTCTGAACTTAACAAAGACTTCAGACTTGTGTTTCATGAAATTCACCCAAACTTTCCTCAAAAAATCATCGATAAAGGTCAAGAGATACAAAGATCCTCCTTTTGAAGCTACCCTCACTGGCCCTCAAACATCTGAATGAACGTAGTCAAGAATTCCCTTTGTTCTGTGAGATGCATTCCTAAACTGCACCTTACACTATTTTTTCAGAACACAAAACTTGCAGAAATCCAGTTCACACAATTTAACCCCTTTCAGCAGATTCCTCTTATGCAGCTCTAACATCTCACGCTCTCCCATATGTCCCAATCACATATGCCAAAGCATGGTATCATCAGTATTGTCCGTTGTAGTGACAGCAGCTCCACCTACAACGGTACTCCCTACCAACCTGTAGATATTTCCCGGAACCTTAGAACCCTTCATAATCACCATGGCACCCTTTGTTACCCTCATAACTCCACCTTCTGTTTTATACCCACAACCATTAGAGTCTAAGGTTCCCAACGAAATCAAATTTTTCCTTAAATCTAGAACATTCTAATATCCCCCAAAGTTCTCACAACACCATCAAACATTCTGATCTTCATTGTGCCTATTCTTATGACTTTACATGATGCAACGTTACCCATAAGAACATTACCACAATCCATTAACCTATAGGTGTTGAACCAATCCTTGTTAGGAGATATGTGAAACGAATATGCTGAATCCAGAATCCACGAGTCTGCCATGTCATTCGGATCAGTTGAGACCGAAAGCATATCACCATCATCTAAGTCCCGATCCACAACGTTTGCAGAATTTGATGACCCATCTTTCCTCTTCCCTGCCTTTCCCTTGTTCTTCCAGTCAATTCCATTTCCCCTCTGCGGACAGTCTTTCTTCATGTGCACCGGTTCATGACACCTGTAACACTTGAACTCGAACGTGCCCTTGGACCTATTCTTTGACTGAGACCTCCCACGCCCCGAAATTGATTTACCCCTCTCCTTCTTCCTGCCACGATTCTGTACCCCTTAACCACCAGACCTTCCCCCTGCAAGGACTTTGTTTGTTGCTTGTGTTGATTATATGCCAGAAGGGCTGCAGTGACTTCCTGTAGTTCTAGGGTTTCTTTCCCCTAAAGTAGGGTTATAACGAAGGTTTTGAGAGAAATCGATAGTGAACACATTAACATCAACGCTTGGTCTTCCTCCTCAAACCTTACTTCAATCCGTTACAGGTCGCTCACAACCTGATTGCTGAATCAGATCATCGCCCTTGGCCATCTTCAACCCAAACAGTTTCTGCTTCAAAAATAATTTATTCGTCAACGACTTTAACATATACCAGCTTTCCAGTTTAGTCCAGACCTCAGCCGGCGATTCATCACCCAACACGTGATACATAACTTCGTCTGCAAGACACAGATGAAATGTACTTACCGCTTTCATCTAAAGTTCTTCCCAATCGTCATTAGACATGGCCTCTGGCTTCGGCTTCAACCCCTTGTACAAGCCCTACTACACTAACAGATCCTTTACCCTCTATTGCCACAATCCAAAATTCATAGTTCCATCAAACTTCGTAAAAGACAAACTCGCTGCCATCGTTCTTCGTGTTATCAAAAACAGCCCAAAGCTCTGATACCACTTGTTAGGATCGTCACACATGCACACACGATTTACAAGTATAAAACAGTAAAGAATCAACACAGCAATATACGTGGTTCCGCAAAATCGGGTACGTCCACAGGAGCGAAAGCGGCTACTGTTCTTATTATCATAGTTATGAAGTAGGGTTTACAACATAGAGTATTTATACCGACTCTATTCTAACCCTAACTTGGTATTTGGCCCGTATCCCCAAAATACCCTTGTACGATACTGAACCATACCGCAGGGGGCGCCACACCCCCCAAATTATGGAACACCTAGGCCTTCGGCCCAATCTACTTTTATTGGATTATCAGTGATGGGCCAGATGTCGTCGCTCCGCTCCAACATCTGGCCTTCTTTCTAAAACTCCTTAGTATCTCTTCATACTTACATATGAGCCATAGTTCTAACACATCCTAACTCAAGCATGGTCTGCCGTAACAGCGACACTTTTAAACTGCCTAGCATCTAATTAGGAGTCTCAAACGAGAAAAAGTGCAAAGTTAAGGATAAAAGACACCAAATACCCAGACAATCAGATGCACTCCAACCAAGGATGAATGCACCAATGAACTCCCAAAATTACAAATCTGTTAAGCCACGGGTTACCCCACCAAAGACATCGTGTAGAGATAGCACGTTAAAGCACAAATATCATTGTGAAGCAACCTTGATTGAGAGAATCAGATCAGTAGACAATTCGTCCAAAGGTGAAACTAACTCTCGTAAAATAAGAGACAAAACTCTCACAGATCAAACAATAAGTCGTTGATCTGAAGAGACGGAAGAAAAAAAGAAAAAAACAAAGAAAGAGACGAAATAGTACTATGACCTTCCCCTCCCGCCATCACACACGGGTATGGAACCCAAGGGGGCAGAGACGGAGGTAAGTGAGGGATAATGGGGGCCATGGCCCTGCGTTTTGCATAATTTTTTTTTTTTTTACTATAGTACACATGTTGCACCAGTGAAGAAAGAAACTAGAAACAACCATTTTCTTCAACAAACTTCTTTACGGAGCAATCCGTAAATAAAGTTTACGGCGCCCAATCATGCATGTCCAAAAGTGTATTGAACGGTCTGGATTGAAAGTCAATTTTGACTAATAAAAATTTGATGTTACCGGTCAAAATTGAAAACACATCTCAGCCATTGATAGCTGAAATGGATGGCCGAGATTGTGTGAAGTCGTGAATAAGTTTATCTCTTTCTTCAAACACGTGAGCCACCAAAGAACATTTTCTTCAAACAAGAAACAACCTTTTAATTGTTTTTGTTTGTTAGATAATGTGTTTGTATTTGCTGTTATTTAGACATTTGAATCCTTAGATTCCCAAACCTTGACATTTCAAAATTTTAATGTTCATAGTTCGGCCCCCGCGTGTACAAAATACTAGTTCCGTCCCTGCAAGAAGGGAGGGATAGGGAGAAGATGAGTTGTGGTGACTAGGGTTGAGAGAGCGGGAGAGAGATAGATAGGGTCGGCTGTCGATAAAAGATCAGCTTGAGAGAAGTATGGTAGAAACAAAGAGAAGCATATAAATGTGTGTTTTTTTTTTTATCCTCATATAAATGTGTGTTTAAAACCCTATTATATGTACGTGTTCCAGTTGTCCTAAGTAGAACCACGCCTGGGAGAGCCAAAATATGCAAGGGTATTTTTCTCTACATGTGTGATTTATAATGGTCATGTGTTGGTCACATGTCCTTTTCCGGCCAAAACCCTAATAGATAGCTGATAGATCGAAGGCGTTAACTGGCAAAACTCACACAATGAGGGGGTTGAGGGTCTTTTGGTGCTTGCTACCTCTATCGGAGGACCTAAAAAATGTCAACCGTTAACAAATTTGGTGTTTGTTACCTCTACTGGATATGCTCTAATGCGCTTAAACTTTTGCCATGTGCGTTCAAGTTTGACATGGGAATGGTATAGAAAAGAACAACCTTCATTTCATGACTCTTTCGCGCTTGTTTCGCATAGCTTTGATTGGGATTTTTGGCTTTTGTCTTTATTCAATTTTTTTTTTATTTGTTAGTTTTGCGTCAAACTTTTGTGAATTATTAGTTCGTCTTGTCGAGAGAAATATGAAAAAAAAAAAAAAAAAAAAAAGTAAAAAATTATGACGTTTATCCAAGTCTTTTGGAACTATCCAAGATAAAGCCCAAGAATTCTAAAAATTCAAGCTTTTGGGGTTTTATCTTGAATATTTTCCAGACTATTTGGATAAAAATCATAATAATTTTTTACTTTTTCGATTCCTCTCAATGAGACAAACCAATGACCCTATAAAATATTGACCCAAAACTAACAATTGTAAAAAAAATTAAATAAAGGCAAACCAAAAAGCTCCCAAAAAAGCTACGTGAATCAGGGGCTTCATAAAGGCCGATGATCTCCTTTATGATTTGAAGGGACACGCAGAAGTCCATTTTTGTGCGGATCCAGATTCTCTGTGAGGATTTTGTTCTGATCATGCTAACAAATAAATGAGGGCATCCAACGGAGGAAAACAAGCCACGTCGCTATCCGGATCCAAATCCTCTGTGACAATTGTCCTGTGAAGATCATGTGAGAGTTTTGTTCTGATCATGCCAACACATAAATGAGGGCATCCAATGGAAGAAAACAAGCCACATCGCTACCCCTTAAACTTCGAAATCAAATGACGTCGTTTCAGAAAAAAAATATCCCCAACAAGATTCGGATCTTGTGCAAGGAGGAAGTACTATAGCAGAGCACAGTTAGGAAGGACCATCTTTTAACATATACTCCTACGAATCGTTTACGATTGTTTATTTTACTATCTTTCTTTTTCTTTTTTGTAATTACGAATAAGTGCGTCACCCAAACAAATAAAATTATGCATATTATTGATTAATTTACGCAAGGATGGTTTTTTTTTTTTTTTTCCGATAAGCTTACGCAAGGATTTTTCAAAATTGCACCATAAGCTTCTCCTTAGTGCAATACCCTTCGCTGGCAGATAGGAAAGGATCCAATTTGGGGCTAAGATACCCCAAAATCGTCACAGTAACTGCAAACAAGCAACGGCTCATTGCCTGAACTAAACGAAAGCGAAAAAATGAAAACCCATGTAACTAGGGTGTCAGCCAGTAAAGTCATAACAAAACGTACAGGCACCGAGTTCGTGTTGTTGCGAATATATCACGGGGCCTATAGAGCTAGACATCACAGACACGAAAAATGGGTGATACTGCTATCAGAATTAGGTCATTCCGTGTGAGAACATTCATCTAAGTTGACAACTTGACATGTTACCCCTTTTGGCAGTCCATGGTTAAACAATTGACAGACAGTCTACGTTTTTCGCCAAAGAAAATGGTACGGAAATGAGAGAGATAAATTATAGGTACTTTCTTCACTTGATTATCTTCTTATCCTTTACCTGCATAACTTTGGAACTCCCCCAAAAGAAAATATTGACAAGGCATTAGGACAAAATAATCAGACTTCCAGAGATGACAGAGACATAGCATTTAGCAGGTAAATCCGAACTACAGGAATGCAAATCTGTTGGTCCACTTCTTTTTTGAACGGTGAAGAAAGATGAAGTGGACGAACACTCCGAGTCTGGTTGAATATTACCGACATGATATATTGTTTGCTCCTATAAGCGGGCTCCAACACAGTAGCAAAAGAAAATTGACTCCTAACACTTTAGAGAACAAAGAAGAAACGAAGTACAATCCAAAAGAAACTCGGAATGAATGCAGATGAATCTCAAATATGAGAGAGAGAGAGAGAGAGAGAGAGAGAGAGAGAGAGAGAGAGAACATATCTAACTAGTTTTAGTGATATCCCATGTAATCTTTCATTGTAACTACAAAGCAGCAAATAACTCATGGCCAGAGTTAACCAAAGCAAAAAAGAGAGAATGCAACACATGTGACAGAGGTCTGAGCTAGTTAACAATACTTAACAGTACTGCTATAGTACTTCCTCCTTGCACAAAAGATGGTGCTACCAAACAAATAATATCGAGAAGGGCTAACAAAAGAGGCAAAGAGTTGGGCAGGGCAACACACATGACCCAACAAAATTGGTGAAGCTGTGATTGGACATTACATTACTCCCTTTCATTTACGGTTGATGCCTAACTTTTTCAAGCACATGACATGGCTGTCTATTTTTCGCAATTATACTCAACGACAACAAAAAGTACGGCTCAATTTGAATGGCAAGAATGTTACGAGAAAATAAGACTGCAATTCCAGGTTCTCAAAATGACTAATGACACTAGGAATTACATGCCTAAACCCTCCCTCCCTCTCTCTCTCACATCTGAATCTAACATTCAGCTATGGAAGAACGAAACCAAGAGTCAAAATTTCAGGACTTAAATTTTACACATTATACACAAAAATCATACCTACCATATTTACCACCTGTTTCAAGTAAATTAAAAATTTTAATCATGAACAAAAGAAAGTCCTAAACGTGCTTAGTCTAGCATACAAACGACAAACATCAAAATACATGAGCATGCTTTTACAATTGAGAGATCAGCCATTTGTTGTTGTATAGTTACTTCTTTGTCAGTGTTATGAAATACTCCTATATGATTTTTATGCAACCAAACAACCATTATCGAACTCCAGTGGGTTCCGTTCAACAATTGACATAAATTTGTTATGAGTGGCGTCGTCCATGCATAAACCATTTACTAAATTAACCATCAATAGTACTCCTATTTTAAATTTAATTACTGTCGCGTAAAGATTTTTTAACCTAACCAAATGCTTAAAAAGCATTGATACAGGAAACTCATTACTTGTAATGAGATTCCTGGTAATGAGATTCTTCACTCTCTTTGGGCTATGTTTGGATGCCTGTAATCTTTGTTAGGATTAGGAATTGGATTACCAAGAATCGAAGTCCTATTAATTCAATACCCAAAGTAAGCCTATTCCGATGTTTGGATCAATCCAGTAATCTTATCAAAGAATCAATTACTCACAAAATTTCCAAGAGTCAAATATTTCCTTTTTTATGGATTGTGCCAAGAATCTAGGGGGATGGGAGGGAACAGATTCCTACTTAGTTTGGAAATGTGATTACTGGTGGAATATGTCATCAGGAACCGCATTCCAATCAGTTCCGAACATAGAAGTCGGTGAACTATGGCATCACATTCCTATTCCTTCTCAATATTACTATCATCCAAAATGAAAATTTAGATACTTGTAGATGACTGCGACTGAGTAGTATTTTTCATGCAAGCCCAACAGCAGTACAAAAATCACAAGTACAGAAGACAGGATAACATGTACAAACATCATCAGCAGAAGAAACGAAGTAAGTAAATCGTTCAGATAAATATTAAGCCGGTATTGCAACTTCACACATAGCAGACCATACACAAGACAGGATAACATGTACAAACATCATCAGCAGAAGAAACGAAGAAAGCAAATCCTTCAGATAAACATTAAACCCAGTATTGCAACTTCACACATAGCAGACCTACAGGTTCATCCAACGACTTTTTTTCTTTTTCCGGCTCTCGAGAACCCTCTGAAGCTCATTAGGCCCACAAGGAACGGCAAGAACTCCCTCTGCTCTAAACCCAAATTCCTCCTCTGCCCGCTTTAACAAATTCAAGAAGTCAGGGTCATCTAAATAGCCCAGTTCTATGATAAATCTCTTCAGTTCACCACGATCAACAGCATGAACCACGAAATGTCCTTCCTTCACATCCTCCGGCAGATCCTCTGCCCTTGAACTTGCATCGTCATCATCAGTACTACTACTACCATTAAATCTTCTTGAAGATACGAATAGTTTCCCCATTAGCATTTGCCTGAGAAGCTTAAGTATCACTAATACCCCTCTCATCCTGGAAAGATTAAACACACCTAAAATGTAGTGCTATTTAGATCTTATGCTTTTTGCTTGAGTAGGGAATTCTCCCACCTTCTGAGACTTATATACACGTGGTAACCTTGGACCAAAAGAGAATGATTAATTTGAGAGAAATAAGTGAGCCTAATGCATGTGTAATGCATAATTCTGTCTTAGGAGTTATCACTTTCAGGTTTGTGATTGCAGAAAGGCACTACCGACATAGGTTAACCAAATCACATGTACAAGAGAACATTTGAATCCATATATTCACATAATAACATACCAATTACTAACATATAACAAGTGAATTCCGATTTCCAAGTACATTCTCTATACAAAGCAGCTGCTTTATAAACATGAAATTTTGCATGACAAACATACATTATACCACCAAACAAGGCATAAATTAGAGAAAGTATTGCACTTTTCTTACTAGTTCACTACCGCTATTAGTATTGCCTTAGCCGGGGTTGTCTAGTCGTTCGATCAAACAGTTGATCTGCATTCGAATCCAGTGCCCGGGTCATCGCCACATGGAAAAACCTCGAGACCAGTAACCATTGCAGCCGGTGGACCCCTCCTGCACCTCTGCTCCATCTCCTGAACCTTATCAGTACTCCCAGAAAACAGTGCCTCCACAGATCCATCCCTCCTGTTCCTAACCCACCCCTTCAACCCCAACTCCTTGGCATTTTCCACCGTCCAGTTCCTATAGAACACCCCCTGCACCCTCCCCTTCATCACCACCCTCACCTGTACAATCCCATAAAGAATAGATACTTTAAGATGGTAAAAAAGTACGTGCACTCAACATAAATCCAAACAGAGAACCAAAAAAACAAAAACAGATCAGCAACAAGAAGGTATTGTTCGGTTCTTTGGAATTGGTTCAAGAAAGGAATATTAGGATGGTCTGATACTGGAATGGCCATCTATCGATTCTAATATGGAAAGGCATAACAGCAATGGGTGTGAACAAATTTCTAAAGCCGTGTCACAAAAGTGGTTTCCAAATATTGTCCTAATTTTGTTTTTGCATTGTCCTATTAAAAATTAAAATTTTATAACAACATTAATTATAGCATAAATGATCCATTTGGGCAAAGTAGTAAAACCACTCGAATTCAACTACCAACTCCCATACCCCATGTACACACGCGCACAGAGTGAATGCCCAACTTCTAGTTCATTTTAAACCCGAGGATATTGATCGCTTTTGGAATGTTAATCTTCGTTTCATTATTTGCAACAAACTTTTTGTGCATACCGATGCTCTGGACTATCAATGAAGGAAGCATGGTAATGTGCACATAAATTGAGTTGGGTCTCTAGACCTGCCCTCTCTAATGCCATTTGGCTCTTATTTAGGGGCATAGTTCTACAACAAAACGTTCTTGTAACTCCTCGGTTCTTGGAGGCTTAGGGGAGCCACTGATTCAGTGGTATTCTGAGAGCAACCACTTTGTCATATATTGCCAAATGTTAGGTCTGTCTCCAATCATCTCCTGCCCATGCCCCCAATGATTGGAGACTAGATAGATTATGTTATGTTGTTGTTTCCAACAAACCAAAAAACAGAGGATTACAATCAAAGAAACCCACAAAAAAATCCAACGAGAAATTATACAAATCCAAGAGAGCATATCAAGAAAAAAGGGTAAATTTATGCCATTTCATTAGCTAAGTTAACGCTGGATTAATTATCATAAGGGAATGAGTAGTTTGTTCAAGCTAAATTTTGGTGAAGCATGCCACTGTGTTCGCTTTGGGTCTCTAAAACCAACTCCTTCCCCTCTCTCTCTACCACCGTCCCTAATAAATTTTCTCACCAGTTATTACTCTCATTTCTTTGTCTATCTCCAGTCCTCCACACTTAATACCCCAAAAAAAATCCTCCACAACCCAAACCAAACAAACTACAATGTGAAAAGACTCCTAATAAAGAAAAACATCTATTAATAAAACAAACCCACAAAATTGAAGAGATAAACAATAACTCTATGGACCCTGAAAAGTTTTTCCAAAAATGTCTCCGAAAATGAAATTAATAATTGAAATTCACGTTGATGTGGGGGACTCAAATGTACAAGTGAATCTGAACCAGTGTTTTTTCTTTCAGGAACCTTTTTGGAGTCCCCAGAGCCAGCCCTGAGCTATACCAGAAGAGTTGGCTACTTTAGACCCCAGAAATTTACCAATTTTTGAAGGGTCGCTCCTATTTTGGCACCCCTTAGTCCAACAAAAGGGCCCCATCTTCCATCTCGACCTCTGGGGTCCCTAGCATTGCTCACACTCTGAGCCTCATACATACAATTACATAAACACATAAATAATCAGAGTATAAAGGGGTACAGAGAGTGGAGCGATGCTTACGGTTTTGGTGTTGGTTGAGTTGGAATCAGCTAAGGAGGACATACAAGGAAAGAGAGGAGGTGAACGAGCTCGAAGCAGAGGACGTAAAGAAGAAAGACAAAGAAGATTAAAATGGCGAATTTGAAGACAAGGACGAGGAAGACGAGGATGAGGAAGTAGTAGAAGAAGACGAACGCGGGGGAATCGTCGCGTCGCTGGTATACGACTAGCATTTTTGGTAGTTCTTGTGGTTTTCCATGTCGGCGGATTGTGGCGAAAAATCTGGGATTTGAAGAGAAGGGATTGAGAGACTGGTGATGGCGATGCCATTTTGGGTTTTCAATCGATTGGGCCACGGAGTTTGGATGACTTTCTTACGCCAATTAATTGGGAATTTTACTAGAACCTTCTGCGGTCGATTGTTCTGGAGGTTTGACTAGGAATAGGTAGAAAACGGACACAGAGGGGGGACAATTAGGGGGTGTTCGGGGCGGTTCCGGTTTCTAAAAAGAATTAATTATTTGTTATTCCTTTATTTATACACATTTTTCACTTTATTCCCTCTTATTATAGAACGCTACAATCTATCACATTTATTTTTCAATTCCTAAAACATAAGGCCTGCTGTTAGTCTGAGATCCAAAAAATCATCAAATGGGCATGTGTATGTCACATGATCTGTAAAACAAAAAAAATTAAGTGCTATAATTTTTAATCCGTTTGAATCGATACGAAAATCTTATTTCTCTGATCATTTTATCTTAAAGGATCATAATTAATTTTTGACTTTAGCACTCTCATTAGTTAACCCTAAGATCTTTGTACCGGTTCAAACGGATTAAAAATTGGAACACTTAATTTTTCATAGGTAAATTAAAAAATATGGTTAAAAAAATAAGTCTCCAATTTTTAATCCATTTGAACCGGTGCAAAATTCTTATTTTTATGACCATTTTATCCTAAAGGGTCATAATTAATTTTTGATTCTAAAACTCTCGTTAATTAGTCATAAGAAAGTAGTAGAACCAAATGCTCCCTCCGTCCCTTATTTAGAGTCTCGTATTCAATTTTGGGTTATTCCTTAATGAGTGTTCATTTTGTAAAGTTAGTGGGTAAAAATTAGTGCATTGTCTATTTTGTCCGTAAAAGTATATTCCATTTTGAAAAGTTAGTGAGTAAAAGTGTAATTATAATGAGTAAGTAGGGAAAGTGGAGAAAAAAGTTGATGTGAAATGTATAATGACGATGTCTTTTTAATAAGTTGGAGTTACGAAGCAGGACAGTTAAAAAGGGACGGAGGGAGTATCTCTTAGGGCTAACTAACGCGAGTCCCAGAGTCAAATATTAATTATGATCCTTTAGGATAAAATGATCAGAGAAATAAAATTTTCGCACTGATTTAAATGGATTGAAAAATAAAGCACTTATTTTTTTCTTTTTTACAGATCTTGTGACATGCACATGCCCTTTTGACGATTTTTTGGATCATAGACTAACGGTAGGCCTTATGTGTTAGGAATTAAAAGATAAATGAGGTAGATTGTAGCGTTCTATAGTAAGAAGGGGTAAAGTGGAAAACACGTATAGATAAATGGGGCAACAAGTAATTAACCCTTCTAAAAAGTACTTTTTGAAAAAAAAGTAATTTCAACCTCAAAAATCATGTGTTTACGCAAATAATTTTCCTAGCAATATGAATCTCTCGATTCCTTTCAAACTTCCTTACTGCTCTCTCACCTTATAAAGGAATAATCGTTCCTATATACTCATATATATACGAGCAGACACTTGTCAATCCTTAAATATTTTGTTTTAATCAAAGTCTTCTTATTACTCCTTCCTCAGCCAACACGTTGCAAGGTACATGCAAATATACTTCTATTCTTTCTTGGATTTATCTTTGTCCCAATAAAAGGCTTCGGTCTAGTCAAAATGATTTGATTCCTCTTAAATATGGTGTATTTTATGGGTGTTACAAAGGAGCTCTATAACATATCATCAAAATAGACCTATTGTAACGACCTTAATTTTTGGTAAATAAAAATTTCGTTAAATATTTAAATTTTCTTTTAATTACTTGGATTGCTTTAAAAATTTCTTTTAAATTCTTATAATCCGTCATAATTAGATTTAAAACTTGTAAATTGAATCATTTTACTCCGGACAATTTAGTCCTTCTCCCATGACTAGTATAGTTGTAAACGTACTCGTATATTTTTCCAAGTAAGTAAATAATATCTTTAAATTATATTTCTCGACTGGAAATCCTACATGACAAGTATAGTTAGTTTTAACCGATTAGTTAGCAAACCCTAACTACCATTTGGCTTAGTGATGCATAGATGCCAGAGTGGTTAGTAGAAAATTTTTGGTTTTTGCCTTGACCGTTGACTTGTCTACTTTTGCTTTGGCTTACCTAGGCTGCCTTGGCATAGGGTCACCGTCGAGCCTGCCTTGCCTTGGCATCGGGTCGCTGTCGCGCCTTACGTTCGCCTTGGCGTCGGGCCTGCCTTGCCTTGGCATCGGGTCGCTGTCGCGCCTTACTTTCGCCTTGGCGTCGGGCCTGCCTTGCCTTGGCATCGGGTCGCTGTCGCACCTTGCTTTTCGCCTTGGCGTCGGGCCTGCCTCGCCTAGGCGTCGGGACACTGTCGGGTTGCTCTGCCTTGGCTGCCATCGGGTTCTGCCTTGGCGTCGAGTCACGCCTTGCTTTTGCCTTGGCGTTGCTGGGCTGCCTTGCTCTGGCCTTGCCTTGGCTACGCCTTGGCCACTGCTTTGCTAGCGGGCCGCCTTGGCCACTGCTTTGCTAGTGGGCTACCTTGGCCACGCTCACGCCTCGCCTTGGCTACGCCTTGGCCACCACTTGGCCACCGCTTTGCTAGCGGGCTACCTTGGCCACGCTCACGCCTCGCCTTGGCTACGCCTTGGCCACCGCTTTGCTAGCGGGCTGCCTTGGCCACGCTCATGCCTTGCCTTGGCTACGCCTTGGCCACTGCTTTGCTAGCGGGCCGCCTTGGCCACTGCTTTGCTAGCGGGCCGCCTTGGCCACCGCTTTGCTAGCGGGCTGCCTTGGCCACGGTCACGCCTTGCCTTGGCGTTTGGCACCATCGGGCTTTAATATTCCGTTATTAGGCGATTTCCTACTTAATAAAACCAAAATACCACTCGAGCAATGAAAGCCTAGATTAAGGATCGTTAATTAGTTAGAATAGCCTAATGCCCACTTAGCCTAACCACTTCTTCCTAACCCTAATTAGACCACTTGAACCTTTTTGTTATCCATTGGACGATAAGTGCTAGGGTAATCTTTATCCATTGGACGATAAGCGCTATGGTAATTTCTATCCATTGGACGATAGATGCTAGGGAAATTCTTATCCATTAGTTAATGGATATAAGACTTGCCAAATAAGATGACAAGACTAGTCCATGATCTTCCATGATGACCTAATTCAATAGCCTTAAGCCTAAAGAGTGAAAGTGACATTATTTGGCATGCCACCAAGCATGATTTGACAACACAAGGAGAAAGAAAGAGAGAGAGAGAGAGGGCTGGCCGGTTGGGAGAGGGAGAAAAGATGGAGTGTATATATGTCACCATATAGCCTTAAGCCTATTACCCAATTGCCAACCCATTTCTAGTCTTCCAAAATACTACCTAGCCTATGATTCTTGTGCTTTCATCCAAGCAAAACCCTTTCTAGGATGAAACCAGCCAAGAACCCTTCATTATGACCTAGGATATGGCCTAAAATGGAGGTGACAAGTGAAGGAAAGCTATGCCATGCTTTCAAGCATGAAAATGACAAGTCACGGAGCAAATCCATGGGAGAAGAGAGAGAGGGGGGCCGGCCTTGGAGGGAGGAGGAAGAGGCCTGATTTTGCCTATAAATAACAGCCCTCACTCTCATTCAACTCACACCTTAAAGCATTGCTCCAACTTCTCTCTAGAAACCATTCTCTGTTTTCCAGTCAGCTTATTGCCCTTCGTAAATCCCCAATTTTCTCCTGCTTAAGGTAGTTTTTAGAGTCCACTCCTTTGGACAAAGTTGTAGAGTACTTCAAAACCTTCAAGTTAGACCCAAGAATCACCCTAAACGGCTAAGAAACGACAAAGATATTGACGTCCGAAGTTCAGCCAAAATCTGGGATTTCCAGATTCCAGATAGCTCACTGTCCACTTTCTTATCCCTATTTTTCTCCGAGCGAAAGTCGTTTTTAGGAATAACGTCCTCCACGAAAGTTGTAGAAAATTTCGAGATCTTCGGTTTAGACTCAATAACGACCTCATTCGGCCAAATATTGACCGAGTTATCGCCATCCGAAGTCTGGTCCAGATTTGCGAGTTTCAACGCCCGTAGAGTTTCCAACTAGCTTATTCGGCCCCGACTAGTTTCGGATCAGGGTAGAATTTTCCGTCCCCACTATCTCTAAGTATATGTAGAAAGTTCCTAATCTCTATCTCTATGTATGATTATGTTAAAAAGTAGATTGTCTTGAACTTTAAAAATATGGTACGAATCTTGACGTCGAATGAATGTTAAAAATAAACCTATCTTGCTTTTGAAAGTATGACATGTTGAACAAATGATTTCTACGTCAATAAACATATGTTGTCTTTTTGAACTTTCCACAAAGAAAGAAAGAACGAATTTTGAAACAAGAAAAATCAGAAGCTTTATTCGAAGTATTCGTATTTTAATCTTTTAGAAAGTTATGAGTTTGTTTATATGTTGTTGCATTACTTGTGGTTGTATAAGGATGGTGATGAGATTGTTTATAAGAATGCTTGCATGATCTTGCTAATTAGATTACAATGAATGATTTAAGTCAATCTATGTGAAAAGTCCCACCGCGGAGTCATTGCATGTAATGAGACACGGAAATCGAGAAATAGAAACATGACACCTAGGGTGTGGTTGATATGGATAAAAAAGGTTTAAGACAAGGTGTATTTTGACAACGCAATGTGGTCGGACTTGCCCATTGTGGGAATGTGATTGATATGGATAAAAATGATTTTTTGAAACTACATAATGACCAAATGTGGGTGCATTATGTGAGTGTGTGTGTGTTGTGTGCCAATGGGAACCCGGCGCGGCGGAACCATTGTGAGGATACTCGGGAACCCGGCGCGGCGGAACCGAGGTTGAGTGTGTAGCTTGGTTATCCGTGGAGAGGAGCCAATGCAAATGTATGCCAATGGGAACCCGGCGCGGCGGAACCATTGTGAGGATACTCGGGAACCCGGCGCGGTGGAATCGAGGTTGGGTGTGTAACTTGGTTATCCGTGGAGAGGAGCCAATGCAAATGTGTGCCAATAGGAACCCGGTGCGGCGGAACCATTATGAGGATACTCGGGAACCCGGCGCGGCAGAACCGAGGTTGGGTGTGTTAAAAATGATTTTGAAATGCAAATGTGTGCCAATGGGAACCCGGCGCGGCGGAACCATTGTGAGGATACTCGGGAACCCGGCGCGGCGGAACCGAGGTTGGGTGTGTTAAAAATGATTTTGAAATGCAAATGTATGCCAATGGGAACCCAGCGCGGCGGAACCATTGTGAGGATACTCGGGAACCCAGCGTGGCGGAACCGAGGTTGTGTGTGTTAAAAATGATTTTGAAATGCAAATGTGTGCCAATGGGAACCCGGCGCGGCGGAACCATTGTGAGGATACTCGGGAACCCGGCGCGGCGGAACCGAGGTTGGGTGTGTTAAAGGTGATTTTCAAAATGTTGATTTGGAAAGTAAAAAGGATTTCGAAAACATTGATAAATATGGTGACACAGTCTACGACGAGTCGCGTAGGAGAAACTCAGATATCACTGACACCAACGATAGAATAGTGTATATAGATGTGTCATTGTTAATGCCTTGTTAAACATGTATGTATTATTCCGCTGCTTGTTCAAGAGTTGGTATGCTGCTCTTTTACTCTGATATTGGTAAGTTATGGGTTAGCGGGTATAGGATTATTCTGCTGAACTCTTGTGGCTCATAGTGTTACATTTGGTGACCCTGACATATTATGTCGGTGGCGACGTTGGTATAATGTGTCAGATTTTGTAGATAATCAAGATGAACAGTACACCTTGGAGGCTTTTGGAGCTGAGGAGCTGGGTAGGATGAAGCCGCAGGCGGAGCTGTAGTTAGAAACCCTACAACCCTTCATTTGTACAAATATTGAACCCTAGTGGGAGTTATGTTGTAATAATGTGTCAGACTCCATTTGATTTTATCAATGAAATATTTATTTAACGTACCCAAAAATCAGGGGCGTTACACCTATAATATGATCAGAAACCGCCGGACTACAGCCCATGCAATCCTCGATAACTAAAGAGGAGTCGTCTCCTATATTAATTGACGGAAATATTTCAAAAAATAACTCTTGAGCTTTCAACCAAAATGTTCTACCTGAGACTTCATTAATTTTTTAATTAAACATAGGAGCTTTTTCTTCCTTGGTCAATTCTCACCCTGGCTTCATTCCCCATCCAAAAACTAACGGACTATTTGAGACAATCGGATTTTAATCTTTGTTTTGAGATGATCGGATTTCAAATAAGTTTTAATCGGGCCGACTTGAGCCGATGTCAAGTAACTTGAATTTTTTATACAACACAAGTTGACGAAGCCAATTAATATTTGAACTAATTAATGGTTGATGAATTAATTTTTAAAGCACAAATATTTTGTCGGTGTTGATATTTCTAGGATTTTCTATTCTATCATTGGCAAAATTGAACATTGGTCGGGAATTTATATATCCTCATACAGTTCGGCTAAAATAGAATTTCTATTTTGCACGGTAAAAAAACCAATGAAAAATGGTGTTTCCTAAGTAAGGGTAAAAGTGGAATCAATTGGTTTTAATCCAATCCCCTCTATGCAAAACAAATATGACATATACATCCCGTGCATTAATCCTGTATATAACAAACATGAAGGAATCATTCATCTCTTTATTAATAATTCAACCTCATTACCAATCTCAATCACATAATCACACCTCATTCGACTTGTGATATTTTGGCTGTTGGCTCTCGATTGTAGGGAAGCAATGGCCAATCGTTACAATTTCTTGTGAATTCTCTAGTCTCGGCATGAATGACTTTGCCTTTAATTGGACCAAAGAAAAAATTAGTTAAGATATGCTCTGTCAAAGTATGTGTAAACAGGTCGGGAGTTTGGACAATCCAAACAGTCGAAACAAAAACAAAAAAACTCCTTGGACCAGGACGAAGCAAAATTGGTGTGGTTTGGTTTCACGGATGGACAACTTTGCCGCCCACTCGTAGAAATTTCAACTTACTCCCAAGGGGCCGAAAGGAAGACTTTTTATATTGGGCCAAGCCCACATCCTCGACCCAAACCTAGACCGTAGCATGACCTTTCAAAGGCTCTGCTCATCGGATTCCGGCTCACGTATGGAAAGACAAGATTCGGAGACCGTACAGAATGTAGATAAACATCTTGGTGTGGTTGATCTCGACTCAAGTCTATATGTCCATGATCTGAATTTTCTTTTTTATGATTCGGGTGTTAGGGGGCCTCAGTTGGAGCCAAATAACAAATCTCCATATGGACCTATTCGATTGAAAGGAGTTTATAGTACCTGAAAAGTTTCAAACTTAAAATCATAGAAAGAGCAAATCCTTAAGTGTCAAGTCTTGACCACCACGCCAATCCCTTTGAATTAAATTCATGATTTGAACCTTTTTACAAAATTCACTAATCATTCCAATGTGTTAAAAAAAAAATTTTGACTTTATCAAACATTACTAGGCCTATTTTGGCCTATAAGCAAAATGACTTCCTTTTTTTTTGTTCCTATTTAATTTTTTTTCGCATTTATTAGTTTTCCTTCAATTTTTGTGAAATATTGCTTCGTCATGACGAGAGAAATCTAGAAAGTAAAAAATTACGATGGATCTATTTTTTAATAAAGACGAAAAAATTGGCTTATTTTTGTTTTTATTAAAAAAATTGGGTTATGATCGTAATTTTTTATTTTTTTAAATTTCTCTTATCATGACGAAACAATAATTCACAAATTAAAACCTCTTGCCCTATACGGGACAAGGTTTTTACTACCAATCATATGACTATTATCGTCATGACGAGAGGAATCTAAAAAGTAAAAAATTACGATGGATCTATTTTTTAATAAAGACGAAAAAATTGGCTTATTTTTTCTTCTTTATTAAAAAAAATTGGGTTCTGATCGTAATTTTTTATTTTTTAGATTTCTTTTGTCATGACGAAACAATAATTTACAAATTAAAACCCCTTGCCCTATACGGGACAAGGTTTTTACTACCAATCATATGACTATTAATATCATTAACTGGCGTTTTTGCATGAATGAACGATCTAATCAATATACATTTTAAAAATAAACTGTTCAGATCTTGTTGATGGGCTCCATACAGACCTCGAATATAAAAGGAAAAAATTAGCCATAAGTACAATAAAATGGTTTTTATTTAAGGGAAGGACGCCAACAAAATATTTTTCTGTGGAGGTCCTTCAACTTTTTGAATTGTTGAGCCCTAAGGCCAAAACATGTTTTCACGGACAAAACTATCCTAGGCTAGGGTACCCAACCCCTAGGGTTTAGGCATTTTCATAAGGTTTTAGCGTTCACTATCCTATTATAAGATTTTAGTATTTTAGGCACTTTCATAAGATATCTTAGGGTTTTAGACACTTTCATAGAGGGTAGTATATGATTTTAGGTACTTTCACTGACTTTCAGTTACTAGTTGCAAAAGGTGCATATCCTTATATTTGATTGCAAAAGGTGTTGATTCTTATGTTTGATTGCAAATTAAATGTGCATGTCACTGAACTCAAAAAATGTAAATATGAGGAATTTTTGGCGAAGTCTCCCTTGAAATCTTACCGGAAAAAAATCAGGCTTAAAAGGGTTATTACACTGGGATCAACATCTTCTTTTTTTTCTTTTTTCTTTTTTTGTAACTTGCACATTTTATAACCAACCAACACGAAAACAAGGGGAGTTAAACCCTCATACAAGAACCTATACAAAGGAAAGCCCAATACAAACTAGCAGCTCTACACATATTTACGCCCCAAGAAATCTACTTGAAATATTCCAGCTACAACATAGTCTTCTGTTTGGATTGGAATTCGAAATTTTTTTTAAAAAATAGTAGAGGTAATAAGTGGAGAGAAATAAAGAGAGAAACGTTGGAAGTATAGAGAATCTAAGGAGAAATTTTTGAAATTGTTTTTGAGAAAATTAATTAGCCATCCTATTTGCCCTACTTATTTAGGTGCTCATCCTACTAGGTTTAAATACTTAAGTCGACATCCTGAAATTTAAATAATACCCAAAACACCCTTAATCATGACAAATACAGAAATTATGACAAAATCATGAAAAATACAAAAATTATGACAAAATCATCCGGAATCATGACAACCTTAAACTAACTTTTTAAGTTAGTTCTACATCCCGAATTTCTTCACCAATATAGTGAAGAATTTTAGGACCTTAGTCTAACTTTTTAAGTTAGTTCGACATCCCGAATCTCCTCACCTATATAGTGAAGAATTTTAGGACCTCAACCTAACTTTTTAAGTTAGTTCTACATCCCGAATCTCTTCACCTATATAGTGAAGAATTTTAGGACCTCAACCTAACTTTTTAAGTTAGTTCTACATCCCGAATCTCTTCACCTATATAGTGAAGAATTTTAGGACCTCAACCTAACTTTTTAAGTTAGTTCTACATCCCGAATCTCTTCACCTATATAGTGAAGAATTTTAGGACCTTAACCTAACTTTTAAGTTAGTTCTACATTCTGAATTTCTTCACCTATATAGTGAATAATTTTAGGACCTTAACCTAACTTTTTAAGTTAGTTCTACATCCCAAATTTCTTCACCTATATAGCAAAGAATTCCAGGACCTTAACCTAACTTCTTAAGTTAGTTTTACATTCCGGATGATTTTGTCATGATTCCAGATGACTTTGTCATGATTGCCGCTGCGCGGACCAAATTAACAAAGTCAATATTCCTTATTTAATTTGGTCCGCACAGCGGCTTTATTAAAATGTAAAAAATTACTAAGGGCAAAATGGGTATTATTTAAATTTCGGGATGAAAACATAAGTTTTCAAACTTACAAGGATTAGGACTTAAGTATTATGTAGAATAGGACCCCTATTTAAGTTCCCCATTTTTTTTTTTTTTGAATTGCAAAGAGAACAAGGCAAAAATTTGATTTTCAAGAGAGTTTGAAAAATGCTCCCAAGTGCAAACCCGAAGTCACACATTATCTTCAACACTTGCCAATATCTGAGCAGCTCCTCTATGGATCCCTCCAAAAACTCGAGAATTCCTTTCCAACCAAATGTAATAAACCCCAATTGCCAAAACCAATTTGAGCAAGAAGGCCTTGAAGCTTTCACTTCTACAATGATTGATGACCCACGTAAGTTCACTATCCCATTCATCCGGATCCCTCTGAACCAGGAATCTAGGAAGAATAACCATCCAAATACTTCTGGAATAACTGCAAGCAAAAAACAAATGTTGCAGTGTTTCATCCCTTTGAAAACATAGCACGAATACTGAAACAATGGTCATTCCCCGTTGACAAAGTCTCTTTTTTGCAGAAAGCCTCCTTAAACAAGCAAGTCACAAAATGAACAACCATTTAGAAACAATTCTAGAGAACCGCACTAGGGATCAACATGTTATCAATGATGTGAGCTATCCATCTTAAATGGCTGCTTGAGAATAAAAAATTAAATTAATCGAATTTGTTTACTTTTTGCGAAAATACAAGAGCTTCGATTGCGTAGCTATAGGAATCCGATCTACCGAACTTTTGTTTGGGATGATCTTCTCCGTTGAATTATGAAAATGAATGATACAGACATCCGATGTAGGACTATGGTGAGCCCATAAATGAGAACCGTATCTTAATGGTTGGAAAATCCAAATTCATAGAATCCTAGTAAATAATAGTAGCAGTAATTGAAATGCTAAAGTTTCTTCTCGCAGTTATCTCTCCCCAACAATAAAGAAACCGCCACCCCCCATCTTCTTTCTCGGGTTTTACGCTCTAATGAGTGACGAGAGGAGAGGGATCGTGAGGTTTTTTCATCTCTCAATCCTAGATCTTGGAGATTTTCTCTCCTTCCCCCTTCACCTCCATCCTCTTCCTCCCAAAACCTCCATCCACCGCCCCTCCTTCACCTCTTCCACCATATAGTCGGAATGGGAGATCTAGGTTGCATGGTGGATGAAGTCTGCTCCAGTACAGCAGACTCTGTCTGGTTCCGTTACCCATTTTTCTCTTCAATTTTTTTTCTAGTTCTCTTTTTCGGTGTCCCCTGTGTGAGTGTTTTTTGTTATTTTCTGCAGTGCTCCGTTTGTTTGGAGCAATGAGTTTAGTTGGAATTGAGTGTAGTTTTAATTTAGACCGAGTCCCTTCCTATTTGGTTTCTTGATCCCTTGTTTAGGAATGTAGTTTCCTCTTCATATTCTGTATCTTGGATCTATAATATCACGTGTTATGGTTTTGGAAAATAAAAAAACTATTGTTTTAAAAGCATATGGGAACGGTTTGAAAATTTGACTATGATCGAAGAATTAAATTCCTAATAATTTAATACCCGAACTTAACTCTATTCTACCGTACGTTAACATTTGATTCCTTTTTCTTTATTATAGATTGAACAAGAATCTAGATTGCCAGAGGGAGATGGGAGTCTACCCTGGGAGAGTTTCTCATGAAATAGAAAAGTGGACATTTATTTCAAGTGTCTACTCTCCTAATCCAAAAAAAAATTCGTTGTCATATGTACTTGTATACTCTTGAACGTAGGTGGTGTTTCAGTTGGTCGAGCACCCTTTGTCCCATTCATTTGGCCTGGGTTCGATTGCCACGCCCGCCTCATTCATGTAGTGGCCTCCCCTTCCTCCTCCCCCTAGCAACTAACTCACATGTATATTGCTGTGAAAAATGAAAATAAAAAATACTACTATACTCTTAGTTTGTTTCACACAGAGGTCCTCATTTTAATTAAAATGCAGACTTTTCCATTTCTCGATCGAATTTCGATAATCTAAACCACTTAATGTGATCAAAACATGATTTTAAGAGTATTCGAGAGAAATTGGCAAAAAAAAAAAAAAAACAGGAAGGGCTTGATTTGAGCAATTTTTATTTGAATCGTTCAATAAAAAATTATTAGGATATATGAAGCCCTTCCCGGTCTTTCTTCTTCTTTTTTTTTTTTTTTTTTGTTGATTTCTCACGAGTATCCTTGAAATCACGTCCTAAACACATTGAGTGGCTCGAATTATCGAAATTCAATCGGAAAATAGGGATTCGCATTTTAACTAAAATAAGGATCCCCTCATTTGAAACAAACCGCTACTCACTATATATATATATGTATTGTCACAAGTTTTCCATTTACGCAACACTAGGACTAGAAGCTAGCTAGAGAGCTTATCCAGAAACAACATTGAAGTCAAAAAGTAGGAAAGATCAGAATTTGACGCAAAACAAATCAATTCTCAAATAGTACCACCACTGCTGGTTGGAATGTTATGTCCCTCCGCTCAATTAAAAGAAGAGCCTTCAAATTCAATTCTGATCAAATACCGCCTAGAATTGAGGCAGACTTTTTTTGACTTGGAAAAAGACGCAGCAATGTGTTTTACAGTGTGCACAATTATTAATTGTAATTGATTTCAAGTTTTTATTAAAATAAAACTCAAACCAAAACAGGGCCAACATGTCCAAAGACCAACGAAAAGGGCGCCAGTTGAGTCTTGACGTCTGCCTTTACCTACGTTGATCTCAAGATTTTTCTAAGTTACATCTCAATTCTTCGCGCGATAGAGATTTGAAAGAATACAAGTTTTCCTGCTCAATGTTTTTCTCAACCATCGATCTAACACCCGTCTGCTTAGGATTCTGTACTTACATACCATAATTTATTTTAATTTCATAACTATATAGGTTTTTTTTTAAATTTTTTTATCCAAACTATATAGGTTGGTCAAGAATATATACTGCAAATTTTTACCGTACTTTTCCATTTCTATCTCGAACTTATGCATGTATATCGGCTTTCATAAGTTGTAAATTTCTTTTTGATGTCTGTCCATATTAAGTTAAAAATCATACATCGACCGTCTTAATTTGAACATGTCCCACTTTTCCACTTTTGTTTAGCACACGTGCTTAAAAACCTAGATTAGAGTATAAATTAAAAGATATACTCCACTGTGGTATTGTAGAAGGGAAAGGCTCATCAGGCTTCAGGCATTGTAGTGGAGTCCCCAATAATTTGTAGAAACTTTTCGTTTCACAACAAGTGGTACAAGGGATTAGTAGTAGTACTCCTTCCGTCTTTATTTGTTAAGAGGAAAATTTTAAAATCAGTCTAATGGGCCGACAATAATAAGTGTGTGAATATGTATTAAAGAATGCAAAAAGTACACAAAATTACATGTTTTCCTTTAAAATGATCACTATTCAATTTTGGGTTGTCCCAAAATAAATGTCCATTTTGAAAAGTTAATTGATAACGTGGAGGTAAAAGTTGATGTGAAAAGTATAAAGTGAAAGATAATTTTGAAAAGTAGAAGTAAAAATTAATGTGAAAAGTGTAAAGTAGAGATGAAAGTTGACTGCTAAAACTGTGTGTTTTTTAAACTATGACATTTAAAAAGAGAGAGAGAGTAACAATCATGATACAACTACACACACAATCACACAAACTCACTTACATCAAACATGAGGCCAACATAATTAGTAGTACAACAGATTTGGCTATGTACTTACCATGCACCCGCATAATTAGTAGTACAACAAATTTGGCTATGTACTAGTAGTACAACAATAGATTTGGCTATGTACTAAGAGCATCCACAATGTAATAATCAAAATCAAAATATTGTTAAAATTAACAATGTGTGCTTAAAAAAGTACTCACATTGTAATAATCAAAGTTAGTAACCTCCTAATCAATAATCAAATATGGGCATTTGAATAATCAAAAGTAACAATATGAGACTTTACATTGCTAATTTTAGCAACCCTCTAAATGAATAATCAAAAATTGACGTGATAAGTTTTGATTATTTACTTTTGAGTGTTACGTTGCGGATGCTCTTACCATGCACCCGCATAATTAGTACTTCATAGTACAACAGATTTGGCTATGTACTTAGCATGCATGCAATTATACATGTGTAGGCAGGCCCCATGTTTAATGTGAGTAAATTTGTGTGATTGTATCTGTGGTTGTATATTTTTTTTGAATGAGGGACATAAAGTAATTTCACTCACTCAAATACTTAGATAATTACTGACTAGGTGAAATATGAGTGAACCTTATAAACACACACATATATAACTCAAACCTCCAATATGAGATTACCACAGCGAAAGCCAGTATGGTTGTATATTGAGTAATTGTTAGGGCATCTCCAGTAATTGTTACCACACCGAAAACCATTTTTGTCTCTCTAGTGGTTTTGCTAGCACTTGACTAACTTTAGCAAAAATTGTACTCCAGTTAATTGTAACTGTGTCCTTGAGCAACAGAAGAGAGGAGACAGAGAAGACGAGAGAGTTTTACCAAAAAAAAAAAAAGAGAAGACGAGAGAGAAGGAGCAAAAGCGCTCTGGCATGCCAGAGAAGAGAGAGAAAAGGGACAGATGAGGGTACCAAGTGGTGTCCATTCGCACATCTAAGCCGTCAATTGTATGTTTGAACGGCTCAGACTTGGAGAGAGAAAAAGGAGAAAGAAAGTGTTAGAGTGAGAGGAGAGAGAGTTTCAATTCGAACCGTCCAAAAGTATATCGGACGGTTCAGATGCGCCGAGCGGATATCACGTCGGCAATACCCGCTTGGCACTGAAAAACCCCTCAATGAGGAGAGAAAGAGGGGAAGGGATGGGTACACATACACATATATATCGGGGCGATTCAAGAAACAAAAAAACCCTAAATCACAATTTCATAGTTCTTGATCAAATTTTTATGATCCTAGCCGCTCAATATGTGCAGAATGTAATTTTAAGGGTACACGCGAGAAATCAGCAAAAAAAATTACCGAAAGTGCTTGTTTTGAGCAGTTTTTAATTGAACCGTTTATTAAATCTAATCTAAAAACTGCTTAGATCAAACCTTTTTCGGTCATTTTTTTTGCTTATTTCTCGCGGATACCCTTAAAAACATCGGGAAGAGCTTCATCCGAGCAGTTTTTATTTGAACCGTTCGATAAAAAATAAACAAAAAGTACTCGGATGAAGCCCTTCCAGGTCTTTTTTTTTTACTGATTTCTGGCGGATACCCTTAAAATCGCGTTTTGAACATATTGAGCCTTCTTCTGCTTCAATACATATACATACTAGGGTTTGCCCGTGCCTGAAGGCACGGCGCAACGCGTTTTGAATACAATTAAAATGAATTACAGAACTATTGACCATCTCCATGAAAGTTCAAAGCTAAACCTTAAAAATCTACACTAATTGGCTACGGATACACCACCATTAGCTGCACATAAAACCATAAAAATATTGGAACCAACCAAAGCAATGTCCCGACCACAAATCAGAACCAACCATCAAATGGTTTTTAATCAAATGGGATATTGAGCTAGTTTCATACCACCACATCGCTCAGTGCCTTGCTTTAAAATTCTTTCTCGTCGTGCACATTGAGCCAATGCAACTTTTAATATCACATTACCAGCTTGAAGACAATCGCCACATCGCTCAGTGCCTTGCTTTAAAATTCTTTCTCGTTCTCGTCGTGCACATTACGCCAATGCCACTTTTGATATCACATTATCAGCTTTTGCCTAAAGTAGTACAACAATGCTTTTTATAGAATAAGAGTATATATTTGTATAAACATAAAACTAATAAAATTAAAATTAAAAAAATAGAGAAGACAAAAGGCGTAGTTTATATATGCTCCACAATTTGCTACAAAGCTACCAAAAGAAAGCTAGAAGGTGTATACCCGTGAATTTTCCTTTCCATTGCATACTTGTGTTGCCTTCCCTTTCCTAGCCATTGCTTCTTTTCTTGGTATATCCTGATTAATAAATATGTAAAATGTATTAAGGGTACTAAATATGATTTGCAGGAAACTTTTTTACTTATATGGAGTCGTACCTCATGGGAATGGATGACATTTTGGTCCCACTCATCACGGATTACGATTCCAATATTTCTATCTCGGAGAGGTTGAGCCTGCATGTACAAATTCCATTGAGAAATGTCAAAAAAAAAAAAAACCTTGGTCGAAGATTAAAAAAAGGAGTTTAAATCAATTTAAGGGTCATACCTGCGCATTCTCGTTGCTCATGGGATAGATTACTTTTCCTTTCCCTTTGCGTGACATTTTCCTCAACTATCAACTCATATAAACGTAGGGTACGGAGTATTGGTAAAGTTTGCCAAAGATAATAGTAAAAAGATTGCAACTTAAAGGACACGTTAGAAACATGCGTGTCTAAAAAACCGCATGCAAAAAGACTTACAACTTGCAACCAACTCAACTAATTCCACAGCCCCAAAGGGGCTACAGGGTTTGGAAACTACTTGGTCAAACTTTTTTTTTTTTAAACTTTCTACTAATGGCAGAAAACGTTAATGATTCTTATTGTTTTTTTTAATGCTCATTCTTTTTGTCTCCATCGTAAATGAAAACAATGGCTCCTTCACCTTACTTCTTATTGTTTCTTTTGCAGTTTCCTTTCTTTTCATTAATCCATGCATTGAAGTAAAATAAAAAGGCCAGCCTTTCTCGTGCGCACAACACCTAGGGCCCGAAAAAATAGTATTCAGCACATGCACATGGCTATTCCATTAAGGCATTCTTACAAACACCTTGAATGCAATATAAATCCTTTCTTTTCATTAATCCATGCATTGAAGTATAATAAAAAGGCCAGCCTTTCTCGTGCGCACAACACCGAGGGCCCGAAAAAATAGTATTCAGCACATGCACATGGCTATTCCATTAAGGCATTCTTACAAACACCTTGAATGCAATATAAACAAAGATGATGTATAGTTATTGAATTTAGGCATTCTTACAAACACCTTCAAAGCAAAGAAATTACATATTGAGAAGAAAGATTATTACCTGGAATAAAAAAGGAGAAGAGTAAAAGGTTAAAAAACGGAGAGGAAAGATTACCCGGAATAAAAAAGGAGAAGAGTAAAAGGCAGGATTCTTGCCTTTCTTCCACTTTCTTTTTGTTGGAGTTTCTTCGGTGGTGTAGAGAAGGACAGTGAGGAGGGAGGGAGACGAAGGACAGAGAGGAGAGAGTACAGAGGACAGAGGGAGGGGAAACCGAATGGCTGAACGGGGAGGATCCAGATCCTCTCCACAGCTCTTCCTCCCCACATCTACCCCATCTTTTCACCACAACATGACAGCACATTAATGAATAAATCCGACGGCCAAGATTAGATCTCAGCCTCCACTTTAATAAAACTACATCGTTTCTTTACTCTCCCCTAACGTCTCTAACGTCATCTCCTTTCTCTCCGTTTTTTCTCATTCACGCCATCAAAAAATTTCCCAACCAACGTAAAAAAATTTGGCGCTAAATCCCCTTCACCCATCTGTTTACCCGCCATTTATTTTCACGATTTTCATCCTTTCTCTTTCTCTGGTCTCTTTTCCCCGCCACCTCAACCTTTAAAACCCCCCTCCTCTCTCTCTCTCTCTCTCTGGACTGTAAGTATTTTTTTAGTTCTTTTTGGCAAGTACCGTAAGCATTTTTAACTACCTTGAACTACTAATTGTTTGATTTTACCTCTCTGTTTATGTAGTGATACTGATGACTAACAAGATTGAATGTTATTTTTTCATCTTACAGCATTTTGATTGATTAAATTTTTGTTCAATTGAGCAGAGATGAAAGATTTAGAGATGGTGGATGTTCCTGCAGAGATGGGTGTTCCTGGGGTGGATGATATTCAACCAAAACCTGTTATAGGTATGGAATTTGACTCTGAATTAGCTGCTTATGACTTTTACAATTTCTATGGAGGAAGCATGGGATTCAGTATAAGAAAAAATAATGCTGCCAAAAGTACAAGTGGTGAAATTACATCTAGGACATTTGTTTGTTCTAAAGAGGGCCATAGAAAACATGATAAACGAGATTACCAAACGAAAAATCCTAGAGCCGAAACGAGGACTGATTGTGAGGCTTTGATGGCTATTAAATTGATCAGACAAATCGGAAAGTATAGAGTTACAGATTTTGTGGATACCCACAATCATCCCTTGGTTCCAAGTGATTTGGCCCATATGCTTCCATCACGACGAAAGATATCCGCTTCTCAATGTGTTCAAATTGACTTGGCTCATGACTCTGGGATACCTCTTAGGTCGTCCTATGAGTTAATTGGTAAAGAGGCTGGTGGAAGGGAATGTCTTGGTTATTTGAAGGTAGATCAAAAGAATTACCTACGAACAAGAAGGCAAAACATGTTGGCATTTGGAGAAGCGGGGAGTATATTAAAGTATTTTCAAGATCAAGCATTGCAGAATCCTTCTTTTTTTCATGTTGTGCAGTTGGATTGTGAGGAGCAGATTACTAATATTTTTTGGGCAGATTCGAAAATGATAATAGACTACGATCACTTTGGAGATGTTGTGACATTTGACACGACCTTCAAGCTTAACAGAGAGAATAGACCCTTTGCAGTGTTTGTCGGGTTTAATAACCATAGAGAGGTCATTGTGTTTGGGGCTGCATTGATGTATGATGAAACTGCTGATTCATTTATATGGTTCTTTGAAACTTTTTTAGAAGCAATGTCAAACAAGCATCCACAAACCATTTTTACAGATCAAGATGCTGCAATGGCTAAGGCTGTATCATTTGTGATGCCTAATGTATACCACAGGCTATGTACATGGCATATGATGCAAAATGCATTGAAACATATGAATTCCATCTTCCGGGGTCCTGGTGGAGTTAGACAAGTATTGGGAAGATTTCTAGACGAGTATAAAGAGGAGGAGGAGTTTGTTATGGCTTGGAATGCTATGTTAGATGAGTATAATCTTCGTAGTAATACTTGGCTTCAACGCATTTTCGACTTGAGAGAGAAATGGGCTAGGCCATATACGAGATGGGCATGGTCAGCAGGGATGAAGAGCACTCAACTTAGTGAGAGTTTCAATTCAGATTTGAAAGACTATTTGAGATCCGATCATAACTTGGTTCAATTTTTCACACACTTTGAGAGGTTGCTTGATGAGAAACGATATAAGGAAAGGGAAGCCGAGTACGCTTTATCATACAAGTTGCCTAAGATAAAAGTGTTGGTGAAGATGTTGATTGAGGTAGGAAAAGTCTACACGAAGACCATATTTGAAGAGTTTCAAGAGGAATATGTTGATGCCCTTGAATTATGCATTATAGATCGTCTTGATCATCTTCAAGAACCTGATTGTATCTTGTACCTAATTGCAGTAGATAGACTACGTCAAGTGAAAAGAGATAGAGATGGTAATCTGTCATGTTCTTGTAGATTGTTTGAAATGAGAGGTGTCCTGTGCAGCCATGCTATTAAAGTCCTTAAAGATGCAATGAACATTATGGAAATCCCAAGTCAATATATCCTAAAAAGGTGGACAAGAGTAGCTAGAGCTGAAGTAGTACAAGATTATCGAGGACGTGATATTGAGGCTGACCCAAAGCTGGAAAAGAATACCCGATATAAGTCATTATGCTCCCTCTTTAACAAGATTGCATCTAGGGCCTCTGAATTGAAAGATACGTATGAGGTGTCTATTGAGCAAGGCACAAAGTTGCTTCAAACTGTTGAAGGCATGCTACAATTCCACACTAGTTGCGAAACAGTTGGCATGGGTGAGAGCAAAGAAAAGCAAGGTTGTGCGGATAATGAAAATGCTATCAAACCAAAAGGACTAAAGAAGAGGATTGTATATGACCGTAGAAGGCGGCGGATTAGAAGTAGCGTGGAGAAGGCATTGGCTGTGACAAGACAAAAAAGACATTCATCTCAGGTAACACATCAAGTTAACTCTTATTATTGTATCTGGTATTTTTTTTAGCATTCCATGTTATTGAAATGATGCCCTGTGCAGGGAGTACAAGTACCTCCACATATGCTCCAATATTTACTATCACAGTGTCCTCAACTACCCAATTCGATGCCTGCAACATGGAATGCTGCTGCTGCGGCATGTTTTGCACCATCTCAGTAGGTGAAAGTGTTGGTGGTATTTTGCAAGCAGCTGTAATTTGCTAGCCTTTTTTGGGACCCCTTTTTTTGTTTTACATAGAAGCAGTTCTGCTACCTACTCCTTGTTATGTGGGGGCATTTGTATTTATGAACCCTTGATGATATATCTATTAGCTACTGATCTTTTGGTGTATATGTACCTGGACAAAATGCATTGCAGTCAAACTGTAGGTGCTTTGTTTTCCCTTTTTTTTTTTGGCAAAGCTTCAGTTGGGCTACAATTCTTATGATGTAGTACTCTTGGTGGAGAATTCTTTTAGCTACAAATGAATTAGCTATTGTTGAATTATTGAACTCAATGATTCAAATGCATTATTGAAAGGTAGATTTATGAACTCCATGACTAGCTATCAGTTTCAAGACACATAAAAAAGAAGGATATCATCAAAGCCACATACCACATGTGAAAAGTCATTCTTTCATTTATGAAATCCTTCCAAGAAACAGTCAAGCCAAGGGTATAGCCTTGAAGCTTATCAAAGACAAAAAGGAAAAAAAAAACCACTACACTATACAAAACAAAAGCACTACACAAACATCTCTTATCTAGGCTAATTGAGTATCAACCAACACAATGCTTGATCAGTCCTTCACTTTGAAAATACAAAGGAATGCTTTCAAATCCCTCTCCTTGTTTTTGAATAGTAGCTCATGATCTTGGTGATGTGTAGACCCCTGAAAGCATTTTCTTCACTTGGTATGTTAAAGCTTGAAGAAAGACGTCAAAAATTGCAGTATAAATTGCAGCACTCAAACCCCCATTCCTGCCCTTTGGGGTTTTTTCGGATCAAAAAAGGAAAGAAAAAAAAAAACCCATACCTAAATTTTGGGAATTTTCCCGTACTTTTGAGGAACCAATAATTGGGATGAAGATCAAAATCATGATTCAGAATGGACCTGCAAAGTATAACTATGTGAAGAATCAAAAAAATCCAAATCCAGATGGAAAGCATCAAAAACCACAATCAAATCATCACAGTACAAACAAAACCCAAGTTTTCTGGAACAAACACAAACCAAAACAAAAATCAAATGGAGAGTTGGGAGAGGTCAAAATCTTACCAGAGTCAGCATCGGAGTCGCTGGAATTATCGAACCAGAATCACCGGACGGATTGGGAGCTCTGGTTGTGCTTCTCTATGTTTGGGGATAAAGAATCAACGATGGTAGGTTTTTTTTCTTCCGAATTTGATGGCGTTAAACTGTTAAAGAGAACAAACGGAGAGAAAGGAGAAGACGTTAGCTACATTAGAGGAGAGTAAAAGAAACGACGTAGTTTTATTAAAGCTGTAGCTGAGATCTAATCTTGGCCGTCAGTTGTATTCATTAATGTGTTGTCATGCTGTGGAGAAAAGATGGGGTAGATGTGGGGAGGAAGAGCTGTGGAGAGGATCTAGATCCCCTGGAGGGGGAGGGTCGAAGGGTGAGAGCGTTAATGTAATAGTGAGGAGGAGGCTGCATACCTAGAAATTAATTGGGACGTGGTCACGTGAGGGAGAGGGAATTGGATCAATGGTGGAGATTTATGGGTAGATTTCAACGGTTAGGATTTATGTAGGACATAAGATTTGAAAACTGAGCTCCCTTATTATATAGATATTGGTAGGTAAAAGACATAAATAGCCTTCAATGATACCAATTCGGGTTAGGTGTTAAAGTTTTCCATCCAATTCTTGGATGGAAATGGGGGATTGGATGAAGTGGCTAACGTTTTGGAAGTTGGAGGGGAAAGTAAGTTCAATTGGTAGTTGGAGGGGGAAGTAACTAAAACCGGAATAATTTGAGGGGGAAGTAGATATTTAACCCTAAATTTTATACACTCTTAACAAATAAAAATTAGAACCCACTGTATATCATATAGAGTAACACACAAGTTTTAACACCACCGCTAAAAATGGTCTTAATAGTAGTAATAGCAGTACTCCACTCCAATTTGATACTCCTACCACGATTGTACTGCATAATTATGAGATGTACATGAATGTACTTGAAACACATCCATGACAGGGCAACAACCGCACTCAGCCCATGTCATCAGGCTCATCGCATCACCGTTATAAGGTCAAATCTCACGTCTTACCACCATCCTCTTCCTGACTTTCTGTATTGCCTTTTGCTCACTTTTTAGACTTTCGGACGTGTACCCAAAACCAAACCAAACCAAACCAGTTTAGCCTGTTGGATGAAACCAAATTTCATTTTTTACCATTACTTCTTGAATGTTTCAAAAAAGTTGAAGATTAAAAGTTACTTCTATAAATTAGTAATAACCTTATTTGGTGTAATCATTATGTTCCTTTAAAAAAAATTACTCCTATCTCCTTTGAAAAGTTATGGAGTAACAAACAAATTGAGATGGACGGAATATTAGGTTAAACTATGTGCACTTTTAACATTACTACTTTCTAGTAGTCTTGGTCTCGTTTGATTCGCCGATTGCCTGAGATATGACTAACTGTATCTAATCCCACGTTTGGTTCCCAAAATGACAATCGGGATTATTAATCCCATTATTAATTTTATTCTTATATATGGGGTACTAAATAATCTCACGGGGAGGTGGGAATGGGTAGGATTAACAAAGAAATAATTGTTTTCGAAAGTAAAAATTTATATCGAAAAAATATTTCTCAAAAATATTTTTAATAGAAAAACTATTTTCATAATTCTTTTTCGGAAAACATTTTTCAAAACTTTTTAAATTATTTTCAAAAAATTATTTGTTTCAAAAAATATTTTTCAAGAAGAAGTTTTTTTTTTTTTCACAAAATCCGTTTTGAAAAACAAACAAAATTCAAACCCTATTTTTCAAAAAAAAAAAAAACATTTTCCAAAATGTAGTTTTTGTAAGAAAATCTCTTTCCAAATTTTTTTTTGTAATAATACTATTTTTGTTAATTATTTTTGAAAATTTTATTTTTTTTCAAAAAATTGTTTTCATAAGTTTCATAAAAAACTATTTTCAGAAACTACTTTTAAAATTTGTTTTTAAAAAAAACTATTCCTTATCCCATATGTAATCCATGCGAATCAAACATGGGATCAGGTAGAATTAGAGATGAAATTAGGCCCCGTTCCGCTAAGATTTTTATTTTTTGCTTTATGAGATAGGTCATTTTCTCGTAATACATCACAATTAATTCAAAAAAATTAGTACTTATATTTTGTTAGTGGAACACACACTTAATCCAAGACAAATAATCTAGGTCTAAACAATCACAGGATTGTTAATCCCATATTAGAGCATCCGCAATGGGAATAATCAAAATCAATAATCAAAATATGCCACGTCAGCATTTGATTATCATTTAGTTCATAATCAAACTTAACAACCCCTACCTCCACATTGGTTATTTTGCATTCCTAACCAAGAAAAAACCCCGCAATAAACAATGCACCTATGTCCAATTGCAAACAAGTTCTAATTACGCACCCGACCACACCAAATTATTCGTCTCGATGTAACGATTCCAATGTGCGGTGTTTTTGAGTTATTGAGTTTTGAGTTTGATTATTGAGTTTGGTTATTGAGTTTTGGTTATTTGTAAAAGTTGTTAAGTTTGGTTATGAAATGGGAAGAAATTGATTATTTGCTAAAAGACTTGTAACTTTACTTATTATAATGTGAAGTGTTTTTTGAGCACTATCGTTTAGTTTACTTATCCACACTCCTTTGCTTATTATAATGGAGATGCTCTTAGGGTCTAACCTAGTATTAGTAGAATGCTAAGTCCACCGAACCCAAAAGCGGTGGCCGGCCACTGCACGCGTGTGGGGCCCACTCCGGGCCCCGCACGGAAAATCCGAGCCACTCAATAATTTTAAAAAAAAAAACCGAGTGGGACTCATGTGAAATCACCCCCGCCCGATACGTGTAAGTGCTCGATCCAAACTTTCAAAAATCAGATGATCCAAGCCGTTCAAAAGAGAAAGATTGAATCGAGCACTTACACGTACCGGACGGGGGTGATTTCTCACGGGTCCCACTCGGTTTTTTTTTTAAATTATTGAGCGGCTCGGATTTTCCGTGCGGGACCCGGAGTGGGCCCCACACGAGTGCGGTGGCCGGCCACCGCTTTTGGGTTCGGTGGACGTAGCATTGCTCTATTAGTAGCTGCTTGGGATGGGAGTAATTGCGCCTAATAACTGCTACGTTATCCCATATTTGGTTTTCGAGATGGCTGTTGGCATTAATAACCCTGGGATTAAGTTAATACGTACATGTGGGGCATTATATAATACTCCAACTACTATAATCCAGGGGAAGTGGGATTGAATAGGATTAAGGAAAGTGTGCTATAAACTCATTTTAACGAGGTATGAAAAATTACAAAATTTTCCTCAAATGTTCTCTAAACACTCAAAGTCTTGAAAAATTACAAAAATACATTGGAAAATTTATACTGTAGTAATATCCTCTCTCTTCTTGAGTAAACTTGTGTCATCCAAACATAGGATTATAGAATCAGTTCTAGGACAGATAGTCCAAGGACTACCAATACTAGAATTGTTAATTTCATTTGTTTTAATCCATCAATCGAACGAGATCTTAAAGGGAACAAACAACCAAACAAATAACCTCAATTCAGGAAGAAATAATCACATCTTTGCATTTGGCAAAAACAATGCTTGACTCCCTGACATGGCCAAATAAGCATAGTCCAATTTCCAAAATTTATTTAATATCCGAGGATAAGAACAAAACCCAAAAAGAAGATTAGTGGCTTACCAATAAATTAAAGGCTGCTTGATTTAATTAATTAATTATACGCTTAAGTTAGCAAAAGGAAAAACTATACAATTAAAAGGGCTTTAGAACGCGCATGATACATGACAACTAGCTAGGTGGCCGGGCAGATGGAGTTTTGACTTCAAATACCCAAAATAGTACTACTATACTACTACTATAACTTTGTAAAAATTACTAACTCTAGTTTCATCTAGTTAGACATGATTAAATAAAATACGAAGAAGGAAAGTAAAGAAATATAAACACATGTATATGAACTGATCAAACCCTTACCATTATCCGAGTAAGTTGATTTTTCATGGGAGCCCGTAAAAACGTGTTTTAAATAAATGGAACAGCTCCGATCATTTGTGGGAAGGTCCCAGACAAATGTTGTGTCAAATATAGTGTGAGCGAAACCGGTATGTGTGTGTGGTGACATAAGCCAAATAAAATTAAGAAGTGAGACTTTTGCTATTTATATACTGCTAGTAACCATATTGTGGTCTCTTGTTAATATAACCATATAATAATGGATAACCACAAATTGAGATGAAAGTTCATGTGTCATTTTGAAATTTTTCCTAATAATTAATACCGCCTTCCGTTATTGTGATAGTAACCCGTATTCGCTGAAAAGGGAGGGGTGAGGGACATGGGTTTCGTTCCCCCACCCAACTTCCCCTTGTACAAATACCGTGTGAAGTTCTGGTCTTTTAGCCAAACGATCTGTTTCCAAAACTACTTCAGTGAATTGGACAAATACTCCACTACGCAACAGGATGTCGGATCGGGGTAGTTTTTTTGCCCCGATTCGAGCATGGATGTGGGGCAGCTTCTATACACACAACACTGGAGCTTTATCTTCTCATATTTTACGAAAAAAGGTTGTAAATCGTAGTTTTAAATTCGATGATGTTCTGATTGAAGGATATGATTCACAAATGAGATGTCCATATATAGTTACAAATTTCCAAGTTTCAATTTACCAAATTACCAATTTTTTTTTTTGGCTCGGCCCAAATTACCATATTATATGATGGTATTCCTTTTTCTCTTGCATTAGATCAGTTGTCCACTCTTACTGTGCGTACAATGAGTTCATTTCACTTTCTAATTAGAACGATCAGTTTAATGACAATTTTTTTTTGTTTGGCGAAAGTCAGTATTGTTAGTTTAATCAGATTATAAATTCTTTGATATGGAATATGAATTCTTAAGTACTATAAAAAATTTAAAAATGGTATTATTAATTAATTAACTCTAAGTCAAAATGTAGTTGGAAGGGAAGGTAACTACACACCTAATTTGATTCATACTACTTACTTGTCACTGAGAAGATCGCAAATGACAACAAAGTGAAAATATCCGATTCTGTACAATAACTTACAATACACATAAGACACACTGTTTGATATATATAGAGCTATTTGTCTAATTAATTGATTGAATAATTGAATTAGCAGATCGATTGACCCCATTCTACATGGATTAGAGTCGATTCTGTTTGTCCTTCACACATAGTGGATACATTGTGTTTAGTTATACAAAATTAGCATGGAGCGTGCAGCAGCGCGCATCCTTGCTTGGATGACGAGAATGCACGATGTTGCATGCGGCTGTGAGCAGAACAGCCCCCTGAATCAAAATCTACGGCCACTAAACGGGCATAGAGATCATTAAACTTAGAAATATATATTGATACACTAAGGATATTTTAACAAATTCTTCTTGGTTAGAGAATACCCCTCGCTTATCCAATTTGTTTTTATATAAAATTCAGGTGTTTTGACCAATTTATCCGCAACGCGTCCGCGACTAATTCTGAGAGACAAGTCTCACCGATCACTAGCGGGAGCCTTATTCTTTCGACAATTGGTTGTTTTCATTGCCTTATTCGAATGAACAACTAGCTCCAAAATATCCAGACCTCCTACATCACTCAGGGTGTATAATAAGACAAGAAAGAAATATAAAATCTTTGATTGTAGTTATGGAACTCCTTTCAATCATTTGTTTTACAATCAACTAAACAATACGTACCTGGCCTAGCCTGCTAGTTTGTTTCTTCTTTCTCTCTGTTGCTGGTAGGAAACGTAACGGTTGGAGAGTCAATTAGGTAAATTAAAACTTCGTCATTGTCTTGAAAGGCCCTTTGGAGCTAGGGAACTGGTGGTGCTGCATGCCGTGACCCAAGATTTAGTTCAACCGCACAAAAATTGATCCAATTTATTCATTTTGTTTAGTCGAATTTATAGGGTGCCAAAACATATAGAGCGACATGGATGGAAAAAGTTTGTCTTGAAAAAAATGAGCTTATTTTGTTCCTGTCACTATATACTAGTATCCGATCAGTATGACCAGATAAACAAGATGAACGGTTGGTTCACATCACTTTTTCCGCCCGAGACAGCTCCAAATTCATTAGAATCCCTTTCAAGGTGTTTGTTTTTGGCAGCATCTTTTGAATTCTTGCTTCTTAAAATTTGTGTAATCAAGATAAGAACTCAAGCGGCCTTGAACGAACCACATGCTAAAACCAAACACCAACCATATTTTTTAGACATCAAAACCAAACACCATTCAATAATGATTTTAATAACATGTAAATGAATTTCTAACCAGCCAATCAAGAACCGTAGAAACGAGTAAATAATCAAACAATGAGTTGTTTGTGAGCTAACTGACATTTCCAAAAGGAAATTCTAACCCCTCTTTTGCTGCACTCTTTTTTGTGTGTGCATAGTTAGCCTCAAAATGTACTACTCTATCGCAATTACGGCAATTATATTACATAACAGAACAAGCATTAGGGTTCTCATCACTGAACATATCAGGTGTATTCCCGTACGAAGGAGGAGGCGGAGGTGGAGGTGGAGGAGGGTGAGAGTATTCCGCGGCATAACCTTGATTGGGATAACCTTGACTATAACCAGGGTTGATGTAACGTTCATTATACACAGGAATGCCGTAACCCTGATTATATACAGGAATACCGTAACCCTGATCCTGGTAACCTTGATGATGCACTGGCGCTGAATAATATGAAGAAGACGGCGCATTCCCATAATAATCCATTTTGTTCACCTCCACCTTTGGTTCTTCGATCTTTTTCCCATTGCCGCTACTAGGGGCTTTTGACTCACCACCACCTTCTTTCCCCTTCTTGTCACCACCACCGCCTTCTACCTCCACGGTTTGCTTCAATTTTTCTTTCAAGTACGGCGTGAGCTCCTTAACATCCATCGTCCCTTTAACCGTGGCCAACCCTTTCTCCCCATCTATTGTAACTGAATCTACACCTGTTCACCATTTCGGATAATTGTTATTAGCAAACAAAAGAAATCAAAATATAACAACTCCTTACATATATAATAATAGTAATAAGTTATACTCAAAGTAATCGTATGATTAAACTTATATCAAGTTAAGGTACTGGCATACCATAACCAATTAAGCAAAGTTATACGTTAAACAATTAGCTATTAAATAATCAAAAGTCCGGGAATCTCACCTTTGATCTTTGATATGACTCGTTTTATTTTTTTTTTGCATCCGTCACAATGAACCAGAATCTTCAAAACAACTGTGCTCACGGCAGGCTAAAGACAGAACGAAAAAACATAGATTAACATTATATAAGTTAATAAGTTAATCCAAAGCGTCATCAACTAAAGTACTAAACCAAGCTAAAGTAGATATTAGTAAACAAGTAATCCCAGATTGAGACTCAATTAACACTTTAATTAAAGAAAAGAAAAGGGTTCTCTCCAGACTGTCCAGTCGGAGCCATTTTTTTTTTCACTCTTTCTGGGGTTACTTTGATGATCAAAGTCGTAATTTTCAAAACTCCACTAGAACATCAGCATGTTAAAATCCTTGTTAATCAGATATCGTTTGATATATCTACCGCACACATCCATGTTGAAAAAGATGAATTGCAATTTCATGTTGCAACTTTTATTGGAAGATAGATATATCCGATGATCAATACGATTTTTGGCACGATTGTTACCAAACCGAGCCTTATAATTTTTGGCACGATTGTTGTTGTCGAGAATTCTAAAGAACGATCCCGACTCTGATGATCATCAAAGTGGATCCAGAGGGGGAAAAATAAAACCCAACTGGACCGCTGTGCCCTTGAACAAATCCCACCCTGGCTAACATGCACTCTATGTGGCAGGATAAGCACAAGCCGAAATACCGGGAAGGCGTATACGGCGCATGCTAGCAGGGGCAGGCTATATCTATCTTAGACAAAACTGACGAAAGTTTTTGTTTTTTGTTTTGTTTTTTTTTTTTTTTTATTGATACGCAAAACTGACGAAAGTTTGACAGGTACCTCTTTGGGTTTCTTATCCTCCGCCTTTTGTTCGCCGGATTTCTTCCCCTCGGCCTTCTTGTCACCACCGCCCGCGGCGGCGGCGTCTTTTTTGGGCTGAGGAGAGATGAGCTCCACCTTCTTGTGCGTCTTGTCTTCAACTCTCTGTTTAAGCTTGGTGGGGTCCACCTTCCCTGTCACCGTCAACTTGTTGGTCTCAATGTCCGCCTTCACTTCTTTCACGCCTTCAATTATTCAATCAACCAGAGAAAGATTTCAGCCATGGCTAAAGTCTAACATTCACCTTGTGCGTACACACACGAACACAATAAGGATTAAAAAAAACCCCAAAATCAAAATCCTCAATCTCGTACCCGTTATGAGCAATGCCATTAACACAACTTTAAAACACAAACTCTGAAAACAACAGCATTCAAAGTCGTTCTATGCACATGACTCATATACATCGGATGGCTCTAAACACAATTGTGTCCAAAAATTGTGTTCCTAGACTTTTTGATTTAGTTATTAGTTCTACTTGTGCATAGAGGGTAACAACGAATTTGACTGTCCTCAGTACTTCTAATTTTCAGAAAATACCATGCTTATAAGCATGAATATGATTAACGTCTCCCTATTTTATAGTGATTTCTCGCTAATTCTCTGTGCTGAATCTTTTGATAAGCAATTGTACACGGAAACGAAGATTTCTAACTATAGCTATTACTTCTGCTGTCGTATGTGAAAATTAGGGCTTCGATTAATTAGTTTAATTTGTTTATTGAATTTTCGATTCTAATTTGCTGAGGAATGTCAGTCAAAATCTTCCACATTGATGCTACAAACTAAAAATCCAACATCCATATGTCAATTGAGAATAATTAGGTCACAAAAAATACAGATAGAGAAGCGCGACATATATAATTGCACGCGAACGAATGTGATTGAGGAGATTAAGATTAAATACCACTGAAATTACGAACAGATTGCTTGATTTTCTTGGCACATCCTTCACAATGCATTTCGAGCTTCATCACAACGGTGACCAACCCGTCGTCCTTCTTGCCGCCGTCGGCCTTTTTCTGTTCTCCTCCGCTTTTCGCTGGATCTTTCTGTAACGTTAAAAAAAAAATTCTGGAATTAATACCAACGTTGGAAACAAAAAAAGAATTTAGTCAACAGAGGGTGCCAATACTAATACACATACTAACCTCGCCCATGATGAGAACTGATTGTTGGAGTATGAATTGTTTGAATGAAGAGGTAAACGGGTGGCGGAGATTGTAATATATAGATAGATATATATAGGGAGAGAGAGAGAGAGAGAGAGAGAGAGAGAGAGAAGACGAAATTGGGAAGGTTCTGGCCGGGCTTGACGGATGACGGATTTCATGACGTAGGTTTTTCTGTTTGGTCTCTATATCTTGTTTGTTTCTATATCTATATATATATGTGGGTTCGTGTGTGGGTGTGTGTATGTATGGGGTACGAATAGGAAATTTCTATATCCATGTGCTATTATGTGGGCGTGACTCAGCACCCAAAGTTTGACCACGAATGACTGACTTCTCGAAATGACTTTTTTATCCCTAGTTTTGTTTCCTTTTTCTTTTTTTTCTTTTTTTTTTAGAGCCAAAAGGCAATACAATAATTTCAACACAAGATACAGGAAAGAACTAAAAACTACCCAATCTAGACAATTCGGACACATACTACAAAAAAACCAGGCCAACATAAATACTAGCAATTGAACCCTGCCAAAGTAGAAGCGCCTAGGGAACAATAACTCAAACCAGATGATAGAACAGATAAAGTCAGGAGGGGGTGAGAAAGCCCCCACAAAGGGGGAGAAATTGATCTCAACGAGTTCTAAACAAGTTGACATGAATTCACAATCATATAGAGTTTAAGTTATATTATAAAATGGAGTAAAATTGTTAACATTCTCTTTTTATAAATTAAGTATTCAGGCCGACTTACGCGCACCTCAACTAATTTTAGGATAAACGTTCTTTTAATCTGGACTTTTTAGACCCTTAAGGGGCTGTTTGATAAAACTAAAAATTGAAACTGAAAACTGAAAATTAAAAGTATTGAAAGATGAATGCTGAACTTTTTAAGCTGAAAAGTTGTTTGATAGATATATTAAGTATTGAATTTAAGAAAATGATGAATTAATTTCAGTTCTCTCTTAAATTACTGATAATCACAATGTACTTACGGTAATGGTGGAGTGGTGATTGTGATGGTGGTGGTGGGTTGGTGGTGACGGAGCGAGGGGGGTGGTGGTGGTGGTGGTGGTGGAGTGGTGAGGATGGGGATGGAGTAAGAGTGGTGGTGGCGGTGGTGTAGTGGTGGCGGTGGTGGTGTAATGGTGGGGTGGCGGTGGAGTGATGGTGGTGTAATGGTGGCAGTGGGTGGTGGCGGTGGAGTGGTAGTTGTGAAATGGTGGTATTGTGGTGGTGGCGGCGGCGGCGTGGTAGTGGTGGTGGGCTGGAGTGATGGGGTAGTGGTGGTGAAGTGGTGGTGGTGGTGGAGTGATGGAGGTGGTAGTGGTTGTGCAATGGAGGTGGCGGCGTGATAGTGGTGGTGGTAGGTTGGTGTGGTGGTGGTGGTGGTGGTATGGTAGTTGAATACAAATACACAAAAATTCAATCAGAATTAAGTAGTTCAAAGCTACTTATTAATCTTTTTCAACTTTTTAGTCTACATTTTAAGTAGCGCTTAATTTATTAAACAATATAAAATATGGTTATCAAATCTACTGAATCACTTATTACTTAATTGATTCAGTTTTAAGTGTTGAATTTTAATTATCAAACAACCCCTTAATGTCTACTTTTCTGGATGGTAGTGGATGTACGGGCTGATGAACCTGGCTTGTAACATGACGTGAATCCCCGGGTAGTTTAAGAAAATACAGTTCCAAGATGGCAAGAATACCACCGAGGGTGGTACCCGAGTGGGCAGGTGCCCCTTCATTCCCCGGCAGGTCTCGGTTTCGAGTCCTGTCTAGTGGCAGGGGGTGCGGGATAAAGCCTTTTGTCCACTCTGCACCTAGGTGGTGCTGTGGTGACGGCATGTCTTTCCGGACAGTAGCTATGGTTCAACCGGACATTCTACAGCGGGTCGGGAGCCCCTATGGTCACGCTCAAGGGGGATTGCTACGCTGGTTGGCCCCTCCCACCCTTTTAAGGATTAAAAAAAAAAAAAAAAAAGATGGCAAGAATATTACTAGTACTCCGTATTGTAGTGGTGTTGTGACCACATGCGCAATAAAAACAATAAATGAAAAGAATGCATAAAAGTGTTTTATAGGCCGATAGGAAGTAATGATGTTTGAAACTTTTTATTAAAAAATTAATTTAAGATAGCAAAAAGAGAACTTCAAACAGAGGTAGAATAACTCTTGCCAAATTTGTCATATTACTGGCTGCTAAGTTGGACCGTAAACATGGCAGCGGTCCTCAATCGCTTACCTCAAACCTCAACAATAGTGAAATACTAATACAACATCACCTTTTTGAAACATGATACTCCCTATATACTAGGACTCCGTAACGTTTAAAAAAAAACTTAACATTCACCAATAAAAGGCGTAATATTTTAAAACAGAAAAGGCATAGCAATTTACCATCAAGAGGAATCTCATTTTGCCGCGTAACATGCGTAACGCTTATGAATGTGTTGTGCATCCCTAACCATAAAAAAAGCATAACATTCGCCGAACATAAGAATAAGATTTTTCAAAAGTGGGGAGTTTTTATTGAAGAAATAAAAAAACCTTGATATTGATCGATTAGAAGCGATATTAACTTGTAAGTACGTTGATGACAATTGGATTAAATTTCTAATTGATGTTTATTCTCAACAAGACCTATGATACGGAAAGTTTGAATTACTATTGTGTATACGTGATTTGATAACTTAAACCTAAGCCACATAGTATATTCGCTTGCATGAATGGGCGCAAGAGTGTAAGTGTGAGTGTGAAAACGTCTTTGAAACATATATCAACCCACTAGAATTCACTTCAGCGAGAATTAAAAGCATGAACACATTACAAAGAGACATTTTAAAATAATTTGACTATTAATGACTTGGACCTATATGAGATGCTGCAAGGATTAGAGCACAACCCATCCACCATAGTATTAATCTCACGGTTTCTAGTGGTCAACTGATAGCCAACTGGGTCCCCCATGGTCAATTAGCACCTGCTGTTTGACCTTACCCTCATCGGACGGCTTACGACATCAATTACATAACAAATCCAATTTCACTGTTTGTGTTAGTTAACAGATCTATTATGGTTTTGGTTTCTTGTTCGCCTTGTTTGGTTTCTACTTATCTTACTGGTCTTCTCTGAAATAATTTTTTAAAATTCGGATCGTCCAAAAGCTTGGACAGTGAAATTGAAAGCAATGGGAAAGTGGAAGAAGTTGAGCAGTGGGCATAGACTTTCTGATTTTCTGTTAATTCCTGTTTGATTTTCTGTTGGGATTGCCGCGAAAATAAAATTTTGAGCTAAATTGAAGAAAAAGTTGACTTTGTTTTTTTTCGTGCCTAAAAAAAAAACACTACGTGTTACCTCTTTTTTATATCTCAACATGTCTGGGAGCTGATGCGTACCTCTCAAGCTAATTAATTTAGTTGTGAAATTTTAATGTACTTACAAGAGCACGAATTGTATTTTAGTATAGTTATGCAAGTGCGAGGAAAAATTAAATAATCCAAACTGATTATACCCTAACCTAGTTAACAAAAGTGTGATTGGTATGTAAAGTAAAATAAATAATGACAAAAGAAAACAATCAAACAAGCATGAAAACGTAGTAGAGATTACCAGTTGATGAGAAAAGTAACTAAGGTATCAAAATCGATCTACACCCACAAATATTTACTCCTCAACTAATCTTATGCAATGATTTTTGCTTTTATTTCTGCACAGCGATTTGGAGGTTAATCTTTAACCATCATGAATGATGTTTGGCTAAGCTCTTTTTATTTGTATCAAAAATATGTTCCTCCCGTAGCCTGCTTCAAGGTTTAAGCCGAAATCATCAACTGTATCCGCATGAACAAATCACAGTAGATATCTTGTACTCAAATATTAACTTTGATAAACCAATTAGCAATTCGATTAAAATAATGATATCAAATCAAGGGGAAAAAAAAAAACCTCATTCCAATTGAATCCATATCCGAGTTTTGACCAAATTAATTAATTTATTGAGTCAAGTACAATAAACATTGAACGCGCGTATAAAAAATCATATGCATGAAATCCAACAGTAAATTTTACGGGATTTCATCCTCAACCCTAGTCTAGAAGTCTAGCCACTAATGGATAAAAACATATCAAACGTACCATTACTGGAATCCGAAGGAAAACTAATGAAGCTCTTTTTCTTCCGCCGTGGTGTTCAAGTCTTGTACCCGTGATTCCCCAATCAAACCCCACAATTGTGTTATATATATATCGGGTATATATATCTGCCCATAGCTCATAAGAAAACCCCTCTCTAACTCTCCCTCTCCTTTCTGGTCATTAAAATCTCTGAAGAGATTGTCTTGCCTAATTGATTTGGTTCCTAATTAATACTACTCAAACTAATAATAATTTTCCCTTGTGCCCAATCGGCTTAATTACAACTCTATAGCCAATGGGACCATGTGCCATCCGTAGCTCTAGACATGACTAGCTAGGACCATGTTCCACTCCAATAACAGATTTGACATTATTTACTAATATTTGGTCTTGATTTTCCATGCTTTCTTGTAATATTGGGCTCGACGATCACCACGGGAATTAATTTGATCACGGGCTTTGTTCTGACACCAAGTATTTAACTTCGGCTTTACACTTTTTGAATTCAACAGCCAAAACATAAGTTGCTATCTTATTTTTTCCTCCAAATTGATAGTATTTCAAAGTAAATGACCAATCAGACAATACTCATAGTCAATTATTCACATTTAAGAGCTAACAAGATATGATATCGGGGGCTCCAAGTGTCAATATTTTGTGCTCATCAGATTTCAACTAGACTCGGTATCATACCAAAAGTAAAGATAAAAACTCAGCCGAAACCACAAACATGCTTGTCTACCAAACCAAAGGTCATTGCTCAAAGCGCATGCCCTTTTGTTCTTTTTTTCCCTTTCGTGATGTCAAAGGGGCGTGCCTTTCGAATAGCGAGTGCATATGCAGGGACGTACGCAACTGAGGGAGGAAGTCCTGGCTTGTGGGATGGGGCAAGTTAGAAAGGTCAATTTCTGAAGATGATGCCTCTGACTCTTTTGCATCATCTTGATTGGGGTGCGTGGGGCCTGAGGGAGCCCCAAAGGAGAGGGGTTCATGAACATTTTTGTTGAAATTGCTGTGTATGTAGGACCCTAGCTCGTGTTAAATGTGGACTAAGTTGTTGATAAAGCCATGAGTTCAATGTCATTCTTATGGATGCATTCCCCTTGGCAAATGCAGGAAATTGCAGTGAAACGTCTGTCTCTTTTCACTCGGCGATTGATGCACGTTATGGTACATGTAATTTTAATTGAACTCTCAAAAGTACTCTCGTTTGAAAATTCAAGTCGTTCATTTTATAATTCTTAACGTGTTCATCATTTATGTAAGAGTTCAAGTTAATCGGGCATTTGTATCTATCTGAACAAGGGATATTTGTTGGAAAAAGAAATGGATGGGTAAGGCTCTGATACATAAATCAAATGGTTGTTAAAAACGCAACTATACAAGAGAAATTTTTTCATTTACCTAAAGCTCAATAGTGTCACGTATAATAGATCATGACCTTATCTAGCTTGTACATAACTTTTTAAAGCTGTGAGTGCGCGAAAGCCTTACTTGTCTTATAGCGTGCACAAATGGTGACTTACTGAGAAATCCATGTGTTTTGGTAGCTAAAGTGGACAGTACTATTATACAAAGTAGGAGTGGGTCGTTACGAATGTTATCAGAGCCTACGCCACACAAGAAATGTTGGAGACATCCTGACCCCAAACACGAGGACGTGTATTTATAAGTGGGTGAGATTGTGACATCACACACTGCATGTGGTGCCATCTATGAGGCTGGGCATCTTGTAGGGAGTCCTGGTGGATGTATGATTGGTTTGGCCACAAGTCCCACATCGCTTCTTGAAGAATGTTTCAATTGATGTATGTAGTAGATCATAATCCTAACTTGCAGATCATAATCCTAACTTGCACAAGGGCTTCTAAAAGTCGAAAGGGCGCCAGATTAAGCCCTATGAAATTTCAAAGTTAAGTGTGCTCAATTTAAGAATTTGGCAGCTAAAGGGGAGAATATTGTACAAGGTGGGAATATATGGGTCATTACAAACATCATAGCAATTTTGATTCAAATTTTGTGAAGGTAGTATGCGATAGTGTATATAGTAGATCTTCTTAAGGGTCTCAAAAATCTTTTTTGGGGGCATAACCCAATACTCGTTGAGACATCAAAAGCCCAGCTTTATTGGGTTAATAATAACTAAACAAGTATATGCTATTATAACTTATTGGGTCAAAACATAAATCACAGCCCAACTTCATTTTAAATGGAGTTTGGATCTAGTGGAGGCCAGGCTGCCCAATATTTCAAACTGTATGTCCGGCCGCTTCTTCTGAAGATGATTGCAATATTGAGTTGTGACGACCCGAAAGTCTACAAAAGTATGTCTGCCAACATGGGTTAAGATACTAAGGTCTGGTCTCTAAGGGGACGTTTGGACAAATAAGTCAAAGTGGCTTATTTTTTGTTCTTATTCAATTTTTTTTACATTTCGTGGCTTATTGTCAATTTTTTGGGGATTATTGTTTCGTTATGACGAGAGGAATCTAAAAAGTAAAAAATTTTGATCGAAATCCAATTTTTTTGGAATTTCGGCAGAAAAGCTACGTTTTTCGTCTTTATTCAAAAAAATTTGGATTCCGACCAAAATTTTTTACTTTTTAGATTCCTCTTGTCATGAGGATGCAATAATCTCCAAAAAAATGACGATAAGCCAAGTGATACGAAAAAAAATTTGAATAAGGAAAAAAAAAAATTTGACGGGAAAGCCTAATGGCTTATTTGGCTAAACAGGCTCTAATCCTTCGATTCGCGAATTTGGACGCCACTAATCCGTCTTGTACCTGAAATCAATTCCTATGGAAGAAGTATATATAGTAATAGTACGACAAAATAACATGCCCAAAGACAATGGTGGAGTATTTTTTAAGCAAACAGCAAAAGTTGAATAATCACTTATCACACACAAGACCTTGTGTCTGCTCTTTCTTGGTTTTCCTGGCATATATGATGGCTGAAAGACTGAAACCCACTTGTTTCGTGTGTACAAAGTAATTTAGTATTTCCTCGTCCCCATTTGGTGGTTTCAATTACCACTTTTTGTTGTTTTAAAAAGATTGTCTCACTTCAAAATTAAATGGACAATGTTTAATGAATTTTCTCTTTTATTGTTCTCATACGCTCTTTATTTACTTTTTCATATTATTTTTCACAATTTACAGAAGAACAGTTGCTTCCATGTGCATGTTAAGATGTGTTTTTGGGCTAACTATTAACAGCATAAGCATATTGTGGATACCTACCCATTGTGGGATGAATTTGCATAATTGGATGGTCAAACATGAACTCACAACACCCCCGTTGCGGCATGTCTAAATTGAAAGTGTCCGTTGTGCACACTTTATCTATTTGGAGTTGCCACTTAATTTTAGAAACCAATAAACCAAAGAGGAATTCTGTATTCAATAGCCAAGGGGACGACGAGGGAAATGCGTTACCCTTGCGTGATTATGGGGATCATGTGTGATGGAAGGGCTGATTGACTGATGAGAAGTGTAGAAATTAGTAGGAGAGCTAGCCTCCTATTTACTACATATAAAGATTAGGGCTAGGGTTAGAGATAGTTAATGAGAAATTAATTAAATTAAGGAATATTTAAATATCCATCCTCTTTATCCATGCCATGTAAGAATTCATCCTACCCTTTTTTCATGCTTATGTTTTCATCCTCTTAGTATGTGAATTACCTTTCTTACCATTTTCCCTATGATATACCTATATTATGTTATATTGCTTTTCTAATTTAGTGGGATTGGATTTAATTGTTTTCCTAATTTTGTGGGATTGGATTGAGTTATTTTTCTAATTCAGTGGGATTTGGTAAATTTAAATATGATTGATACTTTTATTTTTATTTATTTTTAATCATGGAATGTATTTGAGGAATCAATTTAATTTATTAGGAATATTGTAACGCCCCGATTTTCGGAAGTAAAATCGGAGGTATTAAATACTAATTTTTGATAAACTTATTAAATTCAATTTGAAATCCAAAATAGATAATTCGTCCTAAAGATTCATCTATTACAAACCATTGCGAAAATACTAAAAGTAGTCTTTGAAGGAATAAGCTAAACAGATAATAGAGTCGTCTTCTAAGATTGATATGGGTCCCAAGCGTATTCTGGCTCAACTCCCACTTCCGAATTCTCTTCGGTATAGAATTGTTCACCTTCGGGATTCTGTGGTTCTTCCTGATTCTCTGCAAAATCTGACACGGATGCCAGAAAATCTGTGCCTGAGTGAAAGAGTTCACCCCGTAGTATAATCCAAACCAACTACCCCTTTTACTTTACAGCTAACAAGTAATATAACAATAAACATGCGAAAAAAATAGAACAGAGATATTCACATAAACCAGTTTGTTACTATCCGTTAGCCTGACATGTGATTTAAAATCTCCCCGTGAGATCTTTCATCCCCAACCGCTAGCCATGCTAGGTCCCATGAGATCACTTCCATTTGTTGCAGATAACCTAAGTTATATATTGAGTGTGTAACTCAATGGCTACAACAAGGGGATAGCTTATCATGCCTAAATCACAACTAGGGTTCGCCTATCTTATATACCACATCACAGCCATTTCCCAATCATCAATGGACACACGCCAGTCTATCAAATCATCACTGGACACACACCAGTCTATCAATTCATTACTGGACACACGCCAGTCTATCAATTCATCACTGGACACACGCCAATCTCAATCTCATCGCATCTCAAAATTTCGCTTGCAGGCAATCTCTAGAAAGAAAAATTTCCCAATTCATCCATTACCTAGCATCGTCTAGGTGAATTCTACTTCGTATACCACCCCATGTCTCTAGGGTCCAATCTAGCATTCAAATCAAGTATCATCACAATATTATTCTCATTAATAAATAAAATGAACAACAGGCAGATCAAAACAAATATTTAGGCAATGTTGTAGACACCCCAATCCGGACCTCGGAGAGCCTTTGTCCACCCCGATGATGAAATAGAGGAAACGATACCTTCGCGAGCTTGAAAAAGGATCTCCCTAAACCCAAAGAGAACCAAAAACCTGAAAAGCCCAGATAAAAGCCCAACAAAGGCCCAAAAGAGCCCTGAACCGAAGGAAGAGGTGCCGTACGAGGCTGGATTGGAGCGCACGGCACCCTGAAATTCAAGGGTAGCCGTGCGCGGCACATTTGAACCGCACGGCACCTTGAACAAAAGTCGGCTGGCTCGAAAGGTCGGCCACGCTTGATGTGAGCCACGGTGATGGTAGCTCGGTAGAAAATGCACAGCCCGCCCGAAAAACACCTCCACCATTTGAATTCAAAATCCTTGGCCATTTGCCTATAAATTAACCCTCCACTCAAGGAAAACGCTCCTCTTAGCCCTTCTTTTGAGTCCTTTCTCTTGCCTTTCTCTTGGCTCTCTCACTCTACTTTCTCTCTCTAAGTTCTCAAACCCCCTTTCCATTACCACTTCCATTTCCAAGTCTTAAAGGATGTCATTCCCAAAAGACATTCTTTAAGAGCCTTCACTCACTCTCTTCTCATCATTGAAGTTGATCACTTATTAACTTCAAGATCTCATCACCCAAAACACCTAACCTTTACTCACACCCATACTCCCTTTGTCTCATTTAACCTCCCCCATCCACATCCGTGACGATCCATCCACATCCTTACATCCACGATCCTTGATCAAGCTCGAAACCAAAGGTATAAACTAGTTTCCTCGGACCAGATTCCGTTCTAGTCCTGAGGGGACCTTTCTGTCAGCAAATCTAATCCCTTTTGGTTAGATCCTGACTCAAAACATATTTTCATAAAATAAAACCAACACTGTGCTGAGGTTGGGGAACCGCGCGGTCTGTTGATCAGACGCACGGCACCCTGACTCTCAGCGCACGGCATGATGCATGCTAATGTTGTTGCAGGCAGGCTGTTTGGGCATGAGTTTTCCTCTGCCGTCTTGAATGGCAAAGGATGTGTTTGCATAGGGTATTGTAGACACCCCAATCTGGACCCCTGAATAATCTTTAAGTTTCCCCGATGATCAAATAAGGAAAAATATACCTTCGAGGCTTGGATTGTTGCTCCTTTGCTACTCCTTTGCTACTCCTTCTTTAACCTCAAGAAAACCCCTTTTCAACCATGTAGGGTGGCCCCCGGTTCAATTGCAAATGAGAAAAATGTGTTTATCTTGTCAAAAACAACTTTTTCCATGACACACTGAGGGTAAAATGGGCACACATTTCAATGTACAAAATGTCTTTGAGTGAAACCAATTGGGTTAGAAAGAGGACTCGACGAGCTTTCCAACGCTTTGAACCGCGTCCAAATCCGAGTTCGGGAGTGTCCGGGGCGCCCTCGCGAAGTTCAGTGTGTTGTGCTGACTCACAAACCGCACGGCACTTCAAAAGGGCGCACGGCACCTCAGAGAATTCAAAAAATCACTTCACCGCACGGCATTTTAATTCAAAAATCACTCCATCGCGCGGCATTCAGGAGGAGCGTCTGACAGATTCCCATGCGCGTCAGCTGATTGGGCAGAGCACATTTCTCACGTTTTTTTCATTCTTTGGGTGCTCTCCAAGTATCTTTTTGCCTATAAATACACCCCCTCTCTAGTTGAAAAGCACCCCTTCAACTCCAAGTAAAGTTACTCTGCCATTTTTTTGCTCTCACTCTCTCTCTCTAAAAATACTCCCTTTTGATTCTCTCTCTACAACTTCTTACACCCACCACCACTATACATATCTCTCTCTCTCTACACCCATTTGCTCTCAAATCTTTCAAGTTCAATCCAAATCAACTTCCATTCCTCCACCTTCAAGCACATCCAAGCTTCGATCGAAAAGTATAAATCCATTTCCTTGGGCTAAACCATATTTAGCCTTGAGGGTTTTATACCGAGTTTGGGTTTCAAACGAGCTTTACATTCAAAATCTTTCTTTTCTTTTCTTTTTCTTTTCTTTTTTTTTTGCATTTTCTTTTCATATTTTGACTAATATTGCTTAAAGATTGTGCGGGTACATTCTAGATTCAAGTTTCATGTTAAAAGTCTTTTTTTTTTACTTCATGAGTTCTTTCAATATTCCAAAAAGCTTTTAACATTATTTTACATGATAAGATGAACAAATGGGTCTCATAAATCATTTTTCAAAGATTCGGAAAATATAACAAACTATTTTGCGGACCTATGGTTTGTTTTGTCATGTAAAAGCACACTGATTTTAGAATGTGTAGACAGGTGTACCGCACGGTGTGTTGGTTGTACCGTGCGATGCATCCGGGCATCGCACGGCGTATCATGTTAAGCGCACGGCATGTTGGTTACTGATGTTATTGTAAGCAGGCTGTCTGGATCGGAGGTACTCTTTGTTGTGGCTGCTTATTTCTGCTGTTGGCTGTTCTTATTTCTTTAAAAGTAAGACCATATCTACAAGTCATGTTCTGGCTCTCAAACAAGGTTTTCTAGATCATCCCGAATGATCAAACACGTTAAAAACTATTTTGGGATCATGTTTTGAGAAAATAATAGTCTTTTTGGGATGATCTGGTCATTATATGACTTTTGATGAGTCTTTTAAAAGGTGTACGGTGAAAACAGAGTGGGCTAAATGATATTTTAAACGCTTTGTAACACCGATAAATAGGAAGTAAGTCACGACGGCATGTTGAAGTACCGCTACGGCATCGCCTGTGCCGTGCCCAACATGGTCGTGATCCAGACAGCTTGTTAAATGTTTTTCATTATATTTGCTTGCATCATTCTTATCATTCTGTACAGTTCGCACCATAAGCACACCAATGTGTTATATTCTATCCCGTGTCCGTTCCCCGTATATGTTTTAAAGTTAACTTTTTCAAATGGTATTAAATCCCCCATTTAAAATGCTTAGTAGAGACCGATTTTACCGGGCGAGCGGGGTACTTTTTCAACAAAACCTTCGCCGTTCGTAACGTGGCTCCCGAATCCAAAATCTCAACGTTTTCGCTAGACCAAAAGCCTTTCTTTTTCAAATCAAACTCTCGGTTTCTCGGATCATCCATCTCAAAAATCCGGGTGGCGACTCTTCGAGTTAGCGCTTTCGGGCCCAGGAGCCCACAGCCTATTATTTTAGTACTAATCTTGTGGTTCACAATCTATATTGAAGCTTATGTCATCCTTGTGGGTGTTGGTTATTTATTTTTGATAAAATTATTTGAAAATCTTGACCTTTTTTTTTACACTATGCACCGCACAAGCCTCGCTACGCGTGTTTCGGCTATCTTGCCCGGTTTACGTGTGACAAGCTCTCCCGTGATGCCTAGCAACCCTCGACTATGATGAGCCATCGTGCTGTTCGACCATTGTCTTGCAATACACTTGACATGGGGTAGTACATCTTGGCTCTAGTCTGGGGAACCCTTTTGAAACCAAAACCGGCCTTCTGCACTTGTATATAGCCGTAGAACCTTCCCAATTAGGACGGGAACCCATGGTTAGGACTTGTGTGATATATCCTGTTTATGTGCATTTTTTTGTACATGCATATCATTCATACATCATTGCATTCATATATTCTAGAGGTCAGGTCCCCGCAAACCGATAAGTTAATCTGTCTTTTAGAATAATTCTAGGTTCCACGGTCTTTAAAAAGTAGCTAACACCCGATGAAGAGTTGTGCCTCATGGGACGCACGTTGCTTGATACTAATTAGTCCTTAAAATTGACGCGTTTGAGAGAAATCAATTCTTACTAAGTCTTCGATACATCTTTCAATCAAATGTTCAAATACCAAAAAAATGGAATGACTAAAGTATTAATGATGTGATACTTACACCGTTTAGGCTAATAGCGCCACGTCGCTCACGCCACCTGGTTATAATGCCGCGTCATTTTTACCACGTCATTTCAAAAACAGAAATTGAACCTTTAAAAAAAAAAAAGAAGACTTAGTTTGTTTTGACATCTCTTAAATTTCGTTGTTTATAAAGGATACATTATCAAAAGAAACTCTGAGGATCGAAGCAACTTTTTGAAGCCGTTTTCTGTGAGTCTAGGAGACTTAAAATCCATGGAGTTTGAGATACCTCCGGTGTTCGCCGTGCCCGAACGGCCCCTCTGGTCTGGATCTAGCCTTAGGATGTGCTTGTATCTAGGTTTTGACAGCCTTATTGCTTTGTCTCGGATGGTCAAGATAAGGAGATTGGCTCTGATTCCGAAGCATTCGGAATTTAACCTGCCTGACATGACTTACCTGTGGTTGCTGAAACCCTTGGTACAGTCATATCATGAGTGAGATTTGGAGCTGAGGTAGGTTTGCAGGAAATTAGGACGGTGACAACAACGACGACTGATGTGCATAGAACCTTCCAGAGTTGAGACAGTGACTCTGTATATCCAGTTTGATGTATTTTTGTGCTCACGTGTCGTATCATCGCACTTCAATGCACATGGTCTGTTGGGCACTCGTCTACTTGTCTTCTAGGACTCGCACTTACTCTCGCTTCCTCCTCCGCCCTTCTCTCCTTCCCTCCCCGTGGTCTGAAAAGATTGCCAAGACCCTATGAAGAGCTGTGCATCTGCACGATTTCTAAATCAAATGATCCTTGGAACGATAAAGCTTTGCGGATGTCAAAATTTGTTAAGTCGTTAATACATTTTGCAATAAAAAATTCAATCGAAATTAAGGAAACAATTGGGCTACAATGCCGTGATACTCACACCATCTAGGTTACTGTGCCAAGTCACTTACACCACTTAGGCTAATGGCGCCATGTCGCCTACGCTGCCTCGGTTACAGTATCATGTCATTTACGCCAAATGATTTATAAAACCAAAATCAGAACTTTGAATAAAAAATATTGGGGACTTAATTTGTTTCGCCATCTCTCAAGTCTTGTCATTCCTAATCAAAGGATACATTGTTAAAAGAAACACTGAGGATCGAGGCAATCTTTAGGGATCGCGCTGTCGGTCTAGGAGACCTTAAGTCCATGGAGTTTGTGATACCTCCGGTGTTTGCCGTGCCCGAACGGCTCCCTTGGTTTGGGTCTAGCCTTAAGTATGTCCGTATCTGGATTCCGGTAGCCACATTGCTCTGTCTCGGATGGTCACGATAAGGAGATTGGCTCTGGTTCCGACCCGTTCGGAATTTAACCTGCCTGGCACCTACCCGGGCTATCGGAAATCTTCTGTACGACGTCTTAAGTGAGATTTGAACCATGGTAAGTCCTTAGGACAGTCTAGGAGACTCTAAATACACAGAGTTTGCGATACCTCCGTTGTTCGCCGTGCCCAAACTGCCCCCGGTCTGGGAACGCTAGTTGCAGCAATCTTATTGCTTTGTCTTGGATGGACATAATAAAGGCGTTGGGTCTAATCCTGCTAAACAACCTACCCGTGGTTGTTGGAAATCATCTATGCAATGCCTTAAGTGAGACCAGCCTGGGTTAGACTTTAGGACAACATCAAGATCGACGACACGTACATGACATGTTCTTTCTTTTCAAAAAAAAAAAAAAAAGCGTCTGGGACTCATCTATTCAATTTTTGCTTTACTGTCAGTACTGAGTCACCCATCCTACACAAAACCACACCGCATTCTCCGATCACCTCAATGGCAGGGCAGACAGAATTGAATGAAGACTATGGAGCAAATGAGTCAGAAAATGGACAATATGCTAACTTTGGTCCAAGGGCTGGTTAACCTTTTCACCTCCATAATTTTGAACACAAATGTTGGACTGAATGATGATGTTGGGGACCTAGGGGTTGACAGGGCTGACAAACGTTTCTCAAAAGTGAAGCTCTCGGAAATGTTCAAGGACCTGGCTGAACTTCATGATGCTAGGGCTCACTCGAAGGAAGATACTGGACCCTTGATCGAAACCAGTGCTGACATGCATATTGTCTCAGCAGAAGTACATGAGATCGATCCCAGAGGCAAAAGGGTCTGTCCCATTGATAGCAGAAGGCTATACAGTTACAAAGCAAGTAGGAGCACCACGGGCGCCACCATGGACCCTCAACTCAGTCGCAGAACCAAACCAAGGAGGGCCTTCTCCCATTTCCCTGAACCTCAATCCCTAGTTTATGAAAAGATCCTCAAAACTGGTCTCATCAAGCCACTCCCCCACACTCCTTTACCTCAAAACCTTTCAGCAAATCACAACCCAAATGCCTTCTGCACATTCCATCAAATGCCCGGTCATGTTACCGATGAATGCATCCGCCTTCGCCATGCTATCCAAGACCTCATCGATGACAGAATCATCCCTCCACCACAGCCAGACATCATGACCAAGCGCAATCCTTGTATCAATTCCGCCTTTTTCAGCAAAGAAGGGTAAACCATCAAGAGTCATGCAACGGTCCGACCTTCCACGAGTCTGGGAGTTTTCAAGTTCTGAGTCTTTGTCCTCTAAATAATCATCTTTGTGTTTGAAGTCAGTTTGTACCTCGAGTCTTTCATGCTTTCACTGTTGTGTCTTTGTCTGTAAGAGTCAAAAAAAAAAAGAAAAGCGTCAGTTTCGTGGGCCTGAACTACGTTGTGACCTGATTCCTTTATAGGATACGTAGGCAGCCTCATCCTAAGGCCCGGTCATGAGCATTCAAGTCAATCCCACGGTTCAATCATGGTCTTTTGAGTCAACCTCTAGTCGTTCGGTCGCTGTCTTTTGAAAGTCACATCTCCGTAATAAACTCTGAATTTTGAAATTATTCTCTACCGTCAGTTGAAAATCACGATAATCACTTCAAAACACGAGATGATTTTTGATTGAACCCCCACCTCAGGAAGGAAGAAGAATTTCAAAGGACCACTTCCCAATGCCATATCCATTCCAAGAAGCAATGTCGTGACTCTGAAAAGGCTCGCTAGGTCAAAATTTCAAAATCTGACCTAGGCAAAAGTTAGAGCATGCAAACAAAAGCCTCTCAATTGAGCATCTAGGATTTAGTTGTTAGGTTGCGCAATCCAAAATGAAGAAAGGCCATCGTTTCTTTCATCCTACGCATAAAAATATATCTTTTGATAGCCCCTTTTGAGCCTCAATCAAATTCTTTGAACCCCAGTTAGCCAGCTATCCCCCGTATCGGGGTGAAATGCAAAATAAAAGTGCCAGAAGAAATATTGAAATTCAAAGCATCAAAAGAGTGAAAGTGTCAGACACATCGAGATTCAAAGCATCAAAATGATGAAAGTGTCAAACACACTGAAAGGCATTAAAGGCACGAGAAAGCGGATGAAAAATGAAAAGAAGGCACCTACAATTCAAAGATAGCTGCTAGCTTTGAAAACCCAAAAGATAGTGAAATTTTTGAGCCAATTGTCCTTTCTTTGTTAAACCCAAAACCATGGCCCTCATTACAACCCAAAAAGTCCTTTCAGATTGGAAAGTGCAACTTGATAGCAAGAACCCTAGGCGTTAAGAGGCATGATCGAAAGTCAATACATGGAGAAAAAGTCAAAGCATTGCCCAAAGCAAAAATTCAAATTGTGGTCATCGTCAGCAACCTGGGGCACGGTTCATGATAAAAACTCTCGTGTTTTGACAAAACAAAGTTGAATGATTTGAATGAAAATCAATTGATGGAGTGAAATAATTTTGAAATTCCAAAACGAGAATTCCGAGAACCTGGGCATGTCTGCCATTTCAAATAGTCAAACTTTTCGTCCAATCAGGGACTCCATTCGAAAGTCGGTTTGTCTTTCTCTCCTTCATTTGCTTCAACGTAGTCTTGTCAAAATCCACTCATTTTACCAAAAGTCAAAAGCGTCATCTCAGTTTTGTCAATTCTCGACTCGTGGAAGTCATTTCAACGCATGGAAAAATACACCCCTGAGAGAAGCTCGTTAAATTTGAAAACCGCAAGGGCGGGCAGACCCAAGCAAAAATTAGAGCAAAAGCCTGCTAGGTTGAAAACCCGCAAGGGCGGCCTAGGCAAAAGTTAAGGCAGTTAATCAAAAGAGCTCGCTAGACCGAAAACCCGAAAGGGCGGTACTAGGCAAAATTTAGAGCGCAAAAGGAGAGTGTTAATACCCGATTGAAACCATAGCCTGGACTGCGCTTGGACAATTGCTTGTCAAAACCATCAGAACTGGGGTTCGTCATTCACTGGGGCACCACAACTCGATGTCATCTACAGAGGCTTGCGTATGCCTAACTTCAGCCCAAAGCTCAAGCCTTGATCAAAGGAAAGTTTCAGTCCAAAACTCGAGCCCTGACCAAAAACAAACTCCAACTCAGATTCAAGCCCTCAACGCAGGCGAATTCTAGCCCAAAATCTAAGATATCAGTCACCGGCCAAAGATAGTAAAGCAAAAAGGGTAATTAGATGTGTCCCCTATTTTTCAAAAAAAATAAAAATAAAAAGGAATGTTGTCATCGTTGTCGTCAAGTGCCAAATCGCGAATCTCAAATGTTGTCCAAAAGTCAATCAACCAAGCTACGGTCTAATCGACCTAACGCTTCTTAGTCTCTCGAGCGCCGGTCCAAAAGACCTAAGCTTCTCATTTAATCGAGCTATGGTCCAAAAGACCTAACGCTTCTTAGTCTCTCGAGCGACGGTCCAAAGGACCTAAGCTTCTCATTCAATCGGCGACGGCCAAGAGGGCCTAAACATCTCATTCAATTCGCAACGGCCAAAAGGGCCTAAGCTTCTCATTCAATTGGCGACGGTCAAAAGGACCTAAACTTCTTTGTTTATCAAGCAATGGTCAAAAGGACCTAAAACTTCTTTGTTTATCAAGCAATGGTCAAAAGGACCTAAAGCTTCTTTATCTATCGAGCTACAGTCAAAAGGATCTAAGCTCTCGATCAATCGGACTCACGGTCTAACCGACCTAAAAGCCTCTTAGTTTCTCTGGCTACTGGTCGAATTGACCTAAAAGCCTCTTCGTCTCTCTGCCACGGTCTAACCGACCTAAAAGCCTCTTCGTCTCTCAGACTACGGTCTAATTGACCTAAAAGCCTCTTCGTCTCTAGGGCTACGGCCTAATTGACCTAAAAGCCACTTCGTCTCTGACTACGGTCTAACCGACCTAAAAGCCACTTCGTCTCTGCCACGGTCTAACCGACCTAAAAGCCTCTTCGTCTCTGCCACGGTCTAATGGACCTAAAAGCCTCTTCGTCTCTGCCACGGTCTAATTGACCTAAAAGCCTCTTCGTCTCTGCCACGGTCTAAATGACCTAAAAGGCTCTTCGTCTCTCTGGCACGGGCTAAATGACCTAAAAGCCTCTTCGTCTCTCGGCTAACAGTCTAACCGACCTAAAAGCCTCTTTGTTTCTCCTACAGTCTAATTGACCTAAAAGCCTCTTCGTCTCTCTGGCTCGATCGAATTGACCTAAAAGCCTATTCATCTCTGATACGATCTAATTGACCTAAAAGCCTCTTCGTCTCTCGGACTCGGTCTAAATGACCTAAAGGCTCTTCGTCTCTCGGCTACGGCCTAAATGACCTAAAAGCCTCTTCGTCTCTCGAGATCATGGTCTAAATGACCTAAAAGCCTCTTCGTCTCAGGGTATGATCTAAATGACCTAAAAGCCTCTTCGTCTCTCAGACTCACGGTCTAATTGACCTAAAAGCCCTTTCGTCTCTCAGGCTACAGGTCTAATTGACCTAAAAGCCCTTTCGCCTCTCGGGCTCTACGGCCTAATTGACCTAAAAGCCCTTTTCGTCTCTCGGTCTATGGCCTAATTGACCTAAAAGCCCTTCGTCTCTCGACTACAGTCTAATTGACCTAAAAGCCCTTTCGTCTCTCGCGCTCGGTCTAATTGACCTAAAGCCCTTTCGTCTCTCGACGGGCTAATTGACCTAAAAGCCCTTTGACCTAAAAGCCCTTTCGTCGGGCTATGGCCTAATTGACCTAAAAGCCTCTTCGTCTCAGGCTACGGCCTAATTGACCTAAAAGCCCTTTCGTCTCTCAGGCTACGGTATGCAATTGACACTAAAAGCCTCTTCGTCTCTAAGGCTACGGTCTAATTGACCTAAAAGCCTCTTCGTCTCTCGGGTCACGGTCTAATTGACCTAAAAGCCCTTTCGTCTCTCGAGCGTCACGGTCTAATTGACCTAAAAGCCTCTTCGTCTCTCGGCTATGGTCTAAATGACCTAAAAGCCTCTTCGTCTCTTCGGCTCAATGACCTAAAAGCCTCTTCGTCTGTCACACTCTAATTGACCTAAAAGCCTCTTCGTCTCTGAGTCACGGTCTAATTGACCTAAAAGCCCTTTCGTCTCTCAGGCTACGATCCAATTGACCTAAAAGCCCTTCGTCTCTCGGGGCCACGGTCTAATTGACCTAAAAGCCCTTTCGTCTCTCAGGCTCTGATTAATTGACCTAAAAGCCCTTTCGTCTCTCGGCCTACTCCAATTGACCTAAAAGCCCTTTTCGTCTCTCGGGTGTAATTGACCTAAAAGCCCTTTGACCTAAAAGCCCTTTCGCCTCTCGGGGGTCACGGTCTAATTGACCTAAAAGCCTCTTCGTCTCTGGCTACGCTAATTGACCTAAAAGCCTTTCGTCTCTCGCGGCCTAATTGACCTAAAAGCCTCTTCGCCTCTCTGGTCCAATTGACCTAAAAGCCCTTCGTCTCTGGGGCTGGTCCAATTGACCTAAAAGCCCTTTCGTCTCTGGGGCCGCTGCAATTGACCTAAAAGCCTCTGCGTCTCTTACGGTTCAAATGACCTAAAAGCCTCTTCGTCTCTGAGGCTGGTCTAATGACCTAAAAGCCTCTTCGTCTCTCAGACTACGGTCGAATTGACCTAAAAGCCTCTTCGTCTCTCAGACTCACGGTCTAATTGACCTAAAAGCCCTTTCGTCTCTCGGCTACGCTCTAATTGCCCTAAAAGCCCATTCGTCTCTCGGGCTACGGTCTAATTGACCTAAAAGCCCTTTCGTCTCTCGGGCTACGGTCTAATTGACCTAAAAGCCCTTTCGTCTCTGGGGCAGTGCAATTGACCTAAAAGCCCCTTCGTCTCTGCCACGGTCTAATTGACCTAAAAGCCCTTGCGTCTCTCGGGGCTACGGTTGAATTGACCTAAAAGCCTCTTCGTCTCTCTGCCACGGTCTAAATGACCTAAAAGCCTCTTCGTCTCTCGAGTATGGTCTAATGACCTAAAAGCCTCTTCGTCTAAGACCACGCTACGCTGCAATTGACCTAAAAGCCTCTTCGTCTCTCAAGACTACGATCTAATTGACCTAAAAGCCCTTTCGTCTCTCAGGCCACGGTCTAATTGACCTAAAAGCCCTTTCGTCTCTCAGGCCACGGTCTAATTGACCTAAAAGCCCTTCGTCTCTCTGGCAGACTACGGTCTAATTGACCTAAAAGCCTCTTCGTCTCTCAGACTATGGTCTAAATGACCTAAAAGCCTCTTCGTCTCTAGGGTCACGGTCTAATTGACCTAAAAGCCTCTTCGTCTCTCTGGCTACGTTCTAATTGACCTAAAAGCCCTTTCGTCTCTCGGGCTACGGTCTAATTGACCTAAAAGCCACTTCGTCTCTCGGGCTACGGTCTAACCAACCTAAAAGCCTCTTGATTTCTAAGGCTACGGTCTAACCGACCTAAAAGCCTCTTAGTTTCTCAAGTTACGGTCTTACGCACCTAAAGTCTCTTCGTTTCTCTGGCTATGGTCTAACCGACCTGGGAGCCTTATTTTTTTAGTTTCTCAAGCTGTGGTTCGTCCTCCGGGACTGCACTCTATCTAACACTTTGTCCTCCGGGACTCGCACTTTGTCCCCTGGGACTGCACCTTATCTGCACTTCGTCCTCCGGGACTCGCACTATATCAGCACTTTGTCCTCTGGGACTTCACATTGTCTAGCACTTTGTCCTCCGGGACTCGCACTCTATCTGCACTTCGTCCTCTGGGGCTGCACTTTGTCTCGCACTTTGTCATTTCGGATTTCACTTTGTTTAGCACCTCGTCCTCCGGGACTCACTTTTGTCATACTTGTATTAATTTTGCATGCTTACGTGACATTCATTGACATATCAATTTGCATCATCAGTCATGTATTGTCTCAATCGAATGCCAAGTTCTTCAAGTTCAAACCACTTTCACAAAATCAAGCTCTTCAAAATTCAATTTCCGGTCTCTTCAAAAATTCAAGTTTCTTTCATTCAAACTCAAGCCTCTTTCAAAATTCAAGCTCTTCAAAATCCAAGTCTCTTTCAAAATTCAAACTCTTCAAAATTCAAGTCTCTTTCAAAATTCAAGCTCTTCAAAATCCAAGTCTCCTTCAAAATTCAAACTCTTCAAAATTCAAGTCTCTTCCAAAATTCAAGCCATTCAAACTCAAGTCTCTATTCAAATTCAAGCAATTCAAAATTCAAGTCTCTTTCAAAATTCAAGCTATTCAAACTCAAAGTCTCTTTCAAAATTCAATTTTCGCCTCCCGAGGGCTCGTCTCAAAAATTCAAAATTCAATTTTTCGCCTCCTGAGGGCTCTTCTCAAAAATTCAAAATTCTATTTTCGCCTCCTGAGGGCTCTTCTCAAAAATTCAAAATTCTATTTTCGCCTCCCGAGGGCTCGTCTCAAAAATTCAAAATTAGATTTTCGCCTCCCGAGGGCTTGTCTCAAGTTTTTCAACGATGTTTTGCATGATACACCACACCGCAAGCACTCTATTGTTTTTCTCTGCACGGTTTTGTCCTCTGGGACTTGTCTTTTCACATTGCATCGTCCCAACTGAACTACGTTGGTCTGATCCCTACAACGGGGTACGTAGGCAGCTCCATGAGCGCGACCACCTTTATTGCATTCTTGCATTTGACTTAAAGACTTTGGATTGATGGATTGGGATGTCTAATCTTTAACGTCACTTATACCAAGCAATGGTACCTAAGTTCCGTTAAAGAGGGACTACTGTCGACACTCCAATCTGGACCTTCAAATAATTTTTAAGTTTCCCCGATGATGAAATAAGGAAAAATATACCTTCGAGGCTTGGATTGTTGCTCCTTTGCTACTCCTTCTTTAACCTCAAGAAAACCCCTTTTCAACCATGTAGGGTGGCCCCCGGTTCAATTGCAAATGAGAAAAATGTGTTTATCTTGTCAAAAACAACTTTTTCCATGACACACTGAGGGTAAAATGAGCACACATTTCAATGTACAAAATGTCTTTGAGTGAAACCAATTGGGTTAGAAAGAGGACTCGATGAGCTTTCCAACGCTTTGAACCGCGTCCAAATTCGAGTTCGGGAGTGTCCGGGGCGCCCTCGCGAAGTTCAATGTGTTGTGCTGACTCACAAACCGCACGGCACTTCAGAAGGGCGCACGACACCTCAGAGAATTCAAAAAATCACTTCACCGCACGGCATTTTAATTCAAAAATCACTCCATCGCGCGGCATTCAGGAGGAGCGTCTGACAGATTCCCATGCGCGTCAGCTGATTGGGCAGAGCACATTTCTCACGTTTTTTTCATTCTTTGGGTGCTCTCCAAGTATCTTTTTGCCTATAAATACACCCCCTTTCTAGTTGAAAAGCACCCCTTCAACTCCAAGTAAAGTTACTCTGCCATTTTTTTGCTCTCACTCTCTCTCTCTAAAAATACTCCCTTTTGATTCTCTCTCTACAACTTCTTACACCCACCACCACTATACATATCTCTCTCTCTACACCCATTTGCTCTCAAATCTTTCAAGTTCAATCCAAATCAACTTCCATTCCTCCACCTTCAAGCACATCCAAGCTTCGATCGAAAGGTATAAATCCATTTCCTTGGGCTAAACCATATTTAGCCTTGAGGGGAGCCGATCGAGACCCTTCTCGGTCTTTCTATACCGAGCTTGGGTTTCAAACGAGTTTTACATTCAAAATCTTTCTTTTCTTTTCTTTTTCTTTTCTTTTTTTTTTTGCATTTTCTTTTCATATTTTGACTAATATTGCTTAAAGATCGTGCGGGTACATTCTAGATTCAAGTTTCATGTTAAAAGTCCTTTTTTTTTACTTCATGAGTTCTTTCAATATTCCAAAAAGCTTTTAACATTATTTTACATGATAAGATGAACAAATGGGTCTCATAAATCATTTTTCAAAGATTCGGAAAATATAACAAACTATTTTGCGGACCTATGGTTTGTTTTGTCATGTAAAAGCACACTGATTTTAGAATGTGTAGACAGGTGTACCGCACGGTGTGTTGGTTGTACCGTGCGATGCATCCGGGCATCGCACGGCGTATCATGTTAAGCGCACGGCATGTTGGTTACTGATGTTATTGTAAGCAGGCTATGCTGGATCGGAGGTACTCTTTGTTGTGGCTGCTTATTTATTGTTGGCTGTTCTTATTTCTTTAAAAGTAAGACCATATCTACAAGTCATGTTCTGGCTCTCAAACCAGGTTTTCTAGATCATCCCGAATGATCAAACACGTTAAAAACTATTTTGGGATCATGTTTTGAGAAAATAATAGTCTTTTTAGGATGATCTGGTCATTATATGACTTTTGATGAGTCTTTTAAAAGGTGTACGGTGAAAACAGTGGGCTGAATGATATTTTAAACGCTTGTAACAGTCTGACAGCAGGAAGTAAGTCACGCACGGCATGTTGAAGTACCGCACACGGCATCGCAGTGTGCCGTGCCAACATGGCCGCGGTCCAGACAGCTTGTCAAATGTTTTTCATTATATTTGCTTGCATCATTCTTATCATTCTGTACAGTTCGCACCACAAGCACACCAATGTGTTATATTCTATCCCGTGTCCCTTCCCCGTATATGTTTTAAAGTTAAGTTTTTCAAATGATATTAAATCCCCCATTTAAAATGCTTAGTAGAGACCGGTTTTACCGGGCGAGCGGGGTGCTTTTTCAACAAAACCTTCCCCGTTCGTAATGTGGCTCCCGGATCCAAAATCTCAACGTTTTCGCTAGACCAAAAGCCTTTCTTTTTCAAATCAAGCTCTCGGTTTCTCGGATCATCCATCTCAAAAATCCGGGTGGCGACTCTTCGAGTTAGCGCCTTTCTGGCGCGGGACCACAATATCAATAGCAAGGTAGGAAATTTTATATAAGATTTTAAAAATAATTTTCTAGGCTTTTATTAATTATTCTTAAGTAATTAGATTGATTAAATACTAATTAAATACATTAAGTAGGTAAAAATATTAGAATAATTATCGTAACCTTAATAAGAGTCCTAAAGGTCCTCTATAACAAGTTCAAGTGCTAAAAGTTAGGTTTGGAGGTCCGTGGGATTATTTTAAATAAAAGGATTAAGATAATTGACGAAAGAAGGATAAATAGATAATAAATAGTTAAATAATTAAAAATATGTTGAGATTAACAACACATCATATTTGGACTGTAAAGAATCTAAAAAAAATTAATCGGGCATTAATAATATATTTTATAATGTCGTAAAGTATTTTTATTTAAAAACAATGTGTAAATAATAATAAATAGCTAATTAAATAAAAAAATATTATTTAACAACATATCATCTTTGAGATTCAAAGAGTCTAGGAAAAATAGTTTGGGTGTTAGAAATATTGTTCGGAAGGTCGTAACTATTTTTCCTTTGTAAACTTTGCTTGAAAACGAATAAAAATTTAATAAATAGATAAAAAAATAAAAAAATATGAAATTAACATGTTATGATCTTTGGGGTGTTAGAAGTTTAGAAAAAATAGTCCGGGGGTCAAAAACAAGGTTTAGGATGTCGAAAAATCAATTCGAACCAAAACAAGTCAAACCGCAAGGTTTGACTCGCGTTGACCTTGCTGCCACGAGGTTGGAATTCTGGTGCATGCGGCTGGCAGCCCCGAAGGTTGTGGCTGCAAGGTTCGGCCCAGCTTCGGTTTTTTTGGCTTTTTCGCTACGGTTTTTGATGCATGGGCTTGCGAGGGTCATTGGGTTATGTCTAAAAACATTAAATATACTTATAGGAGGCTTTGCATCGAATTATAATACCTCGAATCAGATTGAATTGATTCTCGACCGAAACTTGAATTTTGGGGAAGATGACTTCGGTTTGGGTGATCGGGGAACCTTGGGCTCGAATTGGTTGATGTTTGCGGATGCTTGGGATTGTAGAAGGAGATTGGAGCGATCAATTCGGGTCCCGGGTTGGTCTTGGTGCGAAACCCACTTTTCTTTCTCTCACTTTCTCTCTCTAGAACTCCATGGATTGGAGCTTTGATTTCCTTTCGATTTTCTCTCTTTTTTGGACGATTGGGGTGTGAGAATTTTCGTGCGTGCCCTAGGGTCGGAGTAGTGAGGTATTTATAAGAGAATTTGGATGAGGTAGGATTAAAATGAGTCCTAATGGAATTGGGTTTTAGAACGGACGAATTATGCTCGGTTTTAGGGTTACGGAGGAGGTAGAGATCGAGTAGGAGTAGGAGAGGGAGAGATAGAAGAGTTGTATGCATGCATGCAATAATAAAAATATTTAAAAGAGATAATTAGATAGAATAACTATTTTTTGTAATTATCTACTATTTATTTAATAAGGAGAATAATATTATTAGAATTAATTAATACTTATTAATATTTTTATTAATTAAAATTTACGGGTTATTACAAATATGACATGATAAGTTGACCACATCTTCTCATGTTTTCTTCATTCTTCGAGTTGACCAACCGAACAACAAAAAGTCATATTTTTCATTGATCTTATTATACGGAACGTGGCTAAATTACCATAAAAAAAGAAATAACATGACATGCTTAAACCATTATATGACATTACATAGTTAAATTATCATGACATTACATGGTTAAATTACCATGACGATTACAACATGAACACGATAAATATCCCATGATTTGAACAAATATTTCACGGTAAACGGCTCAAATATGGTTAAATTACCATCAAAACAGGTTATTGTGATCAATGCATGATTAAATTACCATCAAAACAGGTTATTGTGATCAATGCATGATTAAATTACCATGTCGATTTCAACATTTCAAGACGATTCATATACCGACAGGAACCCAATTTCCAAAAAAAATCCATCTTGTTACAAGGAAAAATAATGCCTATTGAATTTCCAAGAAAAAGAAACTCAACATTGACAATACAAATCCTGCAGATCGTGGACTTCGTCTTTGTTGCCGTCTTCGTCGTCGCAATCGAGTTCGGACTATGGCCATCGAGCTCGAGTTTGGACGTTGAGTTCGATCTTGGCAAACCCATCATCTTCTACGTCAACCCGTCAAACCAACCATGGGTTGATGGAGCCAGTCAGGGATGGTGAGGCGGATGATGGGGATGGAGGATGGCGAGTTGATCCCGTTGATGAAAAAACATTAATAAATTAATCGAAAAAACATAAATACGCGTCGCCACCATCGTCATCCACCTTCTGCATCGCCGACTGAAGCCCAGCCCTTACCAACCACCAGCGAACGTTTTGTGTCCATCGGCGACTCTCGACAAACCGCGAAATCCTCAGATCTGGTACTTAGTGGCTGTTTCGACTCCTGACGCCCCTCCGAAAATCTTACCCAGTTGCCAAACCCTCCCGAAATCCTGTTCTGGATCTCGCCACTGCTTGCTCGAGGACCATTTCGTCGCTCGCCAAATATTCTGGTTCTCGAAATCCCGCTGTGGTCCGATTCGGCGAGCCTCAAATTAATTAATGGAAATCCAAATGGGGGGTGGGGGGTTGGGGATGGAAACGGCAATGGGGGGACGGGGCCAGGTTGTGGAAAATGGAAACGGAAATGGGGTGGGGTTTAATGCTTTTGGTTGCGAGATTTTCGGTTTGTGATAAATGATTTTAGCCAAATTTTTGGGTTTGGGACTTCAGGACTTATCTTTCCATCCTAAAATTCTATATATATATATATATATATATATATATATATCGAGGCAGTTCCGCGAACAACTAATTAAACATCTAAAAAAATACCCCAAATTTCAATCTCATAGTTTCCGATCAAACTTTTATGATCCGAACCGTTCAATGTGTGCAGAATGTGATTTTATAGGTACTTGCAAGAAATTAGCAAAAAATATGACCGGAAAGTGTTTGTTTTGAACAGTTTTTAATTGAACCGTTCATAAATCTTAGCTAAAAACTGCTTAGATCAAGCCCTTTCCGGTCTTTTTTTTTGCTGATTTTTCGTGGGTATCCTTAAAATCACTTTCTGATCACATTGAGCGGCTCAGATCATTAAAATTTGATCAAGAACTATGTGTTGTTTTTTTTTTTGTCAAATTTGTTGTCCCCGGAATCGCCCCCATATATATATAATAGTATGTAGAAGGATAATATTGGATTTATTTTAAAGTGAGGATGAACACATAAGCATTCAAAATGGTCAGGATGAAAACATAAGTCGGGTATGAATTGAGGATGAATATTTAAGTATCCCATTAAAAAATAGAGTTACTTTCCCTTAGAACTCTGTCATGAAGTGTTTGTAACGTGTTGAAAAAGTATAAACGACCAGATGATCAAGTATTTTGATGAAACTCAAACACTTCTGACGCTTATCTGCATTCTGAAATATATTCGCTCCACAAAAAGACCTGGCAGCCGCCGCTTCTAATTTAGCGGCCGCCATATTAAATCTCGCGTGCCGCCAAATAAAATGGGGGCACATAAAACAAGTGGCGGGCGCCAAATGTGCAATAATTGACCTTGCGGTTGTAGACTCTGATCATGTGGTCGCAACCTCTTAACCTCACGGCCACAACCATAAAACTGCATGATAGGTCAAATTTTATAGACTTGCTCCAATCACTCTTGAATTTCAATTTAAGTATGTTTTAAGAAAATATTTTATGTGTCCGTTTTTTTTCCCTTGGAGTAGAATACTGCGGATATCTCTAAATTATAAAATTCAAGGTACTTCTTAATGGTAAGTACTAAGTACGACAATACTTCAGGTATTAAGAGCTTCACATATTAGGAGTACACTACTTCAAGTGGGGCACCCTTTTTGTTTAGAGCATACTGCAAGTATTAGAGGTACACTACTTTCAGTAGATCGGGTTTAGTTAGAGTTTTGTGGTGATAATGTGTTATAAAATTGAGACAATAATAAAAGAACTTTACAGAAAAGTAAAGACAATAATGAATACAATATAAGTATAAAATTGGTTGTTCAAGAATTATTATTAAGATCAATCCTTCAGACCCGATCATATTTTCATTACCTTCTCCTGGATCGTTCTCTTTCTTTCTTTTTCTCCATTATTTCCTAAGAACATCAACAAGTTCTTAACACTTCTATTTATATAGATTTAACAATCAAAGCATTAATCTCTTGGACTTAACTTAAACTTAAATCTAAATTTTTTTATCTTTATTTGAATTCTTTTCGTATTTGTTAGTTTTGCGCCAAACTTTTGTGGATTATTGATTCGTCTCGACGAGAGGAATCAGAAAAGTAATTTTTTTTTACTTTTACCCAAATATTTTGAGAAATAACCACTTTCGCGCTAAAAAGTGGTTATTTCTCAAAATATTTGGGTAAAAGTGCCAAAATTTTACTTTTTCGATTCCTGTCGTCAAGATGAATCAATAACCCACAAAAATTTGTCATGAAACTAACAAATGCAAAAAAAATTCAAATAAAGACAAAATTTTTAAATTTAAGTTGAGTTCAAGAGAACACAGTTTTCTATTCAACGACAACCCACTGGGACTCTCATATGGTTAGCTAGCCATCTCTTTCATAACAGTATAGTACAATTGTTTAAAGCATCTCCACCCCTTATTTAAATTTTATTAAAAATATGAGTAAAAGCTTCCTTTGCTATTGGATGTACCAATGAGCAAACTCAAATCCAAGCAAAAATATGTACAAATTTGAGTAAAAGTTTCACTACTGGCAAAGTCTTAAATTAAAAGATGTGAAATTTGCCTTTGGTTTGAGTCTAACTAAATTTGAGTGTAAGTTCAAATTTGTTACTGTATAAGTTTGGGTAAGGAATGAAAAGAGAATTTTGAGTGATTTTTATTTAAATTAGAGTTTTGAGCAGGAAAGAGTCAGCGAGACTCTTAGAAAGCGGTTCGTCTTATTATTATTAACATGTAAAAATGACACGAATCTTTACCATGCCAAAACCAATTACTCCATTCTCTCAACGAATCTCATCCGTTCTAAACCATTTTCAAGACACCTCTCTCAAATGCTGGAACTTCATACAGCTCTCTCATGTCGGTGCTCTCTCACTTCCCATGCTTCTTTTCCCTCGTTTCCAATAAACCCTTTGCTGCTCCTCTTCCCTTAAGCAAAACAGGTCACAGTATTCACCACCTCTGCCATCTCACCCACCGGCACCCCGCAATTTTAGCTTCTTCAATCAAGAAACCCAGGTTTTTTTAATCACTCAAATGGGTTATTTGCGTAACTGTATGCTTACAGTGTGTACCTATATTTCAAGTTTTAGTCCAGTTATTTTAGGCCTCGGTGTATTGATTGGGTTATCAGTAAGGGGATTCTAGGGCATCCCTTAATGCAATATTTGCATTTATACGCTTCAACCCATGTCTAATCCGGCCAATCAAACAGGCCCTTACTATGGTTATGAACTTTGTGGATGTGTTTTTCTCTATGGATTTGGTATGCTGTATAAAACTTTATTGTGAAAGTCTATGTTTGGATACATAGGGCCAGTAGGAAGGGGAAGAGCAATGCAGATCTCTGCCGTGATATCCGGGAATTTGTATCTGCAGCTGGGCTTCCGGAAGATCACGTTCCCTCTTTGAAGGAGCTTTCCCAGCATGGAAGGTTTGGGAAGTTTTTTTTGTTGGGCTTCCTTATTCTTTCTTTTGTTGGCAAAGTAGCAATTTTGTTAAAATGATGTAAGAATAGTTTACAGAGTGAATATGTGAACTAAGTTAAAATATTGTAGGAGTTGCAAAAATCAATTTTGAGGAAAACATGGATTGAGTTGTTTCATTGGTGATGTTCTTGGAAATGAGTAGCATGTGTTTGATTGAGTCACATTACAGCTTAATTTACTGATTCAAGTAGAAAAGAAATTATGTTGTTTCAATGTAGAGTAGGAAGTCTAAGTTTGCTATGACCAATATTTTGGAGGCATAACTTCGAAATTCCGATAAACATGTTATGTATAGTCTTGTAATAGCCTAAGATAATGACTTCGGAGTTGCATAAAAGATGACTAGATGAGGGAACTTATATCCTTATCAAGGAAAAAGATGATGAGGAGAGTTATGAGGAGCGTATTACTATTATAGTAACGTTAAGGACAATATTCTGACCGTCGATAATCTTATTGGGCGTAGAAATGTTATTGTTTATCGGTGTTGCGTGCATATCTTTGAGTGAAGGAGAATCAGGGGCACTCTTGTTTATTCATGGTCTGGTTGCAAGGGAGCTTTGGGCTATGTTTCTTGTTTAGTGGGGCTTGTCATGGGCCCATGTTTGGTGGTAAAGCTGATTTAGGAATGGTTTGGAACTTTGGGGTTAGAGTGGGTGGATGAAATGGTAGTTTTAGATTTTGATCCTCTTTGCTTGATGTGGCTTATTTGGAGAGAGCGGAATAGTAAATATTTTGATAGCGTGGATAGGCTTATGTTTAGGCTCAAGAGTATATTCCTTTCTAGATTGCATAATTGGGAGTCGGGGGAGTGCAAGCCTACCCTTGACCAATTTCTTGATATGGTATTTTTTTTTGCACATAGAGTTGAGTATAGTGGAGTACACGGATTTTTTTAGTGGTTTTTAGGTTTTCTAATGTTTAGATCCTTTCTGTTCGTGGCCTACTTTTGTACATGAGCGGTTGGTTGGCATCCCATTGTTGCATTTTCTATGAAGTTATTGAATATCGAAATACAAAAGAATACTGTAATCATTTTTTTGTTTTGGGACTCTATCCTTTCTGTTCATGGCCTACTTTTTTTTTATTTATGTTTTGAAAAACAAAATCTCACTGCAAGGCATCGGCGCACAAGAGGAACCTTGAAATTTGGGGGGTCTCGATTTCTCTTGCTAGCACTTTGAATTTCAATTGATTTTAGGTTCATTACTTTTTTGAGAGAGGACGTAAATCATAGAGGTAGACTTAAATCTTGTGTATTGGATCCGATGGGGTTAGTAGAACTCAGATTTGTTGCAACTACTTAAGAGGTCGGTCGGCTACAAGGTGTAGTTTCCTTTAGTTGGCTATAACAAAATTGATGTTCTTCGTTTAGTGTCTGGCTATGATGCACGAACACGGATACGGGAATTCTAAAAAAATGGGGACACAGACACGGCGGGAGACACGCCAAGTGTATATTTATTTATATTTTTTCCCCAAGTTTAACACCACGACGACAACAACAACACAAAAGAACCCATGTTGTCCCCAATCATTGGGGGTATGGGCAGGGGAGGATTGGAGACAGACCTAATTTTTGGCAATATGCACAAAGTGGCTGGTCTTAGAATACCACAGAAACAGTGCCCCCTATACCTATTTTGCTGCCGGACTATGCCCACTAATCAAAGCCAAATAGCATCAGGGCAGGCCTATAGATCTAATTTAATTTCTGTGCACATTACCCTGCGTTCTTAATTGATAGTCCAAAGCATTGATATACACAAGTTTTTTTCCAAGTTTAAATAGTAGCAAAATGTGAACAAAACGAGAAATCCATAGACAAAACAAGACATCCATAAGTTCAATACAACCCTATTGAAAAATTACAGTTTGACCCCTGAATTTCTTTTAAAAAATTACAGTTTGACCCCCAAATTTTTTTAAAAATCATAGTTTGACCCCAAAATTTTTAAATAAATTGCACTTTGACTCTTGCTGTGTCCCCCATGTCCCCAGTCGTGCCCCCCAGTGTCCCCAGCCGCGTCCCTCTCAAAAATTTAAATTAAATTATGGGACACGTCACATGGCGTGTCCCATACGTGTCCCCGCATGTCCGACACTGCAATACGTCAACCTCTAGAGGTGTCAGTGCTTCATAGGTGTCTGACATTCATGAACTTTCTTACTGCCCCAACACTTATCACCTTGGCCTACTACATCCATGGCACTTTGTTGGCCTCACTCCTCTTCCATTCCACATATTGCAAAGGTCTTTTAGCAGCATTACAGATTTTTCCTTACTTGAGGCACAATATCCTGATACACTTCTCATTGTCTGTAGTTGACTTTTTGAAATTGTTGTCTGATGTCTTTCTTCCCCTCCCAATGTTTCACTAGATAATTCATTATTAATGTTAGGATTAAACTTTGAATATCACTTCAGATAAAAATTCAGAAAGAGCCTAGTTAGTCCAGAATGTCATGCATCCTCAGTCCAAGTATCTGAACCAGTTCAAAATTTGTTTCATGCAAACAGAAAAATGTGGTCCATTGCGATTAAGCCACTTAAATCAAACCAAGAATGTGAAGACCCTGCTAGTGTCAACATCTTTGCATTGACTCTTCAAATTACAAAGTACTTCAACCAATTAAGGGTTAAAGTGGGGATCTTTCAAAATATGTATCCCAACAAACCTTAGGTGCAATGTAATTTGCGAATAAATTAATAAAACAACCAAACAGAGTCTCTGAAAGAAGACCAAAACTCTTCCCTTAAGGCTTCTTGGGTTTTTTACAACAATTTCGCACACCTTTGGCTTTTCCTTGAAGGACAACAACAAGCTCGACAAGTCTGTGATTCTCAAATGTTGGTTACTGGACCAGGAAAGAGATTGAAGTAGATGTTCATGATTGTAAATTCTATAGCATTCATCACCTTCCTTTGCAAGAAGGCGAAATGATTTTCTAACAATTGAAATGACGGTAGTAAAATACGAAGTGATTTGCTGTTTTATGGAAGGTTCTCATGAAACATTGGTCCCTTTAGTAATAACAACAAAACTATGGATACAACATTTGGTGTACACCGTATGTACACCGGATTGTGGGGGACCCACTTCGGAGTCCTACACAAATAATCGAAGCCATTAATTTCTTTTAAAACATGTTTCTTAGGGTCCCAGTAAAACATTAGTTCATTTGGATATGGGTAAAGGTTTGATCAATTTGTTCAATTTTTCGTACCTGGACTTGAAAGGACCAAAATTGATGAATTGATCAATCTCTTATCTATATCCGACTGAGCTGATTTTCAGTAAGGACCTTCAAAAATATTTTAAACAAATTGAATGGCTCTGATCATTAGTGTGAGACCCGAGATGGATCACACACAACCCGGTATACATTTGGTGTACACCGTACCCATAGTCAGACTCTATTAACAACGTCCATGAGTTAGGCTTTCGTATCTACTTGCTTTTCCCTACTTAGAGAAATTTCCTTCTGTTTTTTTCGAAGGTGCTGCAATAGAACTACTTAATATCGATGTATCATTTTTTTTTTTTCCAAGAAATTCTTTTATTTCTCATTTTTCTATTAACCTCTTCCCGATATCCTATAGGCAAGACCTTGCAAATATTGTTCGGCGGAGAGGATATAAACTTGTAAAGGATCTTCTTGAAGCATCAGCAAAGTCTGACAAAAAGGAGTCTGATACAGGGCCCGGCTTAAGTGGAAATCAGGATATTAGTGTTGAATGTGAATATGACTCAGCAGGTCAGGTTTGTTTCTCAAATTTCTTATCAATTAAGTGTGATACCATTTGACTTGTAAATGTACATTGACGGTCTTGCACACCAATTGAAGGTCTGGATAAGAAGGTGGAAGAAATGGATGAAGTTTTCTCGTCCAGTGAAGTTTCTGTCAAGCAAAATTATTTAAATAGTGCAAACGGAGCTAATATGGATTGTACTGTTAACTCTGATAGCAACGGATGCAAGGCTATAGAGTCTTCAACTAATTCATCCTTGCACGAGAAGGTGGCAAAGTTCATCCATAATGGAGAATTAGATCCAATTGAAGGTACCTGTTCCACTATTGGTTTGATTAGCAACGATGAGAAACAGACGTCTCAATTATAAGAAGTTTCTCCGAATTAGTTATTTTCTTCCCAGTGGAAATCAGAATTCGTTTCTGTCATGTTTATCCATCTCCCTATCCGAGTGTAATTAATTAACTTGCCAATCTTTCAGTCACACTAAAAATCACTGCATTTTTAACATACGGAGAGCCCCCTGCCCCTTTCCCCCCTATTGCGTATATATGTACGAGCATGTTCAAACTAGTGAGCAGTATAGTCATGTTTATCTTGGTAACTCGCAATAAATGTGGACAATGTAGTGTAATTAGATTCGAAATGTAATTATTTTGGATTATGTATTGTGATGTTTTGGAAAATCTGGTGTCCAAATGTTTTGATTTGATTTGCTTTGCTGTTACGTTTTTGCCAAAATGTGAAGTTGATTACATGTAGCTACTTTTGCTCAGAGGATGGCTTTGGCATTTTACATGAGATTGGTGTGGATGGCGGAACCGAATTTGTTGAGTTAGAGAATGTAAAAAATGAATGCAGTTCTCTTAGTGAGGAGCGCTCTGAATGGGTGCCTCACAGAGGCGATACTGCTGAGATAATCAACGGAAGTATCTCATCGCCCCAAGAAGTTGTCGTTCCTGTATCAGGAACCAACACCCCAAGGTACACACCTTCTACAGTTTGTATTTCCAAACTTGCAGCTTTGATTTTTCTCCTTGGTCCTATTAACTAAGTTCCAGATGTCTGGTGATTGACAGTGAATGTCCCACTGCCATTGACTAGTGGTAGGGTTGTAAAAGAACTGAGCAGCTCGCAAGCTCAGCTTGGCTCGTTAACGCTTGGCTAGTTTACAAAACGAGCCGAGCTCGAGCTCGAGTTTTCGGCTCGTTTAGTAAACGAGCTGAGCTCCACTCGGCTCGTTCGACAAAAGCTCGGCTCGTTAAGGGCCCAGCTCGCTAAGGCTAGAGCCGAGCTCGAGCTCGACAAAGCTCGGCTCGTTTACAGCCCTAACTAGCGGTTAAGTCAAGGGCTGCTTTCAAATCCTGTTATCCAAAATCCAGTGACTTACAAATCAACTTTTGGCATAGCACACCTTTTGTTTATTGCCAAGGAGTTAAGGACACGTTGACATGTAGCAAATGTATATAGAAGTTCTGGTGCTAACCAAGAAGATGCTAGGACAGGAGAATTTTTGGGGATTCCCAGATTTCCTTGTTTTCGCCACTGCATCTTCTTGAGTTCCTTACGATTCCCATAAATCATTTCTGAGAAAAAGAAAGATGCAGTCACTTCAGTTAAATTTATTCCCAACGGCCTTTGGCATTTTAATGTGTTTCCTTCATTTAATTTAGAAAATGTTTATACTGTTTTGGTATTATCTGTAGGGAGTGCAATTTGTCAGGGGGAGGATTACTGGGTGCTGGTTGTGATGAGGAATTGGATGATCAGGTCATGACAGCATACTTTTAATTCCGGTTCTGTTTTCGGTACCAGTATTTCATTAACTGTCCCTTTTGACATGTAAATCTCTTGCCTTTGTAAGACAGACTATAAAAAGGGAGAACCAAATTGAAGTTAATCGCCTCAAGTTCATGCTGGTAATGATCTTTGTAGCCTGGTAGCCTAAGCCTACTTACCTTGAAACACTTGTAACAAAGGGATAGCCAAGGGTTGTTATTTGTGTTCATTTTACCTAGTCATGTACCCAAGATCTCCCCATGCAAACATGGCTTGGGTTGTTTCATTGCAGCTTGTGTCCAAAACTTAGAATAGAATAAATTTATTGTCTGATATGAATTTGTATTGGTTTTTGATTTGCGTAGGATCAGAAGGAATTGGAATTGTCTCGGTTGAAGGAACAGATTGAAAAGGAAAAGGTAACCCATGCACCGTATTTGTTATAGAGTATCACTCAGTGTCTTTTGTCTGGAAGTTCACTTTACTTTCTGTCAGATAGCATAGTTTCAGAACAAAAATGGATTTTTAGCAATTTTGCTTCTGGTGCCTGCTATTGTTTCTCTTTCAGCATACTTTGATGATAGATGATTGAACGTTAAAATGGCATCGGAGAAACTATCAACTAGGTGGTGGATTTGGTTTGGATTTATAGCTTTCAAATGAGCGGGCATGAAGTTACGTATTTAGATGAGATTTCAACTTCTATATGGATGGATATTAGAGCCTTTTACAAGTTTAAAGTAACAATGTGAACATGGGCCACATGGTTGTTCCAAGTCTATACAAATTTATCCCAAGAAAGGTTCTAGTTGCTTTAAATATCCTACTAGAGTGTACCACTGTACCTCCTGTACATTTACTCCTCTCCCTGAGTTTCTTATCCAAGCTCCAATGACTAAATTCTGCACGTTTGTGTAAATTCCAATATCAAATTCCTTAATTTCAGGTTTGTTCATCTGAAAGCAACTTTAGTTTTCTCTTACAACTCTATGTTTTTGGTCTGACTTATCAGTCACTGGTTAGTAATTCATCCTTTGCTAGTAATACCCAGTAAGGAAGACAAGGTTTTATATTGTTCCCTTTTGTTCTTTGTCCAACAACTTAACACAGATGCACAAGCAAATAATTTACATGACTTGATAGTGTGGGACATAAACCTGGTCAAGCAAACAAATGTCTTTGTATTCTTGTATGTCCAAAAAATGCTCATTTCTATTTCATAGTTTGATATTTTCCATATGTATCTTGTTCAAGCATGACCAGAACTTCATTTGAATCTGCATTTGAGTCAGCAATTTTTTAAAGTGCATTTTCACACTCAATAGCTTGCTAGAAAGATTAATTATAATAGTTTGACTTGGTTCCTCTCTTCAGCTTGCTTTGTCAATTTTGCAAACTAAGGTAGAAACAGAGATCAGCAAAGCACAGAAACTTGTCATGGAGAAAGATGCCGAATTGCATGCTACGGAAGGAAACCTTGCTGGATTGGTGGAGGTTATTTTTCAGATATTTTGATTGGATAGCCTTGGTTGTTAATTTCTACCATGTTTTATTAACAGACATGACTAAACAAAAGGTTATTACCTAAGGTTGCTGGTCCTGTCAGTTGAGGTGGTAACTCTTGACCCTATTAGAACACACAAACACTATAACAACTTGAGATGTTGACTCACTTGGAAGGGCTAAGAACCATGGTGTGTAAATTGCTTGTTTTACCTGTTCCTAAACAAATTCTTTATCGGATAAGATCCAAGTTCCTATTATTTACATTTTATGCTTCTGCACATATCCTGCACTATACCTGCTGATCCTTGTCATTTGAGTAAGCGGTCATTTTTTATGAAGACTCACAACCAACTGTGACCTGCACAATTTTGGACTTAAGGGCCGGATAAGAGAGTTATAAACTGTGACCTGTACAATTTTGGTCTTCTTGTTATTTTTTTATTTTTTTTTCCCGTTGTTTAATTTGCGTGTGTATCTTGCTGTCTTTCGTTTGTTCATTCTTTTTTCGTTTTTTCTTTTCTTTTCAGTCCTCATACTGTTTTCGTTTTTTCTTTTCTTTCTATATTTGTTTGTTCTGCTTTTCATCCCCTGTTTGCTATACAGTGAGGCTTGTGTTCTTTCTCGAATCTTTTCCTCGATAGCTTCTGTTGACTAAATAAAATTTTCCTGTTTTTAGGTTGAGATTCAGTATGAGGGGGACGGTGATGCTGTAGAGGTGACGGGTAGCTTCAATGGTTGGCATCATCGTATTGCGATGGACCCACAGCCATCATCTAGTATCACAGACCCTAAGAGTTCAAGGTTCTCTTCTGTCTGTAAACCTATTGTGCCTTCATTTGATGGTCAATATTTTTTGGCCTTCTTGTTCCAGAAGAACTCACTATGTTCCTTTTAACTTGACAGGAAATCTAGACTTTGGACAACAGCGTTATGGCTATATCCTGGGATATATGAGGTGTGTGAATGCCCCAAATTATTTATACTATAGTGATGTTTAGCCTCATTGCAATAAACTTGCAATTCACTACCTAATCAACGTACGATCAACTTATAATGGTATCTGAAATTTAACATCGAGGTTGTATGACGTCATACACCGTCAATGTGGTTGGCAATCAAGTTGGCTGTTTGGAGGGAAAACAGAAACTGATGTAATGGGTGTAAGGTGTTCATGTTACAAAACTTACGTGGTAGTCTGTTAGATTTTGTGAAGGCTTAATATGCACATTTGAGCCAATTCTCTTATGACTTAAGCATTCTGGGCAGTTAGTTATCTAACATGGTATCAGGGGTTGGGTAACTTCTAAGAGATCTTAGTGTCAAGTCCCTCCACTCAGTTCACTCCATATCTTGTTTATCTATATGCGCTCTATGTTGTTTCCCAGTTAGAATGGTTTGCGAGTTTTGGAAAACTTGTTTTGGCCACGGCTTTATAGGATGGGAATCTACTACAATCCAAGAAGTGTTAATTATGTGGCCATGGACTTGGCCACTTAGGTACTTGATACTTCTTCTTTACTTCAGAAATATAATTGTTACTCTGTGATGATAGTTGCAGGTACCACTCATAGGAGATAAAACCAAATGAAAGGAAAATGATGAAATTACGTACTATTTTGGAATTTAGTTTCTTATCCCTTGTACTATGTGGTAAGCAATTGATGAGTGGCACCTGACATATTCATTGTTTGCAAACTTCAGAAGTTGAAATGAAGTCCTTGACCTTCAAGGATTTATTTAATTTGTTATTCTCAATGCATGCTACAACGGGACAGCCCATCTGAAGTATGTCGCATCATTATATCATAATACTATTGGAGCATCCCAGTGTAGCGGGCTTCCATGCAAAATTTTCTACTCATTGTTGATGTTGTTCCATTTCAGATAAAATTTGTTGTTGATGGCAATTGGAGGATTGATCCTCAGCGAGAGTCTGTTACAAAGGGTACAATAGAAAATAATATTCTCCGTGTTGATAGATGATACAGTTTTGATGGGTGACATTTTTTCCATCTACATACTTACCCAAGGTACTTCATTTCCTTCTATTTTGCTGTAGTGAAGTCAAAATACCCATTCAAGTACTTGTACTTCAGAATTCTATATGGTCTATCAAATTCCTATGTAGTACTCTTTTTTGAAGTAATGCAACTCTAGTGGTCGGCACTTGTCAGTTGTTAAGAAGACCCACCTGTAGATGGTTCTTCAGAGAGTTTTTTTTTTTTACTTTTGAGGGGTGAAAAGAATCTATGCTACCTTAACCCCAACCCTACAATCACAAAGGGTTATTAACTTCCTCTCCATATGAGTTGAAATCCGAACCTCACTGCAATAATTGTAGCTAGACAACAGCTGGGCCAATTACCCTGAAAGTTTTCTAAAAGCAACTCACTTCTCGAGGACATCATGAACTGGGAGCCATATGAAAAAGAGCTTTCAATTTTGATTGTTTTTGTTTCTGCAAAAAAGAAAAAAGAAAATGAAATACAACCCAATATTTACATTTGTGCTAGCAGCGGCCAATACTTACATTGGAATGTCAATTGAGTCGTTACGTTAGTGGACTTTCCACCCAAATGAGCAAAGCATCATTTATGGTTTCATTTCTTCAGTAGTGATGATTCTTGCATTCTGTTTTGCATCATAACTGAGATCTCTTTATTGGTGGGTTGTGCATGTTTGTACTTGTGAAACTATTCAATTTCAGATGCTCATTCTGAAAGCATAGTGGACTTTCCACCCTAGCTCAATGTAAATTCCCAGACATAGCACCATAGTGGTACATCATCTATCTTATTCTGTCAATTTGTTAGGAAGACGGGAAGAGTTATCTGGTTTTTACCGATTCATGACTATGCAATGAGAGAAGACCAAAACCAGTACCGCGGGCTGTTGAAGGAAAAAACATGCAGGATACTGCAGCTTTGAGGTTCACACTGCCGCTGTAATGAAGAAGTCCGACTCTAAGTCGGCCCTGGCAATTGTGTAAAGTACTAGCTCGAGTCTTGTCTGGTGTTTCTCCTCATGTCATCGGGGAGTAAAATCAATGAATTGCCCCCGAGGAACTCCTTTCTGCAGGAAACTATAGTGCTTGCATCAGCATGTTGGGGCTAGGGAATAATGTAGGTAATGAAATCAACTGAGATTGGTTTTGGAATGCATTATGTTAGTTCCTTATTTTGTAATTGGCAATCCCTTGACGCTTCTGTAATCAAATTTGTTGATTGAATGTTCTCGTTGTAGATATAAGTTGGTTTATGTTAGGTTTCGGCATAGAAGTTCTAAGGTTTGATTGGATGTTCTCGTAGAAATGAGTTTGTGTATATTAAGTTGCTTACGTCGAAACCTTGCCTTCCAAAAAGGTTGAAATACCCGAAGCGTAGGGCTGGGTCGTCAATAGCATAATAACCGGGAAGACCGGAATCGTTCCCACAGAGAATTCGATAATAGCTTGATTCGGATTGTAGGTTTTATGGTCGGTTTGTGGCGTTTAAGACGGCCAACTGTCGGTTTTGCTTTAAAAATGGAAATGGCAATAAAAGGACTAAAAACGCTCGATGAACTTAACAAGGCAAGTCTAGGGATCGTCTAACCCTTGACAAAGGCCGTTACCGGTTCTCAATTATAACTCAGGCAAGAGTCACGACCGCGCGCTCACGCCCGGAAGATTTAGCTTTAAAGACGACGTCTAATGTAAGATATGATTAAACAGAGGCGAACCAACTAGTTTGAATCATTTGTCGAGTCCAAAGGAGGCCACGAGCCCTCGACATACTAATTGCCAAGACCGCTTGACAAACGGCATACCGAGGTGTTAAAACCCCTAAGTTTAGACCAAAATTACCAATTTAGCACTATTCCGAAAATCATGCTTGAAAGCCCGATGGCTAGAGAACCAACTAACGACCTAAGTCCTCAGGAAAGATTATCCTGAGACTTAGCCAATCAACTACTCAAACATGGCTAAAGCATAAATGAAAACATAAAAGTAAGACATGACTTTTAACCGACGAAATCGAAAATAAACTTGATATTACGAATAATCTAGTCCGGAACTACAACATTAATTCACGACAAAACAATAAACGGTAACAACTTACTGGATCACTTGGAAATTAGCTTAGAACACTTGAGTTCTTAATGGAGGAAAGATGGAAAATTCAAAGACTTAATGGAGAGGAAGACAAGAGAGAGGAGGAGAGTGAAAGAGTGAGGTATTTATAGACAAAGTACCACTCTCTCTGTACGTTCCAAAATATCCAAAAAGGGAAACAAAATATCCAAAAAGTAGAGACAAACCAAAACTGGAAATATCTTCAGTTTAGTACTCGTATCGATACGGCTAAAAAGCCTGTATCGATACTATATTGCTACGGCCTACACCTTGCACTGTTTCAATGATGTATCGATGCGGGCTTTTTCCTCGTATCGATACCGCTTCAATTATGCCAGCAGCTCAGGCAGCTGCCTTGGCGTAGCACCCCGCTGACTCCTTAGTGACCCGACGGCCTTCAAAATGCCTGGCAAGCATCGCCAAGCAGGCAATCGCTCTCTCCAATGCCTGACGGCCAAAATCCACCGGGCATAAACACTCGAATACCCTTAAGGGTTGCACCAAACATCAACGCATGCCCTTTTAGTCGCGTATTACCTGAAATGCTCAACAGAAGACTTTACGCGCAAAATGACTAAAAACGGCAACAAAATAGAAAATAATTAACCTAGAATGGGACTAAGCGCACCAATTATCTACAATAATGGGTGCTTATCATAAGTCTATTTTTGCATAGAAGTTCTAAGGTTCGGAATGAAGATCAGAGTAAGCAGAGACTAAAGCAAGTGTTGGATTCAAAGCTGGTGTTGAAGGTTACAAATGACTTATTATACTCTCAACTATGAAACCAAAGTTCTGATATATTGGCGGCATTCCGGAGGCATATATATTGATATTTTATTGAACATGAATTTTTGTGTGATTGATAATCTCAATGAGTTCTAAAAAGTGACGATTTCCAAGATGAGCCCAACATAATTGAGTTTATATTTGGCGTGGACACTTAAGAAATAGAGGGATGAAGTAATTATTTGCGTGGAATTTCAAGATGAGCCTAACATAATCTAGTTTATATTTGGTGTAAGCCAAATAATGTATCGGTAGTCGGGCTGATTCAACAATTTTTTGGAAGCTTTATTTAACGATCCAAATGGGAAAAAAAAGAACAAAAAAGAAGATTAGTTTTACAGAAAGTCTATGGGTACAGATTTTGTACATAGATTTTTTGTGGGGTTTACTACAGGTCCCACATAAATGATTCGAGCCGATTATTAAATGTAAAATATTTTTTCAAGGGCTCCTGCAAAAATTTAGCTCAATTTGATACTTACAGATGTTCAATCCAATCATCTAATTTTTCATTTAGATTTTAGGATATGAAAAAGTTAGATGATTGGATCGAATATCTATAAGTATCGGATTGAGCTGAATTTTTGCGAGGGCCTTTGAAAAAATATTTTACATTTAGTGAACAGTTCGGATCATTTGTATGGGACCCTTAATGGGCCCCACAAAAAATCTATGTGCAAAATTTGTACAACAAATCTGTACCCATAGACTTTCAGTTAGTTTTACATCTATAGGCAGGCGTGTTGAGACCACGTGGAAAGTTTTACATCTATAGGCAGGCGTGTCACTTTTCTTGCCTTTCCCACTTCATCTCCCTCTCTCTCTCTCTCTCTCTCTCTCTCTCTCAATCCATCTTTTCTGCACTTCTTTCTTTTACTCTCTGTTTCACTCCTCACAAATCGGTTTCCACAACATCACTCACACAAATCCTTCCTTATTCCCCACGTGGCATTTTATAATGGCAATGGCGAATGCTTTTGCCTCCCTTAGTTTGAACAATATTCCTTGCACTCTTCTGCCATCCTCTTCATTGCTACTAATTCCCACTTCTTCAGTGATCACTTCCTGCAAAATTCCCTCTGCAGGCTCTTCATTCCCTCTTAGAACAACAAGAAGAGCTTTTTTCTTTCCCTCATTTGCCCTCAAAAACAAGATTCATTGCGAAGCTCATGTTGATAGAGCTCAAAATGAGGAGGAGGAGGAGGAGGAGGAAGAAGAAGAAGAGGTGGAGCCCAATGAGACTGTGTTGTACTCCTTCACTCCTTTGCCTTTGCTTTTTGTGGCTGCTCTTCCTGGAGGTAAAACTTTTTTTTGTGAACAACTAGCTTCAATTACAAAACTTAGAATGGAGGCTAGCATGTCCATCCTGATAATGAATTTCGAAAAAGAGTCTAGATCGATGTGGCGGTAAGCTTGTACGGGCATCCAGTAGGACCAAAACACACACACGACCTGTGAATAGAAAACAGTAAAGAAATCAACACACAGAATATATGTGGCTCCCAATACTGGGTACGTCTACTCGTTGCGGTTCGCTCCACTTGTTCTGCTCTGCTCTGCTTCACTCTCTTACCGTGGTTTTTGGATTTTCATACAACAATCATGGAGAAATGATATAACAGTAGGACGTCTAATTTCACACAGTGTGTGCTATTTGGTACTCGGAGTGTGTGACATCGGTAATCATAATTGATGGATATAGTAACATGGAATTACTAATTCCATGGGTTTATTTATAGTCCGGCCAATCAAACAAGCGTAGAGCTAGTACTGATTGTACTTCAATGTTTTCAATCCACCCGTTAGGCTTGCATAAATGTATTGACCTCGAACTGCATGAGCCATCTCTAGCCCCGTATTTGCCATAGACTTATCGTTGTTTTGTTTCTTCTTTCCTTGTTATATGTAGTCATAACAAGATTCAACATATGAATTGCAGCTGGAACTGTCAAGTCTCTGTTCGGGCCTTTTGTTGAGCTTGTGAAATCATTTAATCTTCCGGGCTGGCTTGTGCATTGGGGTCACCCCGGAAACATGGTAATTAAACTGCTTTCTTTTTGGCTTCCTACCATTCTTTTCCCCTCAAATAATAGCAGTCGAACAGAAATCAGTCACAGAAAGTGCACATAACGCTCTTTGAGGTCTAGCGCGCACACATAGGCGAGTGTTCCACGAACTTTTCTGTGTTTGGTTTCTATGTATTTATGAAGGGCTGCTGTCTTCTTTCACTTCATGACTACTAATCGGAGCTGCATTTTCCTCTTGATTAAAGTATCGCATGTTGTGATGGTGCAGGCTGTTGTTCTGTTTGCCATGGGTGGTTATGGAACTTATCTTGGTTTCCGGATACGATTTTCAGATAACGTGGTAATAGATCTCGTTTGAAGTACGTGAAATGAGATTATTTTTGTGCTTTCAACTTCTTTCCAAATATTACTAAAAGGGCTTTTATGGATCCAGGAGGAGAAAGCCAAAGCCAAGGACTTGCACCCAAAACTTCTGGCAGGAATGTTTTTCTTCTTTGCTCTTGGAGCTACCGGTGGAGTAACATCTCTACTGACTTCTGATAAGCCCATCTTCGAGAGGTACTTGATTTCATTTAGAAGCATTGCGCGTTTTCTTGAAACAGAAAAACAGCCTCGTATTTTTCTTGTTTCTTTGGTAAAAAAACCAGCAAAACAAATACTAAGTTGTTTCGTAATAACGGGATTTGGGGATGAATGGACCAATGTTTCCAGAAAATAATGAAATATTGCCGCTATGTTACGTAAAAATACACTGTTATCCCACTAACTAGACTTAATTAACGAAAATCCCCTCTCTCTTTTTCCTCTTTCTTGCTTGCAGTCCTCATGCTGTTACAGGTTCCATCGGCCTTGCTCTCTTGACCGTACAAACCATTTTGCCAACATTGTTTGAGGTAAAAAAATGATGTTACAATTCTTCCATTCAAGAGAAACAAATACTGGAAGGAACTTGATTATATCCTATCTATGCTTATCTTTTGGGTTTGAATTACCCGATCCGATGCAGGGAAATCCGGGGTTACGCAATGCGCATGGGATCTTGGGTAGCGGAATAATGACACTATTTCTTGTCCACGCTGCTCTTGGACTTCAACTTGGCCTCAGTTACTAATTTCTTTCTTCATCTACAAAGCTGTTAATGAAAATTTTCTATTTTGATTGACCGTGCACTTTGGACAATAGAGCAGCTATTTAGCATTGCATCCGCCGGGAAATAGGGATTGGTGGACACTTTTAGTGAAAACCAGGGAGTACTGAGATCAACTGGAACTTCATGTTCTATGGTATTTTGCGATATGTTGTCGTTTGATATACTTGTATCCCATGAGAGAATTTCCATAAGGGAAAATGACGGCCAATGACGTGTTTTGATAATTAATACTCGCCAATGATATTTTCAACATTAACAAATGTTCTCAGCATGTCCTTGGCGGGTATTAATTATCAAAACACGCCGTCATTTTCCCAAACACTCAACGAAGTAGCCCGATGAACTTGAAAATGATGGAGCAGATTACTATTGCTCCATCACTATTGCAACAGGCACCTTCGTAGTTGCCAACAAATTATGAGCGATCAACAGAGGAATTTTATTGCATCAGAGTCTACATGATGCAAACACCAGCTTAAAAAACCTCAAATGAAAGGCCATTACCTGATCTGAAAATAAGACCAAACAGAAGATGTTCACTCCAAGCTTCAGAATCACAGTAATTAACGCAGCAAAACTATTTCGCAGCCAAAAGAAAACCATCCTGTTGTATGCAATCATCAACAGACAAGTTATTCGATAAAGTCTCTAAAAAAAATTTAACAAGAAGGGCTGAATGCCGAATTCTGAAATAGATCAAAAACTGGTTATGATCTAGAACAACAGTATTTTAAAAGGAGAAAACTATTCAAAAAATGGCATATCGAGCCAATTGTTATGATCAATTATTCACCAGCTGAGATATGAGATAAAAGATGAGCATGGAGTACGTTCATATAGCGGAATGCTGAACACAAGTTATCAAATGAAAATTTACAAGTAATAAAAGTAATAACCCAAAATATTTGATCTTCAGTGGCCGCCTATGCCACAATCATTCTCAAACAAAGATGCGAAGAGAGAAAAGGCTTGCCGATATAGCCTTTGAAAGTTCCTACACGATGGGATTCTCATGAATTGAGCCTGAAACTGAAACCGTATCATCTCCACCAACCTACGGGAAGTAATACCACCTTCCTCAATACGCAAACACAAAATGCAAGTTTTTCCATCAAAACCCCCCAAAGAAACAACAAAGAGGTAAACATAATAAAACTTTTATATGGAAAAATGAACTTTCTAAGTCATGTTACAAGTTTATCGAATAAAAGCATTACATAAACTGCACTTTTTTCCTGCTCACGCATGAAGGACAGAAGTTGATGGTTAACTGCTAGTCAATTCATTTTCATAGTTTGCTTTATGATGAACATGCAAGACAATTTGGCAATAATATGGTATCAAATTCTTATCCTTTTTTCCTACTACTTCCTCGAGCATCTAGGCAATTAGTTGCAGTTAGTTACAGAAAATAGGGATTGAGGAAAGAAAGAAAGCCGAGCAAAGATCAAGAAGGATCTGGGTACGACATGATGAAGGGGAGATAGATAACTGTGTTGTGTTTTGAACGTCCTTAGACTGAGTTTTTCACCTATTGTGATTTGGTATAACAAATTTAAGAGCTTTTGATACTCTAGGTTGTGTAATTCATGCTATCCCTTTCTTTGATCTCCTTGTCTTCTTCGGTTCTTATAAAGATTACACTAAGAACATACCTTCTGGCGAAGAATAGCACAATCATTCTCTACAGGGTTCTTAATCCCTTACCAGAGCTTGAACTAGACTCAACAATCCAACCACAGTAGTCCTTGTCCATCTCAAGGATTCTTAATCCCTTACCAGAGCTTGAACTAGACTCAACAAGAATCAAACTTCAACCACATTCCCCACGATATTTAAAAACTATGGACCTTAAAGTTAAAGGTTTTGTCTCTACTTTTGTTACCTCTCCATCAACGCCGAATCTCAAGAGAACATTCTGTTGGGATTAGGCCCGGTAATCCCATCCGCAACAGAAGCGCAAACTACAAAAACAAAATGCACAACAGAACAACACAACCAAAATACGTGGTTCCCCAAACTCGGGTACATCCGCAGGAGAGAGAGATCTTCCAGTATATGAAAAATAGAGATTACAATGTGAGATGTAAAAACCTCCCCGAACTCCTAACACATAGCTCTATACAATATTTTACACTCACCCCCACAACTCTATTTTTCCCTATCATCTTTTCTCTTTCTCACACAAAACCTCACGGTGGGAAGACCCCCCCACAGGGGCTCCCAATCTTTCTGCCTTCTCTGCTCTCTATCTTAGTCCACACACGGCACAAGAAGTCCCAAATAAATAGCTAGGCATGACCTCTTCATCTGCCGGGAATATTCTAGAGCTCATCACCACATTTAATACTCAATGCCAGCCCACTTTCCCAACCTTGGCATGCAATGACCAATTAATGGTCCAAATCTTTTCAGTTTCCACCAAAGGTCCAAACCCTTTCCAGTTTCCAAAAACCACCGAATTTCTTTTTTTGCTTTTTCCTTATTTTCCACATAGCAAAAAACCCAACAAACACCCCCTTTTGCACATGTGAAAAATCGTTGAATCCGTTCAGGCACTCTAGCAAGGGCCTGTGTCACTCCAAGTCGAGCGTCTCATCACCCCCACACCGGGTACACCGCTGACTGAATGTCTCCTTGCTCACTAGCTCTTCCGTGGCTAAACCCGTAACACTGATCAAATGCACCTCTGTGCTCGATCGGGTGCCTCGCACCCCCTTGCCGCGTGAACGTCTAGTCATCAGCGACTTGCCTATTCACCGGATCAACCATACAGCCAGCACTAGTTCCACTGTTACTCTGGTAAAGCGCCTGTGTCATTCCCTTGAATGTATCCTTGCTTCAACTAGAGTCACCATGGAATTTCCTTTTTCTTGTCCTTGGTCTGCCAACCCAAACCCACTGATCTACTCTTCACAAAATTTACGGACAAACATATACACACATGCACGGCATCTCCATGCCACATGCACACATGCCATGACCATGAGCATCCATACCCATACACACATACATGCTTGCACCCTCTTTTCTCTTCTCAGAGCGCAAACACACTCAGTGCACTAACATCTTCTTTTCCGAGAGCCCAACAAACCAACACGCCCCTTTGTGCGTTCCTCCCGATAACTACAGTCCGGATCTGCAACCGTCGACTGCTCTAGGATCGCCAACCATCGGTTCTCCTAGGATCGCTAACCATTAGCTATGATACCAGTTGTTGGGATTAGGCCCGGTAATCCCACCCGCAACAGAAGCGCAAACTACAAAAACAAAATGCACAATAGAATAACACAACCAAAATACGTGGTTCCCCAAACTTGGGTACATCCGCGGGAGAGAGATCTTCCACTATATGAAAAATAGAGATTACAATGTAAGATATAAAAACCTCCCCGAACTCCTAACATATAGCTCTATACAATGTTTTACACTCACCTCCGCAACTCTATTTTTCCCTAACATCTTTTCTCTTTCTCACATAAAACCTCACGGTGGGAAGACCCCCCAAAGGGGGTCCCAATCTTTCTGCCTTCTCTGCTCTCTATCTAAGTCCACACACGGCACAAGAAGTCCCAAATAAATAGCTAGGCATGACCTCTTCATCTGCCGAGAATATTCTAGAGCTCATCACCACATTTAATACTCCATGCCAGCCCACTTTCCCAACCTTGGCATGCAATGACCAATTAATGGTCCAAATCTTTTCAGTTTCCACCAAAGGTCCAAAGCCTTTCCAGTTTCCAAAAACCACCGAATTTCTTTTCTTGCTTTTTCCTTATTTTTCACATAGAAAAAAACCCAACACATTCGGCTCGATTAACCAATGGATCGCTCCATTCCAAAATACACCACCGCAATCGTAATCTTTTAGTGGTGCAAAAACTTGTTTCCAACAATCACTCTTTGAGGAGTAGACATCAATCGGATTAGGTTGAGAAAAGCCGTGAGAACTCAATACAACTTTGTAGTGCGGTGATTCTAAGGGATCACAAACCAAGTAAGCATGACCATGACCAGAAACAGATCCAAAAGGAAATTTTCAAATACTTATCCAAACCATTAGGAATTATAGTGAATTTCTTTGTGGTGGGATTACATACAAGGAATCCCAATTTGTGAGTGTAGCTATTCATATCGAAGGGGTCATGGTTGAACAACAAGCCATTGCAAGAGTGAGTGGAGTCGGCTTTTGCAGTAGAATTATAAGTCTGAGGTTGAAGGGTTAGGGTTTCGAAGGGAATGGCGGGAGGGAAATTCGGAGTGGGAGATGAGAGAGAGCCAATGTTTGAATACGCTCTTGAATCGGATTAAGGATCTCGCCGGCAAACGTGTTGGAAATTACTTCGGCCGCCTGTGAGAGTTCCGATGAAGTACTGCCAATCGTGTTTGTTCTTTTTGTACAAATTTTCGTGGTCACGCTTGCTGAGGGGAGGGAGCAGAGAAAATAATCGGCACATAGCACATAATGAAGTTCTATATTTATACGTTAGGGTTTCTGGAACAGAAAGTCTACTGGTACAGAAAATCTATACATTTTCTGTACAGATTTGTTGTGGGGCCCACTACGGATCCCACATAAATGATCCAAGCCGTTCATTAAATGTAAAACAGTTTTTTAAGAGGCCCCGCGAAAAATCAGTTCAATCCGATACTTATAGATGTTCGATCCAATCATCTGACTTTTTATTTAGATTCCCGGATAATAAAATATTATATGATTAGATCGAGAATCTAGAAGTATTAGATTGAACTGATTTTCCACGGAGGCCCTTTAAAAACTGTTTTACATTTAATGAACGGTTTGGATTATTTGTGTTGGACCCGTAGTGGGCCCCACAATAAATCTATATAGATTTTCTGTACCAGTAGACGAGTTTTTTGTGGAAATCCTAATTAAGTAATCCATTGTAGAGAGTTGCTTGGCTTATCCACTGTTCAAGAACTATAAATAAAACAAAGAGAATGCCTACAGAACACCAATATGTTTTGGGTCTTCAGATTCTAGTGAAGTTTCACCACTTTTTTTATGTTTACACCAATATGTTTTGGAGTATGCTTGCTATACCAAAAGTCAATTGTGGAAAATATTCCAGGTACTCATAACGTCAGATTAAGATATTAGAAATTTTTTCAGACTTTTTATTACTAGGTACAGAAAATAAAATGTATTTCTCACCAGGTCACCTTCAATTAATGAAACACTAAAAGTCTATGAAAGTACTTAAAACTCGAAACCCTGAAAGTGCCTAAATTCTAGGGTATCCTATAAAAGTGCCTAAACCCTAGGGTACCCTATAAAAGTGCCTAAACCATAGGTGATTCTATAAAAATACCTAAGCCCTAGGGTACCTTATAAAAGTGCCTAAATCCTAGGGTACCTTATAAAAGTGCCAAATCGTTAAAACCCTATGATAGGAAAGTGCACCCTAAAAACCTTATGAAAGTGCATAAACCTAAACCCTGGGGCTCTATGAAAGCGTTTAAACTTAAACCTTAGGGTACCCTAAACCCTAGGGTATTCTAAACCCTAAAATCCTAAGCCACCCTAAAACCCTAAGGTGTCCTAGGGTGACATAGGGGTGTCAAACGTGCCGTGCCGACACGACACGACACGGGACGACACGGTTAAATATGGCACGGCACGGGCACGGAGCACGGTCGTGCCTTGGCACGGCACGAAAATGGCACGGTCTTAGTGAGCACGTGGACGGCCACGGGCACGGTCTTGGCCGGGCACGGCACGACACGGCACGATTTTAGTGGGCACGCGGACTGGCACGGGGCACGGAAGTGGGCCGGCACGGCACGGGCACGGGCACGGAAATTGGACTGGCACGGCATGACACGACACGGTTTAACCAGGCGCGGGGACGACACGGTAGTTGAACGGGCACGGCACGACACGGTAGTTGCGATGTACTATTGTTCTTAGGAAAATTTGCTTGTCAAAATGGCTTGCTACAGGATGGATGTCTTGATTTTGTATTATGTTCTTTTTGTAGTGAAATCCAGAGGGGATGGGACCAGTGAGATAATTAATAGAAAGATCAAGCTTTGTCAAATTCCTCGAGCTACTAAGCTCGTTTGGTATAAAACTTGTGAGCTGGTTTTGGAAAAGGAAGAGTAATTGCAAACTCAATTGGAATGTTTCCCATCGAGGAGTTCTCTGAGAAATCAATTTCTGCTGCTAAAGAAACGTTACTAATTTCCCTAGGTATTGTTCCATTCAACTCGATCATGTAAACGGGCTGGCACGGCGCGATATTAAAAAACGGGCCAACACGGCACGACATAATTTAAGTAAATGGGTCCGGCCCGGCACGACACGATTGAAAAACCGACACGACAACACACGATTAAAAAATGGGCTAACACGACACGACACAATTTAAGTAAATGGGCCCGGCCCGGCACGACACGATTGAAAAATAGAATGGCACGGCACGACCCGATTTAAGCAAATGGGCACGGCACGGCACGACACGATTGACTATGGCACGACACGGCACGACACGATTTAAGTAAACAGGCACGGCACGGCACGGTACGAAGCACGGTTGGCACGGAAGTTGAATGGCACGGCACACACGTTTGACACCTCTAGGGTGACACTTCCATTAATGATAAATATATTTTGTAAAAAGTGGAGCTAGTGGTAATTAAGTATTCTATCTTATTAAGAGAAATATTTTTTTATTTTCTGTACCTAGTGATAATAATCCCAATTTTTTTTGACAATATTGTATTGTACTCCTATACATTAGCGGGAGTTAGTGGAGAGTTAGAGCTAGCATAGGGGGTCCAAAGGCTAACCATAGTCCTAACCCCCCAAAGCATCCATAGCCCCGGCTCCCAAAGCCTGTCTCTCGTGGGGCTCGAACCGAAACCTCCATGGAGGGTGAAAGAACACAACCAACTGCAGTAGCAGCGGTTTCTCCATTTGATATTGTTGGCAAACCTAAAAAGGTAACTTAGACATTTCATTTGATCATAATATAAACTAATAAAGCACAACCACATAAAGACTTTTATTCCTAGACAAAAGTTTATCAACACAACTTGTACGATATTGTCTGACAGTATTCAATAAGAATTTAATCTGCATCGATAAATATTGCAATTTTTTTTTTATAACTCAAGTGTTCGGCCTAACGACATTAACTGATCTTGAGGCATCATCACTAACCAGGGGCTCAATTAAAGCCATGACAAATTACCTATAGGCGGCCCCAAAAGAGTTGATAGCACCTAAAAGTTTCAAATCTGCGACTTTAAGAGAAGTAAACCACCCCAAGCCCCAAGGGCCCCAAACAAAAAAACAAAAAAGGAAGTGTGGATAACAAAAAAAAAAGTGTGAATATCAATCATAAAAAAATTTTGTACGATGGATTGATGGATTTTATAGAATGAAATGATTGGAGAGACTTTCTTAACACATTTATTTATGACTAGAAACAAAAAAGACAAGCAAGTTAAATGGATAAGATTCGTAAGAAAATAGGATTATGATTGAGTTTGGTAATGAAAAATGATTGATAATGAGAAAGGATTGGTAATCAGTATGTTTATTTAGGATCGGATTACATGATGGGTTTATTAATATCATATTTGTTTCACATGGAATATGATTAGATTGATAGTATATATTTCTATTTTTGCCCTTATGCAAAACAGAAGGATAACATATAATAAAAAAATTAATTGCTCTAATTTTTAATCCATTTTAAGCAGGTGCCAAAATCTTATTTTTTATTATATTATATTCTAAAGATTCATAATTACAGTAATTTTTATTTCTAAGATCCTCATAATTAAGTCTCTGATATTTATTTGGAATCCTATGGAACATAAACTTAATTATGAAAATCTTAGAGACAAAATTTAATTACGAACCTTTAGAATAATATGATAAGAATAACAATATCTTTGCACCGGTTCAAACAAATTAAAAATTGGAGCACTTAATTTTTTAACCATAATAATATATAAACGGTCTTAAAAAAATGAAGCACTCAAATTTTTAATCCGTTCGAATTGGTGCGAAATCAAACCTTTGCAGAATATGTTGACTTCCCTAAAAAAAACCAGTGAACAAAACTTGCAAATCAATAGACAACTTAAAAAATTTGAATCATATGAGTAAAAGGTTACCAAAGATATTTGCTTTTCGTCACCTGAACTTTCTAGGACAAAAGAATAATAACTTATAGAAACCCCAGAAAAATAAGAGAGAGAAAAACACAATTAGTACAAAAAATAAAGATTTCTTCATTCTTTGTCTTCATACCACTTAATTTTTCTTCAAATTCTTCTATAAATTTTTCCTACGATGGGTAACGGATTGGGAAAATTGGCGTTTCCTTCACCCACGGTCACTCGTTCTGCTACATACGGCCCGACTTGACCTGCCTCCGAGGAGGAAACGACAATGTTCCGCTTGATCTCGGGTGCCTCCGTCAGCGCCAACACCTCCACCCCTCTCTCCACCGCCTTCGTTAACCTCTACCGCTTGCACACACTTGCACGTAATGAAATCAATAGAACAGATGATCAAGAGAAATCAAGAGAAACTGAGTTTGCTAATGATTACAAAATAGATGATCTTTTCTTTTCTTTTCTTTTCTTTTCTTTTTTTTCCCTGTTTTAGAAAATCAGGAAGCATGAAAGGGAGCGGCGGTGGAATTGGGTTTTGTTTAGGGGGGAGAGAAAGAGAGAGAGAAGGGCAAAGAAGTCTATTCCCATGAGTGAGTTTTGGCAACCGCACTTTTGGTTTTGGCATTATCAATTGCCTAATAGAAATAACCAATAAATTATTGGGAGAATTTTTCATAAGTCCACTGTACCACTTTCCAAACCCACTAAGTCCACTTCTAAATTCTATAACCCCCTAAGTCCACTAATTTATTAGTAGTCTAATATACCCTTGCTTTCAAAAAATCTTTTATCCCGTTTTTTTCTCCATTCCCGTTTTTTTCTCCTTTTTTTTTTCTCCATTCTCGTTTTTTCTCCCTTTTTTCCTCCATTCAAACAGACATCCCAATCCCATTATAAAACCCCTCCCCCTCCCCCCTACCCCCCTTTTCCAGAAGAACAACTCGGCAGAAACCCAGCCCAAGACGGTTCGTGTCTGCCCTTCTCTGTCGTCGTCGGCCCTTCTTCAGTCGCGATCGTCTCCAACCACTCGATCGTCGTCGCCATCCTCGAGCGCTCAAATACCGGCGTCATCTCTGTCGCCGTCGTCAAGCCCACGATTGCCGTCGTCACTCCAACATCGAGATCTACCGACGAACAACAGAGATCAACCCACGTCCCAGACTTTCTTCGTCGTCGATCGTCGACCTAGCCCAAGGTACAGTTCGTTCCGAATATGAAGAACGAAAGAAATATCTTTCTCTCTCGTCTCTCTCTATTGATCTGCTGATGTTGATATTAAATCTGATTGTCAATTTGTTGTCGTTGTTGGTTTTTTAGAAGTTGTTATTGTACATATGAGAGTTCCATGTTAAAACTGGATCAGATTCATGCTCTAACGTTATTATACTTATATAACGATATATAATATAACATTATATATTCTCTGTTTAGAGTTACGTTGTATATAACGGTATTGCAACAACATACAAATGTTAGATGTTCCATATTAACTTTGATATAATGTTATATATGACCAGAAACTCACCAATCATGTTCGGATCAATTAGGCCGCTGCGCGGACCATTTCAATAATCTGTTAGGGTTTTATTTTTTGTACTTTCGTTAGTTGCTGTTAGGTACATATATGGTTATATACTCAGATCTGTTAGGCCGCTGCGCGGACCAATTCATATAAGGTTACATGTGGTTATATATAACTAGGTCGGGTTCTATGGCTGAAATTACACCCCAAGTTCTTGAAAATTTCGCTGCAGTTCGGGATGCTCCTAAAGTCGCACCCCGAACTGCGGCACAACTTTGTGAAGATGTATGGTATTGTGTAACATTATATAACGTTATATATTCTCCTGTTCTGTGAAGATGTATGGTATTTTATCATTTTGTTCGGTTGTCATTTTGTTCTGTGAATATATATGGTTATATGTTCAGGTCTATAACACAGAAACTCACATATAACATTATATGTTCTACTTTATTGAATTGGTCCGCGCAGCGGCCTCATTGACTTGTTATTATTTGTGCAGTTGTTGAATGGGTGAAGAGTATTAAATTACCTATGAAGTCGACTGTGAAGAAAGCGACGGCAACGAAGGGGCAGAAGTTACGAGATCTCCTCTTCTTTTTTTTCTTTTAGAGTTAGAAATGACAAAATCTCATGTATAAGATTTTAAGGTTCTTTGTTTGTTTTTGCATTGTAAACATATATAAGATTATTTATATGTTCTTGCATTGTAATAAAAAAGATTCCAGAAGCTCATACAAATACAGTTATCAGAAGCAAGTCAATGAGGCCGCTGCGCGGACCAATTCAATAAAGTATATAACGTTATATATGTACAAGATGTTATGTTGACATTATATAAGGTTAAACCTATACAACCAAGATCATTTTAGGTGCCGCTGCGCGGACCAATTCAATAAAGTATATAACGTTATATATGTACAAGACGTTATGTTGACATTATATAAGGTTAAACCTAAACAACCAAAATCATTTTAGGTTTGCATCCTTAATATCGTTATTTGTGGTCTTCTGTCATGAGTGAATAAGTATATAACGTTAAATGCGAGCTAATGAAAGAGTATATAACATAAAATGTAAGTATTTTCATGTTAAATGTGAACTGATGAACGAGCATATAACGTTATATACAGTGTATCAGAAAAGGAAAATCTTCATGTAAGTATTTCACGTTAAATGTGAACTGATGAACGAGTATATAACGTTATATACAGTGTATCAAAAAAGGAAAATCTTTTGTCACTCTATTCCAACGTAACTGCTGGGATTTCAAACGTAGAACGGATAATGGGGGATAATTGGCTAAATTTATGGGATTTGAATGGAAGGCTAAACTTATGGAATTTGAATTGAAGGCTAAACTTATGGGATTTGAATGGAAAGGGTAATTTTGTCGGGCACTATTTCCCTTTTTAAATGCAGTGGACTTTAGGCTTTACCAAATACATATTAGTGGACTTAGTGGGTTAGAAATTTGATCAGTGGACTTAGTGGGTTAGAAACATGCTATAGTGGACCTCCCACCAATTTTTTATAGATTATTTTAAAGCTGCTGATTTTGCCACTTCCTTTTTTTGTTAACGTCACTCCCCTACAAGTATATTTTTCGTGCAAAAATACACTTGCAGGGGAGTGACGTTAACGAAAAAGGGAGTGGCAAAATCATTTGCCTTAGTTCAATATGGAAAGTGCAATAAAAATTGAGTAATGAATAGCCGTTGTATTTGATTTAAATATAGACCTGTTGTGGATTTAAAAAAAAAAAACTATTGGGAACCCGATATAAAAAATTGTTGAGAATAATAAAAATAGCTGTTGGTATTTACTAACAATTAACAAAAATAATTTATTGGCTAATTGGCATTCCAAAATTTGGGGAAATTACCATTCAGTGGGTGTTGGGGCAAATAAGCCCCAACTGATGGACTACTTTTTTGAAATTCACAAGTCATGGGAAGAAGAACATTAATTCCTAAGATATGGTATTCATAGACAAAAATACCTCTAATCCAAAATCCCACCACTCCTAGCTTTCATGAATTTATAATGGTGTTCATTCCTTCTCTACTCTCAAAAAGTTAGAATCCAGCCACCTCCATTGCCATAACCCATCGAAGAATCGAACCCATAATCACACAGAAGTAAAAAGGAAAATGAAGCAATGTTAATTTCCCACTCACTTCCTCACATCCACTCGATCTCTGCTCCTCTCAAGCTCTCTTCATTCTCTCTCCCCACCCACAAGTCACGACCATCTTTTCCACGGATCAAAGCTCTTGATCTTGATCAAAACACAGTTATCTCTCTATAACCTCCTCATTTTATGGGTTTGTCTTATTCAAAATGATTTCTGATGGGGAAGAACAAAATTTGGCAGATAGTAGTGGTGTCAGTTGGGGTTGTGAGCATTGCTATAGGAATCCCACCAGCGAAAACCCAGTAATTATGTGTGATTTTGGATTGAAAGGGATTGTGAGCATTGCTACAGCGAAAACCCGTTTCAATCCCCCCCACACACAGTATAGGAATCCCATCAATCCCCCCCACACACAGTATAGGAATCCCATCAGCGAAAACCCATTAATTATGTGGGATTTTGGATTGAAATGGATTGTGAACATTGCTACAGCGAAAACCCATTTCAAGGGCCCCCACACACACACACACACACATACCTCTTGTCTCTATCGTCTCTATTATACCCATTTCAATCCCCCTACTTTCATACCTCTTGTCTCTATTATACCCCCCTTTTTTTTACAAGTGCTATACCCATTTCAATCCCCCCCACTTTCATACTTCTTGTCTCTATTGTCTCCATTATCTGAGGTATAAAAGAGCAAGTCATTAATTATAATGGACTCTATTGAGTATTAGTAAAGACCAATCTTTCTGTTAAGATGGACGAAGTTATATTTTGTTGAGAACTTTGTCTCAAATAATTGACTGTTGTTTAAGGTATATAAGAACTAGTCATTAATTATAAAGGACAATGTTAGGTATCAGTAAAGATCAATCTTTCTGTTAACATCGACCAAGTCATATTTTTATAGAGAACTTTGTCCCAAATAATTGACTTTTGTTTGACGTATAAAAGAACTAGTAATTAATTATAAAAGACTACGTAAGGTATTAGTAAAGACAATTGGAACACTACCTGTACCTGTAACAACCCAAATTTTTGACCCAAATATTTTTTATTAGATCTACAAATTTTATTCCGGTGACATTATTATTAGTAAATTAGTTATAAAGATTTCTTTTTAGTATAGGTTCCATGTGTGTATTGTGTGCCACATACACCATAAGTTTTTTCCAAACCAATTTTTTTTTTGCAGCCGTATGCCTCTCTCTCGTCTCCCCTCTTTCTCTCTCACTTGCTCTCCACATCAAGTGAACCATCCCCCCTTATTTCTATTTTTTTTTGGCTAAACCTTTTTATCTTTCCAAGCATTCAATTTCCACCCTTATCCTCTCCCATTCCTTGGTCACCACTCCTCCTCCCACCTTATAAATACCACCCCCATCTTAGTTACAAATGAATCAAAGAAAAAAAGAAGAAGAAGAGGGTCTCACTCCATTAATGGAGGATTAGAGAAGAGAAACTTAGGTGGGTTTCGGTTGCACCATAGCCAGTTACCAATCGAGCCGCCCCATATTGTAGCACGTCCCCGAGCTTCACAGAGCCCAGTCCCAATCACCGAAGTCAGCCGGTGCCCCACTTCTCCGTCGACATCTTCATTTTACCGAAACCGTTTCGAAAACCGTTTCTCGCTTTTCGACCGGACCCAAGGTAGAACAACCCTCTCCTACTTCTCCCTAAGTGTATGTACTATGTACATGAAGTTTTTTTTTTTTAACAAGTTTCAATGGAGAAAATCGAACCCACGGATCGAAATTGTGAAATCCGACGTTTTCTTGTTTTTTTTTTTTTTCGAAAACCCACTATTCCTGGACGAAATATTTTTTGGAAGTTTAACACAAAAAAATACAGTTAACCCCCTTATGCTATTGAATGTATTGTTTTGGCCCAAAAGTTAATGATACGTCATTTACAAATTGTAGTTTTAACCCCAAGATAGTTAACCGTATAATTTCGGCCCAAGTAGTGTTAATAGAAGTACGATTTAGTCCTTTAATTAAATAAGGTTACTGTACTGGCCCGACAACGTATTTTTCGGTTACTAGTATAACCTCGGTTTTAAATTGATACTTGTTAACAAAATAAAATAGACTAATACAAGTCGAGGCTTAGGCTTTCTAGTAATTGAACAAATTTTTTTTAATAAAAACTTTCGGTATTAAATTTAACTTCTTGGTCATACAAGATTAAGGGCAACGGCCCATTCATAAAGAGTTATGTGATTGCATTACTTGTTATATGTTTTAATTATTATTTGATTAATTGTATATTACATCGATACTTGGTTTGAATGCAAGATTGGACCCTAGAGACATGAGGTAGTATGCGAATAGAATTCAACTAAACAATGCTAGGTAATGGATGAGTTGGAAAGTTATTTTTAGATTGCCTGCAGGCGTGGTTTTGGATGTGATGATTTGAAACTGGCAAAGTAAGCCCAGTGATGAATGTGATGATTTGAAACTGGCAAAGTAAGCCCAGTGATGAGTTGAAACTGGCAGAGTAAGCCCAGTAATGATTGTGAAGTGGTGCATAAAATAGGCGAACCCTAGTTATGATTCAGGCATGATAAGCTTTCTTTTTGTTGTAATGACAGGGATACACACTAGGTACTTAACTTAGGTGCAATCTGCGACAGCAAAAGAAAGTGATCTCATGGGATAGGGCAAAGCTAGTGGTTGGAGAGGAAAGATCTCGTGGATGAGATCTTAGATTTCACTTTAGGTTAATGGATAGTAATAAACTGGTTTATGTGAAATATCTTTGTTTTACTTTTTCGCATTATTATCCTGTTGCTGCTAGCTGTAAAGTAAGAGGGGTGGTTGGGTTGGATTATTCTACTGGGTGATTTATCAGTCACGGATACGTCTGTATCTTGGTAAATCGATTGCTTCGGTGATCAATTTGCCAGATGGCGTAGGATTCAATGGAGGGGATCCAATGATGGTGGAGTTCAACAAGGAAAGAATATCAGGAACGAAGATCAAGTGTGCTTGGGATTCGTATCAAGACTAGAGTCAGCTCTGAAGTTAATGTATTTTGAATCAGTAAATCTATCTTAAGATTGTAATAGCTAAACCTTTATTTTAAAAAATTATATTTATTTAGCAAAATTTCTTAAGAAAATTATTTTATATTGCTTCCAAAAAAGGGCATTACAAATGTATCAGAGCATAGGTTCAACCCTCGGCCTTGGGTAGATTGGGTAGACCACACTCTTCGAGCGTAAATTTGAGTAGCTAAACGTTTACCGAATTTATTACTTCTCTAAAACCACGAGATATCCTACCTAAGTATATCATATAAATATTTACCTGTTGTGACTCAAACTCCGAGGAGTTACGAAATCAACATTGACTCCAATCAGAAGGAAGCGATAAGAGAGTCGTTCTTTTTATAATTGGCTGGTTGATCAAACGAGACGAAGAATCCCAGTACAAAGAAGACAAAGAGACAAACCTCGACAATAGAAGAAGAGTACTTGTCGAAGAAAAATTTCCTTTCACAAGACAGAAAATGATCGAAAATAGGGTAAGATGAGTGTGAGAACGTTGTTGCATGCATCCCATTTCGAGAACCAGATATTTAGAAACTCTCAAGACCTCGAACCTAACTTTGTGGAGTAGTCGCTACAAGATTGGTACAAAAGGTCAACGACGTCACTTTCAAAACCAGAGTGTTCCGTGAACTCCCTGCCCTAAGTCGTTCCTTGACTTAACTCAAAACTCAAAGCCCTCCGTCCTTTAAGTCACTTTCAGATAAGAAAGGTCAATAGCTTCAGAAAATGAGAAAAATTGTACGCATTGCAATCACATAAGAACAGCTTCCTTAGTTAGCTTTCCAGCAAGTCAAGGACAATGAAGAGGACGAGAGCACACCCCTCCCCGAGAGGTGCACTCCCTATATACCGTCTCTTTCCTCTTTGGGTCGTTCACTCACTTCCTCGTATGCTGCTGTCACCTCACGCTTTATGTGCTCCCGGTGACATCGCTATTAGTCCGTTCGCTCCCTCCTTTCAATAAGCCATCTGTTCCGCTACTCTCGGGCCTAACGACTAGTTAGTCCCTTCGCTCGCTATAGAAAAAGAACGAGAGCCAATACTAAGACTGCTTTTCGGCCGGCCGGAGAGACTTTCGTTGTTGCAATGTCCCTTTACCGGCGAGGCGCGAGACGAGGACCACTTCTGATCCGCCTGCGGGCGGTGTTCTCAAACGGCGAAGCCTTTGGTCCCGCCCGGAAACCTCGAAATGCCGTAAGTGAGCAATGAACCTTCTGGTCCGTATCTAGTTTTCTAAGACTAGATGCACAAGGTTCGATCAAGACACTATATTGCGGGATCGTAAACAAGAAATCCCCCTTAGTCGACAGATCGAATGATTCAAGACCAGAAGACAAGACGGCATTGCTTGTTCCCGCGAGCCTAATAAGCTATAAACTCGATCGAACACTCACCATGGTGCGAGATGCTATCTGCTACACTCGGGAACGTCCAAGGTTACGATAATCTAGCTTCGCGAGGTTCCTTAGTGTCTGGGGTGACTTGCGACAAGCACCTGGGGCTAGAACCGTAACCGAAAGACATGCCAAACCATACTTCGATAGTAACGCTATACGGGGGGAAAACGGGGTTTGGGGAGTCGGATAGGAAACTACCTTCAATGAGAGAGTAAGGACGGCTATACAGCTTCCTAGCTCAATCTCTGAAGTAATCTTTCTTGTCCCCCCCCAGACCCCCCCGGAAAACGTTCATCCTGTCGACCCCACCAGTAGGGACAAAACGCAATGACATCGTTGCCCACAATGATTCTGTGAAATTCGAGATCAATGCCAACTCAAACCCCAATGCAATACGGGTATCAGCAAGGATGTGCAACTCATACGAGCGATTACTGCCATGACTACGCCTAAACTCCCACCTCAAGCTCCAAACGCCACTCGTCCTTAAAAGAAGGATAGATCATAGTAGAAGGAGTCTTAGCCCTACGTTTGACTTGTGATTCTTAGGTCATAAAGGAATTGACTTTGATGTCAAGGTGCAACTATTAGCCAATCGCGTTATTACGAAAGTGATAAGAGAAGCGAAAAATCATTTGAGGTCTTACTCATTTAAGGGGGGTTTTTCTACACCTAACGCACACAAATCAAGCGGTGTGATAAGCCCTCTGAATGGTTAGCGAGTCTTAAGTTGAAAGAAATGGATCGTATGGAGTTAGGCCTTCCTCACATCACCTACGAATACAAGGACATGTTCCCTGAGAAATTGCCGGGATCACCGCCAACAAGAGAATTGGATTTTACTATCGAGCTACTAGCCCCATTTCTTTGGCCTTGGATCGGATGGCTTCAGCAAAACTATGAAAGTTCGAAACACAATTGTAGGAACTTTTAAATAAAAGGGGTTTTGTCCGACCCTGTACTTCACCGTAGGGAGCCCCTGCCTACTTATCAAGAAGAAACACTCCGACTTTGAATCAACTACCGTCAACTCAACAAAGTCGCGATCAAGAACCGATACCCTCTACCGAGAATAGACGACTGGTTCGACTAATTGAGAAGGTTGACTTATTGATCTAAAATCCAGATACCATCAAGAGATTGTGACATATCCAAAGATGTCATTTCGCACACACTACGAGTTGTAGTCATGCCTGTTAGACTAACCAATGCCCTCGCCATTTTAACGTGTCTGATAAATCGGATTTTCATGCCGTACTGGGACAAGTTTGTAGTAGTGTTCATTGATGATATTATTGTATACTCTCCAACGGAGAAAGAACACGAAAACCACTTGAGAATTGTCCTACAAGTACTTCGAGACAAACATTTATATGCGAAGGCCAGCAAGTGTGAATTTTGGATGAAAGAAATCAAATTCGTAGGACACATGGTGTCAAAGAAAAGAATCCCAGTTGACGACAACATGGTAGAAGAAGACCCTCCACGGTGTTCAAGATTAAAAGTTTCTTGGGATTAGCAAACTACTACAGAAGAGTCATTTAAGATTTCTCCATTTTGAGTTAGCCAATGACTCGATTGACTCAAAGAAGGGTTAAATTCGAATGGCATGAAGCATATGATAAATCATTCCAAGAACTTAGGAACAGATTAACCAACGCCCCTATATTAACCATCCCGAACGGAACGTGGAGTATGCAGTGTGCTGCGACGCATCCAAGGATGGATTAAGTGCGGTACTCATACAAAATGGAAGGATAGTCGCTTACGGATTCCAACGATGGAGGCAGCAGGAAAGGGGCTATCCAACTCATGATTTGGAGTTGACAACAGTAGTGTTCGTCCTAAAATATTGGCGACATTATCTATACGGAGAGCAGTTCGAGGAAAGACAAACGAGGTGGCTGATGCGCTGAGTCGTAAGAACAGTGGACAAGTGGCTCGTTTTGCTATAAGAGAATAGAATATGATAGAAGCCATCAGTAGACTTAATTTGCAGCCAACCATAGAAGATGTCAATTATCAACTATAAAAGCAGCAGCCGGATGGACAATCCATGCTTACGAGAGCCTTTGCCTCTAGGAAAGAATTTTTGTACCAGACATGTGTACCCTTCGGGAAGCAGGACTTAAGAAGTTTCATCACTCTAATTTTGCCATCCACCCAGGGAGCACCAAGAAGTACGAAGATCTCTGCCGACAAAACTGGTGGGGTGGAATCAAGAAGTACGTGGCCGAATATGTTTCCACGTGTCTCACCTGCCAATAAGTAAAAGCAGAACAACAGAAGCCCGATGGGACCCTACAACCTTTACCTATAATAGCTTGCAAAAGCATTAAGAACCGATTCTCGTCTCAGTACTTACACCACAACCTTGCCTTCCAATAAGGCTGAAATACCCCAAGCGTAGGGCTAGGTCGTCGATAGCATAATAATCGAAAAGTTCAGGATCCTACCCACAGAAAATTGAATATAGCTTAATCAGATTGTAGGTTTTATATGGTGAATTGCGGCGTTTAAGACGGCCAACTTGGTTTTGCTTTAAAAGTGGAAATACTAAGTAAAAGACTATAAATGAGCTTTATAAACTAGAAGAGGCAAGTCTAGGGATCGTCTTTCCCTTGACAAAGGCCGTTACCGGTTCTCAATTATAACTCAAGCGAGAGTTACGACCGCGTGCTCACGCTCAGAAGATTTAGCTTTGAAGACTACGTTTAACAACAGATGTGATTAAACAAAACAAAACCAACCTATTTTTGCTAATGTATCTAACATGTAGGAGGCCACGAGCCCTCGGTATGCCGCTTGCCAAGAACGCTTGACTAAACTACATACTAAAGAGTTAACACTCCTCGCTTAGACCAAAATGGCTAGGTTAGTTCGATTCCGAAAACCATGATTTTAAGCCCGAAGGTTTGAGAACCAAATAACAACCTAAGTCATTAGGATAGATTAACCCAAGACTTAACCAAGTAAACTACTCACACATGGCTAAAAGACTAGAAAGCATGCTAGAGAAAGAAAACATGATTACCGATGAAAATGGAAATAAACGTGATATTAGTAAGGATCTCAACCGTAGCTACAACATTAATAAACGAGAAAACAATAAAAGACTAATACCTTAAGGAGTTCTTGAAGGAATTGACTCAAAACCTTCAAAGCATTAATGGAGTTCTCTCCTAGAGAAAAAATTTAAGCTAAAACATAAAGTAGATAATGAACTAAGGGGAGAGAGAGAGGTATATATATACATCACACCCTCTCTCTCCACAAAATATCCCAACAGTTGCCAAAAGTGGCAAGTATTCCATAAGTGGCAAGTCCAAAAAGTAGCAAAGAACTGTCCGTAAGCACATGGTATCGATACAACCAAAATGATTGTATCGATACTATTTTGACGTTTTCTTCAATCCCTCTGTTTCCTTATGGTATCGATACGGCAAAAATTGTTGTATCGATACCACACTGTTATGGAAGATTTTGACTGAACTTTGTGGGCTTGCTCCGGACACTCCCGAACTCGGATTTGGGTGTTCCTTGGACCATTGGAAAGCTCGTCAAGTCTACTTTCTAACCCAAGTGGTTTGGATCCAACATGATTTGTACATCAAAAGATATGACAATTCTACCCTCAGCTGGTCGGAAAATGAAAAGTTTTGGCAAAATGCTCACATCTCCTTCAATTCCCTTGACCCTTGGGCGACCCGAGCAACCTCCAAACCATCTCTTCATGACTCTTCGAGCACCACAACGGGGTGGCACATGCCCTTGAGCACTTGGTTGCACTCGGAGCATCCTTTGGCGTTCAAAACCGCCTTATTAGCACGGTTTACCTGAAATACATAAAAACCTACCTTACGTGCAATATCGCAATAAAAGCTAAATAAACGCAAGATAAAACAACATAAAATGGGACTAGTCGTACCAAATATCTACAATATTGGGTGCTCATCACTCAGCATTGCCTTCCATCCGCAAACAAACAAACAAACAATCCTAAGGGACGATCCAGATCTTAAAAGACATGCTCCGTATTGGACTTTAAAAGAAGCTGGGAACGCCATCTGCCTCTAGTAGAGTTTGCCTACATCAATGACTATCAATTCAGCATAGAGATGACACCATGCGAAGCTTGTAAGAACGACCTTGTCAAATTGCTGATTTGATTGGACTAAATTGGGAGAAGCAAGCCTATTAGGACCAGAGTTAGTTCGAAAGGCAACATAAAAGGTTGAGACCATTCGCCAATGACTTATGGTTGCGCAGAGCCGACAAAAATAACTGCGTTGACAAAAGGACTAGGGCGTTCAGGCTGGAGAACACGTGTTCTTAAAGATTAGACCATGAAAATGAGTTATTTTGTTTGGAAAGAAAGAGAAACTGTCACCGCACTACATTGGCCATTTTTAGAAATCTTAGAAAAGATTGGGAAAGTAGCACATCATGTGGCACTGCAGCCACAACTGGAGCGACTTCGCAACATATTCCACGTGTCTATGCTCGAAAAAAAATATATATATATACACACACACTTGTCACACCTTTCCTCCAACATTAATTGAGAACATCACCTTCAAGGAAAAGCCAATGGAGATCAAGGATCATAACGAGATGTATGTCCATGGACAAAACCACCCAACATGTCAGAATTCTTTGGCGACATCGAGAAATCGAGGAATAAACTGGGGAACGGACCGATACTATGCGCACCAACTACCGTGTCTACTGCTCCCCAATTTTGATGACGAAATTATTTTAAAGGGGCTAGGTTGTAACAACCCAAATTTTTGACCCAAATTTTTTTTATTAGATCTACAAATTTTATTCCGGTAAGATTATTTTTAGTAAATTAGTTATAAAGATTTCTTTTTAGTATAGGTTCCATGTGTGTATTGTGTACCACATACACCATAATTTTTTTCCAAACCAATTTTTTTTTCCAATCGTATTCCTCTTTCTCTTCTCCCCTCTCTATCTCTCTTACTTGCTCTCCACACAAAGTGAACCATCCCCCCTTATTTCTATTTTTTTTTGGCTAAACCTTTTTACCTTTCCAAGCATTCAATTTCCACCCTTATCATCTCCCATTCTTTGGTCACCACTCCTCCTCCCACATTATAAATACCACCCCCCCTTTCAATTACAAATGAATCAGATAGAAAAAGAAGAAGAAGAGGGGCTCACTCCACTAATGGAGGATTAGAGAAGAGAAACTTAGGTGGGTTTCGGTTCCACCATAGCCAATCACCAATCGAGCCGCCCCATATTGTAGCACGTCCCTGAGCTTCACAGAGCCCAGTCCCAATCACCGAAGTCTACCAGTGCCCCGCTTCTCCGTTGACATCTTCGTTTTACCGAAACCGTTTCTCATTTTTCGACCGGACCCAAGGTAGAACAACCCTCTCCTACTTCTCCCTAAGTGTATGTACTTTGTACAAGAAGTTTTTTTTTTTTTAACAAGTTTCAATGGAGAAAATCGAACCCACAGATCGAAATTGTGAAATCCGACGTTTTCCCTTTTTTTTCTCGAAAACCCACTGTTCCTGGACGAAATATTTTTTGGAAGTTTAACACAAAAAAATACAGTTAACCCGGCCCCTTATGCTATTGAATGTATTGTTTTGGCCCAAAAGTTAATGACACGTCATTTACATATTGTAGTTTTAACCCCAAGATAGTTAACGGTATAATTTCAGCCCAGGTAGTGTTAATAGAATTACGATTTAGTCCTTTAATTAAATAAGGTTACTGTACTAGCCCGACAACGTATTTTTCGGTTACTATTATAACCTCGGTTTTAAATTGATACTTGTTAACAAAATAAAATAGACTAATACAAGTCTAGGCTTTCTAGTAATTGAACAAATTTTTTTTAATAAAAACTTTCGGTATTAAATTGAACTTCTTGGTCATACAAGACTAAGGGCAACGACAGATTCATAAAGAGTTATGTGATTGCATTACTTGTTATCTGTTTTAATTATTATTTGATTAATTGTATATTGAACCGATACTTAATTTGAATGCTAGATTGGACCCTAGAGACATAGGGTGGTATGCGAATAGAATTCACCTAGACGATGCTAGGTAATGGATGAATTGGAAAGTTATTTTTAGATTGATTGCAGGCGTGATTTTGGATGTGATGATTTGAAACTAGCAAAGTAAGCCCAGTGATGAATGTGATGATTTGAAACTAGCAAAGTAAGCCCATTGATGAGTTGAAACTGGTAGAGTAAGCCCAGTGATGATTGTGAAGTGGTGCATAAGATAGGCAAAACTTATTTATGATTCAGGCATGATAAGCTTTCCTTTTGTTGTAATGAGAGGGATACACACTAGGTACATAACTTAGGTGCAATTTGCGACAGCAAAAGAAAGTGATCTCATGGGACAGGGCATAGCTAGTGGTTGGGGAGGAAAGATCTCATGGATGAGAGCTTAGATTTCACTTTAGGTTAATGAATAGTAATAAACTGGTTTATGTGAAATATCTCTGTTTTACTTTTTCGCATTATTATCCTGTTGCTGCTAGCTGTAAAGTAAGAGGGGTGGTTGGGTTGGATTTATTCTACTGGGTGATTTATCAGTCACGGATACGTCTGTATCTTGGTAAATCGATTGCTTCGGCGATCAATTTGCCAGATGGCATAGGATTTAATGGAGGGGATTCAATGATGGTGGAGTTCGACACGGAAAGAATATCATGAATGAAGATCAAGTGTGCTTGGGATTCGTATCAAAACTGGAGTCAGCTCTGAAGTTAATGTATTTTGAATCAGTAAATCTATCTTAAGATTGTAATAGCTAAACTGTCACACCCTTGATTTTCAACATAAATAATAATAACATTTAATAATTAAAAATCTTCACCGGAGTTACAATTAATAACCCAAAAGATAGTTTAGTTCCCAAATCCACAAATCTACCCATAACTTACAAAATTCCACAATAGAAAATACGATACAATGCAGTTTAGTTTACAAAGATAGACAAGTGCTCCTAAAAACAACTTTAAATGACGACATTAGCATGCACTCCAAACACTCCATGACAGTGGCAAAGTTGGTACAAGCTTCAAGTTAAGTTGGTGACTTTTGATCATTCCAAGTTTCATGGAGTTCAGCTTGTAATACTCCTATTGTCATGAAGGCTCCTTTTAGTAAGATTGCACTATTTGTAATCTTTTGCCATTTGTTTTGTTTCCCTCTAATAGATGGATAGGAAACAGATGTTTCACTTTATTCTAGTCCTATGTAGCCGTTTGGCGTAGGCTTTCTCTGTATCTAGGTTACTTTATTTTTTCCTATTTCTTTCCTCCACCTCCTGGGGTTTGCCCCTTGTAGGCTGTACATTCGGTTATCCTTTTTTAATTTCAAGCTAATTTACCCAAAAAAAAAAATGTACCTGAAAATGATAGGTTGAGCTACACTAGCCCAATAGAGAAATCTATACACACGCTATATGAAAATATGATGAATCATGCATCATGAATGAGTGAGTATTGATAGATATGCCCAAAGTATGAATGGTTATCAACAAGCTCCTAAATGTCACTAATCGATTACTTCTTAGACTAAATACGTTAATAAACTCAAGCCAACCCACGCTAGTCTATAAACCACACTCCATATCATCTTTTCATACTTCGTACGATACTACAATTTTCTCTCGTGTCCACATTTATCATCACAAAACCCCTTTATTGCAAAACCTTTCCATTCTTTAATCAAGTATTTCCCATCGATAATCGCTAGGGTCACCTCAGGTCTAGTTCCCTCGAGCGCAGGGTCACCCCGAGTCTATTCCCTCAATAACAATAATCATTTGGGTCACATCGGGTCCATTTCCCTCGAGCGTAGGGTCACCTCGAGTCTATTCCCTCAATAAGAATAATCATTTGGGTCACCTCGGGTCTAGTTCCCTCGAGCACAGGGTCACCCCGAGTCTATTCCTTCCATAACAACCACTTGGGTCATCCTTCACACTTTTCATAATCGTCATCAATCTATCGGTCATACCACAAAACTTCAATCAACCTTTACATAACTCCACACATGTACATGTTCATGCCTTTTCATTAGTTTACATATCCGCATCCTACATAATGTACTAAGCCCATATACGTAATCTTGTAATACTCTATTCATTTGTTTCTATGCTTGAACCTTATAGGACGAATGCCCAAAGAATTGAAAGATTCGACGAGTCGTGAGGACACAAGTTTTTATATCATCTCAAATTGTTCTGTTTCAACATCGATTTCACTTTAATCATTCTAAACAATCAACTACATCATAACATCGGTTACATTTCAAAACTTTCCAAACTGTCAACCACATCATGACTCCAACTAATTAACAAATACACGCCCTCCCTTTAAGCATACCACAATACAACACGTAAAGTACCAATCCATCACCACCCTACGGCATACCTCTTGCTACTATTGACACCTAGACTTCATGGAATAAGCACCAAAGGAATTAGATGAAAACAACAAGACAGATCTTGAGAACACGGATTTCGGTCTTACCTTTTCGAATCACTAGATGGACACCCATCTACCCATTCACATTCACCAAAAAGCCTTGCAGAACCTACGACACCCTTAAACCACCTTACGATACATCCTCCGTTTACAACGATACTAAAGTTACATTTAACGAGCGTCTCGAGAATGGAAACACCAATGAGTCAACAAGGGTCGAACAACCATGTTTAGAGAAGGTCTAAAGACGTTTAAGAGGTGCTAGAAACGATCGGGTGTCAAAACGATGAAATATAGAACAAAAGCAAGAAAATTGTCTATATGGATCTGGTATCGAAACGGCAAAACGCCATATCGATACGGAATTCAAATCAGAAATTCTGAAGCTACTATTTTAAGTGGTATCGATACGGCAAAAGCTCGTATCGATACGGAGACATTACGAGCAGCGATTTCTGCAGATTTTCAAGAAACGAAACCCAACAACAACAAACAATCTAAAGCATGATCAAGGTGCAAAAATCAACACATAAACATATAACAAGTGCAAGAAATCCCTACCTCGAAGTCGGAGAGCAAACACGCAAAGAGATCGGGCCATGCGAACCTTTGAACTCGAACTTCGAAATACGCCCAAAATACTCCTCTTCGAGCCAAACCAGACAAGCTACGAACTCAATGGCACGTGAGGAAGATGGAGAAATGGTTGGGTTCTTTGGGTTTTGAGCTTTGGTGGTGGAATGAGAGAGAGAGTGTGAGAAGCCGAGAGAGAGTCGGACGGGAGGGAGAGAGAGGAAAGAGTTGGGATTTTAATCCCTTACTCCCATACTCATCTTTACTAACATATACAATAATCACACTTGCACTCCCTCCACTAACAATTCTTTCATATAACCCCCGAATCAAATAAACTCAACAAATTTCATATTTTCCTCATTTATAATATCGAATAAACCTTTGAATAATTTCCTGAAATTACGGGTCCTTACATAAACCTTTATTTCGGAAAATTATATTTATTTAGCAAAATTTCTTAAGAAAATTATTTTATATTGCTTCCAAAAAAATCGGGGCGTTACAGTACCAAAAAATTTATCATGGGAATTGCTGTTCTAATCCAATTTCCAAATCCCTCTTCGACATTCCGATACCCCCAATTCCTCCACTGTCCCTTCTCTCTCTCCCACCAAATTAGCCAAAACATCTTTTCGTATTATTTGAGTTATAAAAGAGCAAGTGATTAATCTTTCTGTTAACATAGACCAAATCATATTTTTTAGAGAACTTTGTCCCAAATAATTGATTATTGTTTGAGGTATAAAAAGCAAGTCATTAATTATAAAAGACTACTTTAGATATTAGGAGAGACCACATGAACACTACTCTATAAATCCATCACAAAACCCATTTGAAATTAAAAAATACATAAATATTGAAAAAATATATAGATATGTACAGATTCTTAAGAAAGAAAGAAGGAACGTGCAATCCCTACTACTACCAAGTTTCTTTAATATAGGAGTGGGAAGCAGAAGAGAAGAAGGAAGACTTTAAAGAAGAAGAAGAAAGAGAAATCCCCCGAAAGCCAGCCATCGTTATCGCCATTACTGGTTTTCTTTTTTTCTTTTTTCTTTTTTCTTTTTTTTTTCCAACTTAAGACTTTTGTTTCTTTGGTATAGGTTCAAATCATTTATTAACTCGTGCCGATACTTTCTTCACCTCTCCGGATTCTATGCCAATAGCCATGCGTTCCAATTCCCTTGACCCTTGGGCGACCCGAGTAACCTCCAAACCATCTCTTCATGACTCTTCGAGCACCACAACGGGGTGGCACATGCCCTTGAGCACTTGGTTGCACCCGGAGCATCTCTTGGCGTTCAAAACTGCCTTATTAGCACGGTTTACCTGAAATACATAAAAACCTACCTTACGTGCAATATCGCAATAAAAGCTAAATAAACGCAAGATAAAATAACATAAAATGGGACTAGTCGTATCAAATATCTACAATATTGGGTGCTCATCACTCAGCATTGCCTTCCATCCGCAAACAAACAAACAAACAATCCTAAGGGATGATCCAGATCTTAAAAGACATGCTCCGTATTGGACTTTAAAAGAAGCTGGGAACGCCATCTGCCTCTAGTAGAGTTTGCCTACATCAATGACTATCAATTCAGCATAGAGATGACGCCATGCGAAGCTTGTAAGAACGACCTTGTCAAATTGCTGATTTGATTGGGCTAAATTGGGAGAAGCAAGCCTATTAGGACCAGAGTTAGTTCGAAAGGCAACATAAAAGGTTGAGACCATTCGCCAATGACTTATGGTTGCGCAGAGCCGACAAAAAGAGCTACGTTGACAAAAGGACTAGGGCGTTCAGGCTGGAGAACACGTGTTCTTAAAGATTAGACCATGAAAATGAGTTATTTCGTTTGGAAAGAAAGAGAAACTGTCACCGCACGACATTGGCTATTTTTAGAAATCTTAGAAAAGATTGGGAAAGTAGCATATTGTCTGGCACTGCAGCCACAACTTCTGGCACTGCAGCCACAACTGGAGCGACTCCGCAACGTATTCCACGTGTCTATGCTCGAAAAAAAAAAAATATATGTATCTATATACACAAACACACACACACTTGTCACACCTCGGTGGTACGTAATAGTCATTTAACATGACCCTTCCATGTATTCAGAATTTGTAAACCTCTGTTTCATGTTTAGAAGAATTTCACAAAAACTACTAGAGCTCGTTCCAGAAGAATTTCCCCCTCAAATTTCAAACGGCAATTAATGATATCGTTACAATCTCTCTCTCTCAACCCCAATACCCCATACACCGCCACAGACGAAACAAACAAACAAACGGATCCCTAAAAATAAGGAAATACAAGTGCAGTGGGGACCACAGTGGGGATCCCAACGGTGTCATATTTCTGTGCGTTGCGCTCCTACTCCGCTCATACTTCCACCTTTCTCGCTCTCTCTCTCTCTCTCAAAATACAGAGCATCGAGCATTGACGCTCCCATCGATTCCTTCTCTCTCCATCGATTCCTCGAAGGCTTTCTCACCGTACCACCACATTGACGCTCAATCCCATATCTACACCGCCGCATTCGAGATTGCTCGTTTTTGCCACCTCCATTAACGGCCTCTCTGGCTCCACAACGGCCACTCCCACACCCGAAACCCCTCACAGACGATCGAAACCACCTCCTCTCTCCCTCTCCCAGGGAAACGAAGACTCCAAACATCTATCCACCACCTCTGCTATTGGCGGCGATGCATCCTTCGTCCGCGCCACCGGCGGCGAGGCCGGCTCTGCGATTTCGCTCGCCTCGGCCAAGGACTGGAAGGGTTAGGCATAGCTGTTTGGATAGGTGTGGGTTTTTAAAGGAGCGGTTTTGCAGTCAAGTTTCAATTTAAATAATAAAGGTTTTCGACCAGAACCTCACATTTATCTACTTCTATACGTTTATCTACTTCTATTAGGGTTTTCTTTTGACGTAAACATTGTTCTACAATGAAATTTCAGAAATCTTGAAGGAATCTGGGTGGGGAGGAAAAGAGGGAGAGAAAGAAGAGAAGATGACGGCGACGACGCAGCCAATATTTTTAGGGGTCGATTCTGAATGTATTTCCTCCTCTCCGTAAAAACACAGGTATCGATCTCTTACATTTTTTCAAAAGATTTGCTTGTAATGTATATTATTGGATGTCTCTGTCTGCTGCTTCATTGTTTTTTTTTTTTCCCTTCGATTACTTCTTCGTTTTCTGATTCGGTTTATCATCTTCTTTTGGGTCTAGAATGATACATGATGTCTGTTCGCCGTCTGACGAAAATAGGGTATGTTCTCCATGTTTTCATTTATCGCAAACCAAACAACCCCAAAACAAAAAAAAAAAGTAAAAGGAAGTTTCAAGTTGCTCTGTTATGTAGAATCTCCATGAGGATTTCCAGTTTGACCTCTGAGATTTAGTTCTTTTCCCATGATTTTATTTGGAATAAGTTGTGATTGGGGTGGGTTTTGTGTATTTTCAGCGAGTTGGTGCCTCTCTCTATCAAGAAAGCTCTATTGTTATTTGGGTGATGCAGATCGAGGATTAAAGGCCCCAAAAGGTAATTTTCTGAGTGCTTTTTCATGATTTCGACTGGATTCAAGTTGTGATTTAGGTGTGTTTTGTATATTTTCAATGGGTTGGTGAAGAAGAAGGGTAAAACAAAATAAGGAATTGCAAATTGTGAGTGACTTCTATTATCTTTCTCTTTTTATTATGGGTTTTGGTCTAATTCACACACATGCTTTGATTACTTTTTTCCCTTTTGTATGTCTTAACACTTGTTAAGATGTCATTAAACAAGCCTAAAAGACAAGCCTAAAGGACAGAAAGAAACCACGCCCTTCGGTTTTAGGGGTGTACTGATGTATTTTTTCAAAAAAATAACAAAGACGGGCAGATAGTTAGAACCATGGTATTCAAGTTGTGTAATTATTCGAAAATATATTGATTGTCTTTGTCGTTTCTTTGGATATAGGTTGTTTCTTATTTTCCCTCACATGTTATGAATTTATGATAGGAAGAGGATTTGATTGGTTTGGCCAACACCATCACCACCACCACCACCACCACTTATTTTGCTATTTTCACAAATTGGGAATTGTAAAAAAAAGTTTGCTCTGATAGTTCTCCTTTAGATCACAAATCTAGCTTTGTGCTAAAAAGATTCTAGTTTTTTTTTTTTGTCCTGTCCAAGTGTGCTTTGCTAACACGATGGAGGTATGATTTTATTTCTTGCATTTTTATTTCCATTTGAGGAGTTAGAACTAATGACTTTACAGTACAGATACTCACAGTTTGTCATTTTGGCTTTCTTCCCAATGCTACGATGGGAAAATACTTTTGGTTGGTCCACTTATTTTGTTTGCCAAACAGCCAAGGCACTCTTAGTATTTTTTGGTGAGCTATGCAACCCGATGGACTCCTTTCTAGTACCATCGGATTCACCTAAAAAAATGGAGTTCTATAGCTTCTCATACAAATTTACTTAATTTTGTATGAAGTTAGTTATGAATTGGATAGGAAGTATCGATAGTTGGGTTGAAGGACTAGGAATGGGTTAGAATGTTGTTGCCTTGGTGATGCTGCAATTTCTATTGCTTTGTGACATCACCTAAGTATAGAGAGTAGAAGGAAAAAAGCAATAGATGAATTAATTCGAGTTGTTTAGAAGGGTAGTCTTGTTCTGATTACTGTTTGGGCTGCAGAACAAGATGATAGGTCGTTGGTTAATGAATGGACCCCACTGACGGATAAGTATGTTGAGGAGTGGATAGGACCAAGTGACCTTTGTATGCACAACCCTCCATCCTTGTGACCTTGGAAAGCATCCCCCAAGCTGAGGAAAATAGAATGGGAAAAAATATCATGGATACTTCTTTGATTATGAAGTTGCCAAAACTATGCATGCAACTTCTCGAAGCGAAGGTAACCTATTGGCAACTTCTCGATTACTTCTTGCTTCCTTTATGTGTTTGTTTGGGCTATATGAGAAAGGAAACGCTTGCTTTGGTCTGTTTTGGGAGAGGTATATTTGCGTTGTTTTTCAGCTACGACGAACTCAAGATGTTTGACTCCGAGTTCATCAACGTCGACCAGGCCGTCCTCTTCGATCTCATTCTGGTTCTGTCGATATTGTGCGTTTTGTTCTTCCTTTTGATTTCTTGATGCTGAAACCTTGACATGGGTTTTCTGTAGATTGTGATTTTTTTCTCTCGTTTTGACGATATTTTTTTCCCTGTTTATATATGATTCTATTAACTCTGGAGTTTGAGGTTAAGATTGTAATGCTGTAAGCTGTTTTTGTATTGGAAACATCACCTTCAGGAGTAATAAATATTTTGGGGACATGTGTGAGGCATTGTTATATGCTTTGAGTCTTTGTGCATATGTCATTGATGATCTTCTAACATCAGTTAGAAACTTAGGCCCCGTTCGTTTTGGTATTTTGGATTTTGATTTATAGGTAATAAGTGTAGAGAAAAATAGAGTAATGATTGAAAATAGGGGTAATGATTGGAGAGAGAGAGAGAGAAAATGAGAGTAATGATTGGAGATAAATAGGATAATGATTAGAATCCAAAATCCAAAACCCTTAAACGAACGGAGTCTAAAGCTTTCCATACTGGTGATATTGCGATGTTGGTTTCCTTCTGTAGCGAAACAAGTGGAATAATGCCAAAATTCTGGAAGGATGGTTTTGCTGATGAGTTTTGGACTAACTAAAAGGCAATTGTACCATACAAGCAATATCTGTTATCCTTTCTTAGATGCGTAACATTTTTATGGGTTGTTTGTCCACTCTATCTGTCCTCGTTGTGTCAGAATGGTCATACTATTGTGAGCCTCCTAAAATTATGAACAGTGCTGAAAACTTGGGGTAGGTCCTTCGAGGTGACCATATAGAAAATTTGATGTACACTGGGGGCATCTAATTCGATTCCTTCTTTTTCAACTTATTGTTGGAAACAACATCCTTAAATGTTATTTTTCCTTTCATGAAATGAAATTAGAAATTTTCTAATTATTTCAGTTCAATATAAGGGAGGAGCACCCATGCAAAGTAGCATGTGGAGTCGAAGGTCATGATTGGATCACGGCGTCTAAGAAAACTAGCTGTACGAGAATTGCTTATGGGTAATTACTTTAGTTGTTAATATGTCTTCATGCCATGCATATCTTAATATCTTGAAATCAAGGGTTTGGGGAGTTCCAATGACTAGACAGCGGACACCCACCTAGACTGGTACTTATACCTCGGTAACATAGAACAACATAGTGCCAAAGGTGTGACCCGTGGTATACAAGTACACAAAAGAAAATAGTAGACCTGATTATGAAATCTTCAAACTAGCTGTTGTTGAAATACAGAGAATATGAGCAAAGATGCACTCTTTTTGCGACCATTTGTGCAGTAGGATCATAAATTGACCATTCACTTCATGCATTGGTGCATCACTACCCTCAAAGGAATATAGGTTAATTCCATGTTACAAAATGCTTCAAATAAATGACCAGCTCCCTTGCTACCTGGTAATGATAAAACCATCGTCTTCTCCCTCCTCCCTACCCCTTTTGAACCCATGCATCTGCTTCAAAGTTGATGGTCTCTTAATTTTTGCTATGCCACTCATTGGTGTCAAAGATTCAAAGCAGATGGGACTGATACCATAAAACTTTCTAAATCCCTAGTGTGACTCAACCAAATCTGAACACAAATTTAGGACAAAAAATCCAACGATTAGACGCTGGTTTTGATTGTTAAGCACTTTAATATTTGTAATGCCAAAAAATTTATCGAAAACTTACTGAACTTGTTCTCCCTTCTTTGTGTTAGTGATCTGTTGTTTTGCGAAGATTTTATTGATGAAACTGGGTATATATTAGGCTTTCGAGTGCTTTGCTTTTTAATTTACCTTTGTATAGGGATTTTTTTTGCTTCCCTGTCAATGCGGAGGAATCTCAGTCACCTTCGTGACTTGATTGAACTCAAATTTGTTTTAGTCGGCTAGTCATGTTTTGGTGTGTGCGATCATGCTAGACTTGCTAGTTCATAATTAGCATTTGTATGAATGCTTTGGAGTGTGAACCTAACCATGGCGCTTTTGTTAAGCGGCCAATTGTTATTTGGTATATAAATTATATTCGATATTCGATTGTTGCCCACAAGTGACTAATAACAAATTGTAATTGTGATGTGTTCATTCCCTTTTTTTGCAGCTCATGATGACTGAAGAGTATCCCGCTCGACTCCTTAAATTGGTTAGTGAAAAGGCCAAGAAAAGAGCAAGAGAACTCTTGTGCTTAATCGATGATATGCGTTGTTTGTCTACTAAAATTATTGCCTTGGAAATTATGTTACATAGTTCTGTCAACAAAGATGTCTCCATGTATTTTCTGCTCGTCATTTACTCTTGTACCTTTGTACCTTGGGATACTTTGGTTGTAGTGTTGAGGCTTTAAACCTTAAAGTTTTGTATGTGTTGTGACCTTATTCATGGGAATCATGGCATTCTAAGTGCAACGTGTCAATTAAACTGAAGGAAGTTATTACTCCTATGCCAAGTTGCAGTTCAGCAATTCGTCGTTATAAGTACCCAATTGAATGTGGCTTTGTGTCCAACAAGGGTAAAAAGCAGGGGGTGGGGGAATGAAAGAAAGGGAATGTGGAACAAACTAAAAGATAAGTTGATCTTTTTGGTATCCTTAGGCCTTAGGGTCTTTGACTGAATGAGCTTTTTTTTTTTTTGGAGAGAACAAGCTGCTTCTTTTTTTCCTTTTTCTTTCTCCCTATTGGTTTGAGATAAAGTAGTGGTGGTTTTACTTGCAATGAAGTTAGAAAAAGTAGCATCAATATTTTAGTGGAAATGAACTGGAATGTGTATAAAAGAGAAAACTTAATGTTCTGCTGTATTAGCTTTAGACCATACAGACCTTTTTGGTTGTAATCCTTTTCACATGGCTTTGTATTTGTTTCTTCATTTGCTGATTTATAGGCAAAATGGCTGGTGGAATCTTTGTTGGTTCCGCTGAGGCTTTTTCAGGAGCATTGTGAGGTAAATGACACAGCCTCTAAATTTTACTGTTCTTTATGTATATTCAAAAGAAAAGAAAAAATTGAAATGATGCTTACATCTATGATTCATTCGTTTTAGGAAGAATTTTTATCAGAGAGTGAAATGATCAAGATTAGGGCGGCAGATTTAAAGTCTAAAGAGGTATGCGGATCATGGTTCTTTGAGTTATTATAATTATTAATGTTTTTGTGTTTTATGTGTTATGATGGCACATGTTATGGGGTTTCTGAATGTTGTGTCTTGTGACTCTTTGTCATGTAATGGAATTATGGAAGGTTTTGCCTTTGTTTACATTTTGATAAGACGAATACGTGGTGCTGCAAATGTCTTGAGTTTCTAATGATCAGTTCAGATTCAGCTTGTTCATGGCTAGATTATGCTTCTTTATGTTTTTGAATATGTTCCCAACCAATGTTAAGGTTGAACCATGATACGTGGTGATCTGTTTTGGGTACTCTTATCACAAAACCTGACATTCTGTTGCTGGAGTAGGATTAACATAAACACCAAAGATGCTAGACTTGTGGACATAGGATCTGTGTGTATGTGTCCTGCTGAAGGTCTTCCTGTTCCCATTCATCTTTGGCCTGCAGCAAGTCAAAGTGAAAGGATGGGTCTGGGCATGTGGTCAACCTGAGGAGTGGGTAGTTCTAGGTATGCACTTCAATTTGATGTATTAATTACAAAAAGAAACTATAAGAATTTGGGACAGTGATTTCTAACCTAAAATCTGTAGCTCTAAGGTAGCCCCCTTGAGCACATGAAGGTGTTTTCAAGGTGACAAGTGTTATGCAAGGTGATTGGTGGGTCAAGAGATTATTCTTGGTGCCTATTCTGTATGAACAATTAGCTAAAAAAGAGTGTAAAATCCTTAGATTAGAAGGTATTTTCCAAGCCCACCTACAGTCGCTAACTTTTTTGTTTGACTTTTTTGTGTGTGTGTGTGTGTTTCCATGGAAAGAGAATAAGCGGTGCTACTGGTGAATTCATTTACAGAGGAAACCCACAAAGTCACATCTGGTTTATCCATTTAAGGGGCAGCAAGCAGCCGATGGAGAACTGGAGATCCAAAGATGGCAACGTGGAATTCCAGCCACCATTAGACCATGCGTCAATGACCTTAAACTTGTTCTCTATCAAAGTAGAAGGGCCCTCAATAAACTTGGAAAGTGGCCAAGTCCAACCTGTCCAATTCTCCAACCAGGGGATTGTTCCTACAATCCGTCGGGGCTCGCGTTTGCCCTAATATCATTATTCCAAAGATCAGCGTACTTGGTAATTCTTCTCCAAACAGAGGAGTGTGTAGAAGGAAATCAATTTCTAGTTGAATAAAGTTGTCATACTTGCCTTTCAAAACCCAAGCGCACACGTGTTGTCTTCCTGGTGAACCCTCCAGTTGACCTGATCACATTACACTCTGTAATCAGCTGAGGAGATCAATTTCTAGGTTTTGTTTCCATTAGCCCAGCCCTCCACATCAAAGTTTCTTGTGATCATGAGTGGTAATCTACAAGAAATCACTGTTGATCTTATCCAGGTGGTCATGGATTCGAGGAGAGCATTCCATTTCATCACATAGGAGCTTTGATCAAGGTTTCTAACAGAAATAGAGGCATTTGCTCTTCCACCTTTATAAACTACTTCGAACTTTGAAAATGATCTAGTCAAAGGTTTAGTCTCTTGTGATGAATAGGACAAAGTAGGTTAGTAGCTAAATCTCAGGGACAGGAATTTGTAAAGCATTTGCAATCTGGATTTTGTGTTTGAACCTGTCTTTTCTGGAAGAAGAATTGTTTCACTTAATCAGGATAATCTTTTAGCTAGACAATGCAGAAGGTTTATAAATTCTAGCTATCAAGTGAAATTTTTGATAGAGGCATTACCAAAAAGGATAGTTTCATCTCCAAAAATAGTTTTGGGTTTCTGTAGAACATTTGTGAAACCATCCTTTTGGATCCGACGTAATCTACAAATCAGAGATAGGTGGGAGAGGGGTACATCTTGATATAACATTATGCTTGGGTGTTTCTGAGAAAATTTGGACGTGGACATGGTCGGAAGAATTTATATTTCTACGGTGCTGCTCGTATGTTAGAAATGGTAGAGCATTGAGTTCTGTGTTCATTTCCTTGCATGCAAGGCTAGTGGAAATTCACAGCATTTTTAAAAAGCCTAGAAGAGGCCCAGCCGCCCAAGGAGTCTGTTTTATTCATGGAAGCATGTAAATGGTCAGGTACATGTTTGATGCCGCAAAACCAAGAAAAAGTAGGATACTCTTGAAAATTCAATAAAAAATACTCCCACCGTCCTGCAATGTTGATTCCTTTTGGGAATTCCAACTTGTTAAGGGACCATTCAGTTAATGCTCTCCGATAATTGAAAAGAATTTATTCCCATTGCGACCTTTGATTTTCAATTTTGTCTATATTGAAACAGTTAGGAAACTATATGACATTGTAAACAGATAGGGTCATAGGGTATTATTTTTATAATTGGAAGAAATGCATTATATGCAACAGTTAGGCAACTATATGACAATGGTACTCAAATGACTTAGTTGATTATGTGAGCACGGATTCATTCAATCCTAGGTGAGTTGCACATAATCAGTTGTTAACAACTTAACACTCTTTAATCTTTAAACGAAAAATAAAGAGCAGGTGTTGTTTTGATTTTATAGGTAATGTGATCTGCGGAATAAGTTCTAAATCAGTTGTTTTTTGTTGTTGGACTCAAGGTGGTTGTGTTCTTTATTTCAGGTTAGAGTGAATACTCCCAAATTTAACCTTCTTCGGGAAGAGAGCGAGGGCTATGCAAAGCTGGTATGATCATTCCATCTGATTTTCTGAAAACTAAATTTGTTTAACGTTCTACTTATTGATTTTTTCTTGTTTTCCTTAACGTTGGAGAATTTCACTCTTACGGGATGCTTTGCAAGCCGTTTTTATGGTGTCTTTTTTCTCCCAAATGAAACATGGTTGTCCGCATTGAATAACCAATTCATTATATTCTTGTCATCTTTTGGCCTTTGTTTGTTACGATGATATATGCTATGGCGAAGGAAAACTAGCGTGGGGTTTAACGATGGATCATCTGTCCTGCCATTGTTACTACATAATGTTAGACAACCAATGCTGCCACATAACTAAGAAGCACAGACACGAATACGGGATATAGACACGATACGACACGTCATTTCTTTAAAATTAGGACATGGACACGTTGAATGTTAAGTTTATTTGTATTGTAGAGGTATGTTATGAATTCACATAAAAGTTGGTAACATTATTTCTAGCAAATTAAGAACGATAATATGATGATACAAATCAGTGGTCCACATATAAGTATACATGAAGTATACGTCTATGGAAATTTTCACTCAGAGCCAAGGTCTCAAAATTAGATTTTAACCTTTTAAAATGTCCTTAGCCTGTTCCAATAGTGTCACCATAGTGTCCTAGAGTATCCACAATGTGTCTTTAAGTAAAAGAGATATATGAATATGATAAAAAAAAAAATCGGACATGTATTTAGGCGTGACCGACACGTTTCGGACATGGATACGTGAGGCCTGTAGACATGTCCGTGCTTCTTAGCCACATAATGCTGGAGAACCTTTTCTGGCACTGGCAGTGATGAATCTGGTTGGCTTTGAATTGTAAAAATTGAGAGAGAAAAAATAGGGTTGTTGACAGTCATGTAAATGAGCTGCCTCATAATGTTGGTTTTTTGTATGCTTATAAATTAGGTTTGCTTCTTTTGGGAAGTTGTAAATGCCTTGTGGTCTTTTAGACTCCTACATAACTAGAAAACCGACCATTTTGGCCTCCACTGGTACTTCATCTTGTTGTAGGTACTAAATTTATTTTGGGCAACCATTAGTGTTTTTGGATTCTTTATGCTATCTTTGGTGGAAATGGTAAATAGAGTTTGCCATACGATTTTGGAAGAAATTTAATTGAAACTCTTATGTCAAAATTGCTAAAAAATGGTCTTTTTACTTTTTACATTGGTGAAAAGTGAAATTTGAAAAAATATGCTTACTTTGAGAAGGCCGAAGTATTTCACAAACACATGCAAGACAATTGTTAGGGTTGAAGGTGGAAGTTATTGATAATCCTGAAGGCTTATGGTTGTCATGTTTGATGCATGTTAGCCCACATGAGGTCTGGGCTGCCTTGGCTTTATTGATACTTGATATGTCCATTAGTTTTTGGATCTTCTGGATGTTATATATGTTTTAGGAGTTTCAGAATCTTTACATGATTTCCCTTTAGTATCCGTTAGAACTGTCTTGGCATGTAAACTTCTTTAGTTAAGTCATGTTGTTTCCTTGCACATCTTCTTTAACCTTCCCCAACCCAACCTGCTTATTTTATGGGTGATTTACCTATACACCCCGCCAACTTTATCTGTTTTTCACTGTCATCCCCTCCCTCAAATTTCGCTACGGCCAGACCCCCTCATTAAATTTTTTTTTTTTCCATAGATCCCTTCCGTCAGCCTTCCGTCAAGATCCGTTAGTTTTTTCACCTAACTTCTGATAAAATTAATAAAATGTTCCAATATTGCCCTTCTCTCTCTCTCCCCCCGAAATTACCACCACCCAACAGCCACCACAGTCCCAACCTAAATCCTAACCCCAACCCCAACCCACCACCGGCCGCCACCACAATCACCACCACCAGCCGCCACCCAACACCTCTGCAAAAACTCTCGCCACAACCAAACACCACCACCGAACATCACAATTCCAAACCAAAACCCTAACCCCAAAAACAGAGAGATGCAAAGGTGCTCAACCCAACCTAGCAACCACCACCAAACTCCAACCCTCACCTCGTCCATGGCCGTTGACAAACCACTCGCACATTCGTCCCACCCCTCTTTTCCTCCTCCTCCTCCGTCCCCAAACACTAGGCTATTCTGTGATCCCAATTTCAAACCCACAATATTAACTCACCCATTATTAGAATAACCTGGAAAACAAAAAAAACAGAAATCGAACCCCATAAAAAATAAGAAACTAAACCCAATTTCCCATTTTATTAACAAACCCCAATCTAAAAATCTCAAAACCCATTTGTCCTTCTCCTCTAAGAAATCAAGCCATGTTTAGAAATTTTGGACTTGTGCTTCATTGATTTTCCAAAGCTCCAACATCGACTTCGGCGACGTCTTCCATCCTTAATCGAAGAGGAGGATTCGGATTTGGCATGGCAGATTGTGGAGAAGGAGGCGATCCAGGTGGTCTCGGAATCGGAGGAGGTGGAGCGATGGATGTTAGTGGTGCTAGTTGTGGTGGTTGATGAGTTGAAGCTCATGCTCTGTAAGTCGTCGGCGATGTTGTGAGCCAAAGCTCCGTTGTAGAGAGAAAAAGAAAGAGAGAGGGGTTGCCAAAAATGGTGTGAAAATTGGGGTGAAATTTTGGGTATTCTATTTGCAGAGGGAGATGTGTGGCTGTGGGTATATATATGTCAGGGCAAAATTGTCTTTTTACTCATTCCGTCCAACGGAGTTAGGTCCCCCAATTGAAAACTTTAATGAGGGGGTCTGGCCGTAGCGAAATTTGAGGGAGGGGTGACCGTGAAAAACGGATAAAGTTGGAGGGGTGTATAGGTAAATCACCCTTATTTTATTTAGTTCTGAATATGCAAGTTACCCTGCTTTGTAAAGGTTGTGAAGAATCAACTCGGAATGCATCAACAGCAACAGTTGGCATAATTAAGGTTTACATTGAGACTGGTTTGTTCTGCTAGATAAATTCTTGGACCTACTCTCTAAGCAATATAATTTTTACAGTCGCTCATCGGACACTTTGATCTAGATCCAAATTGGGTTTTTGATATTGTAAGTTGAGCTTTTCTATTATATTGATTAACTACCTCATGCATAGTGTAGACACCCCAATCTGAGTCTCCCATTTGATTTATTTTGTTTTTCGACTTCTTGTTTCCCCGATGATGAAATGGATCAGGAGCAATTTTGAAGATGATTGGGATTTGAACTTTGAGTGTTTGGAACCCCTTTTAAATCTTAAACCCTAAACCATAAACCTTAGCCAAAAAGTTTCACCCAAGCGTGTTGGTCTGGAACTTGCATGCGCCGGTCAACTTGACAGGTGTTGGTCAAAGGTCAAACTTTGACCGTTGACCGGCACGGTGGTAGGTTTGACACACGCACGCCTTTCTGAGACCTGCACGCGCTGGTCAATCCCCTGTTCCATCACCTTTCGGCCAGCTGCAGAAGCCGTCATCAGGTAGCTAACAGGCCAGTAGAGCCTCCCTGGCAGCCCGGGGATCACCCCTCTTCCTCCTCTTTCACAACCCTTCCATCACCTTTATTGGAGGCTTGGCCTCCAAGTAAACCCAACCAGCCCTTGTTGGCTGGTTGCATCACCTTCCCTCCTCTTATAAATACCCCATTGATCTTCCATTAAAAGGGTTACAAAAATTCAAGCAAAGTTACATACTTCATAACCCTAAGTCTATCAAACTCAAGCAAATACCTCTACTACCACTCAAACAACCACTTCAATACCCATTTTTAGTCACTAAAACACCAAGTTCAAATCCTCTCCAAACCTCAAACAAAGGTATAAAACCCTTACTGTTTTTCTGTTTTGATCCCTGAGGGGGGCTGGGAGGGCCAAGGCTGGTAATCTATACCTGTCCTGGCCTAAAGCTAGCAAGGTTACAAGAACCATGTGGCCTTCACACCTGCACGTGTCGGTTTGCTGTAGGCGCGCGTTAGTCCTTGGTTGCGCGCGCAGACCTGCGTGGGGACAAGGGTGTTGGTCTTTTATGTTTTATTGTTATTTAGGTCACCCTGATGCATGTTAAAACTTGTTTATTGTTTTACATGTTAAAAATGCTAGTAGTTGTTCAATATGCATATCTGTTGCTTTGGAATACTTGGGTTGCTTCTGAACATGTCTCAAAGCCCAGGTATGCAACACCAATTACTGGAAGCCCATTCAGAACAGGCGTGCCTATCCTTGATCTGCGTGCGCAGGTTAGTGCTTATTTCCGGTGGTTGGCTTTGCATGGGTAACTTGGTCTCTGGCCATTGTTTTAATCCCCACACTGTTTATGGGATATATTTCAATTATATTCATTCTGTTGTAATCATATGGCTCCTCTATACATACAAACTGCTTGGTTTGGTCTTGGGTGAGCATTGATCATTCCAGAACCCAGAAGGGGGTACAAAATTAAGTACTGTTGAAACAAGTGGAAGCACGTGCTAGTATGAAATTGGCGCGCGTAGGTCTGCTTGCATGCACGTAGATCATCACATGCAAGTTGGTTCCTATTCATGCCAATTTCTAGTGGTGCACTACTTTGACTGTTCTAGCAGTATTTGATTTTTATTCCATTTATTGCTTACCATATCATCCATCCATGTTATAATATCACATCCTGCAAATTGTTGCAGTTTTAATCCCCTTTTAATTGTATCCCCGCCCTAATTGGCTAAAAAGTTAATTAAAAAAGAAGAATCACAATATTTTCACAAAATGTCTTAAGAAGAGACCAATCTTTGGAGTGGGCGAGAGGGGTGCCTTAAAACCCTTCGCCTCTCGTAACCTGGCTCCCAAACCCATATATGGTTATGATGGACCGGTGGCTTCACTTTTTCAAATCAATAGCGTATAAAGCGTTTCAAGTTCGGTTCCTTGGGTGTTAGACATTCAAACCCAAGTGGCGACTTTGAAATTGAGCGCTCGTCCCGCTAGCGCTCCCTTGATCCCGCCCTCTTAAAACCGGAATTTTAAGGGCATGTTGCCCACAGACAGTTTTTCCTCGGACCTGTGTTTGATACCCTAGGTATTGGAGTATTTTGAGCTTCAACCTGATAATTGCGTGTTCTTGGATCTGATTCCCATATTTCCTAAGGTATAGTCATACTATACTTGTGCGCATTTCCATTGTTTTGTCTAACTGTTAAGCTTTTTTTCCCTATGATTGAATTTGTTCAGCTTTGCTTATTATTTCCACTGTGTTGCAGTCTCATGCTTCCCATATTCTTGGTTTCAAGTTCCAATGCTATTAGCGTATGGAAGGTTTTTTTCGGTATGATTGATTCTGTTCAGCTTTGCTTATTATTTCCACTGTGTTGCAGTCTCATGCTTCCCAGATTCTTGGTTTCAAGTTCCAATACTATCAGCATATGGAAGTGAATCACCATGTATCATTAGGGCTCTATCAGCTCACAGCTTTACTGGTGAAAGAAGACTTCATTGATCTTTTTTTTTTTTTTTTTCCCGGTAAGTGCAAGATATTATAAAGCTCAACCAATCATAACAAGGTTCAGGGAAGACATTCCTTTCAGAAACAAAAGGAACTAACAATAGCTAAAAGTAGAACAGCTACAGCTACAAGAAGCAAAATCCCTATCTATACATTTCCAAAGATCCTATTGGAAAGCCTCCAATCTGCACAAACAATTAAGCAGTCCCTATCATCGGTCACTTGATCATTCCTCCTGGTCACATTAGAGCAATACCAAGTAAGCAGTCCTTGAACCCTGTTCTTAGCCACCAAAGACTGCCAAACAACTGTTGAAAAGGGGCAATAAAAAAGGAGGTGTTGGTGTGATTCATCCTCAGAATTACAGAGATTACTCACACCATCAATCTGCATACCCCAACTCTTCAATCTGTCCTTAGTACTCAGTCTTTGAAGAATAGCTAGCCATAAAATGAATGACCATCTAGGTACATAACGCCCACTCCAAATTATCTTGCACCAAGGTTGAATTGGATACCTCTTTCTTATGGTATTCCAGGTAGACTTGACTGTGAAAGAACCACTAGGATGGGGCAGCCAAAGAATAGAATCCTCCACATCAGAATTAGGTTGAAGATTAGGAGTTTCAGCTATAATAGCTTGGATAGCGGGGTTTTGTAACCTAGGCCACCTCCAATCACTATGTGTAATGATAGAAGCAACCCTGGCCCTGAGAGATCTGCCAATATTAGAGACCACCCGTTCACCAAATCTGACATACAATGGCCCTAAGGGGTGCCAATTATCTAACCAAAGAAAGATGCTTTCCCCATTGCCAACTTGATACTTTATAAGAGGTTGATCCAAGTGTCTAAGGCCAAGGAGTTTCCTCATGGTCCAAGAAGCATCACGAGGAACCTCCATGGTCCATAGACACTGCTCTTTTATGATATATGAATGCACCCATTTAATCCAGAGAGTATCAGCTTTCTTACAGAGGGCCCATAAGTGTCTTAGCATGGCAGCCCTATTCCATTCTTTAATCCTTTTGAATCCCAAACCACCTTCCTCTTTAGGACAACAGAGCTGATCCCACTTCACTTTTGCCCTTGAATGCTTGAGCTCAAATCCAGACCAAAGAAATGCCATGAGAGTGCTTTCAATGTCCTTAACCAAACAACTTGGGAGAATGAATATTGAACTCCAATAGACCTGGACACTAAACAGAACAGATTGGATAAGAAGGGCCCTGCCACCATAGCTCAGGGCTTTATTAGACCAACCAGTAATTCTGTAGAGAATCTTTTCTTTCAGAACATTGCAGTCATCAGGCCTTAATTTTGTACAAATCAAAGGTACCCCCAAGTATTTGATAGGGAAACTCCCTCTGGAAAAGGAAGAAGCATATGCATTTGTCTTTTGATATCCTCATCAACCCCACCATAAAACACTGCACTCTTGCTATGATTAGGTTTCAGCCCAGAAAAAGCATGAAAATCATTCAACACATTATTGATGAGGCTGAAGGACTCTTGATCTACTCCACTAAGAATGAACAAATCATCAGCAAAGGCAAGATGGCAAAGGTTCAGAGCTTGACACTTGGGGTGGAAAGTAAAACTACCATGAAGAACTCTGAATTTCAGAATGGCAGCAAAAGATTCCTCCACCAACAGAAACAAATAAGGGGAGATGGGGTCACCCTGTCTAAGCCCCCTCTTTCCACAGAAGTATCCCTCCATACTACCATTAATCACCACAGAGTACTTGGCTGAAGTCACACATTCTTTAACCCAGTGCACAAATAAGCTAGGAAACTCCATACAGTGCATTGTGTCAAATAAAAATCCTCAATCCACAGAGTCATAGGCTTAGATGGGGTCACCCTGTCTAAGCCCCCTCTTTCCACAGAAGTATCCCTCCATACTACCATTAATCACCACAGAGTACTTGGCTGAAGTCACACATTCTTTAACCCAGTGCACAAATAAGCTAGGAAACTCCATACAGTGCATTGTGTCAAATAAAAATCCTCAATCCACAGAGTCATAGGCTTTCATAAGATCTATTTTAATAGCACATGTAGGTTTACCATCAGGCCTATGATAACCTCAAACTAATTCTTGCATTAAGAGAACGTTGTCAACGATGGATCTACCTTTAAAGAAAGCAGATTGGGATTGGTCAATAACAAAGGTAAGTACCATTTGGGTTTTGTTAGCTAAGACTTTGGTGATGCACTTGTATGTAACGTTACAGCCTGAAATGGGTCTGTAATCCCTAACTAAAGAAGGAGCACTGACCTTAGGAATTAGAGAGACTGCTGTAGCATTCCATTCCTTGAGAAGTACACCTGAATCAAAAAAAGAGGCAACAGCTTTAGTGAAATCTTTGCCTACAACATCCCAACACTTCTGGTAGAACATGAAATTGAAACCATCTGGCCCAGGGGCTTTATCCCCATGAATGGACATAAGAGCTGCTTTGATTTCATGCTCTGTAACTGGAGCAATCAACTGATCTCTGAAGTGAACTGGAACCTTAGATTGAATGGCTAGATTAAGAGTAGGCATAGCATCCACTTTTCCGTCGAAAGCAGTCCCTAATAACCCAACATAGTAACCCAAAATCTCTTGCTTCACGGCCTCAGGATCATCAATCAAACAACCACTAGAATCAGTAAGACTTAGAATTGTATTTCTAGCTCTATGGGAACACATATTCTGGTGAAAGTACTTAAGTTTTGGTCTCCTAAAGCCAACCATTTCACTCTAGACTTCTTTTTTAGAAAAGATTCTTCAGCCATACTTAGCTCCACATATTTATTCAATATCTCTTTCTCAGTATTAGACAAAACACGATCAAAAGGGGTTTTGAAAAGCTATTCCTGAATCACATCCAACTCTTCTTTGGCAGCACAAACCCTTTTACTAATATTGGAATAACATTCCAAGTTTAGTTTTCTAAGGACACTTTTCAATCTCTTCAATTTTGTTGATAACACAAACATGGGTCTACCAATAACAGGCTCAGCCCAAGACTGAATAAGAGTATCCTTGAAGCTTGGGTTTTGTAGCCAAAAATTAAAAAACTTGAATGATCTTCTCTTCTGAATACAAGGCAAAACAATCATAATCATAGGGCAATGATCAGAAATTTCAGGAGGTAGGAAGGTAGCCTCACAAGTAGGGAAGGAAACCAACCAGTGAGTATTAGAGAGCACCCTATCAATCCTACTCTTATTATCACCTGAGCCTCCTCGCTTGTTAGACCATGTAAACCAAAAACCTTTAGCAGGTAGGCCATCATGAAGAATATCAGATAAACATTGGTTAAACTCAGAAGCAGCAGATGCATTAAATCCCACTAATCTTTCAGAGGTAGCCCTTACAGCATTAAAGTCCGCCATCTGAACCCAAGGCTTGGTACCCATAGTACCAGCAATTAAACGCATGTCCTGCCATAAGAACCTCCTATCCACAGATTTATTATGCCCATAGACAAAAGACAAAACAAAATTAAACCTCCCATCAACAGAGGTAAATTCGGCCACAATCAACTGATTAGAGGAAAGCAAAACTGAACATGTAAACATAGAATAATCCCAACCCAACAAAATCCTAGCAATGGGACCTTCAGAACTATTATGAACACTCTGCCACTGAGCAGGAAAACAACACTTGACAGTAGAAGAGATGTTACTTAATCAAACTTTAGTTTCTACCATTCCCATTATAGACAACTTATGAGACAAGATAAGGGATTTAACCTCTTGCTGTTTAAGGGGATTATTAAGCCCCCTTATATTCCAAGCTCCGACTTTGAATGTTTAAGAGGAAGACGCTTTATCACCCTCCCCTTACCAGGAGGACCAACAAAACCTTTAACCACTGCTTGCACAGGTTTCTGAACACCCTTACTGCGATCCCTTCCCTTCTTTTGAGGGGGAGAAACCTAAAGGATCCGCTCCTGATTCAACCCATCAGCGAACTCCTCATCAATAGGCAAAGTAATTGGCTCAGCCCCTGAGTCTGGCTTATCCTCACCACTATCTAAATTCTGCAAAACAGAGACTCTATTCACAACTTTGGTACCAGAACAAGACACCAAAGAATACAGCACCTTAAGAGAAGCAGCCCCATCAATCCCAGCCTTCTTCTTGATGTCCCCAACTGTAGGAATCCTCTCAACCGCCCTGTCAGCAACTACTGAAAGCCGACGCAACAACACCAACCACATCATTCACTATAGGTGACAGAACTTCAGCAACAATAGGAGCAACTTGAGTTGGTTTTACAACCCACACCTGTGGTTTAGAGTTCATAGGAACAGCCTTAGACTGTTGAGTCTTATGCCCAAACACCTTACAGGATTCACATCGTAACGGTCTCCAAGGATACCACTCTGATATTAAAAACAGCCCCAGAAGGTAATGTCAAGTCAAAACTGTCAGGCAGAGCAGTAGATGTGTCTATTTCCTCACAAATTTTAGCATAACTAATCCGTTTGCATGACTCTGTGAAATGATCTGCATACAATGGTCTGCCAATGGCACTAGCCACATGACTCAGGCCTACCTCTGTCCATAGTTCTAAGGGCACATTTTAAAAATGGGCCCACACTGGTAGCTTGACCAATTGCTCCTTAACCAGGTTCATTTGGGGTTGCCATTGTTGCAACACCATAAGTTTCCCCCCAAAGTGGCAAGGCCCAGCTTCAACCACCTGTCTATACCTGCCAGCCTTGTCAAATTGGAAGAAGAAAAAACCATCCTCGTCTGAAAGCATTTTCAAGAGCCCCAATTTACCCCAAGGATTCTGAGCAATGGTACTAACTGCCGTAAAAGAGAGCTTCCTATCAACAAAATATCCAACAATCTAATCCTTCCATCTATCTACCGCAGAAGATGCAACCCCCTCAAGAATATTGACGCACAATTTATCATTCACAACAGTAGGAGGACAGTAATGCAAAGTCATATGCGAAATTACAGGGCTTTCAGCAGTAACCATATCCTTCCAAGGTGTAGGAGAAGGAAGCTTACCAGTAGGAGAGATTGAAGTCCCAGCTATTGTTGTAGAAGGAGCAGCAGGACTAGGTTTCGAAGGAAAACCCTTCGCCATCAATTCTCTACGAAGCATTTTAACCTCCGCACTTAATTCCTTGATCTGTTTCGCAGCAGGACCATCTCTATCCGTTATCAACAGGTGATCGTCATTCGGAACCGTCGATTTCATTGATCTTGATAGCATGTTAGTTGTTCTGTGCATAATCTGGCTCGTAATGGGGTGTTTTCAATTTATTTTCCTTATTATTGTATCAATCTTCAACTTAGATTCCCGTTTTAAAGTAGTTATTGACGTCATTGTTACATTTTGGTTAGATTGTGTTTATTATCTTTGTTTAGCTCATTATCTTTCGATATATTAACTTATCAGAAAAAATTGTTCTTTGGTATGGTTTGGCCTGATACATCACTGTGAAGTGTGAATGTTTAGTAGGTTTGAATACGCTGATAAGAAAAAACACATGTCCATTTTGAATAAGTAATATCTCAATTGGGTTGGATATCTGTTGTGTCGGATGGGTGATGTCTGCTTGGGTCTCTTTGTTGTACCGCATCTTGGATGGTTTAACTAGGTTATATGGCTTGCTCCACTACGTGTAGGTGATATCAGATAACTTTTGCTATCGGTGCTAACCTAAATGGAGCACTTATAGGGCTCGCGCCCCTTGATTGAACCAACTGGTGTTTATGCATGAATGCCCAAGTCCTTCTGAGGCACAGAGATTTTGTTGACCATCCCTTGACATGGTGGCACACCACATGCATGATGACCCTTTTAAGTATCAAAGGGCTGCCTTAGTTAAACTGCGAAGCACCTAAGCTTAGAGGCATGGCTTAGAGACAACAAAGATTTTGGTGTACTCTGTGGGATCTTGGTGATTTGTGGCTTGGAGGCTGGAGGACATGATACCTGGCGGTGTGTCCCGACAGCACAATTGCCTTGGGCTAGTAACCCTAATAAAGGAATTCTGAATTCGCACCATTGGATAAAACATTAATAGTCTAAACAAAATCCGGAATATCCAAGACCACGACTAGGACCACATGACGTACCTTCTATAAACTGATGGCCAAAACCATCTTTCATCGTAAGTTGTCTCCTTCTTCCCCAAGAAGTTCAGCTGGGTTGCTTCCCTCTCTTCCCTTGGATACCTCAAGGTGTGATGTGTCTTGCATTTTTTGGAATATTCACCTGCGTTTTATTGTCGTGTCACGTGTCCACCTCTGCACTACTCGATGCTGGAGGATTGGTTTTGTTTATTCCCGAGTCCCAGCCTCCGCATTTTTTGTTTCACTTAATTGTTAGTTCTGTTATCTTATATTTTGTATCTGTTTCAGATATCCACATCTACTTCCCAAGGATGACAAGGCATTTGAGCTATATAATTCCTTTTCTTCTAAGCGACTTGATGAGGTAATCTTTATTAATTTACAGGGTTGTATTCTTTGTTCGACTTGGTTAGCTTCTTTATGTTTAGTACTAGTACTAGTACTATTGTTGTTTTCTTTCTTCTTCTTCTCTTTTTTCATTATCTCTTCATTAAATCTTGCCCTACATAATGGGTTGGCTTGGTCCTTCAGTGACCTGCCCATTTGAGCAAATCTCTTTAGTTAGTTTTAAGTGAGGATGTGAGTAAAACATGGTATCCTCCTATTATGCATATACGTACACAACTAAGGAGCGCATACACTTATGAGGAGGAGGTGCGTTGTTTTGGATGCCCGTATCTGACCCTCTAAAATTAATAAAGCCGTGTCTGACATGACTTCAACTAATTGAAAAGTTATCCATGATGTTGACACTTGAAACTTCCTGACACTTCCGCTTCACTTTTTGAATTCTCCTAATGATGAATCTTTTTTTACAAACAATTTTCTTCATTCTCCGGGACAAAACTTTACCCACTTTGAAACATTGAAATACTTGTATGATGAACACGTAAGTTGTATTCCATTGGTTTACAATTGTTTTGCATCCTTTAGACTGCAGTTGTTACGTGGATAGTTTCTTGATGTTTACTGAATATATGGGATTTCCATTTTTTAGTTTGTGTTTTCTTATTTTATCATTAACTTTGTTTAAATATTCCATGATATGACGTGTTACAAACTTATAAGTTATAACTTTTAAACATTTCTTATGCATGTTGTGTCCTTCATTTGTGAAAATCATTGTGTTGGTGTTTGTGCTACTTCGGTTTGGTGCACATATCACTTAGTATTTTATAATCAATCAGAAGCTATGGGTTGAGTGTTTAGGACACTCTTCAATGTAGATGGTATCCGTTTTTCTTCCTCAGATAGTTTGCAATTTTGAATCTGGTTGGTGTTGTCCTCTTATTTAGTTTTTCTGTGACATGGCTTACAGGCTAATAAAATTGGTAAAATAAACCTCGCTGCTATTGGAAAGGATCTAATGGAAGATGAGAAGCAAGGAGATGTGACAATAGATCTTTTTACTGCCATAGACTTGGAAAGTGAGGCGGTCACTGGAGGAGCTTCAGAGCTTGAAAACAATCAAACTTTTGGCTTGCTTACTGGATTTCTTTCAGTGAATGACTGGTAAGCTTCATGTGTTAAAATCTGGTATTCAAATATCTACAAAGTTTACTTGTCCTTTTTGGCTTATGAGTGTTAGAATTAACTAGCTTCCTGTTTCCTCAAAGGAAAAATATAAGAAGTTGCAACGGCTTGAACCTATTCGTTAGGATTGCATTTGTACTGGCTTAACTATGTAACTTTGTTAGTGATTGTTAGGATTTGTGTACTTGAGACAGAGTAATGAGTATCTCCATGATAAGCTCGTAACTGTTGAATTAGCGCTTTTATCAGTTCAATGTATCATTGTTTCTGTTCAATGTATCATTGTTTGGTGAAATGAAACTTTCCTGCTGCCCCAGTGTGCGTTTTTTCTGAAACCATTTTTTCGCCCGTGTTATCATGGACGTTGCTTTTTGTTCATTGGGGGTTTGTTTATATTTGCAATTATGTTGATAATTACACCCATCTTTCTGGATGCCATGATTAGTTTTGTACGAGATACTGTTTCAGCAGCCATGATGAAAACTGCATGTTTGACAATTCTCATATTACATTTTGCTGGTTATAAGTTTTTCTAGGTTTGTGTGACATGTCTTTGGGTTTTCTTGACTCAACAGTCTTTCATCTTTTTATTCTCTTGGGTTGTGAGAAGGATGTATTCGGACTAAGCACTTCAGGGGGTGTGAGATGTTTTCTACGTAGGCTACGCATGTATTGTCCCTTACGGAATGTTCTTTCCCTTGGGTGTGTTTGAGCTTCACTTAATGTTGTCGTTTTGGTAATAGAATGCAGGCTTACCACGAAAAGTCTGTTATTAGTTTTTTAAATGACAATCGCAATTTTTTAAGAAAAATCTTGTTCCCTCTCTCTCTGCGCTCGTGCGCGCGTGTAGGTCTGTTTGTCCTTTATTGGGTATATTGCTTCACAAATTATGTGTGGCTTGGTCATTGCATGAATGAGGTTTCAAAATAGGGAAATCACCAAAATCGAATGGGTTGGCCAGTTCCAAAATGGTAAATGGTCAAGACTATATTAGGTTGGCCGCATCTTTGTGATTTGTCATACAACAAATGGGACTTTCCATCTTTGTCATTTACGTGTGGTATACTTCTTGTATAATGGATCATTAGTAACATTATTAAGCTTGTCTTTGTCAAAGAATTATGTTTTTTTTCCATTGATTTGTTAGACTGATTGAATATCATTAGTTTCTATGTTTTTCAATCTGATTGGATGTTTGACTTGCTTTATTTATCTGTCTGCAACCTTATTCTTTCATTAAAGTTCTGTCTTCCCACATCTATCTTTCTTATTGAAAGTCTGTGAGTACTTCATTTTCACCTTGTGTTGCACTTGTCCAGGCTCATTGAAAAGTCTCTCTTCAACATATGAACTTGTCCAGCAAACTCATCTTTAGAACTTGGTGTTGCCTTCCGCAGCTGTTGGTGATTCAATGGAAACAAATTCATATGTAAAGAGATTTTTTGTTGACCTTCCGAAAGAGCTTTCTGAGATGCTTTCATGTGCTAGACCTTATCTCTAACGCGATACATTGCTGCTGCAGAAGGTGCATTATTTTGTAGTTCCATGAGTTGTATTATGGTTTATAGAAGTTATAGCCCTTTGTGTGTGCTAAAAATGGTCTCTCTTTGATTTTTTGATAAGAAGGTATGTAGAGTATTGAAAGGCTATTACCTTTCTACACTTGAGCGTGTCAGGTGTAGTGATGGATCTTTTGATCCTGAAAGTGGTTCCGGTGTAAACGGAACTCCTCGTCTGCATCTAAAGGAAGCCAGGTTAAGGATTGAGGAGGCCCTGGGAACATGTCTGCTTCCTTTTTTGCAATTGACACCTGCAAATTCGGCGGTTGGGCAGGAGATATGGGACGTTATGAATCTGCTTCCGTATGAGGTAGGCATTCCGTCATCGCGCTCTAAAACTTCTATTTGAGTGTCCATTGGGTATACATTGCTCAGTGGCATTTGTCTTTTTAGGCGCGTTATCGCTTGTATGGTGAGTGGGAAAAAGATGATGAGCGTATTCCAATGGATTTGGCTGCAAGGCAAACTGCAAAGGTAAATTATTTGTTTTTAGGAATTGATTAGTCTGGTCACTTCTTTTGGCGTTGTGGTTGAGAAGTATTGGTTGCTTTGCCCGGCTCTTTCAACAGTTAGACACGAGAAGGATCTTGAAACGGCTTGTAAAGGAACTAAAGCAGCTGGGTCGAATGGTTGCTAAACTAGCTCATGCCAATCCAATGACAGTGCTACGAACAATTGTCCATCAGGTATTGTGTCAAGGCATCTATGATTTTTTCCCTAAAACTCCGTATTGTTACTCTTGCTCTTGTTATTTACTCCTGTTGTTCTCATTGTTATGTATTCTTGGGCTAGGGTACAATGATGGTCCCTGCACTTGTTTCCTAGCGTCAATTTGCTTCCTGTACACCAAATTGCGCTAATAGTGCCCTCAGATTTAGCACATTGAGTCAATTTAGTAAATCCACAGCAGCTGTTCCGATTGAACGGAATCAAGGGTTTTAGCTGTTCCGATTGAACGGAATCAAGGGTTTTAGAATTCAACCATTTAAAGATGATCCACTCATAATTTGCTCCCTCCACCGCCCAAAATCACTATATCCTTCCCCTTCCACCACCACAGACACAAAGAGTTTCAACATAACTTGCTCTCTAAAAAAAAACCACCACCACCACTAAGACACAAAGAGTTGCAACATGACTTGCTCTCTAATGTGGGATAGATACTATAAAATTGCTTTCTTTGTGTTCAGTTTTACTTTGCTTTGAACAATTGAAATCAAACCCAGAACTAGAGAAGAGTGTGGTGGATAGACAAGGGTGATGGGGGAGAGAATAAACTTTGCCAATGGGAGGGTGGATTTGCTTATGGAGTGGTGGGAGGACGATTTTGTGGTGTTGGGTAGTGGGTGCGAGGAGGTTTTGTGGTGATGGGATGCTGAAGTTGTCTGCACTCAGAAAGGGGAAGAAGATGAAGGGGAGAGAGGAATGGACTAATTTTCCCTTAAAATGTGGGACCATGCAAGACACGTGGCCATTTCCTGCCATTGATTGTAACAGATGCTAATTTACCAAATGTACAAAAATTAAGGGTGCCAAATTTAGACGAGGAGAAAACTAGAAGAACCTATGGTGTGTTCTTTCCTTTTTCTGTGAGACCATTCATGTTCGTTAATTGTGATGTGTACAGATAGAGGCATATCGGGATATGATTACTCCTGTTGTTGATGCATTCAAGTACTTGACTTAGTTGGATTTATTATACTCTCTCTCTCTCTCTCGTGTGTGCGTGCGCTTGCAAGGCTTCTTTTTTTATCTGCATAAAATGTGATTACTTTTGAAAAAGTAATGTGGTCATGCACTCGACCTTTTGTTCTAGTTTGTGGTATGGATTGTTCCATTCTTAAGAGGGGTTGGCTATGCAGTCTGCAGGCACATAACTCTTGCTCATCATTGGTGTTGGAATTGGGTCCTGACCTGAGGCTCATAAGTTTTAGCATGCATCTTGACCAATTGTTTAGGACATTAATGAACACATTTGTATCTATTCTTGCCGTAAACATGGTCATTCTGTGAACTTGTTCATGAATATTTTAATTGGTGAAATCAGATATATTGCACAATTGGCTGGATGAGAATGTTTTCCTTTCCAGAGTTTGTAAGTTTCAGTTTACTCTCTTTGCTGTTCTCTACTTTTGAGGGGTATTTCTTCGAGTGGGTTAGGTTTGTTATTTGAATCTCTACAATTACTGCACCTTACATGTTACAACGCGACAGGAGTCTTGAAATCAGGAAAGAGTGCATAAATTTCTCTTGAACATGTTGCAAGCTTACTACACTGCAACTGATTTGCTTTCCACAATGAATATGCTCTAAAAAGTAGAAAGAGTTACAACTAATAATTCACGATTTGAGTGTGGACACAATGGTAATTTATAAAACTGCATATGGAAAAGGGTTCTGCAATCCTTCGGTCTTTTCTTTTCAAGATGGACAAAAACTAAGAAAAGTAGCACCACCAAAGTAAATGGAGTACTGGCAAAAAGTGAATGTGAGAGCGTTACATGTTTGCTCCTAATCGTTGTAAAATCCCCATCATCTACTTGTTTGACAAGCTAATAGATCAATTGGAAGGAGTACTTAAGCAAGTTACCCTTTTTACGTACATGAAAGAATAAGATTTGTCCGCTTGATGACTCTTCATCGAGATTTTCTAGCAAATGCAAAGTGATCTTAGGTGGACGGCACCTATCAATTGGAAAGCTAAGGTCCAACTTAATATACTTGAGTGGTCTGACAGAAGCAGTTAAGATATGGCAAATGTCATTTTTATCTCGGGCCAAAGTGAAATTTGTGGCACTGGGTGTGTGGTTGCCACTAATAATTGGCTTTGAATTTAGATGGGTGTCTCTGCGTTATAGTTGCAGTTTACGGAAAGTTTTTGTTGTCATGATTTTGTTGTGGTTTGCAGTGACGTAAGTAACTGATTGTCTGCGATTTCCTATGAAACAAATAGTATGGAGTATGGACACGGTAAGACACTACAGGAAGACGACACGATATACACCTAGGAATGTAAATATGGAAACAACACATACATGTACATCTTAAGAGTACGAATAGATTTTCAAAGTTTGTAAAAAATTCATTACCCACTTTCTACATTCTAAAAAGGTAATGTAACATATTTTAAATTTGAGTGCCTAACTTCTTTTTTACAAAAAATAGTTTTGTTTACGTGTGAAAGGGATTAGTAGATGTAAATCTTCCTTTTGGCACTACACTATGGGTTCCTAAGATTTTTTCCTTATTGCAATGAGTTTCACTTGTCTTTAAGTGATGGAGACGTATGTCCTTGAGTGTCCAAATTGTGCCTGATTCTAAAAGACAAGATACTAGTGCACACTTTTTGATGAGTCCCGACACAGGTTGACTCATGTCAGCAGGTGCCCAATGAGTCTCTATTCGGGTCTGCCATGAATACATCACCTTCTTGGAATTGTATGTGTTTCTTAGGCTAGTTCAAACGTTAGTCATAGGATTTGTTGAGCGTAGGAAACTTTAATGAAGCAGATTTTCCTGGGAAAACATTGAAAACACTATTTTTTAAGGAAAACTATATGAACTGGTATTTAGTTCCCTAGTGAATCTTAATGTGCTCTGCACAGAATGGACTTTGGTTTTACTCTGTGAAGAACATTGAATTGACTCAACTAGTGATTCTGAATGGTTTGTTTTTCACTCGCTCCATCTATTTTGTTTGCTCACTATTCCATTGTTGGATGGGCAAACTTGCAATGCATCAAATATCTACTAAAGGGCTACGCAAACAGCTCTATGCGATTGAATCAACATAGGAAGATAAAGAAAATTCCACAAGGAGAATCACACCATAGGTGATCCCAAAATAAACGACATCCAAATAGAATGAGATATATATGTAATAAAGTTGGAAGGTACTGCATTACAGAGTGCTAAACAACTACTCTCTCCGTCCCATTTTGTTTGCTTTGTATGGAGAATTCCTCTTTTTAATAGGAAACACAGTTAATGCTTCTCTGCTTAAACAATTTGACTAGATTTCCAATATTGTCCTTTATTCTCAACTTCTAAAACTACTTTCAGTCATTTATGATGGTTAGTTTATGGAAATTCACACTTTTTACTTGTGACTTTTCAAAGGAAGCAAAGAATTGAATTTTCAGTGCAGCTTGAGTATGATATTTTGGTGTACGTTGTGATTGAGCGCTTGGCACAAGTTGGACGTGAGAAGCTTAAAGATGATGGCCTTAATTTGTGCTCTAATCGCTTGCTTCATTTTGGGGACACTTGTATGTACTCTTTCTTTTTGGGTACATTGTACCTTCATGATACTTGCAAGTAGTACTGCATTTTGAGCATATGTACATCGCTTGTCCTTTGGCTGTAAGAACATTGGTGATCATGTGGAAAATTACTTAAAGGTTTATATACCAATATGGTAATCGTTAGTAGTTTCAATCATAGACTTATTATACTTTTTGCTATTTACAAGGGAACCTTATAACAAAGCTTATTCACTTGATTTTTTAGTCTTTTCCATTTCCTTATAACTTCTGTTTGTCGAGAAATTATCTGGTTGTGGGTTTGTGCAAGTGCAATATGACATTCTTGGTAATTCTAACATACTTCAACTGACCTCTACTTCGAAAATGTTGGTCATTTTTTCTTGAATATAGTATTTAGGATGCTCCCAATTTGCAGCAGATTAACCTCAAGAAAAAGCAGGTTGGCTGGAGCTGGGGATGTTGTGGACATTGCAGATTTTCCTGAGCTCCTTTGATGCGTGACATAGATACAGCTTTCTTGCATTTGCTTTTCACGTGACACTAGATCGAGCACCAATGATTTCATATCCGGTGAAAATGTTGGCATCGAAGTGGGTAGATCCAGTAGGGCCATAGACCATTTAACAAATGGGGTGGGTCGGCCCGACCACCCTGGACTTTTTCCCCTTATGCCCTGGAAAATTTGTTCTGGTACAATTCAACTTGCTGCAAAGCCTTAATTTCTACAGAACTAGGTATCCAAATCAAACTTGGGCTAGCACTATTATGGTAGATGAGGTTCAGTTTCATAGATGGTCGGTTTGCTTTTGAGAACAGGAATGGAGGGGGGAATAGTGCAGATGTCTATAGGAGTACACAAGATTTTAGATTTGTGGGGTAAGGGAGGTGCAAGGGCTCAGTTGAGAAGTACTCACCTTGAAGCCTTTCTTCATACGTTTGGGTCTTTTTCCTTTTGAAGTTCCAAAAATGAGATTTCCTCTATTTCAAAGGGTTAAATTTACATGTTTGAGCTTCATCTCCCTAGTTGGAAGTTGTAAAACTTGAGCGTAAGAATTGAGACCCAAAAATTAGGGTTATTTTCTTCATTACGTTAGATTTATACGAGACTAAGAAAGTAATTACACTGAGATCCTTATCTCCTAATCTAATTACACAAGGGCTTAATTATACGCTAATTACACATACACCCATAACTTAACACTCCCCCTCAAGTTGGTGCGAAGATGTCAATCAAGCCCAACTTGAACACGGCGGGGTGGAAACTCTTGCTACCAAGCCCTTTTGTAAATATGTCAGCTAATTGATCCTCCGATTTCACAAAAGGCATACATATCAACCCATCACTCAGCTTCTCCTTGATGAAATGTCTGTCAATCTCTATGTGCTTCGTTCTGTCATGTTGGACAGGATTATGAGCAATGTTGATGGCAGCTTTATTGTCACAGTAGAGTTTCATAGGACCACTATCCGAAATTCCCAAATCACGTAACAAGGTTTGGAGCCACAAGAGCTCACAAACACCATGAGCCATAGCTCTATACTCTGCTTCTGCGCTTGATCTGGCAACCACTGATTGCTTCTTACTTCGCCAAGTAACCAAGTTTCCTCCAAGGAAAGTGAAGTAGAACGTCTATCATCCACTGATCCAGCCCAGTCAGCATCAGTGAAAACCTCCAACCGCAGGTGACCATGATTAGAGAATAGAATTCCTTTCCCTGGAGCTGACTTGAGATACCTCAATATACGATAAACTGCATCCAGATGTGGAGTGCGAGGATCATGCATAAACTGACTAACAACACCCACTGCATAAGTAACATCCGGTCGAGTGTGAGATAAATATATCAGTCGACCCACAAGTCGTTGATACCTCTCCTTATCAGTGCGCTCCCCCACATCTCCACTAAGATGATGATTCGCCTCAATAGGAGAATTCGCGGGTCTACAACCCAACATACCTGTTTCTTCCAAAAGATCAAGTATATACTTCCGTTGGGAGATAAAAATACCTCTATCAGACCTCGCCACCTCCATCCCTAGAAAGTATCTCAGTGATCCCAAATCCTTAATCTCAAACTCTTGAGCCAGATTAGACTTAAGATTAAGAATCTCGTCCACATCATTCCCTGTAATTATTATATCATCTACATAAACGATAAGGACAGCAATCTTACCCGCAGCTCTTTTGATGAACATAGTATGATCTGCATGGCTCTGTTTGTATCCAAATCTTAACATAGCCTTTGAAAATCTGCCAAACCAAGCTCTAGGTGACTGCTTCAACCCATAGAGAGCCTTCTTCAACCTACAGACCTTTCCTTCAGCCTCAGAGGAAGAAAAACCTGGTGGTATATCCATATACACCTCCTCCTCTAATTCACCATGAAGGAATGCATTCTTCACATCAAACTGTTGTCAATGTTTTAAAACTCGGTACTCAGTACTCGCTCGGCCGGCCACCTTGTACCTTGTAGGCCGAGTACTCGGCGATTACTCGGCGAGTAGAAATTACTTGGTTTTTTTTATATATATATGTTCCCCAAATGATATTCATAATGCATAATGAGGAGTTCAATGTTCATAGTTCAAACCAAATGAAACCAAGTTCATAGTTCATAGTTCAAACCAAAACCAAGTACCTAATTCAGTATATTTATAACTATTTATACCTATGGAGAGAGAGAGACAATAAAAAACCTATCTCCAGTATAAAAAACGAAGGAACATAGTAACCTGGCCCTAATGGCCTAATACCAGTACTGCTCTCAGAAAACAGAGGGAGACGAGCAAAGAGAGAGAGAGAAAGCAGAGAGAGAGCGACGTCAGACGATCAGAGAGAGACAGAGATCAGACGATCAGAGAGAGAGAGAAAGAGAGAGATCAGACGATCAGAGAGAGAGAAAGATGGAGAGAGAGAGGGGAGTAACGAGCTTACCGGTCGCCGTCGTCGGAGCACCGGTCGCCGTCGTCGGAAAAGAAGCAGCAGCTCGAAGAAGAAGAGGAACAGCAGCAGCAGTAGCTTGAGTGGTGTGTTCACTCGATTAGGGTAACTGGGTAAGTATAAAACTATACTGAAATTACACTAACGACCCTTCAAATTTAACATATTATGTATTTTACCCCATTTTTTCAGTTTTTTTACGATTTTCTCCCCACTGCCGAGTAATCGGTACTCGACTCGCCGGGTACTCGCCGGGTAATGGCCGAGTAATCGGCTGGCCGAGTATTTCCACCGAGTAGCCCTAAATCTACTCGGCTAGGCACCGAGTACCGAGTACTCGCCAAGTACTCGCCGAGTATTTCCGAGTTTTAGAACACTGACTGTTGTAGAGGCCAATTCAAATTTGCAGCACAAGATAGTAGAGCTCGTACAGAGTTCATCTTTGCTACCGGAGCAAACGTCTCCTCGAAATCTAGACCATAAGTTTGAGTAAAACCCTTGGCAACAAGTCTCGCCTTGTACCTCTCAACTGTACCATCAGCATTCTGCTTAACAGTAAACACCCACTTGCATCCCACTGATTTCTTCCCTTCTGGAAGTGATACTAGCTCCCAAGTGCCATTCTTTTTCAAAGCTGTCATCTCATCTACCATAACCCCTTTCCACTTAGGAATCACTAGTGCATCCTGCCAATTCTGTGGAATGGATATAGAAGAAAGAGACGAAACAAAGGCATGGTACGAAGGAGATAAACGATCATAAGAAACAAACTGGGAGATAGGATGTAGAGTACATGACCTAACACCTTTTCGAAGAGCAACAGGAAGATTATCAAAATCAATAAAAGGAGGTTCAATGGGAGAAGATTCATTACTAGATGAGTCGGAGTCGGCTGAGGAATCCAGAACTGGAGCAGGCGATTGTGATTGACAAGGTGGCATCACACAAGAGAGCTCTCCATTCTTCCGTCTAGTTCTAGTATAGACCTGCAAGTCAGGCCTTTGCCACCGTTGTGATAAGTTCTCAATATTACCACCAATGTCATGTGTTGCTCTTTCGGCAGATATTGGTTCCTGTCCAGAGTCAGAGTTTTCCTTCTCCCCCTCACCATGATTAAAAAATAATTCTGTCTCCCCCTGACCATGACTATAAACCTCTCTCATCTCTTCTTGTCTATGCTCCCCCTGAAGAGATGGAGCGGAGGGAGAGTAAAAAGACTCTGTTTCCCAAAAAGTGACATCCATAGAGACAAAGAATTTTCGAGAGTGAGGATCATAACACTAATAGCCCTTTTGGGTAGGAGAATACCCAATGAAAACACATTTATGGGCTTTAGGACCTAACTTGCCACCAGAGGGATGAGGAGCATGAACAAAACATACACAACCAAAGACTCTCGGAGGAAGAGTCGTGATACGAAAACTACCAGGAAGACACTCAATGGGAGTTTTGAAGTGGAGAACACTGGATGGCATACGGTTAATAAGGTAAGTGGCAGTCAAAATCGCTTCGCCCCATAAATATTTGGGAACATTCATGGTAAATAAAAGAGAGCGAGCAACCTCAGCAAGATGACGATTTTTGCGTTCAGCAACTCCATTTTGTTGTGGAGTGTCAACACAAGTTGTCTGAAAAAGAATGCCATTTTCATCGAGAAAGGTCCTAAAGGTCCTATCAATATATTCAGTGCCATTGTCACTACGGAGAATTTTTATATGTGCATCAAATTGGGTGCGTACCATCGCATGAAAAGATTTAAAACTAGAAAAAACCTCACTCTTTGATTTAAGTAAATACACCCAAGTAACACGAGAGTAACAGTCAATAAAAGTGACAAACCACCGATAACCTTTAAGAGACGTAACTGGGGAAGGACTCCAAACATTAGAATGAATAACCATAAAAGGAGAAGCACTCCGTTTATTAATAGGTGCATAAAAAGATCGTTTATGTTTTCCAAGCTCACAGGCTTCACAAAAAAATTGACTTTGAGAACAATGCTTAATTAAATGAGGAAAAAGTTTCCCTAAAATGCCAAAAGAGGGATGACCCAATCTACGGTGCCACTGATGTAACATAGAAAGAGCTGGACTCGTATCTGTTTGCTGAGCTAGACCACATGACACTGGTGAATGAGTCGAACGAGCTCCAGACTCCAAAAAATAGAGGCCACCCTGTGCTTTACCACTGCCAATCACCTTCCCCGTATCCAGTTCTTGAAAAACACAGTGAGTAGGGAAAAAGGTCACGGAACAATTTGCAGAACGAGTGAGACTACTAACGGACAGAAGATTAGTGGCAAAGTTTGGAATATGTAAAACTGAAGAAAGGGAAAGAGAGGGAGAATAGCGAATGAAACCTTTCCCTGAGATGGCAGAGAATGACCCATCTGCTATTCTAACCTTATCCTTACCAGAACAAGTAGCGTAAGAATCAAACACAGAGGAACAACCTGTCATATGATCTGAAGCACCCGAATCTATGATCCAAGGAATAGCAGAAGAGGCAGTAAATGCACTAACTGGGGTACCTGTGTGAGCAAAATAGGATGAAGTGGAGGCTGCTGTGGAAGTAGGAGCTACAGTAGATGGAGAATCAGCCCGAGCCATGAGGCGCCTGAGAGCTTGCATCTCCCCCTGAGAAAAACCACCAACATGATCAGATGACGCCTGATCCCCAGTACTGAACCCGAAATCAGACAAAGTGGACTCCGAAACATGAGCCTGAGCCTGAGAACGCACGGGACCACGACCACCACGTGTGCCTCCTCGTCCACGGGGGGAACGACCGTGTAACTTCCAACAGAAATCTCGGGTATGGCCAGTGTTGTTGCAATAATCACACCGAAGGGACTCACGGTCAATAGGCCCGCTGCTAGTACCAGATTGTGACTTACCACTCTGCAGAGGTGGAATAAGGCCACTACGAAAACTAGATGGATCCTGTGGAATGGCAACCAAGGCAGAACACTCGGGTGTAGGAGTGTCCAACATAGCACCCCTCCTACTCTCCTCCTGCTAAACAATGGCATAAGCCTCTCCCAACGACGGAAACGGAATACGACTCAACACCTGCACTCTAATTGGATCATATTCTCTATCAAGTCCAGCCAAAAAATCATAAACACGTTCCTTCTCCAACCGCTTTAACCAAGCAGCAGCATCAACAGCACAAACAGCCTGAAATCCCTGATAATAATCAAATTCCGCATTCAAGTCAGCAAAATACACAGCAACAGAACGATGATTTTGTTCCAATGTACGCAGCCTCTTCCTCAACTCAAAACACTGTGCATCATTACCCTGTTGAGAATAAGTTTGGGTTGCAGTAGTCCAAATCTTATGTGGGGTATCAAGAAGCAGAAAAGTATGACGAATATCAGCTCTCATAGAATTAAACAACCATGTCATAACTAACGATTTCTGAGATTTAAATTTCTTCAGTGCAATAGCCTCAACAGGTGGAGTAACATGACCCTCAATAAATTCTGACATCCCTTTGGCCTCAATTGCCAAAGTAAAAGTGCGAGACCAAATCAAATAGTTGGTACCATCCAACTTAATATGGCAAATATCCAAAGAGAAATTATCTAGAGTCCCTACACGACTCAACTCATCATTTGTACTAGCGGAAGTCTTTTGTTTATCCTCCGACATTGCAACAAACCCAGATGATGATAAACGATGCGGAATAAAAAAATTGATCAATCTGACCCAAATTCAAACAGGTGTAAATAACTATTACAAGAGCCAAATAAGTCACCAGATCTGATCCCTACACCAAAAAACCAAAGAAACCTGAACTGGAGGCAGCCGAGTGTTGTACAACTCCAGAAAAGGTAATAACCGACTGGGGTAACGACGGAAAAGTCTGGAGTGGCGTCGTACGGCGTCGGAAGTGGCTGTACGGCGCCGGAAATGGCTATCCAGCGTCGGAATCGGTCGGGATCGACTGGGATGATGGCAAAACTAGTCGGAAAGTACAGCAGGAGCAAGGACGACTCCGGGTAATGATCGGCGAGTCTTGGGCAAGGCCAGACGGTGGCGGAAATAGCCGGCGAATCTCCGGCGAGTATGGGTGTCGTCGAAAAACGGTCAGAACTCAAGATCTGAGTTCGTCGGAAGTCACAAATCAACTGGGTCCTCAAATCACAACGTCCGAAAGGGGTATTCGAGAACAGGGGGCTGTTTGTTTATTGCTTACAAGATTCAACAAGGTGAGCCAATCGTTATTGGTCACTAGATCGTGTGCTCTGATACCATGTAAAACTTGAGCGTAAGAATTGAGACCCAAAAATTAGGGTTATTTTCTTCATTACGTTAGATTTATACAAGACTAAGAAAGTAATTACACTGAGATCCTTATCTCCTAATCTAATTACACAAGGGCTTAATTATACGCTAATTACACATACACCCATAACTTAACAGAAGTTTTCCTCTAGATCAAAAGTAGGTGGTTCATGGGAGCTTGCTCTTCCTCTGTATGAAGACGAATACTTGGGTCATAGATTACAGCTTATTCATGTTGTAAAGAGGCAGAAGATAAGTTTGTAAAGACGGGTTGGTTCGTAAATGGAGAAGGGGTGGGAATCTCAAAGGGATTGGCATACAAGTACTTACACTATTCCTGTTGGACTGCATGGTTGTGCATTTGGATGTCCTTATTGTGCTGAGTTCTATCTAATTAGGAATTTCTTTCCAAGTCAATTTGCTCAACTATAAAGCTTAGACTTAGTTGCAAATTTGAAGATAGAATGTGCTTCATTCTGGACAGTTTATGTTGTTGACGTTGTTTTTTTTCTCGCTGCACCTACCATTCTGTGATTCTGCACTTCCTTGGGCATGTGATGGGAGATTCCGCCAAAGTTGTGTCTTGTGCTTTAACTTCCTGCAGATTTTGCAGTTCGACCTTTGATATGCTCAGAAGGGCATGCCTTTGTATCGAGGAGATGTTCTATTTTGACAAGTGGGAGAGTTGACGGAGTACTTGTTTCTTGAAAATAGCTTCATGGGGGTTATTTGTTTAATGGGTCTTTGGTAGATCTAGATGTCTTGGCAGACAACTACTGCATTTTATTAAGATGTGAATTCCATATTCGTTGCTTCATCTTTTACCATGGAATGAATGGTATACAAAGAATGGAACTCATGAACTTTTGAAGCAAAATTCACTTTCTCTCGAGGCGGTGGTTGAATTGAGTTGTATTGTTGCTTGAGCTTCATCAACCAAGCTCTCAAGAATATCAGTGCTGCTCAATTGTTCAAGAAATGGGAGGTTTTTATTACATAGTTTTATTGTCCTTACAATATTATCCATAATATCAGTCATGTATATTTCACGCAAATGCTTTTCAGTCTTACTTGTGGAACCACTAATTTGAAATCATAGTGAAGGGGAAACATTTTCGAATCAGCGATTGATGTTAACATTTTACTAGCGCTGAAGTGGCTTTCCCTTGTAACTTGTAACATTACGCTGTCTAATATGCATTTTTTTGTAGTTCTTTTTTTTTAAAAATTTAAAGTGAGGATGTGAAAGTAGGGGGAAAAAATTGATGGCTTAATAAATATGTTTTATTGTTTATGGTTTTATTAGAGAAAAATTATGTCACGCAAGGCATGAAGACTTGCCTAAGATTTATTTTACCAAATTTCTGAATATTAAGTTTGATTTGTTTCTAAGAGAAACAAATGAATTAAGTGAACAAATTTATTTGTTTATGTTCCTTTCCTTTTCTCCTATCTTCTTGTGTGTTTATTGATGTGTGCGTGTCTTGTTTTTCTTTAATGCTTGAAGTCAATGCTTATGGGCCTTGAAACTGGTAAAAATATGTGAATACAATGTGCAGCCTAACAAAAAGTTATAATACTTCAATTTTGAACTTCATATGTCCTGTTTCTGTAAATGCTACGTTTCGAAGTATGTGTTATTAGTTGATTACCTCTGTTTATCTCTCTAATCCCATCGTTTAACCACTGTGCTATGTGCTTTAATGCTACACTTCAAAGTATATGTTATTAGCTGATTGCCTTGGTTTATTTCTATAATCCTATCGTTTAACTGTTGACCTATGTGGAAATTTTTATTTTCCTAGTCGATTAAGTCACATCGCACACACACCCCTACACACACACACAAGTGCATGTCCTTGTTCGGCACCCCATCATTAGAGAGTTAGTTTCCTAATTGACTCTCAGATTGGTGCAGTAGTTCCAAATGTACCAACAATCACTGTAAGAAGAATTTGATGTAACACAATCGGCCCCTTTGTTTGTTGCCGTATTGATTGATGACATACTTTTCAGCTATGATTACATTCTTGAAATTTTCTGTAGCTGTTGCCATTATTTGTAGGTGCAAGAAATACCCATCAATGGAACTGAGAGGTCTTTTCCAGTATCTCGTGAATCAGTTGAAGAAAGGGAATGGAATTGAGCTAGTTCTGCTACAGGTATTTTCAGACATGTTAAGTTATGCCTCTGTGATGTGTCTTCCAGGTCCCATTCTTAACACTTTGATCTTCTGTGATTGGAATAGGAACTTATCCAGCAAATGGCAAATGTCCAATACACAGAGAGCATGACGGAGGAACAGCTAGATGCCATGGCAGGGAGTGACACTCTCCGATATCAGGCTACTTCTTTTGGGATAACTCGAAACAACAAGGTGGATTGAAAAGCTTTGAGTGTCAACTCTCTGATTTAAAATCTCAAGAAATTTTGCAATTCACTAGCCATTCGAGTTATTATATTTGGAGAAAATAATCAGCTCCTACAATTTTACAATTCAAATGGTGTAATGCATCCTGGTGCTTAATCTGAACACTTTTGACTTACCACATGAACCATCTTTGAAGGAAATTGTGCTTGTTCATTCTTGTCATCAGATAATAGCAATCCTACTTTGCAACTATACGCTAGATAGCCTAGATTATGCAATTTTATTAAGACCTAGCTACTTTTTACTTTTTAGGGCGATATATGAACTTTATTTAGTACGCCCTTTAGACATTTTACATTTTGTATATATAAAGAAGTTTTTCTTCTAATTCTATAGGGAGGGCAGATATTAAAAATTTAGAGCTCATAGGTGGGAATCATATTCACTAATTTGTTCTTTTTTGCCACTTTCGACATTGATTGCTTTCTGCATGCTGAAAAGTTGTTTCTTTCTGCGTTAGGAAACAAATATTTGAAACTTTTATCTATTTGACTCCTTTGCTTTTTGTTGTTCTAGATTTTTTTCCTGCTAAATCCACTGCTGTCTGAGTGGGACACTTAATTGGTTTTGAGATGTTGACGTCTGTCATTACAGGCATTGATCAAATCCACTAGCAGACTTAAGGACTCGTTGCTTCCAAAGGAGGATCCAAAAATAGCTATTCCACTGCTGTTGTTTATTGCCCAACATCGTTCTGTGTAAGTTATACATCATCTTGGAAGTCCTAAGTTTCTGAGAAAGTTCCTTGAGCTTACACTGCTAGTCACTAGAAGTCGTGGAAATGAAAGTATGCATCTGCCTAAATTTGAGTATGGGATGAGGAATCTTTATCTTGGGCAACCAGTGTGTAGTCACTTCTATGGCCATTCGTGGATTAGATAGACGTGCCTAATTTCGGGTCAAAAATTCTACCTAAATCTGGACCCTTTTTAGTTACATATAGGTTGATCAGGTAATGTGGAGTTGGATACCCTTTGCGTGATCTCGTTGGCTGGCATACAACTGATATTATTACATGAATGCTGTGAGCTTTTGGTAACATTTTCTGATTACTATCGTCTACAAAGTTGTCATAAATGGAGATGTGCCATACATTAAGATGGTTAGTGAGGAATTTGATAGATGCCATGGAACCTTTCTTCAATTTGTGGACTTCTTGTGTAGCGCAGTCACGCCAGCAACAACAAATGCTCAGCTGATTCCACCTCTTAATGATCTTGTACACCTTTACCACCTCGATCCTGAGGTTCGTCTCTCTCTCTCTCTCTCTCTCTCTCTCTCTCTCTCTCTCTCTCTTTCTCTCTCTCTCTGTCTGTGTGTGTGGAGCATTTTCTATGAACTTTCATGTCAGGATTTTAAATATATAAGTTGGTCTCACTATTCTCTTTTGGACTTGAGTTGTATTCTTATAACATCTAGGGTCGTCCGTGTTTGTTATGAGCTTCCATTGGCAGTTATCTTAAATTAGATAGGATTTGTAACGTGCTCGCTTTCGTATAATTATTTCTCTCTGCTCCAAGTGGCTTTCTTAATCTACCGGCCTGTAATGAGGCTCTTCAAATGCCAGAGTAGTTCTGATGTCTTCTGGCCTTTGGATAACGTTGAAGCTCCAAAAGAGTCTGAGTCATCTGGCAAATTGGTTCTAGATCTTGGTCCTACTCGAAAGCCTATAGCGTAATTGCCTGAGCTTATTCATTTTCAACATTGTATATTGGTATATTTTGAGCTTGATAGGTCATAGGAGAACTTACACTAATATTTGTTGATCAGAATGCTTTTATACATAGATGATCGTATCTTTGTGTGTATAAGTATGGTTGAGGCTCTGGGTTACCGTGACTTTTTAACTTAGTTAATGGTATTATAGTATTCTTTGTAGTCCTGATTTCCAGCTTTTTAGTATCCAATTTTGCCTGCTTTTAACATTTATATCTACTATGCAGGTGGTCGGATCTTCTTGATACTGTTAGTACAATGTTGCCTTCAAAAGCATGGAACAGCCTCTCTCCAGATCTGTATGCCTCCTTTTGGGGTCTCACACTTTATGATATTTGTCCCCAGAAGCCGTTATGAGTTTGAAATTTCTAAGCAGCATGCAACACTTAAAGCTCTGGAAGAACTCTATGATAATTCGAGGTCAACAATCGCAAAAAGGAAGAAAGACAAGGAAAGGATTCAAGAATCTTTGGATCGTCTTACTTTTGAACTCCAAAAGCATGAAGAAAATGTTGCGTCTGTTCGCAGGCGGCTTACTCATGAGAAGGATAAATGGTTGAGCTCTTGTCCAGATACCTTGAAGATTAACATGGAGTTCCTTCAGCGATGTATTATAGTATTCTTTGTGGTCCTGATTTCCAGCTTTTTAGTATCCAATTTTGCCTGCTTTTAACATTTATATCTACTATGCAGGTGGTGGATCTTCTTGATACTGTTAGTACAATGTTGCCTTCAAAAGCATGGAACAGCCTCTCTCTAGAATTGTATTCCACCTTTTGGGGTCTCACACTTTACGATCTTTATGTCCCCAGAAGCCGTTATGAGTCTGAAATTTCTAAGCAGCATGCTGCACTTAAAGCTATGGAAGAACTCTCTGATAATTCGAGCTCAGCAATCGCAAAAAGGAAGAAAGACAAGGAAAGGATTCAAGAATCTTTGGATTCTATTACTTTTGAACTCCAAAAGCATGAAGAAAATGTTGTGTCTGTTCGTAGGCGGCTTACTCATGAGAAGGATTAATGGTTGAGCTCTTGTCCAGATACCTTGAAGATTAACATGGAGTTCCTTCAGCGATGTATCTTTCCGCGCTGTACTTTCAGTATGCCTAATGCTGTTTCCTAGAATCTGCAAAGAACTTCAAGAAATAATTGATGACGAATAGAGAGTTTACATGTATGATGAATCGAGCGCCCCTTTGTTATCTTGCATAGTGAATCTTGGTCATCTATGGTTGTTTAGTACTTCTTACAATTACATTGAAAGTCCTATTAATTGATGGATAATTGTTTGGATCTTTTGCAAAGTGATGTGGAACTAAGTCTGTGAATGCATCTATTGGTGTTGGCAATGGAAACTTTTATGCAAGCCTTAGATTTATTTTGCTATTTGACTTTAAGCTGAAATGGGTGTATAGGATTCTGGATAATCTTCCAGTTGCTGTTCTGAGACCAAGGAGGGATGCACTCAGTCAACCAGTTATGAACATGCTTTCCGTGTGGGGTTTAAAGGAAATTATGCAGGGGTGAGTCGTGAACTTGTGGTTGATCAGCTGTTACATTGTGCTTGTGTTCTTCTGTGACTGATTTTTATTCATATGCTCTTGTAGAGGAAAGAGAAGTATTTTATAAACATCCTGTTGCTATTTCTCTTAGCATTCAGTGCAGCGACTATATCTGGTGAGTTATGGTCAGTCATTTTATTCTCAGCTTGGTGGTTCTGGTGTTATGAGTGAGTCTTGTTCTATACTTTTGTTAGTCTGTTTGAGTCTATTGTGTCTGTGTCCTGTTTTGTGTCCTTGTTGGTCATTGTTGTTCACTGCTGCTGGATCATTGTTGGCTCCTTGGATGAGACTACCTTTATGGCTTCATGCTTTCATTTCTTTGAATTCCATAAACTCCAGTCGATTTTTAGGAGGCGCTGTAACATTCTTTACTAAAGTCTTCGCTGTCTGGATTTATTATTGCATCTCATATTTACAATTCGATTTGCAGGATGAAACCAAGAACCCTAACCTTATGGGATCAATTCACTTTTTTTTTTTTATCAAGGATCAATTCATTGATCATGAAGGTCAGGCAATGGCTGACCTTGCAGGTGCAGGGCCACTCCCTGTCATTCTTGGTACAAGGATGAAAGTCAATACTTCCAATGGTATTTTTTTCCCAAAACACTCAATTCAAAACACAAGCCCCACAAATGATATATATTATCTTTCAGCTAACTATTAATTCCAAATATTAAGGTATCCAGCTGGCGACCAGAGGCTCTAGCACTTTTTGCTTCAATCCGCCGCTTCCCGAAGCCAATGCACTACACATCTGGAAATAGCATTTAGACAGAGAACATCTCAAAAAATTACCACATACTAATCATTTTTTTATTTTATGCAGGTGTATGGGAAACTCAAGTGCCATTAGCAAGCTTCCGATTCATGACATGAAGGGCCTGTTTGATTGGGGGGGATTAGAGGTAGGATTGGACTTTCTACCCGCCCACCGACTTTAATCCTATGTTTGTGTAAGCTTTTATCCCCGGAATAATAATCCCAACCGGATTAGTAATCATTTTTGAAGGGGATCATATAGCCCTGGGAGGTGGGTGGGGATAGACAGTCCTAGGACTAAAGGAGCTCAGGATTAGAAGTCAGAGTTACCCAAATACCCCCAAAGTTGCCTTGAAAAACTAAAACAACGTAGTCCAGTCATCTCTCTCCCTTTTCAGTTGCCTCCCTAGAGCTGTGGCAAGAGGAAGTCGATTCAAACCCTAGTAGAGGAAAGGTTGCCGGACAATTGCCGGAGCAGATTGGAAAGTATCCTGTGTGTGTGTGAGTGTTCCTGCATTAAATTGAAACTAGGCGTCCATTTGTTCTGTGTTTTTGGCTATGAATCTTGCTTTCTTTTTTCCTTTACAAACTCCAGTTCAAGGATAAACAGCAAAACAAACAAATCAAGAAAACCACAAAAAAAAAGTTTAGAAAAATATCAAACTTAGTGAGAGATGACTTAAGCACTTGCTATTACCGGTTCGGGGAAAATTGTGGGTAATCAGAATATTTAAGTCCATTGTTGCTTAAAATCATATTTGTACTTTTTTAAATCAAAAAATTTAAGTGAATTGGATCAATGGCTCGGAGGGCTTGGAGTGAGGCGGAGGAGACTCTGTTGCTTTGGTTACTTACAATCATGGTACAATCGACGATGTGGAACACTGAGGCGGGAACCTTTCATCCCGGTTACTTGAATTATCCAAAAGGTCTTATGGTCGTGGAATTTCCCGACGCTGGTATGGAGGAATACCATAGTTTAGGCAAGATTAAGTGGTGGAAGAGAATTTGCCGCATAATTGTGGACCTAATTCATGTTCCCGGGTTTGATTGGGATCCAACCCAACATGAGGTTGTGGCCGAAGATGATGTGTGGGATGCATATATCAAAGTAAGTCTTAATTATTTTGTTGAATTTTTTTTTCAAATTTACTTACAATATTAACCGGTCAAAACATAATTTATCCTTTTATTTTTGTATTTGTACTTACTAGGATCATCCAGAAGCTAAGATGGCAAGGGGTGTTCAATTTCCACATTTCAATGATTGGTGACGTTGCTTCTTTCGCCCCGGTCCTTAGGAGTAAGTGGAGATGGCGGAAGACAATAAAGAGTTCTTTAGATAAATATGGTGAAACTCTTTTTGAGTTTGAGAAGCAAAACTGCATTGATGAAGCAAGTTTTACCACTTTTATAGATCTCAAACCGGTCCAGAATGGTATTGGCAAAACTTGATACTTGTAATTGATAAGCATACTATGCAGAATTAAGGATCAACTGAATCTAGCTGTTGTCATGTTTGTTTCATTTTTCAGAGAATTTTACTTTTGCGTCATTCAGCAGATTATATAAGTATGGGTGGGTTTGTAAATTGCTTTGGGGGCAACATAGTCAATTGAAATGTTAATCCTTGTCAAGAGGGATTCAAAACCAACATGCGATAGGGAGGATTAGTCAGGATTGGACTTGTCCATCATTTAATCCCATACACAAAACAATCATGGGATAGGGAGGATTAACTACCAAATAGTCCCTGGACTATTTAATCTCCGGATTAATAATCCCATAGCTATAATCCTTCCTAATCCAATCCCTCCAATCAAACAGGGCCGAACGGACAAGGCACACCACCTCGCTGCCTCACACCAGGCGGGAAAGACATCATCAAAATCAATCAACTTCCAACTATTGTCTCAAAGGTACACTTCTTCCCATGAACACACAACATTTGAACCTAGCTGCAAAAGAAATTAATCCTGCCATGCATTTAACTTATATATTCTTCTCTGAACATGACTTCAATACAACAAGCACTGGACCCAACCTATCTGCAAAGTAACTGACATGCAGCAGAAGTCCTAGTACATGTCGTTCTCTAAATGCAACAGGAGAACAGATGCAACAGCCCATACTTTGTACTGCAAGGAAAAAGAAGAGAGGAACCAGTGCCACAGTTAGTCCTTTTCAAAACATGTTTAGAATAATCAATATCAAAACAGCTGTATAAAACGCACATATAATTTACTAATGAATCCCATGTGAATTTCTTAACAGCTGCAGATTCAATATAAAACTTACAGACTCTATTGCTGCTACAACATTTGCATGTGTCAGAGAGAACATGTTCAGAATCACAGCTCAATACCTAAAGGATAACATGGATGAGGACATGAGGTAATTCAATTTCCAGTTTGAAGTTACTTCCAAATTACATGAATTTTTACAAAATCTAGGGTATATTATCCATTGCTGCAATGGAAAATCTTTCTGAAGGCATTGAGTATGCCGTTCTTGATCGGGCGTTGAACTTTAGCCCCCGCGAGATAGCACAGTTCGTGTTTAACGTACCTGAGTATGTCCTCATCAGCAACATCCAAAACAGATGATGAATATCGCTCTGGAGATACTTCAACTCCTGAATCATCTAGCAAGAAAACATGTCGTAGGCAGTTGTTTATGCCTGAAAGCTCAACTACTGCTGTGGATGATGATGATCTGCTGCTGGCGATTGCTTTCCTAAGAAGAAGAATGATTAGAAGCAAACGCAGAACAATGTTTTTGAGAAGTTAATCTATTGCGTGCAGCTTACTACTAATATCTTAAGTGGTATGGCTCACTGATTCTGTGCTTTGTAGTTTCATGAAGCTTCAGTACTACTAACTTAATGGCTCTAAAACCAGAGATGTCCAATGATTTATCTGAATTGATTAGTTATGTTGACTACGACATACTAATCAAAAAGATAATCCCTTTTTTGGGTTGGAAGCACTATCTATCTTTTGTATCCAATTATGCAGAACTTATATTTGATTTGGTATGATATTGAGATCCTATCTCTTTTTCTTATGTTCATTTATCTTCATCTACATTATGTCTGGGATTCCTACTACTAGATTGCTAGGATAAAAGAAATAGTTCTATTGCACTTTTGTGTTTCCTGTTTTGAAAACTCTTTTTGGAACTGTATTTTGACAAAAAAAAATGGTGGTTCATGTACAATTTGCTTATGCATAGTTTGTTTTGGGGGTTGATGTATGGTTCAAGAATTGAAAAAAAACTGCTACTAATGATGCGAGGTATCTATGGTGGATATTAACCAGAACTTTTCTTTGGAGAGATTGTCTTATGCCTTCTCTTATAAGGGGTGTGGAAGGGTGTAGAAAGGCTAAAGGAGAAAGAGACGTATAGTCTGTATAGAACATGTGCTCGATTTAGTAACCGCAATGATCCTATTGCATCTGATAGTTGGCCATAGGAGGCACTTGACTCTTATTCCTTCTTTGGGACAATTCATTTGAATGTTTGATCGTATGTGTTACAATATATATGACAACTCTTGATAATGTCAAACTTTGACTGTTTGAAGTTTGGTCGAGTGAATTATTGAAAAAAAAAAAAATTGCGATGCCCTCTTTTCTTTCGAATATTGTGGTTTATTACCATTTGGAGTTTTTCATGCTCTTGTAATTATCCGTACATTTTTCGGAAGTGATGGATTCCCTCTCATTAGTGTCCTTTCATATCTAGGGTTCGTTTCTCTTTTTCCTTGTTCGAACCCTGCCCATTTTGTATTGTGTTGTTTAAAGTGTGCTATTTCGAATTTATATTTCAGGTTTCCTATTTCTGTTGTTATTTAAATTTGATAATATGACTTCATATTTAGTTACACATCTTCCTTTCTCAAAATTAAATGCAGAAATTGTGGGGTTATAAACTAAATAAATACATGTTTCTTTAGGTTATGATTATGCCCTTTTTGTTTTATTGTTGGTGCTTATGACTTTTTTTTTGCTTTAATAAGACGGACGGACGGATGCAATGTATATCGACTTCTGTAAGTTTTGGATAGTGAGAATTAGGCATTTAATGCTAAACCATGCTCTCTACTCTCTATGTGTGTATATATGTGTTGTACTTGGGTAGTGATGTAGTGTTTTTCTTCTAAAGTTCTAGATGTAATTTGATAATCTAGAGAGAACTTAGGAGCGGGTAAACAGGTATGATCACCTGTTTATATTTCTCAATAGCGACAATGATGATTGGTAGCATTTTGGATATGGTAATACTTCTTGGACAAAGAAATCATGGGTCTCATGACCGTTGCCTTGTTATGATCAGTGCTTATGTATGACAAGATAGTCTTTTAAGTTTTGAGTTTTGGTTAGATATATGGTAGCCTAATGAATTAAGTTTTCCTAATTTGTTACGGTTTAAAAATTCATGGTTGTGTTGGTTTGAGCAGCAATTGTATCTCATTGTTGGCACTTGGCACTCAATGATTACTTATACTACAACACATTTTTGCTTGGACTTTAGAATGCATGGCATCATTCTCCTCCTTCATATACTCAAAAGTTTCTGCATGCTATTGGTTTGGAATGCAAGCGATATTCATATAGTTTCATGTGCCTATTTCAATCCAAACCCTAAGAGTTCAACAAGGCGCAAACTTGGGTTGAAACTTGCACTCCAGAAGTTTCTGCATGCTATCGGTTTTGAGATTTCTGCATGCTAGGGTTTTCTGACACGCAAACTTGGGTTGAATAAAAAACATAAGTCAAAATTTCAAGGTTCCTGTCCCTTATCTTAAACGACCAATCAACTTCAACTCTCTTTGGTTTATAAATTCCTCATTTTTGTAAGGCTTGGTTTGCTTATTCTTGCTTGTGTGTCTATACATTGCTTTGTACATTGTAGGGTACTAGGATGTAATTGTGAACATTCTCGATTGGATTTGGTTATTGGTCCGACGGTCAAAACTTGGATCCCAAAGTTCAAGATACGGTCCAAATGTGTCAAATTGTTTCTGTTGTGATTCACTCTTAGCCCTTTAGGTTGTGTAAAGACCTCAACCATTAACTGAGTGGGAAGGTAGATCTCAAGTGCATTCAAGAACGATACTTCATAGTTTGCTCTCTCTCTCTCTCTCTCTCTCTCTCTCTCTCTCTCTCTCTCTCTCCACATAAGCCAGATATCTGATTCTCCATCGTCCTTTGCTTTGCAGCAATCAACCCGTGGTCGCCTCAATCCTCCGCCATCGGTGCAACTGTTAGCCAATATGGAGGGTTTGATCTAGGGGTTCGATTATGGCCATCCAAACGTCTTGGTGAGAAATGTCACGCCATCGATTTTTAACATAAATAAATAATCCATTTCAATAAATAATCTTTGCATAATATAGATACTACCCCAAAAGATCACTTACAAAACCAAGTCCCCAAGTTTTAAGATTTACAATATTGGCACTACGGCCCAAATTCCATAATTAGTCAAAGACAATAGAATTTTGAGATTTACATGATATCTAAAGTTAAAAAAAAGTTCAAATGAATTTACATTTTCCTTTTTACAAAAGATCATCCAAAAGATTGATTGAACCGCTTCCCAATGACGACTTTCAGACGATATGAGGTCAAGCATGCACACCATGTACTCCGCGTCAAGATCCTTGAGATGTACCTGAAATTGATGTAGGTTGAATTACAATAGCCCAGTAGAGAATTCTATACTCAAACTATTTGTAAATGCGATGTAACATGCAATAAGAGTGAAAGAGTTCCAACAAAACATATAAGAGATACAAAGGGCACCACAATGAACTGACGAACTACGACCACAGGATTCTATACGTCTTAAAGATATCCCTAGCCATTTGTGGGTATACGATACATCCCGCAACCGGATGCACCTTTTTTGAGAACCCCGCCGGTGTCCATCTCTAGGAGGAGCAGGCCTCCTCCACAATATCCATCTCCAGGAGGAGAAAGCCTCCTCCACAATGACCATCTCTAGGAGGAGCAGGCCTTATCCACAAAGTTCACCTCCAAGAGGAGCATGCGTCCTCCACAAAGCTCATCTCCAGGAGGAGTATGCCTCCTCCACAAAGTTCACCCCCAGGAGGAACATGCCTCGTCCACAAGATCCACCTTTAGGAGGAGCATGCCTCCTCCACAAGATCCACCTCCAGGAGGAACTTGCCTCCTCCACAAAGTTCACCTCCAGGAGGAGCATGCCTCCTCCACAAGATCCACCTCCAGGAGGAGCATGTTTCCTCCACAAAGTTCACCTCCAGGAGGAGCACGGCTTCCTCCACAATATCCACCTCTAGGTGGAGCAAGGCCTCCTCCACAAGATTCACCTCCAGGAGGAGCAGGTCTCCTCCACAACGTTCACCTCCACGAGGAGCAAGGCCTTTTCCACAATATTAACTCCTGGGAGGAGCATGCCTTCCTCCACGATCCTCACCTCCGGAAGGAGCAGGGCTTCTTCCACAAACCTTGCCTCTGCCGAAGCAAGCTTCCTCCACAAACTCCGCCTTTGGAGAAGTAAGACCTCCTTCAGGAACTCTCCACCCATGAGGAGGGAGGTCACCTCCGGGCACCTCACCTCCTACTTAACACTTTGAAGACTTCACGAATACTTAAAGGCGACTCTATATACCATCCTAGGCTGGGAGCAGGGCCTAGGTACCTCGCTCGGGACCTAAGGAAGAATGTGGTTTGGAGGCTAGAGCAATGGGTTTGTCAAGGAGGACGAGCTTGCCTCCGGCGAGCTCTAACTTGATCGGTCCTAGAAAGAGAGGGAGCATTGACCGCTATCTGACATCTCGAAAGAAGTATCATATCTACCTCCTGGCACCTCGTAGCCCGTATCATGCCTACCACTTGACTTGGCAGATGATGCGGGTCTCCATGTATCGCCGAAATAGCCTCTGTTGGTTCCTTGGTTATGGGTTTCGAGGCCTGACTTGGGACTAAAAGAAGAAAGAAGGTCAACCTCCACTTTGCCCACCAATGGGGAGAAGCCTCACACCTGGCTCTCTCTCATCCTCAGGGCTCATATATAAAGGGAATTCAACAAGCATTCAATACACACCTACTCTCCACTGCCATCCCTCTCTCTTTCTACGTCTGTCTCGAGCTCTCTCCTCCTCCACCTCCGGTGGTCTTGAGCACCATTGTATACCCGGAGTGCGACCTTAGGTACTTTTCCCACTCTTACCTCCCACATTATACTCTGCTGGGGAAGAGTGGTGCTTGCTACAATGCCTCCAAAGAAAACAATATGAGCTCCCGGACTGAGCGGTATTGAGGGCTTGGAGGTTTCCTCCGGCCCCGTCTTGGAGGAAATACAACCCATCACGCAAACCGCTATCATCGAACAGTTATGTTCGGTGACTGAAACCCTCGCATGATGCAACAAAACCAGAGTCTCTTGATGGAGACCATACTCGCCTTGCAGAAGAAAAGCACCACCCCTTTTCCGCCTTAGGCAGAGACGGAGGGAACTCATCCCACTGGCTCTCAAACCGAAACTCGCGACAACCAAATCGGTGAGGGAGCACAAAACCTCCAATCCAAGGAGACGCCTACTCCTCCGCTAGAGATTAGCTCCCAGAAGATCCTTTCCACGGGGATGGGTTCAGCCGCCGTAGTCTAGAACACGACAAACACAACCCCCGTCACGCTTGAGCAAGTGCAAACACTCATTCAATCCGAAAAGAAACCCCTCGCCTTTGCTACTGACGTGGATTTCTGCCCTCCATATCCTATAGCGGTCGCAAATATGCCATATCTAGAGGGATACACGGTCCCTAAGTTCATCCGTTTTGACAGAAGGAAGGGAAACGCCAAAGAGCACATCATTCATTTTGTTGACAGCCTCGGCGTCCACAACGGTGATCGTAACTTGAGGCTACGAGAGTTCTCGAAATCCTTGACGGACAAGGCATACTCATGGTATGCCAATCTCGCTCCTGACTTGGTCCTCTCTTGGGATGACATGGTTAAAAAATTCTACTCCCAAGTTCTTCTACGTGGAGGATCGCTTCACAACGCTCCAACTGATGAAGGTGACTCAAAGGCCCTTCGAGGACTTGAATGCTTATGTCCGCTGCTTCCGCGAACTATCGGTGGATGTTCAAGAACCGATATCAGAAGATCGCCTCGCCAAGATTTGCGTGGACGGAATGCAACCGGCCTTCAAGCCCATTTGGTCACTCACCACTTCCCAGATTTCTCCACATTGTATGAGGCGGCCCAGAACTTGAATGAAACAATGGAACCCTCACTTCCTCCACCTTGTTACTAATATTCCTCTCGCGGAAGGCATTCGGGTTCCAGACAAACTGCTTACGCAACCTCAGGTCCACCACCTAATCGAGGCCAAGGGTATTCGACGAAACGCCCCAAGTACAATGAGCCTCCACCTTTGCCGGTAACAGTGGCGGAGGCCCAAGCATTCCTAGATGCTTAGGTGCAAGACGAGAAGGTAGTACTTCCAGAAGTCAGGGAGGAGCCTACCCGGAGAGATATGGAACACCGGACTATTGCATTTATCATAGGATGGTCTGCCACCCTACCAAAGACTGTTGGGGCCTCCGGAATTTATTTGAAAAGTTTATGACAGAAGAGGCCACGGAGCTCCCAGGCAACCAAAGGTGTCCTTCGAAATCCCTTCCCAACTCACAGAGATGGGTGACCACATTTGTGAGCTCTATGTACTGTACCTCCTTGTCAGGAGCTTTATCAAAGTATCAAATTATCATTGCAATCCTCCATGCCTTAAATTTTCTACATAATAGAAAGAAAGAGAATTACAATCGCCTAGCTTCCTAGCTTCCAGAGACTTGGCCCCCTGGCATGAGCTTGCCACGCTTTTGATCGCCTATAGAGATATTGTCCACCAATACTCTTGGCCCTTGCGCCATGGGAGTGTCGCAAGCCTAGCCTAATTGGGGGTTTGTTGACCAACCCGTCCTGGGCTTGGCCAACCAACATGCTTAGCATTGGTTGACTGCCAAAGCACCGCAGGATTGTCTCCATCTACGAATCGCCATTGAAAATGTAATAACGCCGAGCATCGCCTCACTTTTTCGCCCATTAAGCTATTGTCTAACAATATTCTCCACCACCACGTGGGAATCGCAAGCCTAGCCTAATCAGGGGCTTGTTGATCATCCCTTTCGGTGTTTGGCCAACCTGCCTAGCACAGGTTGACTGCCAAAGCACCGTCGGACTCCATATATGGCTTCACCATTGAAAACGTAACAACACCAAGTATTTCCTCACTCGGTCGCCCATTGAGATATTGTCTACCAATATTCTCAGCCACCATGCCGCAGGAGTCTCAAGCCTAGCCTAATTGGGGGTTTGTTGACCATCCCATCCACCATCCTGCGTGCTTAGCACTGGTTGACAACCGAAGCACCACATGATCGTCTCCATCCACGAATCGCCCTTGAAATCATAATGATATCGAGCGTCACCTTATTTTTAATCGGCAATAGAGATATTGCCCGCGATCATACAATCTCCCCCCTCCCACACGCCTCAATGCTCCCATTTCGCCAAATAAAAAAATGTGGGGCTGGGGGGGGGGGGGCAAAAATGGGGAAGACACGCCTCCCTCTTAGAGAAATCTGGAAGATACACCCCAATGGAGAAGACACGCATCCCTTCTAGAGAAATCTGAAAGATACACCCCAATAGGGAAGACACACCTCCCTCATAGGGAAATTTGGTAGATACGCCCCCGCCTAAAAAAGTTGCGTCATTCTGCCGAAAGAAGCGAAAAAGATCTTTTACGCAGTTTGCAAAACGACAACCAAAGGCAAAGCGGTAAATACAACCAAGAGATTGCAAGACAAGAATACTCCATACATTCATTACCAAAGGTCTATTACAAAACAGGAAGTGGAAGCACAAAAAGAAAGGCAAACTACCAAAGGATTCTTCCTCCAAATTTTCTGTTCGCTACCAAAAGTTCACTACATATGAAGATCCTTACTACTATTAATTGATAATGCTCATAAAACATGACAGTTCAAGACATTATAAAGGAAACGAGCATCAACAAAACAAAAGTGAACCACCCGGCACCCAATCTTCCTCACAGCCGTAGCCCTTGACCGGCGTGACTAGTCATATCAAAGCCTCCCAAACTGGCACTCTCGCGCTCGGCTACTTCACCCTCAAGCTTTTTCTTCCTTTTCCCCAACCGCGCAGCCGTCGCTTCAACCTCCTCCAATTCTTTACTTACTTTCTCCAACCGATCCCGCCAAGCCGGGAGCTCGAGAAGGAAAGCCATCTGATCTATCCTCTTACAGAGCCAGTCAACCTCTAATTGATAACTTCCCAACGCAGCCAGAGCACCGTACACAGATGCAAACTCCTCAGGGGTAGCTTTGGGCAAACTGACATCCTCTAGCAATTCCACAAATGATACCAAGGAAATTAATTCCAACCTCTTAGAAAAGGTACCCATGTTGCCAAGCCAAACAAAGATGGCATGGACAACTTTGGCTTCTTTTAAAACTTCATTTTAATGTGGCATGGCGCTTGAAGAGTTTCTATGTTGTTTCTCGATTGCATTTAACCACAAACCAAAATTCACCTCCCTAGCAGAGTCCCTGATGTAGGTTCGTGTTCTGTAAAGGGGAGCTTACGTGTAAATCTACGTGAGCTGGAGAGGTGCAATTGGTTGATGATTAGGAAGGGGAATAAATGAGTGATCTAGAGTGGTTGAGGAGGCATAAGATGTGATCGAGCCCGAGTCATCTGGGTTGCCTACGTATCTCGTCGTACAGGGAATCAGGTCAAAAGTAGTTCCATTCCGAGGGAGATGGTCTCTCCCTCTCTCTGGAAAAGATGACTCTCTCTCTAGAAATATGTCTATATTCTCTCTCTATCTCTGTCTCTGTCTCTGGAAGAGATGGCTCTCTCTCCTCCTTCCCTAAATGAATACCAGCACTGGTATTTATAGGCAGAGACCAAAACCTCTACAGGACCCATCCTACCACGGACAGGCATGTCTGCGGGAGTCTGTCACGGCCCTGTCTGTCCACGGGCCTGTCGTGGCCCTGTTTGTCCGCAGGCCTGCCACTGCCCTGTCTTTGCGCGGGCCAGTTGTGCCCTATTTGCTCGCGGGTCTGTCTGTCCGTGGGGATGCCATGGCCTTGTATCTCCGCAGGCCTATCGCGGGACCCTGGCGGGCCTATCTGCCCTCCTCGCGATGGCTCTCGTTGGCCTCTCTACCCCCGCGAGCTTGTTCAACTGCGCGGGGCCCATCGTGTGCCCTTTGGCTCTCGTTGGGTTGACTGCTCTTTGCGGGACTGTCGAGCTCGCGGGATGAACTCTGGTTCTTGCTGGATAAACTCTACATAATCTGAGCTATTGCGACCTCGGAGTCCATCTCGCGCCACGTCAATGAGCAAGCCCCATCTTGTGCTGTGTGGCATCAAATCTTTCTCTGCGTAGCAGTTGCTAGCCACGTCATTCTCACAACTCCTCCACGTGTCATAGCGTCGGTGGTCAGTCAAGCTTTTTTTCGAGTCAATGGTCATGATTTTGACCGTGCCTACACCGTGGTTTTTGGATTTTGATATAACAATCATGGAGAAATGATATAACAGTAGGACGACTAATTTCACAAAGTGTGTGCTATTTGGTACTCGGAGTGTGTAACATCGATAATCATAATTGATGGAATTAGTAACATGGAAATACTACATTCCATGGGTTTATTTATAGTTCGGCCAATCAAACAAGCGTAGAGTATGTTAACATCGGTTAAATATTCACGTACTGATTGTACTTCAAATTCATAAAACTTCATGGGATAGATACGAGTACTAGTAAGCCCATTGTCCATTACTAAGAATCTCAGGAAGCCTTTTTCCAGTACTCATCAGATATGTTAGAAGGCAGATGTCGGATATGAATTTTCACGGCACTGCGTGTACCCGAGGTTTTGTTTTTTGTTGGAAAACAAACCTGGATTGCACAGGGTAGGACGCAATTTACCAATTCAATTATATGAGGAGAAATGAATCGACCTCCCACTTTATGAGCCATGTCCGAGCTTGGGATTTGCCTTAGTTTGTTGAACTAGGCTTCTAATTCGAATCCTATGATTGACCGCTTGTTTGGAATGTGGCTCCTAGTACAAGTACTATGCTCGATACCCGTTTTAACCAGCATTCCATATTAGAAACTCTTTAAAACATGAAATTCTTCGGTTCTGTTTGCACATTTCAAATGTTAAGTTGATACGAGACAATGCTTTCAATCCACCCGTTAGGGTTGCATAACATGTATTGACCTCAAACTGCATGAGCCATCTCTAGCCTTGTATTTGCCATAAACTTATCGTTGTTTTGTTTCTTCTTTCCTTGCTGTATGTAGTCATAACAAGATTGAACATACGAATTGAAGCTGGAACTGTCAAGTCTCTGTTAAGACCTTTTGTTGAGCTTGTGAAATTGTTTAATCTACCCGGCTGGCTTGTGCATTGGGGTCACCCCGGAAACATGGTAAACTGCTCTCTTTTTGGCTTCCTACCATTCTTTTCCCCTCAAAAGATAGTAGGCGCACAGAAATCACTCACAGAAAGTGCACATCGCTTCTTGAGGTCTAGCACACACACAGGCGAGTGTTCAATGATTTTTTTTTGTGTATGGTTTCTGTGTATTTATGAAGGGCTGCTGTCTTCTTTCACATCATGACTACTAATCGGAGCTGCATTTCCCTCTTGATTAAAGTATCTCATGTCGTAATGGTGTAGGCTGTTGTTCTGTTTGCCATGGGTGGTTATGGAACTTATCTTGGTTTCTGGATACAATTTTCCGATGACGTGGTAATAGATCTCGTTTGAAGTATGTTAAATGGCATTAATTTCGTGCTTTCAAGTTCTTTCCAAATATTACTAAAGGGCTTTTATGGATCCAGGAGGAGAAAGCCAAAGCCAAGGACTTGCACCCAAAACTTCTGGCAGGAATGTTTTTCTTCTTTGCCCTTGGAGCTAACAGTGGAGTAACATCTCTACTGACTTCGGATAAACCCATCTTCGAGAGGTGCTTGATTTCATTTTGAAGCATTGCCCGTTTCTTGAAACAGAAAAACAGCCTCATATTTTTTCTTGTTTCTTTGGTAAAAACTAGAGGTGTCAAATAGGCGGGTTTGGATCAAAATGGGCAAGTTGTAAGTGGGTTGGGTCTTTAATGGGTTATTGACCCATTTAGACCAATTACATAATATAAACTAAAATTTTAAAATGACCAAAATACACATATACACTGAAATGACCATATTACCCCATACAAAAAAATAAAATCTGAGGAGGACCATATTACCCCCCCCAAAAAAAACATAATAAATAAATAAATAAATAAATAAATAAATACTACTAGTCCGTATAATTCATTTGGTTGCATTTGTTTTTTCGTTCTTGCATGTTTAGTTGCATTCTCTCCCTCTCTCTCTAGACTCACTGGTCTAGCAGTTCAAGCAAATTGGGAGAATCCAGAGTTCATTTCTAACATCTCCCTCAACGTCCGCCGCCTCATCGATTTCCTCGTCCAATTCGGTAATTTCCGAAAAATGAAACTCATCTAAAATTTCAGTCCTTCTCAGATCTCATTCGGGATTTTAAAAGACTCTTCTAGGGCAGGAAGAGATTTTTCAAAATTTGTACCATTGATTGTCAAGACGGATAGGAGATTGAGTGCTGCGGTAGGGGAGCGACACCGCTAAGAGGGGAAAAAAAGTTTAATTAAAAGTAGTTATTTTTCAAAATATTTGGGTAAAAGTAAAAAAAAAAATTACTTTTCGATTCGTCTCTACGAGACGAATCATATAGTCACAAAAAAAAAAAAGCACAAAATGAACAATCGCAAGAAAAATTGAATAAAGACGAAAAGTACTAAAAGAGAAAGTTGTTTTCGGAACGGGGTCTAATGATTTTTGACTTGTACGGAAAATACATTTTGTGAACTTTTTTTAGTACTGAATAACAAATTATAAATGAATGAGCAGTTATTAACTTTGAAATTTAAATCCTTTGAAATCACTGCTATTTTTTGGAGAGATTTCACTGCTTTTGAAATGGGTTTGAGAGAGAGAGAGAGAGAGAGAGAATTTGGTTCAGTAATTTTTTTTATATGAGAGAGGTACTGAGTGTTTAACTGTTGTTTTTAGTGAGTTATATGCATGCCTTGGTGGGTCATTTAAGTTGACCCAATTGATGCCCAATTGAGACCCATTAATAGATGGGTTAGATGGGTTGAGACCTATTCTAACCCAACTTATAAATGGGTTGGGTTGAGTCTATTTTTTAGTTGATGGGTTTGGATTTGTTACTGGGTTTTAGTTCAATTTGCCACCCCCAATAAAAACACCAGCAAAACAAATACTAAGTTGTTTGGTAATAATGGGATTCGGGGATGGAATGGACCGTTGTTTCCAGAAATAACGAAATATTGCCTCTATGGTACGTAAAAAGTCAATACTATGTTATCCAACGAACTATACGTAATAAACGAAAATCTCCTCTCTTTTTCCCTCTTTCTTGCTTTCAGTCTTCATGCTGTTACCGGTTCCATCGGCCTTGCTCTCTTGACCATACAAACCATTTTGCCAACATTGTTTGAGGTAAAAATGATGTTACAATTCTTCCATTCAAGAAAAACAAATACTAGAAGGAAGTTGATTATTATTTTCTATCTAGGCTTATCTTTGCGTTTGAATTACCCGATCCGATGCACAGGGAAATCCAGGGTTACGCAATGTGCACGGAATCTTGGGTAGTGGAATAATGACACTATTTCTTGTCCACGCTGCCCTTGGACTTCAACTTGGCCTCAGTTACTAATTTCTTTCTTCATCTACTAAGATGTTAATGAACATTTTCTATTTTGATTGACCGTGTACTTAGGGACAATAGAACAGCTATTTAGAATTGCATCCGCCGGGAAATAGGGATTGGTGGACACTTTTAGTGAAAACCGAAGGGTACTGAGAACAACTGAAACTTTTTGTTCTATGGTATTTTGCGATATGTGGTCGCTTGATATTCTTGTATCCCCTGAATTTTCATGAGATAAGTGCAATTTCAGGATAGTACCTACAGTCTAAGAACCAATTTTTTTAGTTTCTTCTTATTTACTCCAATCCTATCAAGAAGAAGCAATCGCTTGGCATAATTATTACTCCCTCCGTCCCTCTTTTAAAGTCCAGTATTTTATTTTGGGCTGTCCCTTAATAAGTATCCATTTTGTAAAATTAGTGAGTAAAAGTTGGTACATTTTACATTTTCCCCCTAAAAGTAGATTCCATTTTGAAAAGTTAGTGAGTAAAAGTATAATGATGATGTCTCCATAGAGGGTAAGTAGGAAAGTGGAGATAAAAGTTGATATGAAAAGTGTAATGATGTTTTCTTAATAAGTTGGAGTTACGAAGTGGGACACTTAAAAAATGGACGAAGGGAGTATGAAATTTTATGTAAAGGTAGTATTTTTTCTATGGATAGTATATATTCATATCTTTTTTTGGTACATAAGAGGGCTGAGGCCCTAAGAAACAAATACACTTTGATGACTGAACTTGAAAATAATGGAGCAGATTACTATTGCAACAGGCACCTTCGTAGTTGCCAACAAATTATGAGCGATCAACAGAGGAATTGAATTGCATCAGATTCTACATGATGCAAACATCAGCTTACAAAACCTCAAATGAAAGGCCAAGAAGGATCTGGGTACGACATGATGAAGGGGAGATAGATAACTGTGTTGTGTTTTGAACGTCCTTAGACTGAGTTTTTCACCTATTGTGATTTGGTATAACAAATTTAAGAGCTTTTGATACTCTAGGTTGTGTAATTCATTCTATCCCTTTCTTTGATCTCCTTGTCTTCTTCGGTTCTTATAAAGATTACACTAAGAACATACCTTCTGGCGAAGAATAGCACAATCATTCTCTACAGGGTTCTTAATCCCTTACCAGAGCTTGAACTAGACTCAACAATCCAACCACAGTAGTCCTTGTCCATCTCAAGGATTCTTAATCCCTTACCAGAGCTTGAACTAGACTCTACAAGAATCAAACTTCCACCACATTCCCCAAGATATTTAAAAACTATGGACCTTAAAGTTAAAGGTTTTGTTTCTACTTTTGTTACCTCTCCATCAACGCCGAATCTCAAGTGAACATTCGGCTCGATTAACCAATGGATCGCTCCATTCCAAAATACACCACCATGATCGTAATCTTTTAGTGGTGCAAAAACTCGTTTCCAACAATCACTCTTTGAGGAGTAGACATCAATCGGAATAGGTTGGGAAAAGCCGTGAGCAGTGGCGGACCCAGGAATTTAACATAGTAGGGGCACATATTTTTTTTGTAACGCAGTAATATATGAGTTACAGTTAAGCAGATTCACACCAAAATAATTTTAGCATTCATGATAATGTAATAATTTTAAAGTATATATGTATTTTAATAAAAGTTACTTGGACAAACTATGCATCTCGACTATATGAGTTATAACAAAATTATCAAATGTTCATCATCTATTTTCTTATTATTAACTCTATAAGTACAAGTTTTGGAGACCAAAATGTACAAATACAATGTGCAAGTTCATATTCAGTACTACATAAATGATTGAAGACGTTGGGAAGTGGGAGAAACATTGGTTGTGAAAGAGTTGTAGAATTTGACTAAAAAAAAAAAAGAAAGAGTTCTTTCCCTATGAGTGCCAGACCACTGTACAAATTATTAACTCTACAGGTTACAACTAAAAACCAAAAAATTTTACAACTAAAAACCAAAAAATTCTTAGAGTGGGGGCTCGAACCCTCGTCTTCTTGCTCCCTTGGAGTACAACTTACCACTGCAGCACGCACTAACTTCTTGCACATGTAGGACACATATTATATATATACATATACATATATACAAAATCTGGAAATTTTTTTTTTTAAAAAGGGCGTGGGGGCACGTGACCCCAGGTGCCCCAAGGTGGGTCTGCCCCTGGCCGTGAGAACTCAATACAATTTTGTAGTGCGGTGATTCTAAGGGATCACAAACCAAGTAAGCATGACCAAAAATAGATCCAAAAGGAAATTTTCAAAAACTTATCCAAACAAGGCATTAGGAATTATAGTGAATTTCTTTGTGGTGGGATTACATACAAGGAATCCCAATTTGTGAGTGTAGCTATTCATATCGAAGGGGTCATGGTTGAACAACAAGCCTTTGCAAGAGTCAATAATCCTAGTGGTACATTAGTACATAGCTCAACGAGACCATTGAGGAAGGAGAGAGACAGGAGATTCCTGGTCGTGAAAGGAAAGCGAGTGGAGTCGGCTTTTACAATAGAATTATAAGTCTGAGGTTGAAGGGTTAGGGTTTCGAAGGGAATGGCGGGAGGGAAATTCGGAGTGGGAGATGAGAGAGAGCCAATGTTTGAATCCGCTCTTGAATCGGATTAAGGATCTCGCCAGCAAACGTGTTGGAAATTACTTCAGCCGCCTATGAGAGTTCCGATGAAGTACTACCAATCGTGTTTGTTCTTTTTGTACAAATTTTCGTGGTCATGCTTGCTGAGGGGAGGGAGCAGAGAAAATAATCGGCACAGAGCACAGAATGAAGTTCTATATTTATACGTTAGGGTTTCTGGAACAGAAAGTCTACTGATACAGAAAATTTATACATTTTCTGTACAAATTTGTTGTGGGGTCCACTACGGATCCCACATAAATAATCCAAGCCGTTCATTAAATGTAAAACAATTTTTTAAGGGCCCCTGTGAAAAATAAATTCAATCCGATACTTATAGATGTTCGATTCAATCATCTAACTTTTTATTCAGATTCCCGGATAATAAAACATTATATGATTAGATCGAGTATCTATAAGTATCAGATTGAACTGATTTTTTGCGGGGGACCCTTGAAGAACTGTTTTACATTTAATGAACGGCTTGAATTATTTGTGTTGGACCTGTAGTGGGCCCCACAACAAATCTGTATAGATTTTTTGTACCAGTTAAACGGGTTCTTTGTGGAAATCCTAATTAAGTATTCCCTTGTAGAGAGTTGCTTGGCTTATCCACTGTTCAAGAACTATAAATAAAACAAAGAGAATGCCTACAGAACAGATCGAGTAGTTTCACCACTTATCAATGGTTGATATGAGTTGCCGTTCCATTTTCTTTTTTAAAAATAAGGTAATTTAAAGTTCAAATATAATGAAAATAAAAAATAAATTTTCAATTGTTTTTGCATTGTTTAAAAAATCTCAATGAAATCTATCAAACAAAATCTATATTGATAGAAAAATTATTTACGTAAACACGTAATTTTTGAGTTTGAAATTTTCTTTCTTTTCATAAAGTACTTTTTGAAAGAAACTAGGACGGGTCTTCAGATTCTAGTGAAGTTTCACCACTTTTTTTATGGTACACCAATATGTTCTGGAGTATGCTATACCAAAAGTCAATTGTGGAAAATATTCCAGGTACTCATAACGTTAGATTAAGATATTAGAATTTTTTTGGACTTTTTATTATTAGGTACAGAAAATAAAAGGTATTTCTTACCAAGTCACCTCCAATTAATGAAACACCAAAAGCCTATGAAAGTACTTAAAACTCGAAACCCTAAAAGTGCCTAAATTCTAGGGTATCTTATAAAAGTGCCCAAACTCTAGGGTACCCTATAAAAGTGCCTAAATCATAGGTGATCCTATAAAAATACCTAAACCCTAGGATACCTTATAAAAGTGTATAAATCGCTAAAACCCTATGATAGGAAAGTTCACCCTAAAACTCCCATGAAAGTGCATAAACCTAAACCTTGGGGCTCTATAAAAGCGTTTAAACTTAAACCTTAGGGTACCCTAAACCCTAGGGTATTTTAATCCCTAAAATTCTAAGCCACCCTAAAACCCTCGGGTACCCTAAAACCCTAAGGTGTCCTAGGGTGACACTTCCATTAATGATAAATATATTTTGTAAAAAGTGGAGCTAGTGGTAATTAAGTTTTCTATCTTATTAAGAGAAATATTTTTTTATTTTATGTACCTAGTGATAATAATCCCTTTTTTTTTTTTGCTAATATTGTACTGTACTCCCATACATTAGCGGGAGTTAGTGGGGAGTTAGAGCTAGCATAGGGGGTCCAAAGGCTAACCATAGTCCTAACCCCCCAAAGCATCCATAGCCCCGGCTCCCAAAGCCCGCCTCTCGTGAAGCTCAAACCGAAACCTCTACGGAGGGTGAAAGAACACAACCAACTGCAGTAGCAGCGGTTTCTCCATTTGAATTTGATATTGTTGGCAAACCTAAAAAGGTAACATAGTGAGACATTTCATTTGATCATAATATATAAACTAATAAAGCACAACCACAGAAAGACTTTTATTCCTAGACAAAAGTTTATCAGCACAACTTGTACAATATTGTCTGACAGTATTCAATAAGAATTTAATCTGCATCGATAAATTAATATTGCAAAAAAAAATTTATAACTCAAGTGTTCGGCCTAACGACATTAACTGATCTTGAGGCATCATCACTAACCAGGGGCTCAATTAAAGCCATGACAAATTACCTTATAGACGGCCCCAAAAGAGTTGATAGCACCTAAAAGTTTTAAATTTGAGACTCTAAGAGAAGTAAACCACCCCAAGCCCCAAGGGCCCCAAGCAAAAAAACAAAAAAAGAAGTTTGGATAACAAAAAAAAAAAGTGTGAATATCAATCACAAAAAAAATTTGGACGATGGATTGATGGATTTTATAGAATGAAATGATTGGAGAGACTTTCTTAACACATTTATTTATGACTACTAGAAACAAAAAAGACAAGCAAGTTAAATGGATAAGATTCGTAAGAAAATAGGATTAGGATTGAGCTTGGTAATGAAAAATGATTGATAATGAGAAAGGATTGGTAATTAGTATGTTTATTTAGGATCGGATTAGATGATGGGTTTATTAATATCATATTTGTTTCATATGGACTACGATTAGATTGATAGTATATATTTCTATTTTTGCCCTTAATGCAAAACTGAAGAATAACATATAATAAAAAAATTAAATGCTCTAATTTTTAATCCATTTTAAACAGGTGCCAAAATCTTATTTTTTATTATATTATTCTAAAGATTCATAATTACAGTAATTTTTATTTCTAAGACTCTCATAATTAAGTCTCTGATATTTATTTGGAATCCTGTGGAACATAAACTTAATTATGAAAACCTTAGAGACAAAATTTAATTATGAACCTTTAGAATAATATGATAAGAATAACAATATTTTCGCACCGGTTCAAACAAATTAAAAATTGGAGTACTTAATTTTTTAACCATAATAATATATAAACGGTCTAAAAAAATGAAGTACTCAAATTTTTAATCCGTTTGAACTGGTGCGAAATCAAACCTTAGCAGAATATGTTGACACCCAAAAAAAACCTAGTGAACAAAACATGCAAATCAATAGACAACTTAAAGAATTGGAATCATATGAGTAAAAGGTTACCAAAGATATTTGCTTTTCGTCACCTGAACTTTCTAGGACAAAAGAATAATAACTTATAGAAACCCAGAAAAATAAGAGAGAGAAAAACACAATTAGTACAAAAAATAAAGATTTCTTCATTCTTTGTCTTCATACCACTGAATTTTTCTTCAATTTCTTCTATATATTTTTCCTACGATGGGTAAATTGGCGTCTGCTTCACCCGCGGTCACTCGTTCTGCTACATACGGCCCGACTTGACCTGCCTCCGAGGAGGAAACGACAATGTTCTGCTCGATCTCGGGTGCCTCCGTCAGCGCCAACACCTCCACCCCTCTCTCCACTGCCTTTGTTAACCTCTACAGCTGGGCACATCTGCACACACTTGCACGTAATGAAATCAACAAAATAGATGATCAAGAGAAATCAAGAGAAACTAAGTTTGCTAATGATTACAAAATAGATGATCTTTTCTTTTCTTTTCTTCTTTTTTTTCCCTGTTTTAAAAAATCAGGAAGAATGGAAGGGAGCGGCGGTGGAATTGGGTTTTGTTTAGGAGGGAGAGGGAGAGAGAGAAGGGCAAAGAAGTCTATTCCCATGAGTGAGTTTTGGCTACAACACTTTTGGTTTTGGCATTATCAATTGCCTAATAGAAATAACCAATAAATTATTTTAAGGCTGCTGATTTTGTCACTTTCTTTTTTTGTTAACGTCACTCCCCTGCAAGTATATTTTTGGTGCAAAAATACACTTGCAGGGGAGTGACGTTAACGAAAAAGGGAGTGACAAAATCATTTGCCTTAGTTCAATATTAATATGGAAAGTGCAATAAAAATTGAGTAATGAATAGCCGTTGTATTTGATTTAAATATAAACCTGTTGTGGATTTTAAAAAAAAAAAATCTATTGGGAACCCGATAAAAAAATTTGTTAAGAATAATAAAAATAGCTGTTGGTATTTACTAACAATTAACAAAAATAATTTATTGGCTAATTGGCATTCAAAAATTTGGGGAAATTACCGTTCAGTGGGTGTTGGGGCAAATAAGCCCCAACTGATGGACTACTTTTTTGAAATTCGTAAGTCATGAGAAGGAGAACATTAATTCCTAAGATATGGTATTCATAATTATCAAGACAAAAATACCCCTAATCCAAAATCCCACCACTCCTAGCTTTCCTGAATTTATAATGGTGTTCATTCCTTCTCTACTCTCAAAAAGCCAGAATCCAAACACCTCCATTGCCATAACCCATCGAAGAATCGAACCCATAATCACACAAAAGTAAAAAGGAAAACGAAGCAATGTTAATTTCCCACTCACTTCCTCACATCCACTCGGTCTCTGTTCCTCTCTTGCCCTCTCAAGCTCTCTTCTTTCTCTCCCCTCACATCCACTTGATCTGGTTTATGTGAAATATCTCTGTTTTACTTTTTTGCATTATTATCCTGTTGCTGCTAGCTGTAAAGTAAGAGGGGTGGTTGGGTTGGATTATTCTACTGGATGATTTATCAGTCACGGATACGTCTGTATCTTGGTAAATCGATTACTTCGGCGATCAATTTGCTAGAGGGCGTAGGATTCAATGGAGGGGGTTCAATGATGGTGGAGTTCGACACGGAAAGAATATCAAGAATAAAGATCAAGTGTGCTTGGGATTCGTATCAAGGCTAGAGTCAGTTTTGAAGTTAATGTATTTTGAATCAGTAAATCTATCTTAAGATTGTAATAGCAAAACCTTTATTTCGGAAAATTATATTTAGTTAGCAAAATTTCTTAAGAAAATTATTTTATATTGCTTCCAAAAAAGGGCGTTACAAATGGTTACAGAGTATAGGTTCAACCCTCGACCTTGGGTAGATTGGGTAGACCACATTCTTCGAGCGTAAATCTGAGCAGCAAAACGTTTACCGAATTTAATATTTCTCTAAAACCACGAGATATCCTACCTAAGTATATCATATAAATATTTATCTGTTGTGACTCAGACTCCGAAGAGTTACGAAATCAACATTGACTCTGATCAGAAGGAAGCGATAAGAGAGCCGTTCTTTTTATAATTGGTTGGCTGATCAAATGAGACAAAGAATCACAGTACGGAGAAGACAAAGAGACAAACCTCGACAATAGAGGAAGAGTACTTGTCGAAGAAAAATTTCCTTTCTCTAGACAAAAAATGATTAAAACTAGGGTAGGATGAGTGTGAGAACGTTGTTGCACACATTCCATTTCGAGAACCAGATATTTAGAAACTCTCAAGACCTCGAACCTAACTTTGTGGAATAGTCGCTACAAGATTGGTACAAAAGGTCAACGATGTCACTTTCTACGGTCATCCTGTCGACCCCACCAGTAGGGACAAAACGCAATGACAGTGTTGCCCACAATGATTCCGTGAAATTCGAGATTAATGCCAACTCAAACCCCAATGCAATACGGGTATCAACAAGGATGTGCAACTCATACGAGCGATTACTGCCATGACTACGCCTAAACTCCCACCTCAAGCTCCAAACGCCCCTCGTCCTTAAAAGAAGGATAGATCATAGTAGAAGGAGTCTTAGCCCTACGTTTGACTTGTGATTCTTAGGTCACAAAAGGAATTGACTTTGACGTCAAGGTGCAACTATTAGCCAATCGCGTTATTACGAAAGTGATAAGAGAAGCGAAAAATTGTTTGAGGTCTTACTCATTTAAGGGGGGTAGACAAGAACTTTTCTACACCCAACGCACACAAAGCAAGCGGCGTGATAAGCCCTCTGAATGGTTAGCGAGCCTTAAGTTGAAAGAAACGGATCGTATGGAGTTAGGCCTTCCTCACATCACCTGCGAATACAAGGACATGTTCCCTGAGAAATTGCCGGGATCACCGCCAACAAGAGAATTGGATTTTACTATCGAGCTACAAGCCCCATTTCTTTGGCCTTGTATCGGATGGCTCCAGCAAAATTATGAATGTTCGAAACACAACTGTAGGAACTTTTAAATAAAAGGGGTTTTGTCTGACCCTGTACTTCATCATAGGGAGCCCCTGCCTACTGGTCAAGAAGAAACACTCCGACTTTGAATCAACTACCGTCAACTCAACAAAATCGCGATCAAGAACCGATACCCTCTACCAAGAATAGACGACTGGTTCGACTAATTGAGAAGGTTGACTTATTGATCTAAAATCCAGATACCATCAAGAGATTGTGACATATCCAAAGATGTCATTTCGCACACACTACGAGTTGTAGTCATGCCTGTTAGACTAACCAATGCCCTCGCCATTTTCACGTGTCTGATAAATCGGATTTTCATGCCGTACTTGGACAAGTTTGTAGTAGTGTTCATTGATGATATTCTTGTATACTCTCCAACGGAGAAAGAACACGAAAACCACTTGAGAATTGTCCTACAAGTACTTCGAGACAAACATTTATATGCGAAAGCCAGCAAGTGTGAATTTTGGATGAAAGAAATCAAATTCGTAGGACACATGGTGTCAGAGAAAGGAATCCCAGTTGACGACAACATGGTAGAAGAAGACCCTCCACGGTGTTCAAGATTAAAAGTTTCTTGGGATTAGCAAACTACTACAGAAGAGTCATTTAAGATTTCTCCATTTTGAGTTAGCCAATGACTCGATTGACTCAAAGAAGGGTTAAATTCGAATGGCATGAAGCATATGATAAATCATTCCAAGAACTTAGGAACAAATTAACCAATGCCCCTATATTAACCATCCCGAACGGAACGTGGAGTATGCAGTGTGCTGCGACGCATCCAAGGATGGATTAAGTGCGGTACTCATACAAAATGGAAGGATAGTCGCTTACGGATTCCAACGATGGAGGCAGCAGGAAAGGGGCTATCCAACTCATGATTTGGAGCTGACAACAGTAGTGTTCGTCCTAAAATATTGGCGACATTATCTATACGGAGAGCAGTTCGAGGAAAGACAAACGAGGTGGCTGATGCGCTGAGTCGTAAGAACAGTGGACAAGTGGCTGGTTTGCTATAAGAGAATAGAATATGATAGAAGCCATCAGTAGACTTAATTTGCAGCCAACCATAGAAGATGTCAATTATCAACTATAAAAGCAGCAGCCGGATGGACAATCCACGCTTATGAGAGCCTTTGCCTCCAGGAAAGAATTTTTGTACCAGACGTGTGTACCCTTCGGGAAGCAGGACTTAAGAAGTTTCATCACTCTAATTTTGCCATTCACCCAGGGAGCACCAAGAAGTACGAAGATCTCCGCCGACAAAACTGGTGGGGTGGAATCAAGAAGTACGTGGCCGAATATGTTTCGACGTGTCTCACCTGCCAATAAGTAAAAGCAGAACAACAGAAGCCCGATGGGACCCTACAACCTTTACCTATAATAGCTTGCAAAAGCATTAAGAACCGATTCTCGTCTCAGTACTTACACCACAACCTTGCCTTCCAATAAGGCTGAAATACCCCAAGCGTAGGGCTAGGTCGTCGATAGCATAATAATCGGAAAGTCCAGGATCCTACCCACAGAAAATTGAATATAGCTTAATCAGATTGTAGGTTTTATATGGTGAATTGCGGCGTTTAAGACGGCCAACTTGGTTTTGCTTTAAAAGTGGAAATACTAAGTAAAAGACTATAAATGAGCTTTATAAACTAGAAGAGGCAAGTCTAGGGATCGTCTTTCCCTTGACTGTGGAGAACCGAATAATTTTTTTTTTAAGTTTATTTTAATCTTTGAAATATTGAGTAAATGCATAATTGGAAGAATATGGATTAATTGGTAAGTATTAGAATTGAGGACCTTAGTGAGAAAATAGAGGAGTGAGGGGTGAATGTGTAATTTAAAGATATAGGAGTATATATAGGAGTGATTGTGTGTATGGGATCATTTTTCCCAAATCAAAACTCTCGGCTCCCTCTCCTCTCTGCCGTATCTATCTCTCTCTCTTGCCCTCTCTCAAAAATCCACCAAAACACCTCAAAGTTCTCAAGAACCCACCCTCATTTCACCTCCTCTACGCAACCCCGGGCTCGTATCGCGTTGGGTGAGGCTCGGGAGGAAGATCTCGGTCGATTTCAAGAGTTGGGAGCTAGGGCTCGTTCTAGCTTCTCGGGTTTCGTTCTTTAAATCGAGGTAGGGATTTCTTTACCTCTCTTATATGTTTATGTGTTGATTTGGTGTCCAAAACTTGCTTTGGATCGTTGTTTGGAAGTCTCGAGTTTTCCCTTGAAAGCTGTCAAATTCGTCCTGAAAAACCCAGCTAGTACATGTACCTCGGTTTGTATTGGTACATGTACTGTCAAAGAAATTTCGGTTCTGTTCTGCTAGTACATGTACCTCGGTTTGCACTAGTACATGTACTACCCGAGAATTTTCAGAAATGTTTCTTCTTCCATGTTTTGAGCCTCAATCACTTTTAACACACTCTAAACATTGTTAAACCATCCCAAAACTTGATTGCTCGTGTTCCAATGATTCGTTGATCGTCCCCAATCCTTTGGCCCTCTTTATGACAAAGAAAAAGGGTAAAACTAAATGATTATTAGACTTGTTGCTTGTTCATGCATTTGGGTTGTTATGTGAGCATCATGGCTTGTTGGTAATGCTTTTGATACGTTAATTGATGACATGTATAAGAACGTGAATGAGGGAGAGTCTTAGTAAGTGTATCGGTAAGTTTCGAGAGTACATGGGTCGGAGTTTGGAGTAGGGAGTCCCGTAACGCATGGGGTGGTAATACGGAGACTCGAGTGGGTCTCGTAACGCAAGGGGTGGTAATACGGTGATCCAAGTTGTAGGGTTTACTGTAACGCAAGGGGTGGAAATACGGTAACTCTTGTGACGTAGCACTGTAACGCACGGGGTGGAAATACAGTTAGTGGGATTTGGGATAGCGTGTCACGTCGGGATTGTTAGAGATGTTTGTGTCTTGTGGATTAGATGGCATAGTATGATGATACAAAGACTTAGAATGATCTCATTGAATTATTAACACACTCTTAGTTGATTATTATCCATCGATTGAACCACGCCCTCTTGTCTTCCGTTTTGCACTTATCACCATGTCTGCATATAAGATTGGTAAAGATTTTCCTACTGGGCTAGTGTAGCTCAACAAAATCCTTCTTTTCAGGTACTAACGCTGTGGACGACTTTGAAAGCTTTTCACTTCTAGTTACATATTCATCTTGTATTAGTTTAGTTTTTGATCAAGATGGTTTTGTAACTAAGTATTCATGAATTTCTTTTGACAAGGAAACCTGTAATACTCCGCATCTGTTGTAACTGTACTTAAGCTAATTTGGGCCGTGATGCCAAAGTTGGATATTATTTTGAACTGGGAACTTGCTGTAACTAAAGCAGGTGGGGTACTCTTTTGGGAATATGATGGCAAATGAGATCCTTTTATTAAAGAATATCACTTACATTATGTTAAAAATCCAGGTCGTGACATTGACAAAGGCCGTTACCGGTTCTCAATTATAACTCAAGCGAGAGTTACGACCGCGTGCTCACGCTCAGAAGATTTAGCTTTGAAGACTACGTTTAACAACAGATGTGATTACACAAAACAAAACCAACCTATTTTTGCTAATGTATCTAACATGTAGGAGGCCACGAGCTTGCCAAGAACGCTTGACTAAACTACATACTAAAGAGTTAACACTCCTCGCTTAGACCAAAATGGCTAGGTTAGTTCGATTCCGAAAACCATGATTTTAAGCCCGAAGGTTTGAGAACCAAATAACAACCTAAGTCATTAGGATAGATTAACCCAAGACTTAACCAAGTAAACTACTCACACATGGCTAAAAGACTAGAAAGCATGCTAGAGAAAGAAAACATGATTACCGATGAAAATGGAAATAAACTTGATATTAGTAAGGATCTCAACCGTAGCTACAACATTAATAAACGAGAAAACAATAAAAGACTAATACCTTAAGGAGTTCTTGAAGGAATTGACTCAAAACCTTCAAAGCATTAATGGAGTTCTCTCCTAGAGAAAAAATTTAAGCTAAAACATAAAGTAGATAATGAACTAAGGGGAGAGAGAGAGGTATATATATACATCACACCCTCTCTCTCCACAAAATATCCCAACACTTGCCAAAAGTGGCAAGTATTCCATAAGTGGCAAGTCCAAAAAGTAGCAAAGAACTATCCGTAAGCACATGGTATCGATACAACCAAAATGATTGTATCGATACTATTTTGACGTTTTCTTCAATCCCTCTGTTTCCTTATGGTATCGATATGGCAAAAATGGTTGTATCGATACCACGCTGTTATGGAAGATTTTGACTGAACTTTGTGGTCTTGCTTCGGACACTCCCGAACTCGGATTTGGGTGTTCCTTGGACCATTGGAAAGCTCGTCAAGTCTACTTTCTAACCCAAGTGGTTTGGATCCAACATGATTTGTACATCAAAAGATATGACAATTCTACCCTCAGCTGGTCGGAAAATGAAAAGTTTTGGCAAAATGCTCACATCTCCTTCAATTCCCTTGACCCTTGGGCGACCCGAGTAACCTCCAAACCATCTCTTCATGACTCTTCGAGCACCACAATGGGGTGGCACATGCCCTTGAGCACTTGGTTGCACCCGGAGCATCCCTTGGCGTTCAAAACCGCCTTATTAACACGGTTTACCTGAAAGACATAAAAACCTACCTTACGTGCAATATCGCAATAAAAGCTAAATAAACGCAAGATAAAACAACATAAAATGGGACTAGTCGTACCAAATATCTACAATATTGGGTGCTCATCACTCAGCATTGCCTTCCATCCGCAAACAAACAAACAAACAATCCTAAGGGACGATCCAGATCTTAAAAGACATGCTCCGTATTGGACTTTAAAAGAAGCTGGGAACGCCATCTGCCTCTAGTAGAGTTTGCCTACATCAATGACTATTAATTCAGCATAGAGATGACACCATGCGAAGCTTGTAAGAACGACCTTGTCAAATTGCTAATTTGATTGGACTAAATTGGGAGAAGCAAGCCTATTAGGACCAGAGTTAGTTCGAAAGGCAAACATAAAAGGTTGAGACCATTCGCCAATGACTTATGGTTGCGCAGAGCTGACAAAAAGAGCTACGTTGACAAAAGGACTAGGGCGTTCAGGCTGGAGAACACGTGTTCTTAAAGATTAGACCATGAAAATGAGTTATTTCGTTTGGAAAGAAAGAGAAACTGTCACCGCACGACATTGGCCATTTTTAGAAATCTTAGAAAAGATTGGGAAAGTAGCATATCGTCTGGCACTGCAGCCACAACTGGAACGACTCCGCAACGTATTCCACGTGTCTATGCTCGAAAAAAAAAATATGTATCTATATACACAAACACACACACACTTGTCACACCTCGGTGGTACGTAATAGTCATTTAACATGACCCTTCCATGTATTCAGAATTTGTAAACCTCTGTTTCATGTTTAGAAGAATTTCACAAAAACTACTAGAGCTCGTTCCAGAAGAATTTCCCCCTCAAATTTCAAACGGCAATTAATGATATCGTTACAATCTCTCTCTCTCAACCCCAATACCCCATACACCGCCACAGACGAAACAAACAAACAAACGGATCCCTAAAAATAAGGAAATACAAGTGCAGTGGGGACCACAGTGGGGATCCCAACGATGTCATATTTCTGTGCGTTGCGCTCCTACTTCGCTCATACTTCCACCTTTCTCGCTCTCTCTCTCTCTCTCTCTCAAAATACAGAGCATCGAGCATTGACGCTCCCATCGATTCCTTCTCTCTCCATCGATTCCTCGAAGGCTTTCTCACCGTACCACCACATTGACGCTCAATCCCATATCTACACCGCCGCATTCGAGATTGCTCGTTTTTGCCACCTCCATTAACGGCCTCTCTGGCTCCACAGCGGCCACTCCCACACCCGAAACCCCTCACAGACGATCGAAACCACCTCCTCTCTCCCTCTCCCAGGGAAACGAAGACTCCAAACATCTATCCACCACCTCTGCTATTGGCGGCGATGCATCCTTCGTCCGCGCCACCGGCGGCGAGGCCGGCTCTGCGATTTCGCTCGCCTCGGCCAAGGACTGGAAGGGTTAGGCATAGCTGTTTGGATAGGTGTGGGTTTTTAAAGGAGCGGTTTTGCAGTCAAGTTTCAATTTAAATAATAAAGGTTTTCGACCAGAACCTCACATTTATCTACTTCTATACGTTTATCTACTTCTATTAGGGTTTTATTTTGACGTAAACATTGTTCTACAATGAAATTTCAGAAATCTTGAAGGAATCTGGGTGGGGAGGAAAAGAGGGAGGGAAAGAAGAGAAGATGACGGCGACGACGCAGCCAATATTTTTAGGGGTCGATTCTGAATGTATTTCCTCCTCTCCGTAAAAACACAGGTATCGATCTCTTACATTTTTTCAAAAGATTTGCTTGTAATGTATATTATTGGATGTCTCTGTCTGCTGCTTCATTGTGTTTTTTTTTTCCCTTCGATTACTTCTTCGTTTTCTGATTCGGTTTATCATCTTCTTTTGGGTCTAGAATGATACATGATGTCTGTTCGCCGTCCGACGAAAATAGGGTATGTTCTCCATGTTTTCATTTATCGCAAACCAAACAACCCCAAAACAAAAAAAAAAAAGGAAAAGGAAGTTTCAAGTTGCTCTGTTTTGTAGAATCTCCATGAGGATTTCCAGTTTGACCTATGAGATTTAGTTCTTTTACCATGATTTTATTTGGAATAAGTTGTGATTGGGGTGGGTTTTGTGTATTTTCAGCGAGTTGGTGCCTCTCTCTATCAAGAAAGCTCTATTGTTATTTGGGTGATGCAGATCGAGGATTAAAGGCCCCAAAAGGTAATTTTCTGAGTGCTTTTTCATGATTTCGACTGGATTCAAGTTGTGATTTAGGTGTGTTTTGTATATTTTCAATGGGTTGGTGAAGAAGAAGGGTAAAACAAAATAAGGAAGTGCAAATTGTGAGTGACTTCTATTATCTTTCTCTTTTTATTATGGGTTTTGGTCTAATTCACACACATGCTTTGATTACTTTTTTCCCTTTTGTATGTCTTAACACTTGTTAAGATGTCATTAAACAAGCCTAAAAGACAAGCCTAAAGGACGGAAAGAAACCACGCCCTTCGGTTTTAGGGGTGTACTGATGTATTTTTTCAAAATAATAACAAAGACGGGCAGATAGTTAGAACCATGGTATTCAAGTTGCGTAATTATTCGAAAATATATTGATTGTCTTTGTCGTTTCTTTGGATAGAGGTTGTTTCTTATTTTCCCTCACATGTTATGAATTTATGATAGGAAGAGGATTTGATTGGTTTGGCCAACACCATCACCACCACCACCACCACCACCACTTATTTTGCTATTTTCACAAATTGGGAATTGTAAAAAAAAGTTTGCTCTGATAGTTCTCCTTTAGATCACAAATCTAGCTTTGTGCTAAAAAGATTCTAGTTTTTTTTGGTCCTGTCCAGGTGTGCTTTGCTAACACGATGGAGGTATGATTTTATTTCTTGCATTTTTATTTCCATTTGAGGAGTTAGAACTAATGACTTTACAGTACAGATACTCATAGTTTGTCATTTTGGCTTTCTTCCCAATGCTACGATGGGAAAATACTTTTGGTTGGTCCACTTATTTTGTTTGCCAAACAGCCAAGGCACTCTTAGTATTTTTTGGTGAGTTATGCAACCCGATGGACTCCTTTCTAGTACCATCGGATTCACCTTAAAAAATGGAGTTCTATAGCTTCTCATACAAATTTACTTAATTTTGTATGAAGTTAGTTATGAATTGGATAGGAAGTATCGATAGTTGGGTTGAAGGACTAGGAATGGGTTAGAATGTCGTTGCCTTGGTGATGCTGCAATTTCTATTGCTTTGTTACATCACCTAAGTATGGAGAGTAGAAGGAAAAAAGCAATAGATGAATTAATTCGAGTTGTTTAGAAGGGTAGTCTTGTTCTGATTACTGTTTGGGCTGTGGAACAAGAGGATAGGTCGTTGGTTAATGAATGGACCCCCCTGACGGATAAGTATGTTGAGGAGTGGATAGGACCAAGTGACCCTTGTATGCGCAACCCTCCATCCTTGTGACCTTGGAAAGCATCCCCGAAGCTGAGGAAAATAGAATGGGAAAAAATATCATGGATACTTCTTTGATTATGAAGTTGCCAAAACTATGCATGCAACTTCTCGATTACTTCTTGCTTCCTTTATGTGTTTGTTTGAGCTATATGCGAAAGGAAACGCTTGCTTTGGTCTGTTTTGGGAGAGGTATATTTGCGTTGTTTTTCAGCTATGGCGAACTCAAGATGTTTGACTCCGAGTTCGTCAACGTTGACCAGGCCGTCCTCTTCGATCTCATTCTGGTTCTGTCGATATTGTGCGTTTTGTTCTTCCTTTTGATTTCCTGATGCTGAAACCTTGACGTGGGTTTTCTGTAGATTGTGATTTTTTTCTCTCGTTTTGACGATATTATTTTCCCTGTTTATATATGATTCTATTAACTCTGGAGTTTGTGAGGTTAAGATTGTAATGCTGTAAGCTGTTTTTGTATTGGAAACATCACCTTCAGAAGTAATAAATATTTTGGGGACATGTGTGAGGCATTGTTATACGCTTTGAGTCTTTGTGCATATGTCATTGTTGATCTTCTAACATCAGTTAGAAACTTAGGCCCCGTTCGTGTTGGTATTTTGGATTTTGATTTATATAGGTAATAAGTGTAGAGAAAAATAGAGTAATGATTGAAAATAGGGGTAATGATTGGAGAGAGATAGAGAGAAAAATGAGAGTAATGATTGGAGATAAATAGGATAATGATTAGAATCCAAAATCCAAAACCCTTAAACGAACGGAGTAAAGCTTTCCATACTGGTGATATTGCAATGTTTGTTTCCTTCTGTAGTGAAACAAGTGGAATAATGCCAAAATTCAGGAAGGATGGTTTTGCTGATGAGTTTTGGACTAACTAAAAGGCAATTGTACCATACAAGCAATATCTGTTATCCTTTCTTAGATGTGTAACATTTTTATGGGTTGTTTGTCCACTATATCTGTCCTCGTTGTGTCAGAATGGTCGTACTATTGTAAGCCTCCTAAAATTATGAACAGTGCTGAAAACTTGGGGTAGGTCCTTCGAGGTGACCATATAGAAAATTTGATGTACACTGTGGGCATCTAATTCGATTCCTTCTTTTTTCAACTTATTGTTGGAAACAACATCCTTAAATGTTATTTTTCCTTTCATGAAATGAAATTAGAAATTTTCTAATTATTTCAGTTCAATATGAGGGAGGAGCAGCCATGCAAAGTAGCATGTGGAGTCGAAGGTCATGATTGGATCATGGCGTCTGAGAAAACTAGCTGTATGAGAATTGCTTATGGGTAATTACGTTAGTTGTTAATATGTCTACATGCCATGCATATCTTAATATCTTGAAATCAAGGGTTTGGGGAGTTCCAATGACTAGACAGTGGACACTCACCTAGACTGGTACTTATACCTCGGTAACATAGAACAACATAGTGCCAAAGGTGTGACCCGTGGTATACAGTTACACAAAAGAAAATAGTAGACCTGATTATGAAATCTTCAAACTAGCTGTTGTTGAAATATAGAGAGTATGAGCAAAGATGCAATCTTTTTGCGACCAGTTGTGCAGTAGGATGATAAATTGACCATTCACTTCATGCATTGGTGCATCACTACCCTCAAAGGAATATAGGTTAATTCCATGTTACAAAATGCCAGCTCCCTTGCTACCTGGTAATGATAAGACCATCTTAGGTTAATTCCATGTTACGAAATTCTCTCTCTTCCAAATTGGTTGTCTATGACCACATTTTCCTATGAGATGTATTTACTAAGAATGTTTATCCCGTCCATTGTCAACCAACGAGTGTGTCCAAGAATTTTCCCCTTTTGAACCCATGCATATGCTTCAAAGTTGATGGTCTCTTAATTTTTGCTATGCCAGTCATTGGTGTCAAAGATTCAAAGCAGATGGGACTGATACCATAAAACTTTCTAAATCCCTAGCGTGACTCAACCAAATCTGAACACAAATTTAGGACAAAAAATCGAACGATTAGACGCTGGTTTTGATTGTTAAGCACTTTAATACTTGTAATGCCAAAAAATTTATCGAAAACATACTGAACTTGTTCTCCCTTCTTTGTGTTTCTGATCTGTTGTTTTGCGAAGATATTATTGATGAAACTGGGTATATATTAGGCTTTCGAGTGCTTTGCTTTTTAATTCACCTTTGCATAGGGATTTTTTTTGCTTCCCTGTCAATGCGGAGGAATCTCAGTCACCTTCGTGACTTGATTGAACTCAAATTTGTTTTAGTCGGCTAGTCATGTTTTGGTGTGTGGGATCATGCTAGACTTGCTAGTTCATAATTAGCATTTGTATGAATGCTTTGGAGTGTGAACCTAACCGTGGCGCTTTTGTTAAGCGGCCAATTGTTATTTGGTAGATAAATTATATTCGATTGTTGCCCACAAGTTACTAATAACAAATTGTAATTGTGATGTGTTCATTCCCTTTTTTTGCAGCTCATGATGACTGAAGAGTATCCCGCTTGACTCCTTAAATTGGTTAGTGAAAAGGCCAAGAAAAGAGGAAGAGAACTCTTGTGCTTAATCGATCATACGCGTAGTTTGTCTACTAAAATTATTGCCTTGGAAATTATGTTACATAGTTCTGTCAACAAAGATGTCTCCATGTTTTTTCTGCTCGTCATTTACTCTTGTACCTTTGTACCTTAGGATACTTTGGTTGTAGTGTTGAGGCTTTAAACCTTAAAGTTTTGTATGTGTTGTGACCTTATTCATGGCATTCTAATTGCAAAGCGTCAATTAAAATGAAGGAAGTTATTACTCCTATGCCAAGTTGCAGTTCAGCAATTCGTCGTTATAAGTACCCAATTGAATGTGGCTTTGTGTCCAACAAGGGTAAAAAGGAGGGGGAATGAAAAAAAGGGAACGTGGAACAAACTAAAAGATAAGTTGATCTTTTGATATCCTTAGGCCTTAGGGTCTTTGACTGAATGAGCCTTTTTTTTTTTGGTGAGAACAAGCTGCTTCTTTTTTTCCTTTTTCTTTCTCCGTATTGGTTTGATATAAAGTAGTGGCGGTTTTACTTGCAATGAAGTTAGAAAAAGTAGCATCAATATTTTAGTGGAAATGAACTGGAATGTGTATAAAAGAGAAAACTTAATGTTCTGCTGTATTAGCTTTAGACCATACAGACCTTTTTGGTTGTAATTCTTTTCACATGGCTTTGTATTTGTTTCTTCATTTGCTGATTTATAGGCTAAATGGCTGGTGGAATCTTTGTTGGTTCCGCCGAGGCTTTTTCAGGAGCATTGCGAGGTAAATGACACAGCCTTTAAATTTTACCGTTCTTTATGTATATTCAAAAGAAAAGAAAAAATTGAAATGATGCTTACATCTATGATTCATTTGTTTTAGGAAGAATTTTTATCAGAGAGTGAAATGATCAAGATTAGGGCGGCAGATTTAAAGTCTAAAGAGGTATGCGGATCATGGTTCTTTGAGTTGTTATAATTATTAATGTTTTTGTGTTTTATGTGTTATGATGGCACATGTTATGGGGTTTTTGAATGTTGTTTCTTGTGACTCTCTGTCATGTAATGGAAGGTTTTGTCTTTGTTTACATTTTGATAAGACGAATACGTGGTGCTGCAAATGTCTTGAGTTTCTAACGATCAGTTCAGATTCAGCTTGTTCATGGCTAGGTTATACTTCTTTATGTTTTTGAATATGTTGCCAACTAATGTTAAGGTTGAACCATGATACGTGGTGATCTGTTTTGGGTACTCTTATCGCAAAACCTGACAATCTGTTGCCAGAGTAGGATTAACATAAACACCAAAGATGCTAGACTTGTGGACATAGGATCTGTGTGTATGTGTCCTGCTGAAGGTCTTCCTGTTCCCATTCATCTTTGGTCTGCAGCAAGTCAAAGTGAAAGGATGGGTCTGGGCATGTGGTCAACCTGAGGAGTGGGTAGTTCTAGGTATGCACTTCAATTTGATGTATTTAATTACAAAAAAAAAACTATAAGAATTTGGGACAGTGATTTCTAACCTAAAATCTGTAGCTCTAAGGTAGCCCCCTTGAGCACATGAAAGGTGTTTTCAAGGTGACAAGTGTTATGCAAGGTGATTGGTGGGTCAAGAGATTATTCTTGGTGCATATTCTGTATGAACAATTAGCTAAAAAGAGTGTAAAATCCTTAGATTATAAGGTATTTTCCAAGCCCACCTACAGTCGCTAACTTTTCTGTTTGACTTTTGTGTGTGTTTGTGTGTTTCCATGGGAAGAGAATAAGCGGTGCTACTGGTGAATTCACTTACAGAGGAAACCCACACAGTCACATCTGGTTTATCCATTTAAGGGGCAGCGAGCAGCCGATGGAAAACTGGAGATCCAAAGATGGAGACGTGGAATTCCAGCCACCATTAGACCATGCGTCAATGACCTTAAGCTTGTTCTCTATCTAAGTAGAAGGGCCCTCAATAAACTTGGAAAGTGGCCAAGTCCAACCTGTCCAATTCTCCAACGAGGGGATTGTTCCTACAATCCGTCAGGGCTCGCGTTTGCCCTAATATCATTATTCCAAAGATCAGCGTACTTGGTAATTCTTCTCCAAATAGAGGAGTGTGTAGAAGGAAATTAATTTCTAGTTGAATAAAGTTGTCACACTTGCCTTTCAAAACCCAAGCGCACACGTGTTGTCTTCCTGGTGAACCCTCCAGTTGACCTTAATCACATTACACTCTGTAATCAGCTGAGGAGATCAATTTCTAGGTTTTGTTTCCATTAGCCCAGCCCTCCACATCAAAGTTTCTTGTGATCATGAGTGGTAATCTACAAGAAATCACTGTTGATCTTATCCAGGTGGTCATGGATTCGGGGAGAGCATTCCATTTCATCACATAGGAGCTTTGATCACGGTTTCTAACAGAAATAGAGGCATTTGCTCTTCCACCTTTATAAACTACTTCGAACTTTGAAAATGATCTAGTCAAAGTTTTATTTCTCGTGATGAATAGGACAAAGTAGGTTAGTAGCTAAATCTCAGGGACAGGAATTTGTAAAGCATTTGCAATCTGGATTTGTGTTTGAACCTGTCTTTTCTGGAAGAAGGATTGTTTCACTTAATCAGGATAATCTTTTAGCTAGACAATGCAGAAGGTTTATAAATTCTAGATATCAAATGAAATTTTTGATAGAGGCATTACCAAAAAGGATATTGTCATCTCCAAAAATAGTTTTGGGTTTCTGTAGAACATTTGTGAAACCATCCTTTTGGATCCGACGTAATCTACAAATCAGATATAGGTGGGAGAGGGGTACATCTTGATATAACATTATGCTTGGGTCTTTCTGAGAAAATTTGGACGTGGACATGGTCGGAAGAATTTATATTTCTACGGTGCTGCTCGTATGTTAGAAATGGTAGAGCATTGAGTTCTGTGTTCATTTCCTTGCATGCATGGCTAGTGGAAATTCACAGCATTTTTAAAAAGCCTAGAAGAGGCCCAGCCGCCCAAGGAGTCTGTTTTATTCAATGAAGCATGTAAATGGTCAGGTACATGTTTGGTGCCGCAAAACCAAGAAAAAGTAGGATACTCTGGAAAATTCAATAAAAAATACTCCCACCGTCCTGCAATGTTGATTCCTTTTGGGAATTCCAACTTGTTAAGGGACCATTCAGTTAATGCTCTCCGATCTGAATTGAAAAGAATTTATTCCCATTGCGACCTTTGATTTTCAATTTTGTCTATATTGAAACAGTTAGGAAAGTATATGACGTTGTAAACAGATAGGGTATTATTTTTATAATTGGAAGAAATGCATTATATGCAACAGTTAGGCAACTATATGACAATGGTACTCAAATGACTTAGTTGATTATGTGAGCACGGATTCATTCAATCCTAGGTGAGTTGCACATAATCAGTTGTTAACAACTTAACACTCTTTAATCTTTAAACGAAAAATAAAGAGCACGTGTTGTTTTGATTTTATAGCTAATGTGATCTGCAGAATAAGTTCTAAATCAGTTGTTTTTTGTTGTTGGACTCAAGGTGGTTGTGTTCTTTATTTCAGGTTAGAGTGAATACTCCCAAATTTAACCTTCTTCGGGAAGAGAGCGAGGGCTATGCAAGGCTGGTATGATCATTCCATCTGATTTTCTGAAAACTAAATTTGTTTAACGTTTTTTTCTTGTTTTCCTTAACGTTGGAGAATTTCACTCTTACGGGATGCTTTGCAAGCCGTTTTTATGGTGTCTTTTTTCTCCCAAATAAAACTTGGTTGTTTGCGTTGAATAACCAATTCATTATATTCTTGTCATCTTTTGGCCTTTGTTTGTTACAATGATATATGCTATGGCGAAGGAAAACTAGCGTGGGGTTTAACGATGGATCATCTGTCCTGCCATTGCTACTACATAATGTTAGACAGCCAATGCTGCCACATAACTAAGAAGCACGGACACGAATACGGGATACAGACACGATACGACACGTCATTTCTTTAAAATTAGGACATGGACACGTTGAATTTTAAGTTTATTTGTATTGTAGAGGTATGTTATGAATTCACATAAAAGTTGGTAACATTATTTCTAGCAAATTAAGAACGATAATATGATGATACAAATCAGTGGTCCACATATAAGTATACACGAAGTATACGTCTATGGAAATTTTCACCCAGGGCCAAGTTCTCAAAATTAGATTTTAACCTTTTAAAATGTCCTTAGCATGTTCCAACAGTGCCACCACAGTGTCCTAGAGTATCCACAATGTGTCTAAGTAAAAGAGAAATATGATAAAAAAAAATTGGACATGTATTTAGGTGTGACCGACACGTTTCGGACATGGATATGTGAGGCCTGTAGACATGTCCGTGCTTCTTAGCCACATAATGTTGGAGAACCTTTTTTGGCACTGGCAGTGATGAATCTGGTTGGCTTTGAATTGTATAAATTGAGAGAGAAAAAATAGGGTTGTTGATAGTCACGTAAATGAGCTGCCTCATAATGTTGGTTTTTTGTATGCTTGTAAATTAGGTTTGCTTCTTTTGGGAAGTTGTAAATGCCTTGTGGTCTTTTAGACTCCTACATAACTAGAAAACCGACCATTTTGGCCTCCACTGGTACTTCATCCTGTTGTAGGTACTAAATTTATTTTGGGCAACCATTAGTGTTTTTGGATTCTTTATGCTATCTTTGGTAGAAATGGTAAATAGAGTTTGCCATACGATTTTGGAAGAAATTTAATTGAAACTCTTAAGTCAAAATTGCTAAAAAATGGTCTTTTTACTTTTTACATCGGTGAAAAGTGAAATTTGAAAAAATATGCTTACTTTGAGAAGGCCGAAGTATTTCACAAACACATGCAAGACAATTGTTAGGGTTGAAGGTGGAAGTTATTGATGATCCTGAAGGCTTATGGTTGTCATGTTTGATGCATGTTAGCCCACAGGAGGTCTGGGCAGCCTTGGCTTTATTGATACTTGATATGTCCATTAGTTTTTGGATCTTCTGGATGTTATATATGTTCTAGGAGTTTCAGAATCTTTACATGATTTCCCTTTAGTATCCGTTAGAGCTGTCTTGGCATGTAAACTTCTTTAGTTAAGTCATGTTGTTTCCTTGCACATCTTCTTTAACCTTCCCCAACCCAACCTGCTTATTTTATGGGTGATTTACATAACCCCTCCAACTTTATCCGTTTTTCACGGCCACCCCCTCCCTTGTGAACTTTGGGGAAAAAAGAAGAGCCACCAAAATTGGGTTTCTCTCTCTTACACTTTGCATTTATATTGACAAGAGTAAAAGTACAAATATACCCCTAAGTAACAAATACATAACAAAGTAAACCCTAACTTAACACTCCCCCTCAAGTTGGTGCAAATATATATATCAAGTCCAACTTGAACACAATGGGATGAAAAAACTTACTACTAAGCCCTTTTGTAAATATATCAGCTAACTGGTCCTCAGACCTTACAAACGGCATACATATCAAACCCTTGCTCAACTTTTCCTTAATGAAATGCCTATCAATCTCGATATGCTTCGTTCTGTCATGCTGCACAGGATTATGAGCAATATTTATAGCCGCTTTGCTGTCACAATAAAGTTTCATTGGACTATCATCAGAAAATCCCAAATCCTTCAACAAGGTTTGGAGCCACAAAAGCTCACACACGCCATGAGCCATAGCCCTATATTCGGCTTCTGCACTGGATCTAGCTACCACTGATTGCTTCTTACTTCGCCAAGTAACCAAATTCCCACCAAAAAAGGTGCAGTAGCCTGAAGTAGAGCGCCTATCATTCACCGAACCAGCCCAGTCCGCATCAGTAAACGCTTCCAACCTTAAGTGACCATGATTGGAGAACAAAATTCCTTTACCTGGAGCTGATTTGAGATACCTCAAAATACGATAAACTGCATCGAGATGCGAGGTACGAGGATCATGCATAAATTGACTAACAACGCCTACAAGTCGTTGATACCTCTCCTTATCAGTACGCTCCCCCATATCTCCACTAAGTTGATGATTTGCCTCTCAATAGGAGAATTTGCAGGTCTACAACCCAACATACCTGTTTCTTCCAAAAGATCAAGTATATACTTCCGTTGGGAGATAAAAATACCCTTATCACACCTTGCCACTTCCATTCCAAGAAAGTATCTCATTGATCCCAAATCCTTAATCTCGAATTCTTGAGCTAGACGAGACTTAAGGTTATGAATCTCATTCACATCATTGCCTGTCATTATTATATCATCAACATAAACAATAAGGACAACAATTTTACTAGCACCTCTCTTGACGAACATAGTATGATCTGCATGACTTTGTTTGTATCCAAAACTCAACATGGCCTTTGAAAATCTGCCAAACCAAGCTCTAGGTGACTGCTTCAATCCATAAAGTGCCTTCTTCAATCTACACACCTTTCCCTCACTTGCAGAGGAAGAAAAACCTGGTGGTATATCCATATACACCTCCTCCTCTAAATCACCATGGAGAAATGCATTTTTCACATCAAGCTGTTGAAGAGGCCAATTCAAATTGGCAGCACAAGAAAGGAGAGCTCGCACAGAGTTCATCTTTGCTACTGGAGCAAACGTCTCCTCATAGTCAATTTCATAGGTTTGAGTAAAACCCTTGGCAACAAGTCTCACCTTGTATCTCTCAACTGTACTATCAGCATTCTGCTTAACAGTGAAAACCCACTTGCATCCCACTGATTTCTTTCCTCCTGAAAGTGATACTAGCTCCCAAGTGCCACTCCTTTTTAAAGCTGTCATCTCTTCTACCATAGCTCCTTTCCACTTAGGTATCATAAATGCATCCTGCCAATTCTGTGGAATAGATATAGAAGAAAGAGACGAAACAAAGGCATGGTATGAAGGAGATAAACAATCATAAGAGACAAACTGGGAGATGGGATGTTGAGTGCATGACCTAACACCTTTTCGAAGAGCAACAGGAAGATTATCAGAATCTATAAAGGGAGGTTCAACAGGAGAAGATTCATTACCAGATGAGCCAGCTGAGGGTTCTGAAACTGGAGTAGGCGATAGTGATTGGCAAGGTGGTATCGCACAGGTAGGTTGATCCCTTTTTCCGTCGAGAAAACTTCTGCAAGTTAGGCAACCTATGCGGGTAAAGCCTATCGTCATCAACATCTCGTCCACTCATGTTATGTCCTGCTCTTTCTTCAGATATAGGTTCTTCTCTTGGGTTTTCTTTCTCCCCCTCACCATAACAAGGTATTGGAAAGTAAGACCATGACTCCTGATTATGGGACAACAACATCTCTTCCTCTCTCAACATCTCTTCCTCTCTACCACTCTCCCCCTGAAGAGATGGACTAGAGGAAGGATAAAAAGACTTAAGCTCCCAAAACGTGACATCCATAGAGACAAACATTTTTCGGGAATGTGGGTCATAGCATTTGTAGCCTTTCTGGGTAGGAGAGTAGCCAAGAAAAACACATTTATGAGCTTTAGGATCTAACTTACCACCAGGATGTTTAGGAGCATGAACAAAACACACATAACCAAAGATCTTTGGCGGAAGAGAAGAGACCCGAAAATTGACAGGAAGAAACTCAAGAGGAGTCTTGAATTGAAGAACACTGGATGGCATACGGTTGATAAGATAAGCTGCAGTGAGAATAGCGTCTCCCCAAAAGTGTTTAGGAACGTGCATAGTGAGTAAGAGAGGGCGAGCTACCTCAGCAAGATGACGATTTTTACGTTCAGCAACTCCATTCTGCTGTGGAGTACCAACACAAGTTGTTTGAAAGAGAATGCCATTGTCATCAAGGTATCCTCGAAAGAGCCCATCTAGATACTCAGTCCCATTATCACTACGGAGAATCTTAATGTTGGTGTCAAATTGAGTACACACCATTTTATGAAAGGATTTAAAGCACGAAAACACTTCATTTTTAGATCGAAGTAAGTACACCCAAGTGACACGAGAATAATAGTCGATAAAAGTGACAAACCATCGATAACCAGAAAGTGAGGTGACAGGAGAAGGACCCCAAACATCAGAGTGGATAACCATAAACGGAGAAGCACTTCTTTGATTAACAGGAGCGTAAAAGGAATATTTATGTTTCGCAAGCTCACAAGCTTCACAAAAAAACTGACTCCTAGGACAGTGCTTAGTTAAATTTGGAAAAAGTTTTTCTAAAATTCCAAAAGAAGGATGACCCAATCTCCGATGCCATTGATGTAACAAAGCAATAGCAGAACCCGTATCTGCTTTAAGAGCTTGACCACATGACAGAGGTGGACAAGATGAACGAGGTGCAGACTCCAAAAAATATAGACCATGGGCTTTACCACTGCCAATCACTCTCCCCGTATCCAGTTCCTGAAAGACACAATGTGTAGGAAAAAATGTCACTGAGCAATTTAAGGAATGAGTAAGACTACTAACAGAGAGAAGGTTAGTAGAAAAATTTGGAACATGGAGAACTGAAGAAAGTGAGATGGTTGGACAGTGGCAAATGGAACCTTTTCCTGATATAGCAGATAGGGATCCATCTGCGACTCGGACTTTATCCTTACCGGAACATGTAGAGTAGGAGTCAAAAAGAGATGAACAACCTGTCATATATGATCTGTAGCGCCAGAATCTATTATCCAAGGAAGAGAAGAGGAGGCAGTAGATGCAATGGGTTGGATACCTGTGTGAGCAAAGGAGGGAGTGGAAGTAGAAGCTGTGGTAGACGGAATGTCAAGCTTAGCTATTAGGCACCTGAGAGTTTGTAACTCCCCCTGAGAAAGAGCACCGACAGAACCATTCTTGAGATCCTCCGCCATACCAACAAAACAATGGTAAAGGACTACGAAAAACAGCGTCAAATAGTGTAGAAATAGCACCAAACAATCCCCAAAAACAGCGTGGGGCACCAAACAGCCGCAAATCGCAAACACCAAAGATCAACACTAATCGCAGCAAATCACAGTAAACGATACAAAACCAGCTGAAATCTAACTGGAAATACCGATTCGAGTGCCAAAATAGTCCAAACAGCGTAGAGTAGTCCTGACTAGCGTTCAAACAGTACCCAACAGTGTGTAACAATACCCAAACAGTGCGAAATATTGTTGAAGAGTGACCAAATAGTGCCAAATAGCACTCAAACAGAGTCAAATAGGGCTAAAGGCTACAAAACAAATCTACAATAGCCAAACAGAGGTGCAAAAAATCACAGATCGTGCTCTTAATCAACTGGCCTCAAAATCACCATAAGGCTGATTGTGGAGCTTCAAAACCCCTGTTCTGGAGCGAAATAGAGGAGCGACAGCAACAACGTACAAATACCAGTTGATTTTCAGCAGAAACCAAAATACCCAGATTTTAACAATCCCAAATCGAGCCTAGACAGCCCACCGACAACTCAGAAAAACTTGAAACGTACTTGTATGTAGTTACCCAGTGGGTTTCGGAGACAGATGCGAGTGGTTAAGGGCAAACGAGAGTCATAGGGCGTCGGAAATGGTCGGGATCGACTGGAGTGACGTCGCACGGCGTCGGAAGTGGCTGTACAACGTCAGAAAGTGGTCGACGAGGACAAAGGGTGATCGTTGGAGGTAACCCAGTTCCGAATAGCTTTGAAACTTTAAAATACCAACTGGGTAAAGTCACCGGAGGTCTGGCGAAGGTTAGAAAGGACCGGCGAAGCTCCGGCGAGACCAGACGGCGTCGAAAAAGGCCGGCGAGGCTCCGGCGAGTATGGGTAACGTCGGAAAGTGGTCTGAACTCAAGATCTGAGTTCGTCGGAGGTAGCTCCGAGATGTACGACGTCGGAAGGAGGTAGTTGGTGGTCAGAGAAGGTCGTCGGAGGTCAGTTGGTGTCCGACGAGTGCAGCGAGGCACTGGGTCGACATCATCTCTGGTACCATGAGTGCTGAAACAAGAAGAAAGGTCTGGGTCTACCTTGTCGAGAGGAAAAAAAGAGCCAGTGGACTGCCTTGTACTAGTTGCTTAGATCGATCGGCGAGGCTTGATGATGCTGATCGACGATGAGAAAAAAACGACAGGAGTCCCCAGGTATAAGCTCTGATACCATGTGAACTTTGGGGAAAAAAGGAGAGCCACCAAAATTGGGTTTCTCTCTCTCACACTTTGCATTTATATTGACAAGAGTAAAAGTACAAATATACCCCTAAGTAATAAATACATAACAAAGTAAACCCTAACTTGACATCCCTCAAATTTCGCTACGGCCAGACCCCCTCATTAAAGTTTTTTTTTCCATAGACCCATTCCGTCAGCCTTCCGTCAAGATCCGTTAGTTTTTTCACCTAACTTCTGATAAAATTAATAAAATGTTCCAATATTGCCCTTCTCTCTCTCTCCCCCCCGAAATTACCACCACCCAACAGCCACCACAGTCCCAACCTAAACCCTAACCCTAACCCTAACCCCAACCCACCACCAGCCGCCACCCAACACCTCTACAAAACTCTCGCCACAACCAAACACCACCACCGAACATCACAGTTCCAAACCAAAACCCTAACCCCAAAAACCGAGAGATGCAAAGGTGCTCAACCCAACCCAGCAACCACCACCAAACTCCAACCCTCACCTCGTCCATGGCCGTTGACGAACCACTCGCACCTTCATCCCACCCCTCTTCTCCTCCTCCTCCGTCCCCAAACACTAGGCTATTCTGTGATCCGTATTTCAAACCCACAATATTAACAAACCCACTATTAGATTAAGCTTGAAAACAAAAAAACAGAAATCGAACCCCATAAAAAATAAGAAACTAAACCCAATTTCCCATTTTATTAACAAACCCCAATCTGAAAATCTCAAAAACCCATTTGTCCTTCTCCTCTTAGAAATCAAGCCATGTTTAGAAATTTTAGACTTGTGCTTCACGAATTTTCCAAAGCTCCAACATCGACTTCGGCGACGTCTTCCATCCCCAATGGAAGAGGAGGATTCGGATTTGGCGTGGCAGATTGCGGAGGAGGAGGCGGTCCAGGTGGTCTCGGAATTGGAAGAGGTGGAGCGATGGATGTTAGTGGTGCTAGTTATGGTGGTTGATGAGTTGGAGCTCATGCTCTATAAGTCGTCGGCGATGTCGTGAGCCAAAGCTCTGTTGTAGAGAGAGAAAGAGAAAGAGAAAGGGAGAGAAAAAGAGAGAGAGAAGGGTTGCCAGAAATGGCGTGAAAATTGGGGCGAAATTTTGTGTATTCTATTTGCAGAGGGAGATGTGTGGCTGTGGGTATATATATGTTAGGGCAAAATTGTCTTTTTATTCATTTCGTCCAACGGAGTTAGGTCCCTCAAATGAAAACTTTAATGAGGGGGTCTGGCCGTAGCGAAATTTGAGAGAGGTGGTGACCGTGAAAAATGGATAAAGTTGGAAGGGTGTATAGGTAAATCACCCTTATTTTATTTAGTTCTGAATATGCAGGTTACCCTGCTTTGTCAAGGTTGTGAAGAATCAACTCAGAATGCATCAGCAGCAACAGTTGGCATAATTAAGGTTTACATTGAGACTGGTTTGTTCTGTTAGATAAATTCTTGGACATACTCTCTAAGCAATATAATTTTTACAGTCGCTCATTGGACACTTTGATCTGGATCCAAATTGGGTTTTTGATATTGTAAGTTGGGCTTTTCTATTATATTGATTAACTACCTCATGCATAGTGTAGACACCCCAATCTGGTTCTCCCATTTGATTTATTTTGTTTTTTGGTTTCTTGTTTTCCCGATGATGAAATGGATCAAGAGCAATTTTGAAGATGATTGGGATTTGAACTTTGAGTGTTTGGAACCCCTTTTAAACCTTAAACCCTAAACCATAAACCCTAGCCAAAAAGTTTCACCAAGCGCGTTGGTCTGGAACCTGCATGCGCCGGTCAACTTGACAGGTGTTGGTCAAAGGTCTCAAACTTTGACCGTTGACGGGCGCGGTGGTAGGTTTGACACACGCGCACCTCTCTGAGACCTGCGCGTGCCGGTCAATCCCCTATCCCATCGTCATTAGGCAGCTAACATGCTAGTAGAGCCTCCCTGGTAGCCCGGGGATCACCCCTCTTCCTCCTCTTTCACAACCCTTCCATCACCTTTATTGGAGGCTTGGCCTCCAAGTAAACCCAACCAGCCCTTGTTGGCTGGTTGCATAACCTTCCCTCTTCCTATAAATACCCCATTGATCTTCCATTAAAAGGGTTACAAAAATTCAAGCAAAGTTACATACTTCATAACCCTAAGTCTATCACACTCAAGCAAATACCTCTACTACCACTCAAACAACCACTTCAATACCCATTTTCACTCACTAAAACACCAAGTTCAAATCCTTTCCAAACCTCAAACAAAGGTATAAAACCCTTACTGTTTTTTTGTTTTGATCCCTGAGGGGGGCTGGCAGGGCCAAGGCTAGTAATCTATACATGTCCTAGCCTAAAGCTAGCAAGGTTGCAATAACCATGTGGCCTTCACACCTACACACGTTGGTCTGCTGTACGCGCACGTTAGTCCTTGGCTGCGCTCGTAGACCTGCGTGGGGACAGGGGTGTTGGTCTTTTATGTTTTATTGTTATTTAGGTCACCCTGATGCATGTTAAAACTTGTTTATTGTCTTACATGTTAAAAATGCTAGTAGTTGTTTAATATGCATATCTGTTGCTTTGGAATACCTGGGTTGCTTCTGAACATGTCTTAAAGCCCAGGTATGCAACACCAATTACTGGAAGCCCATTCAGAACAGCACGCGCCTATCCTTGATCTGCGCGCGCAGGTTAGTGCTTATTTCCTGTGGTTGGCTTTGCATGGGTAACTTGGTCTCTGGTCACTGTTTTAATCCCCACATTGTTTATGGGATATATTTCAATTATATTCATTCTGTTGTAATTATATGGCTCCTCTGGACATGTAAACTGCTTGGTTTGGTCTTGGGTGAGCATTGATCATTCCAGAACCCAGAAGGGGGTACAAAATTAAGTACTGTTGAAACAAGTGGAAGCACGTGCTAGTATGAAATTGGCGCGCGTAGGTCTGCTTGCATGCACGTAGATCATCGCATGCAAGTTGGTTCTTGTTCATGCCAATTTCTAGTGGTGCACTGCTTTGACTGTTCTAGCAGTATTTGATTTTTATTCCATTTATTGCTTACCATATCATCCATCCATGTTATAATATCACATCCTGCAAATTGTTACAGTTTTAATCCCCTTTTAATTGTACCCCCGCCCTAATTGGCTAAAAAGTTAATTAAAAAAGAAGAATCACAATATTTTCCCAAAATGTCTTAAGAAGAGACCGATCTCCGGATTGGGCGAGAGGGGTGCCTTAAAACCCTTCGCCTCTCGTAATCTGGCTCCCGAACCCAGATATGGTTATGACGGACTGGTGCCTTCACTTTTTCAAATCAATAGCGTATAAAGCGTTTCAAGTTCGGTTCCTTGGGTGTCAGACCTTCAAACCCAACTGGCGACTTTGAAATTGAGCGCCCGTCCCGCTAGCGCTCCCTCAATCCCACCCCTCTTAAAACCGGAATTTTAAGGGCATGTTGCCCACACACAGTTTTTCCTCGGACATGTGTTTGATACCCTAGGTATTGGAGTATTTTGAGCTTCAGCCTGATAATTGCGTGTTCTTGGATCTGATTCCCATATTTCCTAAGGTATAGTCATACTATACTTGTGCGCATTTCCATTGTTTTGTCTTACTGTTAAGCTTTTTTTCCCTATGATTGAATTTGTTCAGCTTTGCTTATTATTTCCACTGTGTTGCAGCCTCATGCTTCCCAGATTCTTGGTTTCAAGTTCCAATACTATTAGCGTATGGAAGGTTTTTTTCCCTATGATTGATTCTGTTCAGCTTTGCTTATTATTTCCACTGTGTTGCAGTCTCATGCTTCCCAGATTCTTGGTTTCAAGTTCCAATACTATCAGCATATGGAAGTGAATCGCCATGTATCATTAGGGCTCTATCAGCTCACAGCTTTACTGGTGCAGGAAGACTTCATTGATCTTTTTTTTTTTTCCGGTAAGAGCAAGATATTATAAAGCTCAACCAATCATAACAAGGTTCAGGGAAGACATCCCTTACAGAAACAAAAGGAACTAACAATATCTAAAAGTAGAACAGCTACAGCTACAAGAAGCAAAATCCCTATCTATACATTTCCAAAGATCCTATTGGAAAGCCTCCTGGAAAAGCCTCCAATCTGCACAAAGAATCATATTTGGAGAAGAATTCTTCACATTCCTCCTAGAGCTGAGGAAGTCCCTTATACCAGACACAATTTCATCGGTCACTTGATCATTCCTCCTGGTTATTCCTCCAAAGATGCGATTATTCCTCTCCTGCCACAGACCATAAACAGTTGCAGCAAAAGTACACTTAAGAGAAGTGCTCGTAAGCCCAATCCCAGTCACATTAGAGCAATACCAATTAAGCGCCTCCCCCAAGTTATTAGACAGTCCATGAACCCTGTTCTTAGCCACCAAAGACTGCCAAACAACTGTTGAAAAGGGGCAATCAAAAAGGAGGTGTTGGTGTGATTCATCCTCAGAATTACAGAGACTACGCACACCATCAATTTGCATACCCCAACTCTTCAATCTGTCCTTAGTACTCAGTCTTTGAAGAATAGCTAGCCATAAAATGAATGACCATCTAGGTACATAACTCCCACTCCAAATTATCTTTTACCAAGGTTGAATTGGATATCTCTTTCTTATGGTATTCCAGGTAGACTTGACTGTGAAAGAACCACTAGGATGGGGCAGCCAAAGAATAGAATCCTCCACATCAGAATTAGGTTGAAGATTAGGAGGAGTTTCAGCTATAATAGCTTGGATAGCGGGGTTTCGTAACCTAGGCCACCTCCAATCACCATGTGTAATGATAGAAGCAACCCTGGCCCTTAGAGATCTGCCAATATTAGAGACCACCCGTTCACCAAATCTGACATACAATGGCCCTAAGGGGTGCCAATTATCTAACCAAAGAAAGATGCTTTCCCCATTGCGAACTTGATACTTTATAAGAGGTTGATCCAAGTGTCTAAGACCAAGGAGTTTCCTCATGGTCCAAGAAGCATCACGAGGAACCTCCATGGTCCATAGACACTGCTCTTTTATGATATATGAATGCACCCATTTAATCCAGAGAGTATCAGCTTTCTTACAGAGGGCCCATAAGTGTCTTAGCATGGCAGCCCTATTCCATTCTTTAATCCTTTTGAATCCCAAACCACCTTCCTCTTTAGGACAACAGAGCTGATCCCACTTCACTTTTGCCCTTGAATGCTTGAGCTCAAATCCAGACCAAAGAAATGCCATGAGAGTGCTTTCAATGTCCTTAACCAAACAACTTGGGAGAATGAATATAGAACTCCAATAGACCTGGACACTAAACAGAACAGGTTGGATAAGAAGGGCGCTGCCACCATAGCTCAGGGCTTTATTAGACCAACCAGTAATTCTGTAGAGAATCTTTGCTTTCAAAACATTGCAGTCATCAGGCCTTAATTTTGTAGAAATCAAAGGTACCCCCAAGTATTTGATAGGGAAACTACCCTCTGGAAAAGGAAGAAGCATCTGCATTTGTCTTTTGATATCCTCATCAACCCCACCATAAAACACTGCACTCTTGCTATGATTAGGTTTCAGCCCAGAAAAAGCATGAAAATCATTCAACACATTATTGATGAGACTGAAGGACTCTTGATCTACTCCACTAAGAATGAACAAATCATCAGCAAAGGCAAGATGGCAAAGGTTCAGAGCTTGACACTTGGGGTGGAAAGTAAAACTACCATGAAGAACTCTGAATTTCAGAATGGCAGCAAAAGATTCCATCACCAACAGAAACAAATAAGGGGAGATGGGGTCACCCTGTCTAAGCCCCCTCTTTCCACAGAAGTATCCCTCCATACTACCATTAATCACCACAGAGTACTTGGCTGAAGTCACACATTCTTTAACCCATTGCACAAATAAGCTAGGAAACTCCATACAGTTCATTATGTCAAATAAAAATCCTCAATCCACAGAGTCATAGGCTTTCATAAGATCTATTTTAATAGCACATGTAGGTTTACCATCAGGCCTATGATAACCTCAAACTAATTCTTGCATTAAGAGAACGTTGTCACAACGATGGATCTACCTTTAAAGAAAGCAGATTGGGATTGGTCAATAACAAAGGTAAGTACCATTTGGATTTTGTTAGCTAAGACTTTGGTGATGCACTTGTATGTAACGTTACAGCCTGAAATGGGTCTGTAATCCCTAACTGAAGAAGGAGCACTGACCTTAGGAATTAGAGAGACTGTTGTAGCATTCCATTCCTTGAGAAGTACACCTGAATCGAAAAAAGAGGCAACAGCTTTAGTGAAATCTTTGCCTACAACATCCCAACACTTCTGGAAGAACATGGAATTGAAACCATCTGGCCCAGGGGCTTTATCCCCATGAATGGACATAAGAGCTGCTTTGATTTCATGCTCTGTAACTGGAGCAATCAACTGATCTCTGAAGTGAACTGGAACCTTAGATTGAATGGCTAGATTAAGAGTAGGCATAGCATCCACTTTTCCATCGAAAGCAGTCCCTAATAACCCAACATAGTAACCCAAAATCTCCTGCTTCACGGCCTCAGGATCATCAATCAAACAACCACTACAATCAGTAAGACTTAGAATTGTATTTCTAGCTCTATGGGAACACATATTCTGGTGAAAGTACTTAAGTTTTGGTCTCCTAAAAGCCAACCATTTCACTCTAGGCTTCTTTTTCAGAAAAGATTCTGCAGCCATACTTAGCTCCACATATTTATTCAATATCTCTTTCTCAGTATTAGACAAAACAAGATCAAAATGGGTTTTGAAAAGCTATTCCTGAATCACTTCCAACTCTTCTTTGGCAGCACAAACCCTTTTACTAATATTGGAATAACATTCCAAGTTTAGTTTTCTAAGGACACTTTTCAATCTCTTCAATTTTGTTGATAACACAAACATGGGTCTACCAATAACAGGCTCAGCCCAAGACTAAATAAGATTATCCTTGAAGCTTGGGTTTTGTAGCCAAAAATTAAAAAACTTGAATGACCTTCTCTTCTGAATACAAGGCAAAACAGTCATAATCATAGGGCAATGATCAGAAATTTCAGGAGGTAGGAAGGTAGCCTCACAAGTAGGGAGGGAAACCAACCAGTGAATCAATCCTACTCTTATTATCACCTGAGCCTCCTCGCTTGTTAGGCCATGTAAACCAAAAACCTTTAGCAGGTGGGTCATCATGAAGAATATCAGATAAACATTGGTTAAACTCACAAGCAGCAGATGCATTAAATCCCACTAATCTTTCAGAGGTAGCCCTTACAGCATTAAAGTCCCCCATCTGAACCCAAGGCTTGGTACCCATAGTACCAGTAATTAAACGCATGTCCTGCCATAAGAACCTCCTATCCACAAATTTATTATGCCCATAGACAAAAGACAAAACAAAATTAAACCTCCCATCAACAGAGGTAAATTCAGCCACAATCAACTGATCAGAGGAAAGCAAAACTGAACATGTAAACATAGAATAATCCCAACCCAACAAAATCCTAGCAACGGGACCTCCAGAACTATTATGAACATTCTGCCACTGAGCAGGAAAACAACACTTGACAGTAGAAGAGATGTTACTTAATCTAACTTTAGTTTCTACCATTCCCATTATAGACAACTTATGAGACAAGATAAGGGATTTAACCTCTTGCTGTTTAAGGGGATTATTAAGCCCCCTTATATTCCAAGCTCTGACTTTGAATGTTTAAGAGGAAGACGCTTTATCACCCTCCCCTTACCAAGAGGACCAACAGAACCTTTAACCACTGCTTGCACAGGTTTCTGAAGACCTTAGTGCGATCCCTTCCCTTCTTTTTAGCGGAGAAACCTAAAGGATCGTCGATCAAAAAAAAAAAAAAAAAAAACCTAAGGGATCCGCTCCTGATTGAACCCATCAGCGAAGTCTCATCGATAGGCAAAGTAATTGGCTCAGCCCCTGAGTCTGGCTTATCCTCACCACTATCTAAATTCTGCAAAACAGAGAAACTCTATTCACAGCTTTGGTACCAGAAGAAGACACCAAAGAATACAGCACCTTAAGAGAAGCAGCCCCATCAATCCCAGCCTTCTTCTTGATGTCCCCAACTGTAGGAATCCTCTCAACCGCCCTGTCAGCAACTACTGAAAGCCGACGCAACAACACCAACCACATCATTCCCTATAGGTGACAGAACTTCAGCAACAATAGGAGCAACATGAGTTGGTTTTACAACCCACACCTGTGGTTTAGAGTTCATAGGAACGGCCTTAGATTGATGAGTCTTATGCCCAAACACCTTACAGGTCTCACATCGTAATGGTCTCCAAGGATACCACTCTGATATTAAAAACAGCCCCAGAAGGTAATGTCAAGTCAAAACTGTCAGGCAGAGCAGAAGATGTGTCTATTTCCACACAAATTTTAGCATAACTAATCCGTTTGCATGACTTTGTGAAATGATCTGCATACAATGGTCTACCAATGGCACTAGCCACATGACTCAGGCCTTCCTCTGTCCATAGTTCTAAGGGCACATTATAAAAATGGGCCCACACTGGTAGCTTGACCAATTGCTCCTTAACTAGGTTCATTTGAGGTTGCCATTGTTGCAACACCATAAGTTTCCCCCCAAAGTGGCAAGGCCCAGCTTCAACCACTTGTCTATACCTGTCAGCCTTGTCAAATTGGAAGAAGAAAAAAGTCCATCCTCGTCTGAAAGCACTTTCAAGAGCCCCAATTTACCCAAAGATTCTGAGCAATGGTACTAACAGCTGTAAAAGAGAGCTTCCTATCAACAAAATATCCAACAATCCAATCCTTCCATCTATCTACCCCAGAAGATGCAGCCCCCTCAAGAATATTGACGCACAATTTATCATTCACAACAGTAGGAAGACAGTAATGCAAATTCATATGCGAAATTACAGGGCTTTCAGCAGTAACCATATCCTTCCAAGGTGTAGGAGAAGGAAGCTTACCAGTAGGAGCGATTGTAGTCCCAGCAATGGTTGTAGAAGAAGGTGCAACAGGACTAGGTTTCGAAGGAAAACCCTTCGCCATCAATTCTCTACGAAGCATGTTAACCTCCGCACTTAATTCTTTAATCTGTTGTGCAGCGGGACCATCTGTATCCGTTATCAACAGGTGATCATCATTCGGAACCGTCGACTTCATTGATCTTGATAGCATGTTAGTTGTTCTGTGCATAATCTGGCTCGTAATGGGGTGTTTTCAATTTATTTTATTATTGTATCAATCTTCAACTTAGATTCCCGTTTTAAAGTAGTTATTGATGTTTCATTGTTACATTTTGGTTAGATTGTGTTTATTATCTTTGTTTAGCTCATTATCTTTCGATATATTAACTTATCAGAAAAAATTGTTCTTTGGTATGGTTTGGCCTGATACAGCACTGTGAAGTGTGAATGTTTAGTAGGTTTGAATACGTTGATATGAAAAAACACATGTCCATTTTGAATAAGTAATATCTCAATTAGGTTGGATATCTGGTGTGTCGGATGGGTGATGTCTGCCTGGGTCTCTTTGTTGTACCGCATCTTGGATGGTTTAACTAGGTTACATGGCTTGCTCCACTACATGTAGGTGATATCAGATAACTTTTACTATCGGTGCTAACCTTAATGGAGCACTTATAGGGCTCGCGCCCCTTGATTGAACCAACTGGTGTTCATGCATGAATGCCCAAGTCCTTCTGAGCCACTGTAGACACCCCAATCTGGGCTTCCAGATTAGTTTATTTACGGTATTTGATTCCCCGATGATGAAACGAATCAAGAACACTTCGGGAATGTCGAGTGTTTGAAGAACCCTTGAACCTAACCTAGCCAAAAACCACCTCAAATAGCCAAAAACCAATTGTTGCGCGAGGGTTTAGAACCATCGCGAGGATTAGGTTGCCAGGTGTGGTCAATAGTCAAAGCTTGATCGTTGACCATTGTGCGCCAGGAGAACCCTCGCGCGACAGTTTGGAATCATCGCGCGACGGTTCTAAGCCTGTCCCTATCACCTTTTTCAGCTGGGCAACTTAATCACCAAGTAACCTTCAGCCAGCCTTGGCTGAGCTCCTCTCTTTACATCAGCCAACCTTTCCAAAGGATGGAATTTGGCCACCAAGCCAAACCAACCCTTGTTTGGTTGGTTGTTTTTCCTCCATACACCATTTACACCCCCTTCTCCTATAAATACTCTCCCATTGTCTCTCTTTTAAAGGGTTACAAGAATTCCACATTCAAAGGGTCATTACTTTGTACTCTTTCAAGCTAATAAAAGAGATACAAAGACAACCCAAGAACATAGCTTGTTCTTTCTCCTCCATTACTCAAAACAACTCGAACACCTTGTTCAATCTCAACCTCAACTCAAAGCTCAAGCACTCTTTCAACTCAAGTTCAAGCACTCTTTCAAACTCAACCAAAGGTATAACATACCTACTGTTTTCTGTTCTGATCTCTGAGGGGGGCTGGCAGGGCCAAGGCCGATAATCAATACTAGTCCTGGCCCTAAAGCCAGCAAAGTTACAAGAAGCAGTGGAGCAGGAACCCTCGCGCGATGGTTCCAAATACTTGTGCGACACTTCGTGTCTGTGTAATGATGAGCCACGTGGGGAAGGGTATCCTGACCTTTGTGTTCCATACATAGTTCTTACTGTTTTGAAGCATGTTTAGGCTTTTAGATCACTGTGCTGCATGAAAAAGCCATGGTTTAGTTTATTTTGTTGTCTTATTTAGTTTGGAATGCCCTTGGGATGTTTCTGAGTATGTTTCAGAACCCCAGGCATGCAAAGCAATTCCTGAAAGTCTAGTCAAGAACACGCGCGCGAGTGTTCTAAACACACGCGCGATGGTTCTTTACTTTTCAGTAATGGCCCTTGCATGGCAGCTAGGGCTTAAGCCTCTGTTTATTCACCCCCACTGTTTAGGGGTTGTATTTCAATTCATTTGGCTTCTGTTTGTCTTAATTTGTAATAAGTAGTTACATTCTAGTACATATTAGACTGCTTGGTTTGCCCCCTGGGTGAGCACTGGTCCTTCTAGAGCCCAGAAGGGGATCAAAATCCAACCTGTGGTGGAAACAAACACGCGCGCGAGGGTTTGGAATTGTTGTGCGATGGTTCTTTGCATGTACGTAGATCCATGCATGCAAAGTTGGCCATGGTGCATGGCATGCCAAAACCTTGTGCAGTTTTTATGGTTTCTGATCAGAGGGTTGGGTTTTTATTCCATTTTCATAGTATTCTATCCATCCATGCCATCTATCACATCCTGCAAATCGTGTTACAGTTTTAATTCCCGATTAGCTGTTCCCTCGCCCCAACTGGCTAAAAATTGGTTAATAAAAGAAGAATCACAAAGTTTTCAAATGCCTAAGTAGAGACCGATCTCCGGATTGGGCGAGAGGGGTGCCTTAAAACCCTTCCCCTCTCGTAACCTGGCTCCCGAACCCAGATATGGTTAATGACGGATTGGTTCCTTCACTTTTTCAAATCAAACAGCGCGGCAGGTGCTTCAAAATACGGTTCCTTGGGTGTCGGACCTTCAAACCCAAGTGGCGACTCTGTATTTTGCGAGCGCCTGCTTCTCCGCTCGCGCTCCCTCGATTATGGGCCCTTGCATTTGGAATCCAAAAATTCTAGGGCATGCTGCCCACAGGCACAGAGATTTTGTTGACCATCCCTTGACATAGTGGCACACCACATGCATGATGACCCTTTCAAGTATCAAAGGGCTGCCTTAGTCAAACTGCGAAGCACCTTAGCTTAGAGGCATGGCTTAGAGACAACAAAGATTTTGGTGTACTCTGTGGGATCTTGGTGATTTGTGGCTTGGAGGCTGGAGGACATGATACCTGGCGGTGTGTCCCGACAGCACAATTGCCTTAGGCTAGTAACCCTAATAAAGGAATTCTGAATTTGCACCATTGGATAAAACCTTAATAGTCTAAACAAAATCCGGAATATCCAAGACCACGACTAGGACCACATGACGTACCTTCTATAAACTGATGGCCAAAACCATCTTTCATCGTAAGTTGTCTCCTTCTTCCCCAAGAAGTTCAGCTAGGTTGCTTCCCTCTCTTCCCTTGGATACCTCAAGGTGTGATGTGTCTTGCATTTTTTGGAATATTCGCCTATATTTTATTGTCGTGTCACGTGTCCACCTCTGCACTACTCGATGCTGGAGGATTGGTTTTGTTTATCCCCGAGTCCCAGCCTCCGCATTTTTTGTTTCACTTAATTGCTAGTTCTGTTATCTTATATTTTGTATTTGTTTCAGATATCCACATCTACTTCCCAAGGATGACGAGGCGTTTGAGCTATATAATTCCTTTTCTTCTAAGCGACTTGATGAGGTAATCTTTATTAATTTACAGGGTTGTATATTCTTTGTTCGACTTGGTTAGCTTCTTTATGTTTAGTACTAGTACTAGTACTATTGTTGTTTTCTTTCTTCTTCTCCTCTTTTTTCATTATCTCTTCATTAAATCTTACCCTACATAATGGGTTGGCTTGGTCCTTCAGTGCCCTGCCCATTTGAGCAAATCTCTTTAGTTAGTTTTAAGTGAGGATGTGAGTAAAACATGGTATCCTCCTATTATGCATATACGTACACAACTAAGGAGCGCATACACTTATGAGGAGGAGGTGCATTGTTTTGGATGCCCGTATCTGACCTTCTAAAATTAATAAAGCCGTGTCTGACATGACTTCAATGTATACTAATTGAAAAGTTATCCATGATGTTGACACTTGAAACTTCCTGACACTTCTGCTTCACTTTTTGAATTCTCCTAATGATGAATCTTTTTTTACAAACAATTTTCTTCATTCTCTGGGACAAAACTTTACCCACTTTGAAACATTGAAATACTTGTTTGATGAACACGTAAGTTGTATTCCATTGGTTTACAATTGTTTTGCATCCTTTAGATTGCAGTTGTTACATGGATAGTTTCTTGATGTTTACTGAATATATGGGATTTCCTTTTTTTAGTTTGTGTTTTCTTATTTTATCATTAAGTTTGTTTAAATATTCAATGATATGACGTGTTACAAACTTATAAGTTATAACTTTTAAACGTTTCTTATGCATGCTGTGTCCGTCATTTGTGAAAATCATTGTGTTGGTGTTTGTGCTACTTCGGTTTGGTGCACATATCACTTAGTATTTTATAATCTATCAGAAGCTATAGGTTGAGTGTTTAGGACACTCTTCAATGTAGATGGTTTCCGTTTTTCTTCCTCAGATAGTTTGCAATTTTGAATCTGGTTGGTGTTGTCCTCTTATTTAGTTTTTCTGTGACATGGCTTACAGGCTAATAAAATTGGTAAAATAAATCTCGCTGCTATTGGAAAGGATCTAATGGAAGATGAGAAGCAAGGAGATGTGACAATAGATCTTTTTACTGCCATAGACTTGGAAAGTGAGGCAGTCACTGGAGGAGCTTTAGAGCTTGAAAACAATCAAACTTTTGGCTTGCTTACTGGATTTCTTTCAGTGAATGACTGGTAAGCTTGATGTGTTAAAATCTGGTATTCAAATATCTACAAAGTTTACTTGTCCTTTTTGGCTTATGAGCGTTAGAATTAACTAGCTTCCTGTTTCCTCAAAGGAAAAATATACGAAGTTGTAACGGCTTGAACCTATTCGTTAGGATTGCATTTGTACTGGCTTAACTATGTAACTTTGTTAGTGATTGTTAGGATTTGTGTACTTGAGACAGAGTAATGAGTATCTCCATGATAAGCTCGTAATTGTTGAATTAGTGCTTTTATCAGTTCAATGTATCATTGTTTGGTGAAATGAAACTTTCCTGCTGCCCCAGTGTGCGTTATTTCTGAAACCTTTTTTTCGCCCGTGTTATCATGGATGATGCTTTTTGTTCATTGGGGGTTTGTTTATATTTGCAATTATGTTGATAATTACACCCATCTTTCTGGATGCCATGATTAGTTTTGTACGAGATACTGTTTCAGCAGCCATGATGAAAACTGCATGTTTGACAATTCTCATATTACATTTTGCTGGTTAAAAGTTTTTCTAGGTTTGTGTGACACGTCTTTGGGTTTTCTTGACTCAACAGTCTTTCATCTTTTTATTCTCGTGGGTTGTGAGAAGGATGTTTTCGGACTAAGCGCTTCAGGGAGTGTGAGATCTTTTCTACGTAGGCTACGCATGTATTGTCTCTTACGGAATGTTCCTTCCCTTGGGTGTGTTTGAGCTTCACTTAATGTCGTCGTTTTGGTAATAGAATGTAGGCTTACCATGAAAAGTCTGTTATTAGTTTTTTAAATGACAATCGCAATTTTTTAAGAAAAATCTTGTTCCCTGTTTCTCTCCGCTTGCGCACGCGTGTAGGTCTGTTTGTCCTTTATTGGGTATATTGCTTCACAAATTATGTGTGGCTTGGTCATTGCATGAATGAGGTTTCAAAATAGGGAAATTACCAAAATCGAATGGGTTGGGCAGTTCCAAAATGGTAAATGGTCAAGACTATATTAGGTTGGCTACCTCTTTGTGATTTGTCATACAACAAATGGGACTTTCCATCGTTGTCATTTACGTGTGGTATACTTCTTGTATAATGGATCATTAGTAACATTATTAAGCTTGTCTTTGTCAAAGAATTATGTTTTTTTTCCATTTGATTTGTGTGAGTAATTAATCCAACTTTCAGTTTGGCTGTATAAAGTATTAAACTTTTGAGTCTGCAAAATCATACTTATGTTGCCTCTGGGTTTTTCATGTATCATGCCCATATTCTTTTTGATTGTCTTCCACCACTTAATCCGGCCGAACAGATTCAAATTTGTAACAAACTATTTAGGTATGTCTCAATTCGAATCATTAGTTAGACTGATTGAATATCATTAGTTTCTACGTTTTTCAATCTGATTGGATGTTTGACTTGCTTTATTTTTATCTGTCTGCAACCTTATTCTTCCATTAAAGTTCCGTCTTCCCATATCTATTTTTCTTATTGAAAATCTGCGAGTACTTCATTTTCACCTTGTGTTGCACTTGTCCAGGCTCATTGAAAAGTCTCTCTTCAACATATGAACTTGTCCGGCAAACTCATCTTCAAAACTTGGTGTTGCCTTCCGCAGCTGTTAGTGATTCAATGGAAACAAATTCATATGTAAAGAGATTTTTTGTTGACCTTCTGAAAGAGCTTTCTGAGATGCTTTCATGTGCTGGACCTTATCTCTACTGCGATACATTGCTGCTGCAGAAGGTGCATTATTTTGTATTTCCATGAGCTGTATTATGGTTTATAGAAGTTATAGCCGTTTGTGTGTGCAAAAAATGGTCTCTCTTTGATTTTTTTGATAAGAAGGTATGTAGAGTATTGAAAGGCTATTACCATTCTGCACTGAGCGTGTCAGGTGTAGTGATGGATCTTTTGATCCTGAAAGTGGGTTCGGTGTAAACGGAACTCCTCGCCTGCATCAAAAGGAAGCCAGGTTAAGGATTGAGGAGGCCCTGGGAACATGTCTGCTTCCTTCTTTGCAATTGACACCTGCAAATTCGGCTGTTGGGCAGGAGATATGGGACGTTATGAATCTGCTTCCGTATGAGGTAGGCATTCCGTCATCGCGCTCTAAAACTTCTATTTGAGTGTCCATTGGGTATACATTGCTCAGTGGCATTTGTCTTTTTAGGCGCGTTATCACTTGTATGGTGAGTGGGAAAAGATGATGAGCGTATTCGAATGGATTTGGCTGCAAGGCAAACTGCAAAGGTAAATTATTTGTTTTTAGGAATTGATTTGTCTGGTCACTTCTTTTGGCGTTGTGGTTGAGAAGTATTGGTTGCTTTGCCCGGCTCTTTCAACAGTTAGACACGAGAAGGATCTTGAAACGGCTTGTAAAGGAACTAAAGCAGCTGGGTCGAATGGTTGCTAAACTAGCTCATGCCAATCCAATGACAGTGCTACGAACAATTGTCCATCAGGTACTGTGTCAAGGCATCTATGATTTTTTCCCTAAAACTCTGTATTGTTACTCTTGTTCTTGTTATTTACTCCTGTTGTTCTCATCGCTATGTATTCTTGGGCTAGGGTACAATGATGGTCCCTACACTTGTTTCCTAGCGTCAATTTGCTTCCTGTACATCAAATTGCGCTAATAGTGCCGTCAGATTTGGCACATTGAGTCAATTTAGTAAATCCATAGCAGCTGTTCCGATTGAACGGAATCAAGGGTTTTAGCTGTTCCGATTGAACGGAATCAAGGGTTTTAGAATTCAACCATTTATCGATGATCCACTCATTATTTGCTTCCTCCATTGCCCAAAATCACTATATCCTTCCCCTTCCACAATGCTTTTCCGCCACTACATGCCAACTCTCTCTCGCTCGATTCCACCCCCACCAAAAAAAAAAAAAACCATCACCACCACAAAGACACAAAGAGTTGCAACATAACTTGCTCTCTAATGTGGGATGGATACTATAAAATTGCTTTCTTTGTGTTCAGTTTTACTTTGCTTTGAACAACTGAAATCAAACCCATAATTAGAGAAGAGAGTGGTGGATAGACGAGGGTGATGGGGGAGAGAATAGACTTTGCCAATGGGAGGGTGGATTTGCTTATGGAGTGGTGGGAGGAGGATTTTGTGGTGTTGGGTGGTGGTTGCGAGGAGGTTTTATGGTGATGGGATGCTGAAGTTGTCTGCACTCAGAAAGGGGAAGAAGATGAAGGGGAGAGAGGACTGGACTAATTTTCCCTTAAAATATGGGACCATGCAAGACACGTGGCCATTTCCTGCCATTGATTGTAACAGATGCTAAATTTTCAAATGTACAAAATTTAAGGGTGCCAAATTTAGACGAGGAGAAAACTAGAAGAACCTATGGTGTGTTCTTTCCTTTTTTTGTGAGAACATTCATGTTCGTTAATTGTGATGTGTACAGATAGAGGCAAATCGGGATATGATTACTCCTGTTGTTGATGCATTCAAGTACTTGACACAGGTTGGATTTATTATACACTCTCTCGTGTGTGTGCGCGTGCTTGCAAGGCTTCCTTTTTTATCTGCATAAAATGTGGTTGCTTTTAAAAAAGTAATGTGGTCATGTACTCTCTCTCTCTCTCATGTGTGTGTGTGCGCTTGCAAGGCTTCCTTTTTTATCTGCATAAAATGTGGTTGCTTTTGAAAAAGGAATGTGGTCATGCACTCGACCTTTTGTTCTAGTTTGTGGTATGGATTGTTCCATTTTTAAGAGAGGGGTTGACCAATTGTTTAGGACATTAATGAACACATTCGTATCCATTCTTGCCTTAAACATGGTCATTCTGTGAACTTGTTCATGGATATTTTAATTGGTGAAATAAGATACATTGCACAGTTGACTGGATGGGAATGTTTTCCTTTCCAGAGTTTGTAAGTTTCAGTTTACTCTCTTTGCTGTTCTCTACTTTTGAGGGGTATTTCTTCGAGTGGGTTAGGTTTGTTATTTGAATCTCTACAATTACTGCACCTTTCAAGTTACAACGGAACAGGAGTCTTGAAATCAGGGAAGAGTGCATAAATTTCTCTTGAAAATGTTGCAAGCTTACTACATTGCAACTAATTTGCTTTCCACAATGAATATGCTCTAAAAAGTAGAAAGAGTTACAACTAATAATTCACGATTTGAGTGTGGACACATTGGTAATTTATAAAACTGCATATGGAAAAGGGTTCTGCAATACTTTGGTCTCTTCTTTTCAAGATGGACAAAAACTAAGAAAAGCAGCACAACTAAAGTAAATGGAGTACTGGCAAAAAGTGTATGTTAGAGTGTTACATGTTTGCTCCTAATCGCTGTAAAATCCCCATCATCTACTTGTTTGACAAGCTAAAAAATCAATTGAAAGGAGTACTTAAGCAAGTTACCCTTTTTACGTACAAGAAAGAATAAGATTTGTCCGCTTGATGACTCTTCATTGAGATTTTCTAGCAAATGCAAAGTGATCTTAGGTGGAAGGCACCTATTAATTGGAAAGCTAAGGTCCAACTTAATATACTTGAGTGGTCTGGCAGAAGCAGTTAAGATATGGCAAATGTCATTTTCACCTTGTGTTGCACTTGTCGAGGCTCATTGAAAAGTCTCTTTTCAACATATGAACTTGTCCGGCAAACTCATCTTCAGAACTTGGTGTTGCCTTCCGCAGTTGTTAGTGATTCAATGGAAACAAATTCATATGTAAAGAGATTTTTTGTTGACCTTCCGAAAGAGCTTTCTGAGATGCTTTCATGTGCTGGACCTTATCTCTACCGTGATACATTGTTGCTGCAGAAGGTGCATTATTTTGTAGTTACATGAGCTGTATTATGGTTTATAGAAGTTATAGCCCTTTGTGTGTGCTAAAAATGGTCTCTCTTTGATTTTTTGATAAGAAGGTATGTAGAGTATTGAAAGGCTATTACCATTCTGCACTTGAGCGTGTCAGGTGTAGTGATGGATCTTTTGATCCTGAAAGTGGGTCCGGTGTAAACGGAACTCCTCGTCTGCATCTAAAGGAAGCCAGGTTAAGGATTGAGGAGGCCCTGGGAACATGTCTGCTTCCTTCTTTGTAATTGACACCTGCAAATTCGGCGGTTGGGCAGGAGATATGGGACGTTATGAATCTGCTTCCGTATGAGGTAGGCATTCCGTCATCGCGCTCTAAAACTTCTATTTGAGTCTCCATTGGGTATACATTGCTCAGTGGCATTTGTCTTTTTAGGCGCGTTATCGCTTGTATGGTGAGTGGGAAAAAGATGATGAGCGTATTCCAATGGATTTGGCTGCAAGGCAAATTGCAAAGGTAAATTATTTGTTTTTTGGAATTGATTAGTCTGGTAACTTCTTTTGGCGTTGTGGTTGAGAAGTATTGGTTGCTTTGCTCGGCTCTTTCAACAGTTAGACATGAGAAGGATCTTGAAACGGCTTGTAAAGGAACTAAAGCAGCTGGGTCGAATGGTTGCTAAACTAGCTCATGCCAATCCAATGACAGTGCTACGAACAATTGTCCATCAGGTACTGTGTCAAGGCATCTATGATTTTTTCCCTAAAACTCTGTATTGTTACTCTTGTTCTTGTTATTTACTCCTGTTGTTCTCATCGCTATGTATTCTTGGGCTAGGGTACAATGATGGTCCTTACACTTGTTTCCTAGCGTCAATTTGCTTCCTGTACATCAAATTGCGCTAATAGTGCTGTCAGATTTAGCACATTGAGTCAATTTAGTAAATCCGTAGCAGCTGTTCCGATTGAACGGAATCAAGGGTTTTAGCTGTTCCGATTGAACGGAATCAAGGGTTTTAGAATTCAACCATTTATCGATGATCCACTCATTATTTGCTTCCTCCACTGCCCAAAACCACTATATCCTTCCCCTTTCCACAATGCTTTTCCGCCACTACATGCCAACTCTCTCTCACATTCGATTCCCCCCCCCCCCCCCAAAAAAAAAAAAAAAAAAAAAAACCATCACCACCACAGACACAAAGAGTTGCAACATAACTTGCTCTCTAATGTGGGATGGATACTATAAAATTGCTTTCTTTGTGTTCAGTTTTACTTTGCTTTGAACAACTGAAATCAAACCCAGAATTAGAGAAGAGAGTGGTGGATAGACGAGGGTGATGGGGGAGAGAATAGACTTTGCCAATGGGAGGGTGGATTTGCTTATGGAGTGGTGGGAGGATGATTTTGTGGTGTTGGGTGGTGGGTGCGAGGAGGTTTTATGGTGATGGGATGCTGAAGTTGTCTGCACTCAGAAAGGGGAAGAAGATGAAGGGGAGAGAGGACTGGACTAATTTTCCCTTAAAATATGGGACCATGCAAGACACGTGGTCATTTCCTGCCATTGATTGTAACAGATGCTAAATTTTCCAAATGTACAAAATTTAAGGGTGCCAAATTTAGACGAGGAGAAAACTAGAAGAACCTATGGTGTGTTCTTTCCTTTTTTTGTGAGAACATTCATGTTCGTTAATTGTGATGTGTATAGATAGAGGCATACCGGGATATGATTACTCCTGTTGTTGATGCATTCAAGTACTTGACACAGGTTGGATTTATTATACTCTCTCTCTCTCTCGTGTGTGTGCGCGTGCTTGCAAGGCTTCCTTTTTTATCTGCATAAAATGTGGTTGCTTTTAAAAAAGTAATGTGGTCATGCACTCTCTCTCTCTTTCTCTCTCTCTCTCTCTCATGTGTTTGTGCGTGCTTGCAAGGCTTCCTTTTTTATCTGCATAAAGTGTGGTTGCTTTTGAAAAAGGAATGTGGTCATGCACGTTCTAGTTTGTGGTATGGATTGTTCCATTTTTAAGAGAGGGGTTGGCTATGCAGTCTGCCGGCACAACTCTTGCTCATTGTTGGTGTTGGAATTGGGTTCTGACCTGAGGCTCATAAGTTTTAGCATGCATCTTGACCAATTGTTTAGGACATTAATGAACACATTTGTATCCATTCTTGCCTTAAACATGGTCATTCTGTGAACTTGTTCATGGATATTTTAATTGGTGAAATGAGATACATTGCACGGTTGACTGGATGGGAATGTTTTCCTTTCCAGAGTTTGTAAGTTTCAGTTTACTCTCTTTGCTGTTCTCTACTTTTGAGGGGTATTTCTTCGAGTGGGTTAGGTTTGTTATTTGAATCTCTTCATTTACTGCACCTTACAAGTTACAACGGGACAGGAGTCTTGAAATCAGAAAAGAGTGCATAAATTTCTCTTGAAAATGTTGCAAGCTTACTACACTGCGACTAATTTGCTTTCCACAATGAATATGCTCTAAAAAGTAGAAAGAGTTACAACTAATAATTCACGATTTGAGTGTGGACACAATGGTAATTTATAAAACTGCATATGGAAAGGGTTCTGCAATACTTTGGTCTCTTCTTTTCAAGATGGACAAAAACTAAGAAAAGCAGCACAACTAAAGTAAATGGAGTATTGGCAAAAAGTGTATGTGAGAGCGTTACATGTTTGCTCCTAATCGCTGTAAAATCCCCATCATCTACTTGTTTGACAAGCTAATAGATCAATTGGAAGGAGTACTTAAGCAAGTTACCCTTTTTACGTACATGAAAGAATAAGATTTGTCCGCTTGATGACTCTTCATTGAGATTTTCTAGCAAATGCAAAGTGATCTTAGGTGGAAGGCACCTATTAATTGGAAAGCGAAGGTCCAACTTAATATACTTGCGTGGTCTGGCAGAAGCAGTTAAGATATGGCAAATGTCATTTTTATCTCGGGCCAAAGTGAAATTGGTGGCACTAGGTGTGTGGTTGCCACTAATAATTGGCTTTGAATTTAGATGGGTGTCTCTGCATTATAGTTGCAGTTTACGGAAAGTTTTTGTTGTCATGATTTTGTCGTGGTAGGTGTGACGTAAGTAACTAATTGTCTGCGATTTCCTATGAAACAAATAGTATGGAGTATGGACACGGTAAGACACTGCAGGAAGACGACACGATATACACCCAGGAATATAAATATGGAAACAACACATACATGTACATCTTAAGAGTACGAATAGATTTTCAAAGTTGTAAAAACTTCATTACCCACTTTCTACATTCTAAAAAGGTAATGTAACATATTTTAAATTTGAGTGCCTAACTTCTTTTTAACAAAAAAATAGTTTTGTTTACGTGTGAAAGGGATTAGTAGATGTAAATCTTCCTTTTGGCACTACACTATGGGTTCCCAAGATTTTTTCCTTATTGCAATGAGTTTCACTTGTCTTTAAGTGATGGAGACGTATGTCCTTGAGTGTCCAAATTGTGCCTGATTCTAAAAGACAAGATACTAGTGGACACTTTTTGATGAGTCCTGACACAGGTTGACTCATGTCAGCAGGTGCCCAATGAGTCTCTATTCGGGTCGGCCATGAATACATCACCTTCTTGGAATTGTATGTGTTCCTTAGGCTAGTTCAAACGTTAGTCATAGGATTTGTTGAGCGTTGGAAGCTTTAATGAAGCAGATTTTCCTGGGAAAACATTGAAAACACTATTTTTTAAGGAAAACTATATGAACTGGTATTTAGTTCCCTAGTGAAGCTTAATGTGCTCTGCACAGAATGGACTTCGGTTTTACTCTGTGAAGAACATTGAATTGACTCGACTAGTGATTCTAAATGGTTTGTTTTTCACTCGCTCCATCTATTTGTTTGCTCACTATTCCATTTTTGGATGGGCAAACTTGCAATGCATCAAATATCTACTAAAGGGCTATGCAAACAGCTCAATGCGACTGAATCAACATAGGAAGATAAAGAAAATTCCACAAGGAGAATCACACCATAGGTGATCCCAAAATAAATGACATCCAAATAGAATGAGATATATATGCAATAAAGTTGGAAGGTACTGCATTACAGAGTGCTAAACAACTACTCTCTCCTTCCCATTTTGTTTGCTTTGTATGGAGAATTCCACTTTTTAATAGGAAACACAGTTAATGCTTCTCTGCTTAAACAATTTGACTAGATTTCCAATATTGTCCTTTATTCTCAACTTCTAAAACTACTTTCAGTCATTTATGATGGTTAGTTTATGGAAATTCACACTTTTTACTTGTGACTTTTCAAAGGAAGCAAACAATTGAATTTTCAGTGCAGCTTGAGTATGATATTTTGGAGTACGTTGTGATTGAGCGCTTGGCACAAGTTGGACGTGAGAAGCTTAAAGATGATGGCCTTAATTTGTGCTCTAATCTCTTGCTTCATTCTGGGGACACTTGTATGTACTCTTTCTTTTTGGGTACATTGTACCTTCATGATACTTGCAAGTAGTACTGCATTTTGAGCATATGTACATCGCTTGTCCTTTGGCTGTAAGAACATTGGTGATGACGTGGAAAATTACTTTCGTTTAACTGCTGAGCTATGTGGAAATTTTTATTTTCCTAGCCGATTAAGTCACATCTCACACACACCCCTACACACACACACACAAGTGCATGTCCTTGTTCGGCACCCCGTCATTAGAGAGTTAGTTTCCTAATTGACTCTCAGATTGGTGCAGTAATTTAGTTTTCCAAATGTACCAACAATCACTGTAAGAAGAATTTGATGTAACACAATCGGCCCCTTTGATTGTTGCCGTATTGATTGATGACATACTTTTCAGCTATGATTACACTCTTGAAATTTTCTGTAGCTGTTGCCATTATTTGTAGGTGCAAGAAATACCCATCAATGGAACTGAGAGGTCGTTTCCAGTATCTCGTGAATCAGTTGAAGAAAGGAAATGGAATTGAGCTAGTTCTGCTACAGGTATTTTCAGACATGTTAAGTTATGCCTCTGTGATGTGTCTTCCAGGTCCCATTCTTAACACTTTGATCTTCTGTGATTGGAATAGGAACTTATTCAGCAAATGGCAAATGTCCAATAAACAGACAGAGAACATGACGGAGGAACAGCTAGATGCCATGGCAGGGAGTGACACTCTCCGATATCAGGCTACTTCTTTTGGGATAGCTCGAAACAACAAGGTGCATTGAAAAGCTTTGAGTGTCAACTCTCTGATCTAAAATCTCAAAAAATTTTGCAATTCACTAGCCCTTCGAGTTATTATATTTGGAGAAAATAATCAGCTCCTACAATTTTACAATTCAACTGGTGTAATGCATACTGGTGCTTAATCTGAACACTTTTGACTTACCACATGAACCATCTTTGAAGGAAATTGTGCTTCTTCATTCTTGTCATCAGGTAATAGCAATCCTAATTTGCCACTATACGCTAGATAGCCTAGATTATGCAATTTTATGAAGACCTAGCTACTTTTTACTTTTTAGGGCGATATATGAACTTTGTGTAGTACGCCCTTTAGACATTTTACATTTTGTATATATATAGAAGTTTTTCTTCTGATTCTATAGGGAGGGCAGATATTAAAAATTTTGAGCTCATAGGTGGGAATCTTATTCACTAATATGTTCTTTTTTGCCACGTTTGACATTGATTGCTTTTTGCATGCTGAAAAGTTGTTTCTTTCTGCGTTAGGAAACAAATATTTGAAACTTTTATCTATTTGACTCCTTTACTTTTTGTTGTTCAAGATTTTTTTCCTGCAAAATCCACTGCTGTCTGAGTGGGACACTTAATTGGTCTTGAGATGTTGACGTCTGTCATTGCAGGCATTGATCAAATCCACTAACAGACTTAGGGACTCGTTGCTTCCAAAGGAGGATCCAAAAATAGCTATTCCACTGCTGTTGCTTATTGCCCAACATCGTTCTGTGTAAGTTATACATCATCTTGGTAGTCCTAAGTTTCTGAGAAAGTTCCTTGAGCTTACACTGCTAGTCACTAGAAGTCGTGGAAATGAAAGTATGCATCTGCCTAAATTTGAGTATGGGATGAGGAATCTTTATCTTGGGCAACCAGTGTGTAGTTACTTCTATGGTCATTCGTGGATTAGATAGACGTGCCTAATTTCGGGTCAAATATTCTACCTAAATCTGGACCCTTATTAGTTACATATAGGTTGATCAGGTAATGTGGAGTTGGATACCCTTTGCGTGATCTCGTTGGCTGGCACGTAACTGATATTATTACATGAATGCTGTGAGCTTTTGGTAACATTTTCTGATTACTATCGTCTACAGGGTTGTCATAAATGGAGATGCGCCATACATTAAGATGGTTAGTGAGGAATTTGATAGATGCCATGGAACCTTTCTTCAATTTGTGGACTTCTTGTGTAGTGCAGTTACGCCAGCAACAGCAAATGCTCAGCTGATTCCACCTCTTAATGATCTTGTACACCTTTACCACCTCGATCCTGAGGTTCGTCTCTCTCTTTCTCTTTCTCTCTCTGTGTGTGTGTGTGGAGTATTTTCTATGAACTTTTCATGTCAGGATTTTGAATATATACGTTGGTCTCACTTTTCTTTTTTGGACTTGAGTTGTATTCTCATAACATCTAGGGTCGTCCGTGTTTGCTATGAGCTTCCATTGGCAGTTATCTTAAATTAGATAGGATTTATAACGTGCTCGCTTTCGTATAATTTTTCTCTCTGCTCCAAGTGGCTTTCTTAATCTACTGGCCTGTAATGAGGCTCTTCAAATGCCAGAGTAGTTCTGATGTCTTCTGGCCTTTGGATAACATTGAAGCTCCAAAAGAGTCTGAGTTGCCTGGCAAATTGGTTCTAGATCTTGGTCCTACTCTTAGTTGCAGGGATCATGTGAACAGGCCTCGCTCCCGACTCAGGAGCGCGGTTTTGCGCTCCAAAGTCAGATTCGCGACTGGAGCGCGATCCCGTCGACAGAGGAGCGCGATCCCCGCAGACCTGGGAGCGTCTGGTGAAGGATTTCTGGAAGAAGAAGGAGGAGGATCGAAGAAGAAAAATATGGACACGATGGGAGTCTGATCGAAGAAGAAGAAGGATCAAAGAAGTAAGTCGTACCTGCTTTGGAAGAAGAGGTGCACGACTGCCATCGTTGGAGAGTGACCAGAAGAGTTACAGTCGCCATAGTCGGAGAGAGACCAGAAGATTCGCAGTCGCCATCGTCGGAGCAGATCATCACTGGCGAAGGAAGAGCAGATCATCGCCGTCGAAGGAAGAGCAGATCGTCACCGTCGAAGGAGAGAGAGAGAGAGAGACCTAGACGTCGAAGAGCTGCTGCTAGGGTTGGACTACTGCTACTTATAGTCGTATAGACAGATATATGTTTTAGGGTTCTGTAATTTTGTTACTATGTAGCGGCTTTCTTTGTTTGGGTTCGGCCTACGTGGGCTGGGAGTTGTATTTCTCACAGGCCATAAGACATGTCACTTATTAATGGACCATAAAAACATGGGTTTACCCTTTATTATTTAGTATACATCTTTTTTGTATTTGTTGGAATGAATAAAATTTCAAATTAAATGATTATATTTTGGAAAATAATTTTATATTTCAATAAATAATATAAAAAATTATATATATATATATATATATATATATATATATATATATATATATATATATATATATATATATATATATATATATATACGCTCCCAAGACGCTCCTAACCTTAGGAGCTTCCACTTATCCCCGCTCCCACGCTCCCGCTCCCGCTTCCGCTCCCGCACCCGCTCCCGCTTTGTGCAACTAAGGTCTACTTGAAAGCCAATAGCGTAATTACCTGAGCTTATTCATTTTCAACAGTGTATATTGGTACATTTTGAGCTTGATAGGTCATAGGAGAACTTACACTCATATTTGTTGATCACAATGCTTTTATACATAGATGATCCTATCTTTGTGTGTATAAGTATGGTTGAGGCACTGGGTTACCGTGACTTTTTAACTTACTTAACGGTATTATAGTATTCTTTGTAGTCCTGATTTCCAGCTTTTTAGTATCCAATTTTGCCTGCTTTTAACATTTATATCTACTATGCAGGTGGTCGGATCTTCTTGATACTGTTAGTACAATGTTGCCGTCAAAAACATGGAACAGCCTCTCTCCATATCTGTATGCCACCTTTTGGGGTCTCACACTTTATGATAATTTGTCCCCAGAAGCCGTTATGAGTCTGAAATTTCTAAGCAGCATGCAGCACTTAAAGCTCTGGAAGAACTCTATGATAATTCGAGGTCAACAATCGCAAAAAGGAAGAAAGAAAAGGAAAGGATTCAAGAATCTTTGGATCGTCTTACTTTTGAACTCCAAAAGCATGAAGAAAATGTTGCGTCTGTTCGCAGGCGGCTTACTCATGAGAAGGATAAATGGTTGAGCTCTTGTCCAGATACCTTGAAGATCAACATGGAGTTCCTTCAGCGATGTATTATAGTATTCTTTGTGGTCCTGATTTCCAGCTTTTTAGTATCCAATTTTGCCTGCTTTTAACATTTATATCTACTATGCAGGTGGCGGATCTTCTTGATACTGTTAGTGCAATGTTGCCTTCAAAAGCATGGAACAGCCTCTCTCTAGACTTGTATGCCACCTTTTGGGGTCTCACACTTTACGATCTTTATGTCCCCAGAAGCCGTTATGAGTCTGAAATTTCTAGGCAGCATGCTGCACTTAAAGCTATGGAAGAACTCTCTGATAATTTGAGCTCAGCAATCGCAAAAAGGAAGAAAGACAAGGAAAGGATTCAAGAATCTTTGGATTGTATTACTTTTGAACTCCAAAAGCATGAAGAAAATGTTGCGTCTGTTCGTAGACGGCTTACTCATGAGAAGGATAAATGGTTGAGCTCTTGTCCAGATACCTTGAAGATTAACATGGAGTTCCTTCAGCGATGCATCTTTCCGCGTTGCACTTTCAGTATGCCTGATGCTGTTTCCTTGAATCTGCAAAGAACTTCAAGAAATAATTGATGACGAATAGAGAGTTTACATGTATGATGAATCGAGCGCCCCTTTGTTATCTTGTATAGTGAATCTTGGTCATCTATGGTTGTTTAGTACTTCTTACAATTACATTGAAAGTCCTATTAATTGATAGATAATTGTTTGGATCTTTTGCAAAGTGCGTGATGTGGAACTATGTCTGTGAATGCATCTATTGGTGTTGGCAATGGAAACTTTTATGCAAGCCTTAGATTTATTTTGCTATTTGACTTTAAGCTGAAATGGGTGTATAGGATTCTGGATAATCTTCCGGTTGCTGTTCTGAGACCAAGGAGGGATGCATTCAGTCAACCAGTTATGAACATGGATTCCGTGTGGGGTTTAAAGGAAATTATGCAGGGGTGAGTCGTGAACTTGTGGTTGATCAGCTGTTACATAGTGCTTGTGTTCTTCTGTGACTGATTTTTATTCATATGCTCTTGCAGAGGAAAGAGAAGTATTTTATAAACATCATGTTGCTATTTCTCTTAGCATTCAGTGCAGCGACTATATCTGGTGAGTTATGGTCAGTCCTTTTAGTCTCAGCTTGGTGGTTCTGGTGTTATGAGTGAGTCTTGTTCTATACTTTTGTTAGTCTGTTTGAGTCTATTGTGTCTGTGTCCTGTTTTGTGTCCTTGTTGGTCATTGTTGTTCACTGCTGTTGGATCATTGCTGGCTCCTTGGATGAGACTACCTTTTTGGCTTCATCCTTTCATTTCTTTGAATTCCATAAACTCCAGTCGATTTTTAGGAGGCACTGTAACTTTCTTTACTAAAGTCTTCGCCATCTGGATTTATTATTGCATCTCAATTTTACAATTCGATCTGCAGGATGAAACCAAGAACCCTAACCTTATGGGATCAATTCACTTATTTTTTTTTATCAAGGATCAATTCACTGATCATGAATGTCAGGCAATGGCTGACCTTGCAGGGCCACTCCCTGTCATTCTTGGTACAAGGATGAAAGTCAATACTTCCAATGGTATTTTTTTTTCCCAAAACACTCAATTCAAAACACAAGCTCCACAAATGATATATATTATCTTTCAGCTAACTATTAATTCCAAATATTAAGGTATCAAGCTGGCGACCAGAGGCTCTAACACTTTTTGCTTCAATCCGCCGCATCCCCAAGCCAATGCTCTACACATCTGGAAATAGCATTTAGACAGAGAACATCTCAAAAAATTACCACATACTAATCATTTTTTTTATTTTATCCAGGTGTGTGGGAAACTCAAGTGCCATTAGTATATTGTGTTTTGTCCCACATTGCTTAGTTACACTGTGTAACGAATTATCTCTTTATATAAATAAATGATTATGTGTGAGGGTTAGTTCAACACCCTACACTCTTTTCCTTTCTAAACAACATGGTATCAGAGCGGGTTCTAAAACCGCCCTTGAAACCCTAAATCCTAACCTGGTATCACTTCCACCCCCCACCATAGCCTCCTACAGCCACCATCTCCACCCCCCACCATAGCCGCCAACCACCCTTAGCCCTAAATCAAGTGCCGACTGCCAAACCATAGCCGCCAGGCACCTCCAACCCTGAATCAACCACCTCCAGCCCTGAATCAGTACTGACGACCACTGCACAGGGTCTGAGGACCACTGGCGATCCATTCCCACCCCTTGCCGACGTCACTCCGGCTTACCCAGCCTCCGGCGACCCTCCTCCGCCCTACCCAGCCGCCGACGACCCCTCCTCCGCCCTACCCAGCCTCCGGCGACCCCTCCTCCGCCCTACCCAGCCTCCGGCGATCCCTCCTCTGCCCTTCGCAGCCTTCGGCGACCACTGGTGACCCCTACTCCGCCCTTCGCAATTTTCGCCGGCCACTGCCGTCCACTTTCTTGCCTCCGGCGACTCTTCCTGTCCTTGGCAGACCTGGGTTTCCTAGTTTCTGCTATTTTCAGCCTCAGATCTCTACTCCACGTTGCTGTAAGTTGGGTATTCATTATTTGGCTCTTAAACTCTTGATTTGGAGTCTGTGGCTGCTGTTCTTGTTCGGAGTTCTTTGCTTCTACTGTTGCTGTTTATTTCAGCCTCTGTTTGATCTCATGTGCTTGTATTATCGCTCTTGTTCACTGGTAATCGTGACATATTGATGTTCGTGGCTGCCTCTATGTTATTGGCCTAATTTCTGGTTGTTTGGTATATTTGCGATGGGATCCGACACCGAATCTGTTATTAGTTCTACATCTATAGGTAGTACTGTGACTTCCGCTGTTAGTCGTTCTTCTCGATCTCGTGAGAGGTTGTCCATTACCTCCACCTTGTTGAATGGTTGAAATTATACTGTTTGGGCTAAGGCTGTTGAAGTTTATTATTTGGGGGAGTCGGAATATCATTATCTTACTGATGATCCTCCCGCGGCAACTGCCGCATCATATGGTGCTTGGGTTCCTGCGGATGCTAGGATTAGGGTTGAGTTATGGAATAGTATGGAGGACAATATTAAAAACACTCTGGTTTTCTTACCTACAACAAAAAAGGTATGGATGAAGGTTAGGGAGATGTTTTCTGGGGCTGATAATCTCCGTCGCACATATGATCTTCATCAACAATTCTTTTCTCTTGAACTTGGTAACTTATCATTGGAGGAGTATTATGCCAAGTTCTGCAGTGTTTGTGAGGAGCTCAACACTTGTGAGCCAATTTCTTCAGATATTCAAGTTATGGACCGCCAACGTGAGCGCTTGCAGGTGGCTCGATTTCTGTTTGGGTTACCTTCTCCAGTGTATGATTCTATCCAGTCTAATCTTTTGGGTGATAAAGATTTACCTTCCCTCAGTGTAGTGTTCAGTCGCATTCGCCAAGCATCTGTTTCTGACACCAGTGTTGATTTGACACCTGCTGCTCGCTCGACTTTGGTTACCACGGTCTCTCATGGTGGTGCTTCTTCTCGTGGTTTTGACTGTGGTGGTCGAGAGACAGGGGGAGGTAGTCGTGGTACTTTTGGCCGTGGCTTTAATCATGATTCCAGTAGCGGTGGTCGGGTGTCGCATGTTGGGGGTCGTGATTCTGGTGGTAGTAGTCGTGGTCGTGGGCCTCGTCACTGCACCTATTGTCATGGTACTAATCATACTGTTGAGTACTGTTGGTTCCTTCATGGCCGCCCATCTGCTCATCAGGCTACTGTTTCTGAGGATGATGGATCCGTGTTGTCTAGTTTTGTGACCAGCTCAGCCCCACGTGTTGTTATTATTCCAGAGGATGAGTACCATCGCCTGATTTCCCATCCGCCTTCCCACGTGCCTTCCTCCTCCACTGCTACGTTCGCTCAGAAAGGCTCCACTTTTGCTGGTCTGGCCTCTAATAATCCGTGGGTTATCGATTCTGGTGCTACCGATCATATGACGGGTCACTCTATCCACCTCTCAGGTTCTCGCCTTCTTGCGAAACCTTCTTGTGTCGCCTTGGCCGATGGTTCCTCATCTGATATTGTTGGTTTGGGTTATGTTATTTTCCATTCTTCCCTTACATTAGACTCTGTTTTACATGTTCCTTGTTTTTCCCATAGTCTTATGTCTGTTAGTAAACTTACCCAATCCTTAAACTGTTCGGTCACATTCCTTCCTGGTTATTGTGTTTTTCAGAATCTCCAGACGGGGAAGAAGATTGGTAGCGGTGTTGAGCTTGGTGGTCTGTACTATTTTGACACTGGCGAGCTTCCTACCTCTGTTGCTCTTCAGACTTCCGTATCTCCATATGAGCATCACTGTCGTCTTGGTCACCCCTCTCTTCAGACTCTCAAACTGCTAGTTCCGTCGTGTCGTCGTCTTGAGTCTTTACCATGTGAGGTCTGTGAGTTCAGTAAACATCATCGTGTTTCCTTTCCCCCTAGAATAGAAAGTCGAGTGTCTCGTCCTTTTCATTTAGTTCATTCAGATATTTGGGGTCCTGTGCGTGTTCCATCACGTGGTGGTTTTCATTATTTCGTTATTTTTGTGGATAACTACTCTAGGCTTACTTATGTTTATCTTATGAAAAATCGGTCAGACTTGTACTCCATTTTTAAATCTTTTTATATGGAAATAATGACTCAGTTTGACGTTTCTCTTCGTATATTTCGTTCTGATAATGCTGGTGAATACTTCTATAATGTTTTGTCTACTTTTTTCAATGAGCATGGTATTCTTCATCAATCTTCGTGTTCTCGCACTCCACAATAAAATGGGGTTGCCGAACGCAAAATACGCCATTTGACAGAGGTTGCCCGTGCCCTTTTAATCCAGATGCATGTACCCAAATCCTTTTGGGGCGATGCCGTTCTTACTGCAGGTTATCTTGTGAATCGTATGCCCTCTCGAGTTCTTGGGGGCCAGATTCCCTATATTATTTTGCACCCTGATTGTCCTTTATATTATTTACCTCTTAAAATTTTTGGGTGCACGTGTTATGTTCATGTTCTTGATCCTGGCCGTCATAAGCTTGATCCCCGCTCTACCAAGTGTGTGTTCCTGAGGTACTCTTGGACTCAAAAAGGTTATAAGTGTTACTCTCCCACTCTGCATCGCGAGTTTGTCAGTGCTGATGTTACGTTTAATGAGTCGTTATCTTATTTTTCGACTTCCTCCCATGGGGATCAGTCTGAGTCTATGCATATTTTGGTTCCTTTCGGACAGCCTCAAACGCTGTTAACCCCAATGCAGGTATACGTTCGCCGTGCCAAAGCTATACCTCCACCACCCCTGCCTACCGCTGAGCCTTTTCCTTCGTTGTGAGATCCAAGGCCACCTCCTTTGGCCCCTACTGCTCCACCTTCTCCTCCCATTGCTCTTCGTAAAGGTATTCGAACTTGTACTATCTCTCATCCTATTGCTAAATTTGTGTCTTATGATCACCTGTCCCCCACTCTTCGTGCTTTTACTGCCTCTGTTTCCTCTGTGTTTGTTCCTAAAACTGTCCAGGAGGCCTTGTCCATTTCTGAGTGGCGGACCGCTATAAAGGAGGAGATTTCTGCGCTCCATGATAATGGGACTTGGGAGTTGGTTCCTCTACCCTTTGGGAAGTCAACTGTGGGGCGCCGCTGGGTATTCACTGTGAAATATCATCCTGATGGGTCCGTTGAGCGTTACAAAGCTCGTCTTGTTGCTAAAGGCTACACCCAAACTTATGTTGTTGACTATGTTGAGACCTTTTCCCCAGTTGCGAAGCTTGGTTTTGTCCGTCTTCTTATTTCTCTTGCAGCCAATCTTGGTTGGCCCTTATTTCAGTTGATGTCAAGAATGCTTTCTTACATGGTGATCTTCTTGAGGAGGTTTATATGGAGCAACCACCCGCGTTTGTTGCTCAGGGGGAGCGTTCTCAGGTATGTCGCCTTCGTAAAGCTCTTTATGGGCTTAAACAGTCTCCCAGGGCCTGATTTAGCAAGTTCAGTGATGCAGTTTTGAAATTTGGTATGAGTCGATGTCAGTCTGATCATTCTGTTTTCTCTCTCACATCCACTCGAGGCAAAGTGCTACTGATTGTGTATGTTGATGATATTATTATTACGGGTGATGACCAGAAATGTATTGATGCGTTGAAGGTCTTTCTGCAGAGCCAATTTCATACTAAAGACTTGGGTAGATTGCGATACTTTTTAGGTATCGAGGTGGCACGATCTAGAGATGGTATTAGTTTATCGCAGAGGAAATATGTGTTGGATATCTTAGATGAGACTGGTTTGTTGGGAGCGAAACCTGTCGATACTCCTATGGATCCCAATGTCAAACTGTGCATTGATTAGGGGGAGGCACTGTCTAATCCTGATCAATATCGCCGATTGGTTGGTAAACTGAATTATCTCACTATTACCCATCCTGATATTTCATTTGTAGTGAGCATTGTGAGTCAATTTATGTATGCTCCTCGTTTGCCACATTGGGAGGCCGTTCTTAGAATTGTCAAGTATCTCAAGTCTCATCCTGGACGTGGCCTATTTTGTAGAGCTAATGGCCATTTGCGTGTTGAGGCCTTCTGTAAAGTTGTAAGGAAGAGAGAGAGAGACGTAGAATGGGAACCCAAAAAATTAGGGTTATTTTCTCATTACGTTAGAGTTATACATGACTAAGAGAATAATTACACCGAGACCCTTATCTTCTAATCTAATTACACAAGGACTCAATTGCACGCTAATTATACATACACCCATAACTTAACACTCCCCCTCAAGTTGGTGCGAAAATATCAATCAAGCCCAACTTGAACACAGCGGGGTGAAAACTCTTGCTACCAAGCCCTTTTGTGAATATGTCAGCTAATTGATCCTCTGATTTCACAAAAGGCATACATATCAATCCGTCGCTCAGCTTCTCCTTGATGAAGTGTCTGTCAATCTCTATGTGCTTCGATCTGTCATGTTGGACAGGATTATGAGCAATGTTGATAGCAACTTTATTGTCACAGTAGAGTTTCATAGGACCACTATCAAAAATTCCCAAATCACGTAACAAGGTTTGGAGCCATAAGAGCTCACAAACACCATGAGCCATAGCTCTATACTCTGCTTCTGCGCTTGATCTGGCGCCAAGTAACCAAATTTCCTCCAAGGAAAGTACAGTAGCCCGAAGTAGAGCGTCTATCATCCACAGATCCAGCCCAGTCAGCATCAGTGAAAACCTCCAACCGCAGGTGACCATGATTAGAGAACAAAATTCCTTTTCTTGGAGCTAACTTGAGATATCTCAAGATACGATAAACTGCATCCAGATGTGGAGTACGAGGATCATGTATAAACTGACTAACAACACCAACTGCATAAGTAACATCCGGTCGAGTGTGAGTTAGGTATATCAGTCGACCCACCAGTCGTTGATACCTCTCCTTATCAGTGTGCTCCCCCATATCTCCATTAAGATGACGATTCGCCTCAATAGGAGAATTCGCAGGTTTACAACCCAACATACCTGTTTCTTCCAAAAGATCAAGTATATACTTCCGTTGGGAGATAAAAATACCTTTATCAGACCTCGCCACCTCCATTCCTAGAAAGTATCTCAATGATCCCAAATCTTTAATCTCAAATTCTTGAGCTAGATTAGACTTAAGATTAAGAATCTCGTCCACATCATTGCCTGTCATTATTGTATCATCAACATAGACAATAAGGACAGCAATCTTACCAGCAGCCCCCTTGATAAACATAGTATGGTCTGCATGGCTCTGTTTGTATCCAAATGTTAACATAGCCTTTGAAAATCTGCCAAACCAAGCTCTAGGTGACTACTTCAACCCATAGAGAGCCTTCTTCAACTTACAGACCTTCCTTCAGTCTCAAAGGAAGAAAAACCTGGAGGTATATCCATATACACCTCCTCCTCTAATTCATCATGAAGGAATGCATTCTTCACATCAAGCTGTTGTAGAGGCCAATTCAAATTTGCAGCACAAGATAGTAGGGCTCGTACAGAGTTCATCTTTGCTACCGGAGCAAACGTCTCCTCATAATCAATACCATAGGTTTGAGTAAAACCCTTGGCAACAAGTCTTGCCTTGTACCTCTCAACGGTACCATCAGCATTCTGCTTAACTGTGAAAATCCACTTGCATCCCACTGATTTCTTCCTTTCTGGAAGTGATACTAGCTCCCAAGTGCCATTCTTTTTCAAAGCTGTCATCTCTTCTACCATAGCTCCTTTCCACTTAGGTAGCACCAGTGCATCATGCCAATTCTGTGGAATAGATATAGAAGAAAGAGACGAAACAAAGGCATGGTATGAAGGAGATAAACGATCATAAGAAACAAACTGGGAGATAGGATGTAGGGTGCATGACCTAACACCTTTCCGAAGAGCAACAGGAAGATTATCAGAATCAATACTAGGAGGTTCAATGGGAGAAGATTCATTACCAGATGAGTCGGCTGAGGAATCTAGAACTGGAGCAGGCGATTGTGATTGACAAGATGGCATCACACATGAGAGCTTTCCATTTTTCCGTCTAGTTCTAGTATAGACCTGCAAGTTAGGCCTTTGCCACCGTTGTAATCTGTTCTCGATATCACCACAAATGTCATGTGTTGCTCTTTCGGCAGATACTGGTTCCTCTTCAGCTTTATCCTTCTCCCCCTCATCATGATTAAAAAATAATTCCTCCCCCTGACCATGACTATAAACCTCCCTCATCTCTTCCTGCCTATGCTCCCCCTGAAAAGATGAAGCGGAGGGAGAGTAAAAAGACTTTGTTTTCCAAAAAGTGACATCCATATAAACTAAAAATTTCCTAGAGTGAGGATCATAACACTTATAGCCCTTCTGAGTAGGAAAGTACCCAATGAAGACACATTTATGTGCTTTAGGACCTAACTTGCCACCAGAGGGGTGAGGAGCATGAACAAAACATACACAACCAAAGACTCTCGGAGGAAGAGTCAAGACACGAAAACTACTAGGAAGACACTCAATAGGAGTTTTGAAGTGAAGAACACTGGATGGCATACGGTTAATAAGGTAGGTTGCAGTCAAAATCGCTTCACCCCATAAATATTTGGGAACATTCATGGTAAATAAAAGAAAGCGAGCAACCTCAGCAAGGTGACGATTTTTGCGTTCAGCAACTCCATTTTGTTGTGGAGTGTCAACACAAGTCGTTTGAAAAAGAATGCCATTTTCATCTAGAAAATTATTAAAAGTTCTATCAATATACTCAGTGCCATTGTCACTACGGAGAATTTTTATATTCGCATCAAATTGGGTGCGCACCATCGAATGAAAAGATTTAAAATAAGAAAAAACTTCATTCTTTGATTTAAGTAAATACACCCAAGTAACACGAGAATAACAGTCAATAAAAGTGACAAACCACCGAAAACCTTTAAGAGAGGTAACAGGGGAAGGACCCCAAACATCAGAATGAATAACCATAAAAGGAGAGTCACTTCGTTTATTAATAGGTGCATAAAAAGAACGTCTATGTTTTCCAAGCTCACAAGCTTCACAAAAAAACTGACTACTAGAACAATGCTTAATTAAAGTAGGGAAAAGTTTTTCTAAAATCCCAAAAGAGGGATGACCCAATCTACGGTGCCACTGATGTAACATAGAAAGAGCTGAACTCGTATCTGCTTGTAGAGCAAGACCACATGTCAGAGGTGAACGCGGTGCAGACTCCAAAAAATAGAGGCCATCTTGTGTTTTACCACTGCCAATCACTTTGCCCGTGTCCAGTTCCTGAAAAACACAATGAGTAGGAAAAAAGGTCACTGAACAATTTGCAGAACGAGTAAGACTACTAACGGACAGAAGGTTAGTGGCAAAGTTTGGAATATGTAGAACTGAAGAGAGGGAAATAGAGGGAGAATAGCGAACGAAACCTTTCCCTGAGATAGCAGAGAATGATCCATCGGCTATCTTGACCTTATCCTTACCAGAACAAGTAGAGTAAGAATCAAATACAGAGGAACAACCTGTCATATGATCTGAAGCACCGGAATCTATAATCCAAGGAATAGCAGAAGAGGCAGTAAATGCACTAACCGGAATACCTGTGTGAGCGAAATAGGAGGAAGTAGAACTCGCTGTAGAAGTAGGAGTGATAGTAGATGGAGAATCAGCCCGAGCCATTAGGCGCCTGAGAGCTTGCATTTCCCCCTGAAAAAAACCACTAACATGATCAGAAGACGCCTAAACCCCAGTACTGAATCCAGAATCAGGCACGGTAACCTATGTAGATTCCGAAACATGGGCCTGAGCCTGAGGAAAAAAACACCGGCGGGTTGTCCCGGCGGTTATCCCGTTGTGCGCAAGGATTCTTTTGAGCAGCGGCGGAGGCGGGAGCGCGGGTAACTCAGATGGGAGCGGAAGAAACAAGAAGGCTGTCGTTGGAGGTACGGCCAAAGTGCATTCAGGAGCTACGCTAGTAAGTTCGTCTGGCCTCCGCGGTACTAAATGGAACAACAACCGTTTAGTTCAAATTAGGGAAGGAACGCATGGGACCACGCCCTCGACCACCGCGTCCACCCCCTCGCCCACGAGAGGGAAGGCCATGTAACTTCCAACAAAAATCCCTGGTATGGCCGGTGTTGTGGCAATGATCGCACCTGAGTGACTCTCGATCAATAGGCCCCAACTTGTGATTTACCACTCTGTGGAACAAGCCCACCTTGAGGAATGACAACCAAGGCAGAGCGCTCAGGAGTAGGAGTGTCCAACATAGCACCCCTCCTACTCTCCTCCTGCTGAACAATGGCATAGGCCTCTCCCAATGACGGAAACGGAATACGACCTAACACCTGCACTCTAATCTGATCATATTCTATATCAAGTCCAGCCAGAAAATCATAAACACGTTCTTTCTCCAACCTCTTTAACCAAGCAGCAGCATCAACAGCACAAACAACCTGAAATCCCTGATAATAATCAAATTCCTGCCATACTCCATTCAAGTCAGCAAAATACACAGTAACAGAACAGTGATTTTGTTCTAATGAACGGAGCCTCTTTCTCAACTCAAAACACTGTGCATCATTACCCTGTTGAGAATAAGTTTGGGCCGCAGTAGTCCAAATCTTATATGGAGTATCAAGAAGCAGAAAAGTATGACGAATATCAGCTCTCATAGAATTAAACAACCAGGTCATAACTAACGATTTTTGAGATTTAAATTTTTTCAGGTCAATAGTCTCAACAGGTGGAGTAACAGGACCCTCAATAAATTCTGACATCCCTTTCGTTTCAATAGCCAATGTAAAAGTACGAGACCAAATCAAATAGTTGGTACCATCCAACTTAATATGACAAATATCCAGAGAAAAATTATCCAGAGTCCCTACACGACTCAACTCATCCTTTGCGCTAGCGGAAGCCTTTTGTTTTTCATCCGACATTTCAACGAAATAGATGATAATAACCGATGTAGAATAAGAAAGAATAAGGCTCTGGAAACACTTACTTAATATGATTCAGACACAAACCAACATACAAAAAAAAATTTTACCCAATCCAAACAAGAACTACCAGTCCGGACCCACAGTGTAGAAAGCCCAAACGAGAACTACCAGTCCAGACCCAACTTCACACTGTGTCGAAAGCCACAAAAAACTCAGAAAAGAGATCACGACAGTCAGGAATTCCAGAAACAGCACAGACACAGCCCGGTGAGTGTCGACGTGGCTGGGTAATACCAGGGCTAAGGTCGGCAGCAGTGCACAGCGCTGATCGAAGGCTATTGGATGCTGTCAGAGATCACCGAAGGCTGGAACAGGGCTGTCGGATGCAGTATAGAGTCAACGAGGGGCTGTCTGGTGTTGAACGATAGGTAGCAAAGAGGGTGGAAGTTTCATACTGTCACGACCTGGATTTTTAACATAAATAGATAATACATTTTTAATAGAAGAACCACACTTGCCATACATGTTACCCAAATGAGTTTCCCACCTGTTTAAATTACAAACAAGTTCCCACTTCAAAAGAATATACAGATTTGGCACCACGGACCAAATTAACTTAAGTACGGTTACAACCCATGCAGAGTGTTACAAACATTCTTGTCAAAAGAAATTCATAATTTCTTAGTTACAACACCATCTTGATCAAAAGCTAAACTATTACAAGATGAAATAGTAACTAAAAGTGATAGATTTCAAAAGTCGTCCACGGTCCAAGCACGCAAAGCATGATGCTACTGTCTGGCATTAGTACCTGAAAAGAAAGATTTTGTTGAGCTATAATAGCCCAGGAGGAAAATCTTTACCAAATTTATATGCAGACATGTTAATATATGCAATGAGAGAAGACAAGGAGGATATGGTTCAACAGATGATAAACAATCAACTACGAGTGAGACATTTATTCCGTTTGAACATCCTAAATCATTGAACCATCACATTATGCCACGTAACTCACAAGACACGTACATCTCTAACATTCCCGACACAACACACTATCCAAAATCTCTCCTAACTGTATTTCCACCCCTTGCGTTACAGTACAACACCACAATAGTTACTGTATTTCCACCCCTTGCGTTACAGTAAACCCTACAACTTTGATCACCGTATTACCACCCTTTGCGTTACGAGACCCACTTGAGTCTCCGTATTTCCACCCCTTGTGTTACGGAACTCCCTACTCCAAACTTCGACTCACATACCCTCGAAATTAACCATTATGCATACAAGACTCTCCTTCATTCACGCTCTTATACACGTCGTCTATAGATGTCCTAAAAACATTACTAACACACCACGATGCTCACATATCAATCCGAATGCATAAACAAGTAACAAGTCTAATAATCATTTAGTTTTACACCCTTTCTTGTTATTAAGAGAGCCAAGCAAGTGGGAATGAACAACGAGCTATTGGAACGTGAGTAATCAAGTTTAGAGATGATTAGAACGTAAGAGGGGAGTGCTAGAAGTGGTCGGGGATCAATACAACCGACGGACAATCAACGGGGTTCAAAACAGTTTTTCTAAGCCAAAGGTAGCGCTACCTCAAAAACTAGGTATCGCTACCTAACCATTCCAGAGAGCAATCAGAGATCAAGGTAGCGCTACCTCGAAAACAAGGTATCGCTACCTCAAAAATGAGGTAGCGCTACCTCTGCCTGACAGCGGGCGATTTTGCAGATTTTGACAGATTTCGATTTGGACAAAAAACAAGACTAAGGAACGATTCTTACACCATATTCAACACATATACATATAAGAGAGGTAAAGAAATCCCTACCTCGAGTCAAGGATCGAAACCCAAGAGATTTCGAACGAGCCCTAGCTCCGAACTCTTCAAAATCAATGAAACGCTTTCCTCCGAGCTTGACCCACGAAATTTAGAGCTCAACAATGTGATTGAAAGGCTTGGGGGAGGTTGATCCTTGAGGTTTTGAGGTCTAGGAGTGGAGTTTTGAGAGAGGGCTGAAGAGAGAAAGAGATCGGCAGGAGAGAAGAGAGAGCCGAGGGTTTCAAAATGGGAAAAAATGATCCCTTACACACACATTCACCCCTTTTTATACCCCTATATCTATATATTACACTCACACTCTTTCAACCTTATATTTATTCACTTCCATCCTCAATTCAATAAGTCACCCAATAAATCATATTATTCCAATTTAGGCATCTAATAAATACTTCAAAAATTTTAAAAATTTCGGGTCTCTACACATACGATGGGTCACTTTGGATCTCTACGCTTTGATACCATGTAAAGTTGTAAGGAAGAGAGAAAGAGACGTAGAATGGGAACCCAAAAAATTAGGGTTATTTTCTCATTACGTTAGAGTTATACAAGACTAAGAGAATAATTACACCGAGACCCTTATCTTCTAATCTAATTACACAAGAACTCAATTACACGCTAATTATACATACACCCATAACTTAACACCTTCACTGATTCTGATTGGGCAGGAGGTCCATCTGACAGGAGGTCAACCACTGGATATTGTGTTTTTCTTGGTAGCAATCTTGTTAATTGGAAGAGTAAGAAACAGACTGTGGTTGCACGGTCTAGTGCAGAGGCAGAATATAGAGCCATGGCTCACACCACATGTGAGATTGTGTGGGTGCGATCTTTTCTTGAGGAGATAGGATTCAATGTGTAATTGCCTATGAATTTGTATTATGATAACCAAGCAGCAATTCACATTGCATCTAACCCCGTATTTCATGAGCGGACTAAGCATATCGAAGTTGATTGTCATCTGGTGCTAGAGAAGTTGACTGATGGTGTTATAGCAACTCCCTTCGTGTCTACGAGTGCTCAATTGGCTGACATATTCACCAAGTCATTATTTATGCCTCGGTTGGAGATGTTATGTGACAAGCTGGGTTTGTGTGATATCTACTTCCCAGCTTGAGGGGGAGTGTTGGTTTAGTATATTGTGTTTTGTCCCACATTGCTTAGTTACACTGCGTAACAAACTATCTCTTTATATAAATAAATGATTATGTGTGAGGGTTAATTCAACACCCTACACTCTTTTCCTCTTTAAACAACACTTACTAGGATCATCCAGAAGCTAAGATGGCAAGGGGTGTTCAATTTCCACATTTATGGAAGGGGTGTTCAATTTCCACATTTCAATGATTGGAGCCGTTGCTTCTTTCGCCCCGGTCCTTAGGAGTAAGTGGAGATGGCGAAAGACAATAAATAGTTCTTTAGATAAATATGGTGAAACTCTTTTTGAGTTTGAGAAGCAAAACAGCATTGATGAAGCAAGTTTTACCACTTTTATAGATCTCAAACCGGTCCAGAATGGTATTGGCAAAACTTGATACTTGTAACTGATAAGCATACTATGTAGAATTAAGGATCAACTGAATCTAGCAGCTTTCATGTTTGTTTCATTTTTCAGAGAATTTTACTTTTGCGTCATTCAGCAAATTATATAAGTATGGGTGGGTTTGTAAATTGCTTTGGGGGCAACATAGTTAATTGAAATGTTAATCCTTGTCAAGAGGGATTCAAAACCAACATGGGATAGGGAGGATTAGTCAGGATTGGACTTGTCCATCATGTAATCCCATACACAAAACAAACATGGGATAGGGAAGATTAACTACCAAATAGTCCCTGGACTATTTACTCTCCGGATTAATAATCGCATAGTTATAATCCTTCCTAATCCAATCCCTCCAATCAAACAGGGCCGAACGGACAAGGCACACCACCTCGCTGCCTCACACCTGGCGGGAAAGACATCATCAAAATCAATCAGCTTCCAACTATTGTGTCAAAGGTACACTTCTTCCCATGAACACACAACGTTTGAACCTAGCTGCGAAAGAAATTAATCCTGCCATGCATTTAACTTATATATTCTTCTCTGAACATGACTTCAAACAACAAGCACTGGATCCAACCTATCTGCAAAGTAACTGACATGGAGCAAAAGTTTTAGTACATGTCGTTCTCTAAATGCAACAGAGGAACAGATGCAACAGCCCATACTTTGTACTGCAAGGAAAGAGAAGAGAGGAACCAGTGCCACAGTTAGTCCCCTTCAAAACATGTTTAGAATAATCAATATCAAAACAGCTGTATAAAACGCACGTATAACTTACTATTGAATCCCATGTGAATTTCTTAACAGCTGCAGATTCAACATAGAACTTACAGACAACACAGGCTCTATTGTTGCTACAACATTTGCACCTGTTGGAGAGAACATGTTCAGAATCACAGCTCAATACCTAAAGGATAACATGGATGAGGACATGAGGTAATTCAATTTCCAGTTTGAAGTTACTTCCAAATTACATGAATTTTTACAAAATCTAGGATATACTATCCATCGCTGCAATGGAAAAGCTTTTTGAAGGCATTGAGTATGCTGTTCTTGTTTGGGCGTTGAACTTTAGCCCTCGCGAGATAGCACAGTTCGTGTTTACATGAGTATGACCTCATCAGCAACATCAAAACAGATGATGAATATCGCTCTGGAGATATTTCAACTCCTGAATCATCTAGCAAGAAAACATGCCGTAGGCAGTTGTTTATGCCTGAAAGCTCAACTACTGTTGTGGATGATGATGATCTGCTGCTGGCGATTGCTTTCGCTAAGAAGAAGAATGATTAGAAGCAAGTGCAGAACAATCTTTTGAGAAGCTAATCTACCGCGTGCAGCTTACTACTAATATCTTAAGTGGTATGGCTCACTGATTCTGTGCTTTGTAGTTTCATGAAGCTTTAGTACTACTAACTTAATGGCTCTAAAACCAGAGATGTCCAATGATTTATCTGAATTGATTAGTTATGTTGACTACGACATACTAATCAAAAAGATAATCCCTTTTTTGGGTTGGAAGCACTATCTATCTTTTGTATCCAATTATGCAGAACTTATATTTGATTTGGTATGATATTGAGATCCTATCTCTTTTTCTTATGTTCATTTATCTTCATCTACATTATGTCTGGGATTCCTACTACTGGATTGCTAGGATAAAAGAAACAGTTCTATTGCACTTTTGTATTTCCTGTTTTGAAAACTCTTTTTGGAACTGTATTTTGACAAAATAATGGTGGTTCATGTACAATTTGTTTATGCATAGTTTGTTTTGGGGGTTGATGTATGGTTCAAGAATTTGAAAAAAAACTGCTACTAATGATGCGAGGTATCTATGGTGGATATTAACCAGAACTTTTTTTTGGAGAGATTGTCTTATGCCTTCTCTTATAAGGGATGTGGAAGGGTGTAAAAAGGCTAAAGGAGAAAGGGACATATAGAGACTACGCAACTCGAAATGATTCTTGGGTATTTGGTACTCCTAATTTTTGGGCTTTATTTTCATCTTCATTTTAATGTGACTGTTTGATTTAATGTACGATTGGGGAACTGAAAATTGTGAGGAATGTCTTATGTTGATTAGGTTGGTTTGATTGTAGGTAAATTAAAATAGGGAAAAGGATCAGAGGCGCGGTTTTGGATTTGCGACAATGAGTACTGACACTGTTGAAGAACCTGGGAAGGCTGTTGAGATGTTCAACCAATAGTTGGATGTTTTCAAGCCTATGATTGGTAATGCTCTTCTGCATGTAAGTTTTTTAGCATTTTGTGCTTATGATTGATTTTTGAGAAGGCATATTATAGTCTGTATAGAACATGTGCTCGATTTAGTAACCACAATGATCCTATTGCATCTGATAGTGCTTATGATTGTTTTTGGAGAAGGCATATTATTGTTTGTATAGAACATGTGCTCGATTTAGTAACCGCAATGATCCTATTGCATCTGATAGTTGGCCACAGGAGGCTCTTGACTCTTATTCCTTCTTTGGGACAGTTCATTTGAATGTTTGATCCTATGTGTTACAATATATATGACAACCCTTGATAATGTCAAGCTTTGACTGTTTGAAGTTTGGTCGAGTGAATTATCGGGAAAAAAAATTGCGATGTCATCTTTTCTTTCGAATATTGTGATTTATTACCATTTGGAGTTTTCCATGCTCTTGTAATTATCCGTACATTTTTCGGAAGTGATGGATTCCCTCTCATTAGTGTCCTTTCATATCTAGAGTTCGTTTGTCTTTTTCCTTGTTCGAACCCTGCCCATTTGGTATTGTGTTGTTTAAATTGTGCTATTTTGAATTTATATTTCAGGTTTCCTATTTTCGGTGTTATTTAAGCTTGATAATATGACTTCATATTTAGTTACACATCTTCCTTTCTCAAAATTAAATGCAGAAATTGTGGGGTCATAAACTAAATAAATACATGTTTCTTTAGGTTATGATTATGCCCTTTTTGTTTTATTGTTGGTGCTTATGATTTTTTTTTTTTTGCTTTAATAAGACGGACGGATGGATGCAATGTATATCGACTTCTGTAAGTTTTGGATAGTGAGAATTATGCATTTAATGCTAAACCATGCTCTCTACTCTCTATGTGTGTATATATGTGCTGTACTTGGGTAGTGATGTAGTGTTTTTCTTCTAAAGTTCTAGATGTAATTTGATAATCTAGAGAGAACTTAGGAGCGGGGTAAATAGGTATGATCACCTGTTTATATTTCTCAATAGCGACAATGATGATTGGTAGCATTTTGGATATGGTAATACTTCTTGGACAATGAAATCATGGGTCTCATGACGGTTGCCCTGTTATGATCGGTGCTTATGTATGACAAGATAGTCTTTTAAGTTTTGAGTTTTGGTTAGATATATGGTAGCCTAATGAATTAAGTTTTCCTGATTTGTTACGGTTTAAAAATTCATGGTTGTGTTGGTTTGAGCAGCAACTGTATCTCATTGTTGGCACTTGGCACTCAATGATTACTTAGACTAGAACACATTTTTGCTTGGACTTTAGAATGCATGGCATCATTCTCCTCCTTCATACACTCAAAAGTTTCTGCATGCTATTGGTTTGGAATGCAAGCGATATTCATATAGTTTCACGTGCCTATTTCAATCCAAACCCTAGGAGTTCAACAAGGCGCAAACTCGGGTTGAAACTTGCACTCCAGAAGTTTCTGCATGCTATCGGTTTTGAGGTTTCTGCATGCTAGGGTTTTCTGACACGCAAACTTGGGTTGAATAAAAAACATAAGTCAAAATTTCAAGGTTCCTGTCCCTTATCTTAAACGACCGATCAACTTCAACTCTCTTTGGTTTATAAATTCCTCATTTTTGTAAAGCTTGGTTTGCTTATTCTTGCCTGTGCGTCTATACATTGCTCTGTACATTGCAGGGTACTAGGATGTAATTGTGAACATTCTCGATTGGATTTGGTTGTTGGTCCAACGGTCAAAACTTGGATCCCAAAGTTCAAGATACGGTCCAAATGTGTCAAATTGTTTTTGTTGTGATTCACTCTTAGCCCTTTAGGTTGTGTAAAGATCTCAACCATTAATTGAGTGGGAAGGTAGATCTCAAGTGCATTCAAGAACGATACTTCGTAGTTTGCGCGCTTTTTCTCTCCACATAAGCCAGATATCTGATTCTCCATCATCCTTTGCTTCGCAGCAATCAACTCACGATCGCCTCAATCCTCCGCCATCGGTGCAACTGTTAGCCAATATGGAGGGTTTGATCTAGGGGTTCGATTATGGCCATCCAAACGTTTTGGTGAGAAATGTCACGCCCTCGATTTTTAACATAAATAAATAATCCATTTCAATAAATAATCTTTGCATAATATAGATATTACCCCAAAAGAGAGTTCCCAAAAGATCACTTACAAAACCAAGTCCCCAAGTTTTAAGATTTACAATATTGGCACTATAGCCCAAATTCCATAATTAGTCAGACAGTAGAATTTTGAGATTTACATGATATCTAAAGTTAAAAAAAAGTTCAAATGAATTTACATTTTCCTCTTTACAAAAGATCATACAAAAGATTGATTGAACTGCTTTCCAATGACGACTTTCATAAGATATGAGGTCAAGCATGCAAACCATGTACTCCGCGTCAAGATCCTTGAGATGTACGTGAAATTGATGATAGGTTGAGCTACACTAGCCCAGTAGAGAATTCTATACTCAAACTATTTGTAAATGCGATGTAACATGCAATAAGAGTGAAAGAGTTCCAACAAAACAGATAAGAGATACAAAGAGCACCACAATGAACCGACGAACTATGACCACGGGATTCTATACGTCTTAAAGATATCCCTAACCATTTGTGGGTATATGATACATCCCGCAACCGGATGCACCTTTTTCAAGAACCCCGTCGGTGACCATCTCTAGGAGGAGTAGGCCTCCTCCACAATATCCATCTCCAGGAGGAGAAAGCCTCCTCCACTATGACCATCTCTAGAGGCCCCCTCCACAAAATTCACCTCCAGGAGGAGCATGCTTCCTCCATAAAGCTCACCTCCAGGAGGAGTTGCATTCTCCACAAAGTTCACCCCCAGGAGGAACATGCCTCCTCCACAAGATCCACCTCTAGGAGAAGCATGCCTCCTCCACAAAGTTCACCTCCAGGAGGAGCATGCCTCCTCCATAAGATCTATCTCCAGGAGGAACTTGCCTCCTCTACAAAGTTCACCTCTAGGAGGGGCATGCCTTTTCCACAAGATCCACCTTCAGGAGGAGCATGTTTCCTCCACAAAGTTCACCTCCAGGAGGAGCAAGGCTTCCTCCACAATATCCACCTCCAGGAGGAGCAAGGCCTCCTCTGCAAGATTCACCTCCAGGAGGAGTAGGTCTCCTCCACAATGTTCACCTCCACGAAGAGCAAGGCCTCCTCCACAATGTTCACCTCCACGAGGAGCAATGCCTCTTCCACAATACTAACTCCGGGGAGGAGCATGCCTTCCTCCATAATCCTCACCTCCAGAAGGAGCAAAGCTTCCTCCACAAACCTTGCCTCCGCCGAAGCAAGCTTCCTCCACAAACTCCGCCTTTGGAGGAGTAAGACCTCCTCCGGGAACTCTCCACCCATGAAGGAGCGAGGTCACCTCCGGGCACCTCACCTCCTACTTAACACTTTGAAGACTCCACGAATACTTGAAGGCGACTCTATATACCATCCTAGGCTGGGAGCAGGACCTAGGTACCTCGCTCGGGACCGAAGGAGGAATGTAGTTTGGAGACTAGAGCAATGGGTTTGTCAAGGAGGACGAGCTTGCCTCCGGCGAGCTCTAACTTGATCGGTCCTAGAAAGAGAGGGAGCATTGACCGCTATCTGACATCTCGGAAGAAGTATCATACCTACCTCTTGACACCTCGGAGCCCGTATCATGCCTACCACCTGACTTGGCAGATGATGCGGGTCTCCATGTATCGCCGAAATAGCCTCTGTTGGTTCCTTGGTTACGAGCTCCGGGGCCTAACTTGGGACTAAAAGAAGAAAGAAGGTCAATCTCCACTCTGCCCACCAATGGGGAGGAGCCTCACACTTGGCTCTCTCTCATCCCCAAGGCTCATATATAAGGGAAATTCAACAAGCATTCAATACACACCTACTCTCCACTGCCGTCCCTCCCTCTTTTTACGTCCACCTCGAGCTCTCTCCTCCTCCACCTCCGGTGGTCTCGAGCAACACTGTAGTGACCGCCATATACCCGGAGGGGGACCTTAGGTACTTTTCCCACTCCTACCTCCCACATTATACTTTGCTGGGGAAGAGTGGTGCTTGATACAATGCCTCCGAAGAAAACAATAGGAGCTCCGGACTAAGTAGTATTGAGGGCTTGGAGGTTTCCTCCGACCCCGTCTCGGAGGAAATACAACCCATCACACAAACCGCTATAATCGAATAGTTACGTTCGGTGACTGAAACCCTCGCCATGATGCAACAAAACCAGAGTCTCTTGATGAAGACCATACTCGCCTTGCAGAAGAAAAGCACCACCCCTCTTCCGCCTCAGGCAGAGACGGAGGGAACTCATCCCACTGGCTCTCAAACCGAAACTCGCGACAACTAAATCTGTGAGGGAGCACAAAACCTCCAATCCAAGGAGACGCCTACTCCTCCGCTAGAGATTAGCTCCCAGAAGATCCCTTCCGCGGGGGTGGGTTCAACTGGCATAGTCTAGAACATGACAAACACAACCCCCATCACGCTTGAGCAAGTGCAAACACTCATTCAATCCGAAAAGAAACCCCTCGCCTTTGCTCCCGATGCGGATCTCTGCTATCCGTATCCTATAGCGGTCGCAAATATGCCATATCCAGAGGGATACACGGTCCCTAAGTTCATTCGTTTTGACGGAAGGAAGGGAAACGCCAAAGAGCACATCATTCGTTTTGTGGACAACTTTGGCGTCCACAACGGTGATCGTAACTTGCGGCTACGAGAGTTCTTGAAATCCTTGATGGACAAAGCATACTCATGGTATGCCAATCTCGCTCTTGACTTGGTCCTCTCTTGGGATGACATGGTTAAAAAATTCTACTCCCAAGTTCTTCTACGTGGAGGATCGCCTCACAACCCTCCAACTGATGAAGGTGACTCAAAGGCCCTTCGAGGACTTGAATGCTTATGTCCGCTACTTCCGCGAACTATCGGTGGATGTTCAAGAACCAATATCGGAAGATCGCCTGGCCAAGATTTGCGTGGACGGAATGCAACCGACCTTCAAGCCCATTTGGTCACTCACCACTTCCCAGATTTTTTCGCATTGTATGAGGCGGCCCAGAACTTGAATGAAACAATGGAACCCTCACTTCCTCCACCTTGTTACTAATATTCCTCTCGCGGAAGGCATTCGGGTTCCAGACAAACGGCTTATGCAACCTCAGGTCCACCACCTAATCGAGGCCTGGGGTATCCGACGAAACGCCCCAAGTACAGTGAGCCTCCACCTTTGCCGGTAACAGTGGCAGAGGCCCAAGCATTCCTGGATGCTTGGGTGCAAGATGAGAAGGTAGTACTTCCAGAAGTCAGGGAGGAGCCTACCCGGGGAGATATGGAACACCAGACTATTGCATTTATCATAGGATGGTCCGCCACCCTACCAAAGATTGTTGGGGCCTCCGGAATTTATTTGAAAAGTTTGTGACGGAAGAGGCCATGGAGCTCCCAGGCAACTAAAGGTGTCCTTCGAAATCCCTTCCCAACTCACAGAGATTGGTGACCAAATTTGTGAGCTCTGTGTACTGTACCTCCTTGTCAGGAGCTTTATCAAAGTATCAAATTATCATGCCAATCCTCCATGCCTTAAATTTTCTACATAATAGAAAGAAAGTGAATCATAATCGCCTAGCTTCCTAGCTTCCAGAGATTTGGCCCATTGGCACGAGCTTGCCACGCTTTTGATCGCCTATAGTCCACCAATACTCTTGGCCCTTGCGCCATGGGAGTGTCGCAAGCCTAGCCTAATTAGGGGTTTGTTGACCAACCCGTCCTGGGCTTGGCCAACCAACATGCTTAGCATTGGTTGACTGCCAAAGCACCGCAGGATTGTCTCCATCGACGAATCGCCATTGAAAATGTAATAACGCCGAGCATCGCCTCATTTGATCGCCCATTAAGATATTGTCTAACAATATTCTCCGCCACCATGCTGTGGGAATCGCAAGCCTAGCCTAATTGGGGGCTTGTTGATCATCCCTTTCGGTGTTTGGCCGACCTGCCTAGCATGGGTTGACTACCAAAGCACCGCCGGACTTCATATATGGCTTCGCCACTGAAAACGTAACAACACCAAGTATCTCCTCACTCGATCGCCCATTGAGATATTGTCTACCAATATTCTCAGCCACCATGCCGCAGGAGTCGCAAGCCTAGCCTAATCGGGGGTTTGTTGACCATCCCATCCACCATCCTGGGCTTGGCCAACCTGCGTGCTTAGCACTGGTTGACAGACAAAGCACCACAGGATCGTCTCCATCCACGAATTGCCATTGAAATCATAATGATATCGAGCGTCGCCTTATTTTTAATCGCCAATAGAGATATTGCCCGAAATCATACAATCTCCCCCCTCCCACACGCCTCAATGCTCTCATTTCGCCAAATAACAAAATGTGTGTGTGTGTGTGTGGGGGGGGGGGGGGGGAATGAGGAAGACACGCCTCCCTCCTAAAGAAATCTGGAAGATACACCCCAATGGGGAAGACACACGTCCCTCCTAGGGAAATTTGGTAGATACGCCCCCCGCCTAAAAGCAATGCCCTCTTACACGCTCATAAAGTTGCGTCATTCTGCTGAAAGAAGCGAAAAAGATCTTTTACGCAGTTTGGCGAAATGACAACCTAAGGCAAAGCGGTAAATACAACCAGGAGATTGTAGGACAAGAATACTCCATACATTCATTACCAAAAGTCTATTACAAAACAAGAAGTGGAAGCACAAAAAGAAAGGCAAACTACCAAAGGATTCTTCCTCTAAATTTTCTGTTCGCTACCAAAAGTTCACTACATATGAAGATCCTTACTACTATTGATAATGCTCATAAAACCTGACAGTTCAAGACATTATAAAGGAAATGAGCATCAACAAAACAAAAGCGAACCACCCAGCACCCAATCTTCCTTCACCGCCGTAGCCCTTGACCGGCGTGACTAGTCATATCAAAGCCTCCCGAGCTGGCGCTCTCGCGCTCGGCTACTTCACCCTCAAGCTTTTTCTTCCTTTTCCTCAACCGTGCAGCCGTCGCTTCAACCTCCTCCAATTCATTACTTACTTTCTCCAACCGATCCCGCCAATCCAGGAGCTCGAGAAGGAAAGCCATCTGTTCTATCCTCCAGTCAACCTCTAATTGATAACTTCCCAACACAGCCAGACCACTGTACACAGATGCAAACTCCTCAGGGGTAGCTTTGGGCAAACTGATATCCTCCAGCAATTCCACAAATGATACCAAGGAAATTAATTCCAACCTCCTAGAAAAGGTACCCATGTTGCCAAGCCAAACAAAGGTACTGGGCCACTGAAAAAAGATGTTGGACAGTAAAGGTCGATGCTCCTCTCGAGCCTCGGCAAACAAACACTAGGTTGTAGCGTCACCTTCTCCTTCGTCTCTAAAGTCACGATGACACTCCCATCGGAATAGCGCGCTATCATAAAGTTACCCTCTTTCCACCAACGACGACTACTGCGCAGTCTCTCTCATTTGCCTCCTCTTGCAAGCTTGATGAGTTCTGCACAAGCAACTTGCCCCCGCTCTCTCCCTCCACATGGTTGAATCCCACTTGGTCCTCCACCAAACTGGCCTCTTCCTCACCCTCCCCCTTATCCCTTCGGTCATCATCGCAATCACTCTCCTCACTTTCCTCTTCATCCCTTTGCTCATCACCCCGGTCATTATCCTCACTCCCCTCTTCCTCTTCTTCTTCCCCTTCCATTTCTTCCTCTTCCTCTTCCTCACTCTGCACCGCATCTGATGAACGCATGTGGCGGAGTGATTTACCCTTCCACGGACGAGACACTCCCCCAGAAGGCACCCCCTCATCCCCCTAGACATCGTTCACAACTACGTACCACTTTACGCGCAATCTCTTTCTCATCTCTAATATTTTTCCATTTTGGGATCTTTACACTTCAGGGCTTGGCAAAAATCTTCGTGACACTTTTGTGGTTGCGGGCCGCGGGTACGCCTCTGGTCGTATAGTCCCAGCCCTCTGAAACTTCTTTATTATCTAGAATGAAAGGTAACGCTCTGCCACGTCCCCCGCATTCTCTTGATTTCTGTGATTTGGATAGGGATCCCCGCGGTCACCACACTAAGGGTGACTAGGCGCGAGCCGATAGCATCTCTATCTTCTCGCTTCTTGTCAATGCCCCTTGCTGCTTCCGCACGATTGAAGCGGTAGCAGCAGTAGGCTAAATATTTGGGCTTGGGAGGGCGGATAATACAGCTTTTGTTGGCTCTACGGTGTACCCTGAGATAACACCCTCTGTGATACATGTACTAGGGCTCTTAGGCAAGCCCCCGGCAATGACTTCTGTGAAACTTGCAAGTGCTGCAAGCATTTGATTTTGCTCCTTTCTTTGGAACTACTAGTTAGTCTTGCCTATGAAAATAGAATAGTAAAACAAGGTTCCTGGAGATCGTGAAAAACTTAATGTTCTGGGCATGACACTTTTGTTGTTGTGGGACTCTTTCTGGTCGTGGGGACCCCTCTGGTCGTATAGTCCCAGCGCTCTGAAATTTCTTTCTTATCTAGAATGAAAGGGTACGCTCTGCCACGTCCCTCGCATTCTCTTTATTTCCATGATTTGGATAGGCATCCCTGTCGTCACCACGCTGAGGGTGACTAGGCGCGGGCCAAAAGCATCTCTATCTTCTCGCTTATTGTCACTGCCCCATGTTTTTTTCGCGCAGTTGAAGCGGTATCAGCAATAGGCTAAATATTTGGGCTTGGGAGGGCGGGTAATACGATTTTTGTTAGCTGTGCAGTGTACCCTGTGGTAACACCCTCCCTGATACATGTACTAGGGCTCTTAGGCAAGACCCCGGCAATGACTTCTGTGAAACTCGCAAGTGCTGCGAGCATCTGATTCTGAGTATCTTGCAACTATTGTCCCTCTTGGACAACTTTGGCTTCTTTTAAAACTTTGTCTTCATGCAGCATGGCTCACTCTTGAAGAGTTTCTATGTTGTTTCTCGATTGCATTTAACCACAAACCAAAATACACCTCCCTAGCAGAGTCGCCAGATGTAGGTTCGTGTTCTGTAAGGGGGAGCTTGCGTGTGAATCTATGTGAGCTAGAGAAGTGCAATTGGTTGATGATTAGGAAATGGAATAAAGGAGTGATCTAGAGGGGTTGAGGAGGAGGCATAAGATGTGATCGAGCCTGAGTCATATGGGTTGCCTACGTATCTCGTCGTACAGGGAATCGGGTCAAAAGTAGTTCCATCTTTTTCGAGGGAGGTGGTCTCTCCCTCTCTCTGAAAATCTGTCTTCTCTCTCTGGAAGAGATGACTGTCTCTCTCTAGAAATATGTCTGTATTCTCTCTCTATCTCTGTCTCTCTCTCTCTGTCTGTCTCTGGAGGAGATGGCTCTCTCTCCTCCTTCCCTAAATGAATACCAGCACTGTATTTATAGGCAGAGACCAAATCCTCCGCAGGACCTCATGGCCCTGTCTGTCCACGGGCTTGTCGTGGCCCTGTTTGTTCACAGGACTGCCACGGCCCTGTCTTTATGCAGGCCAGTCCCGCCCTATCTGTTCGCTGGTCTGTCTGTCTGTGGAGATGCCGTGGCCTTGTATGTCCGCGGGCCTATCTGCCCTCCTGGCGATGGCTCTCGCGGGCCTCTCTACCCCCACGAGCTTGTTCAGCTGTGCGGGGCCCATCTTGCGTCCTCTGGCTCTCGTTGGGTTGACTGCTCTTTGTAGGATTGTCGAGCTCGCAAGATGAACTCTGGTTCTTGCTGGATAAACTCTACATAATCTGAGGTATAGCGACCTCGGAGTCCATCTCGCGCCACGTCAATGCGCGCGCCCTATCTTGTGCTGTGTGGCATCAAATCTTTCTCTGCGTGGCAGTTGCTAGCCACGTCATTCTCACAACCCCTCCACGTGTCGTAGCTTCGGTGGTCAGTCAAACTTCTTCTCGAGTCAATGGTCATGATTTTGACCGTGCCTACACCGTGGTTTTTGGATTTTGATGTAACAATCATGGAGAAATGATATATAACAGTAGGACGACTAATTTCACAAAGTGTGTGCTATTTGGTACTCGGACTGTGTAACATCGATAAACATAATTGATGGAATTAGTAACATGGAAATACTACATTCCATGGGTTTATTTATAGTCTGGCCAATCAAACAAGCGTAGAGTATGTTAACATCGGTTAAATATTCACGTACTGATTGTACTTCAAATTCACAAAACTTCATGGGATAGATACTAGTACTAGTAAGCCCATTGTCCATTACTAAGAATCTCGGGAAGCCTTTTTCCAGTACTCATCAGATGTGTTAGAAGGCAGATGTCGGATATGAATTTTCAAGGCACTGCGTGTACCCAAGGTTTTGTTTTTTGTTGGAAAACAAACCTGGATTGCACAGGGTAGGACATAATTTACCAATTCACTTATATAGGGAGAAATGAATTGACCTCCCACTTTATGAGCCATGTCCGGGCTTGGGATTTGCCTTAGTTTGTTGAACTAGGCTTCTAATTCGAATCCTATGATTGACTGCTTGTTTGGAATGTGGCTCCTAGTACAAGTACTATGCTCGATACCCGTTTTAACCAGCTTTCCATATTAGAAACTCTTTAAAACATGAAATTCTTCGGTTCTGTTTGCACATTTCAAATGTTAAGTTGATACGAGACAATGCTTTCAATCCACCCGTTAGGCTTGCATAACATGTATTGACCTCGAACTGCATGAGCCATCTCTAGCCTTGTATTTGCCATAGACTTATCGTTGTTTTGTTTCTTCTTTCCTTGTTGTATGTAGTCATAACAAGATTGAACATACGAATTGAAGCTGGAACTGTCAAGTCTCTGTTCAGACCTTTCGTTGAGCTTGTGAAATTGTTTAATCTACCCGGCTGGCTTGTGCATTGGGGTCACCCCGGAAACATGGTAAACTGCTCTCTTTTTGGCTTCCTGCCATTCTTTTCCCCTCAAAAGATAGTAGGCGCACAGAAATCACTCACGGAAAGTGCACATTGCTTCTTGAGGTCTAGCACACACACAGGCGAGTGTTCAATGAATTTTGTGTGTATGGTTTCTGTGTATTTATGAAGGGCTGCTGTCTTCTTTCACGTCATGAGTACTAATCGGAGCTGCATTTCCCTCTTGATTAAAGTATCTCATGTCGAAATGGTGTAGGCTGTTGTTCTGTTTGCCATGGGTGGTTATGGAACTTATCTTGGTTTCTGGATACAATTTTCTGATGACGTGGTAATAGATCTCGTTGGAAGTATGTTAAATGACATTAATTTCGTGCTTTCAAGTTCTTTCCAAATATTACTGAAGGGCTTTTATGGATCCAGGAGGAGAAAGCCAAAGCCAAGGACTTGCACCCAAAACTACTAGGAGGAATGCTTTTCTTCTTTGCCCTTGGAGCTAACAGTGGAGTAACATCTCTACTGACTTCGGATAAACCCATCTTCGAGAGGTGCTTGATTTCATTTAGAAGCATTGCCCGTTTCTTGAAACAGAAAAACAGCCTCATATTTTTTCTTGTTTCTTTGGTAAAAACTAGGGGTGTCAAATAGGCAGGTTTAAGTCAAAATGGACAAGTTGTAAGTGAGTTGGGTCTTTAATGGGTCATTGACCCATTTAGACCCATTAATTATGAGTTCAATTACTCATATCCAACCCGACCCATTTATTGAAAATCAAACCCGACCCGCCCATTAACACAATTACATAATATAAACTAAAATTTTAAAATGACCAAAATACCCATATACACTGAAATGACCATTCTACCCCATACAAAAAAATGAAATCTGAGGAGGACCATATTACACCAAAAAAAAAACTTAAAAAATAAATACTACTAGTCCGTATAATTCGTTTAGTTGCATTTTTTTTTTCGTTCTTGCATGTTTAGTTGCATTCTCTCTCTCTCTCTCCCTCTCTCTAGAGACTCACTGGTCTAGTAGTTCAAGCAAATTGGGAGAATCCAGAGTTCATTTCTAACATCTCCCTCAACGTCCGCCGCCTCTTCGATTTCCTCGTCCAATTCGGTAATTTCCGAAAAATGAAACTCATCTAAAATTTCGGTCCTTTTCAGATCTCATTTGGGATTTTAAAAGACTCTTCCAGGGCAGGAAGAGATTTTTCAAAATTTGTACCATTGATTGCCGAGACGGATAGGAGATTGAGTGCTACGGTAGGGGAGCGACACTGCTAAAAGGGGAAAAAAAGTAGACTTTTTTTTACTTAAAAGTAATTATTTTTCATAATATTTGGGTAAAAATTAAAAAAAAAATTTACTTTTTATATTCACAAAAAAAGAAGCGCAAAATGAACAATTGCAAAAAAAATTGAATAAAGACAAAAAGTAGTAAAAGAGAAAGTTGTTTTCGGAACGGGGTCTAATGATTTTTGACTTGTACGGAAAATGCATTTTGTGAACTTTTTTTAGTATTGAATAACAAATTATAAATGAATGAGCAGTTATTAACTTTGAAACTTTTGATTATATTTTTTCCTCTTTATTTCTTCTCTTTATATATATTTTAATATATAAACAGTCACAAAAAAAATTTAGTACTCCAATTTTTAATCCGTTTGAACGGTGTGAAGATCTTATTATTCTGATCATATTATTCTAAAGAGACATAGTCAAATTTTGTCTCTAGCACTTTCATAATCACGTTTCTGCTCCACATGATTGCAAATTGATGGTAAGAATTTTTTTTTAACCAAAACGTTGCGGTGTAGTGGTGTGGGTAGGGGCTACTGTGCCCACTTTTTAATTTCTTTATTTATTTAATTACTTTTATCTTATTTATTTAATTTCTATAAATTACACCCTTTCTATATTAAAAAAATATAATTTAAGAATTCAGTTTTCCAATTTCCCATTAGAAGTTATTTTTATTATTCATTGTTAAGATAAATTAATTAACTAATTAAAATAACGAATTGGGTTGGAGAGTAACAGTGAAAATGATCAGGGTTCTCTTAGGCAGCAGCGCCCTCGGGTCCACTTAAATTTCTCCCACTTTTTAATTTCTTTTTTTATTTAATTACTTTTATCTTATTTATTTAATTTCTATAAATACACCCTTTCTATATTAAAAAATATAATATAATTTAAAAATTAAGTGCTCCAATTTTCAATTCCGTTTAACAGGGGCGAAGATCCAATTTGCTCTTAGGCCTTTCAACGAACACCCTAAGACTCATTATTTAGTTTCAGGACTCTCTTAGGCCTTACCACTGTACCAACAGATACCTGTTTACAGGCATTCAACATAATTACTTTTATCTTATTACGACCCTAAGACTTTTCAACAAGCACCCTAAAACGTCTTTGCACTGGTTCAAACAGATTGAAAATTGAAATACTTATTTTTGTAATTATATTTTTTAATCTATAAAGGACAAAAAAGGAAAAAAACTAGTCGGATAAACATGATCAATTGAGTGCTGCTTTTTCTTTTCTCTCAATTACTTTACAAAGCTTAGAATTAGACTTGAACCTATTATTAAAGAAAAAAAAAATTCAAACCGGAAAGAAAGAAAAGGAAATAAAATGACAAAAAAAAAGACAAACCAGAAAGAAAAGGAAAAAAAAAAGAAAAAAATGGGCAACTATAAAGAGAGAGAGAGAGAGAGAGAGAGAGAGAGAGAGAGAGAGAGAGAGAGAGTTAGGGAAAAGGGAGGTGAGATCGAGTTCTGTTTTCCGGTGAAGTTTCACCACTTTTTAAAGATATTTATACGACAGCGTTTGTAGAAAAAAAAAATATCTAGAGGGTATTATGGGTAATTCATTGTAGAGAGTTGCTTGGTTTATCCACTGTTCAAAAACAATAAATAAAACCAAGAGAATGCCTACAGATCGAGTTCTGTTTTCCGGTGAAGTTTCACCACTTTTTAAAGATATTTATACGACAGCGTTTGTGGAAATAAAAATATCTAGAGGGTATTATGGGTAATTCATTGTAGAGAGTTGCTTGGTTTATCCACTGTTCAAAAACAATAAATAAAACAAAGAGAATGCCTACAGATCGAGTTTTGTTTTCCGGTGAAGTTTCACCACTTTTTTAATGGGTGTACACCAATATATTTTGGTGTATGGTATCTCAAAAGTCAGTTGTGGTAAATATTCCAGGTACTCTGAGTAGCGTACTCGTAACATTAGATTAAGATAATAGATATTGTTATTTATTTTTTGGTCAAAATATAGTATACATTAGCGGAAATTAGTAAGGGTATTAGAGTTAACAAATGGAGGTCCAAAGGCGGCAATCCATAGCCCAAAGCCCGCCCCTTGTGGAGCTCGAACCGAGATATTGTTGGCAAACCTAAAAAGGTAACTTAGCGGGACATTTCATGGATGATCATAATAAAGCACGACATAAAGACTTTTATTGCGAGACAAAAGTTTATAAGCACAAGCTGCACAACTTTTACGATATAGAAAGTCTACACATTCCGACCCTTACTCCCGATTTTGTTCCCGACACTGACGTGGTGAGTGGGCCCCACGTCAGTAGCTGGGAAAAAAAAACACGTTGAAATTTTAATTTTCCCTCCAAACTAGACCATTTCGGCATTTCCCCCAAATCTCCATCTGCAAAACGAACGAAGAGAGGGAGTGAGGACGAGGACCACCGGCGACTCCCCTTAGCCTCACCCTCCACTTCTGGCGACCACCACCAGAAAGGAAAATCTCCTGGCCCAGCAACGTCACCACTACCAGCGCCGTTACTGACAACCAAGGTCTCGTTTTCTCTCTCGCTCTCGCCCTCTCTCTCTCTTTCTTTCTCTCACTCGGTTGTTGATGACCCCTACGATTTCAGTCAATTCTAGCCTTTAATTTCTCTGTAACATGTTCAAACCAAAAAAATTAGGGCTTTTTGGTTCGAACCCTAACTATAAGATTTTTGCTTCCTATACGCATCCACAGTCAAAGATTTCTGCTTCCGATATGCAAATTTTTGGTTTGGCCATCATCATTGTATTTAGTTGGGCTTGAACATTTGAAATTTTTGGTTTGGTAATCATCTAGTTCTAGCATGAAATAAGTTGATCATATCTCTCTTGTTTTCGTTCTTTTTGGAGTAGCTAAAAAGTGTGTAAGTTCCATGCTTGATCTAGAATTGTAATGACTACAATAACAATTGATGTTTTGATTATGATCAGTTCTGTTTGGAGAGTAGCCTAATTTGTTCCTTGAGTAACCGCAGCGCAATCTACTTGTATGCTAAATGGTTTGAAAGAAGAAAAAATGCATGTGTTCTTCAGTTCTTTTGTGACTCAAAAATACTTTTGCATTGTGGAAAAGGCTAAAACACATGCTTCATTTTATTTAATCTAGCGATTCCTGTTTAACTGAAATTAGGGTTTCGTGTCTAACTGAAATTAGAGATTTTGTTTGCTGCAATTATTGATGCCTATTGGTGAAAAAATTAATTTTGTTGTGAAAATGATGCATGACTTGGCCCTCTTTTTTTATCTCATGAATTCATTATTGATTTGGTGTCTTATCTTGTGATAATACTTATCGACCTTAGTTAATTGTTGAACATGTAGGTGATGTTTCTGATGTCGCTAGATTCTGTTCCTTCGACAATGCCTCCTCAATCATCGAATCAAGATGAGATAGATACTAATGAGAAAGATGAGGTATGGAGTGGATACAATGAAGATGAGAAGAGGTATTAAGTGGTTCTTCTAAAAAAGAGTGTGATGAGATATGTACTAATGAAGATGGAAAGGAGGAAACAGAAAATTTTGAAGATAGAGTTGAGCAACCAAAGGAGGGAATGATATTCGACACACCAAATGATGCCTATCTATATTACTTAAGATATGCTAAAGAAAATGGATTTGCTGTGGCTAAAAGAACTAACAAGAAGGGAAGGGATGGAAACTTGAGGAATGTTAATTTTCAATGTAGTCACGGTGGAAAGGCAAAGGTCAAAACAACAAATCCGGTCAAACCACGGCCACAAACAAAAATTGAGTGTCCGAATCGTCTTAATTTTGCTATATGTTCGGATGAAAAGTGAAGGTTAAATCGGATTGCCTTGGAGCACAATCAAGAATATAGTCCGGGAAAGTCCAAGTTTTACAAAAGCAATAGGGTTCTTAATGAACATGTGAAAAGAAAGCTCATATTGAATGATAAAGCCGGGATTCCGTTGTATAAGACTTATGACTCACTTCAGATTCAGGTGAGGGGGCATGATAACCTTCAATATAATCAGAAGGGTTGTCGAAATTTTATAAATACGGAGCGACATAAATTACTTGTTGAAGGAGATGCTGAGGCGATGCATAGTTATTTCATGAAGATGAAAGCCGACAATTTTGACTTCTTTTTTGCCATGGATTTGGATGATGAGGGTCGATTGAGAAATATATTCTGGGCTGATGCAAGGAGTAGGGCAGCTTGTAAGGAGTTTGGTGATATTGTGACATTTGACACAACATATTTGGTAAACAAGTATGACATGCCTTTTGCTCTATTTGTAGGTGTCAATCATCATGGTCAGGCAATATTATTGGGATGTGGACTCGTATCTCATGAAGACTTCTAGTCATTCTCGTGGTTATTCAAGACTTGGATGACATGCATGTGGGTTGTGCTCCCAAAGGGATTATTACCGATCAATGTATGGCCATGAAGAATGCTATAGAAGACGTATTTCCTAACACCAGACACCGGTGGTGCATATGACACATCTTGAAAAAGGTGCCAGAAAAGTTGGGAAAGTACGATGCATATAAATCAATTTCACCTTGTTTGCAAAGTGTGGTTTATGATTCACTTACAAAAGATGAATTTAAGAATGCTTGGGAGATGTTCATCAAAAAGTATGAACTTCAAGATAATGAATGGTTACATGAGTACGTTGTACTTAGAGAGGAACCGTTGGGTGCCGGCTTTTGTGAAAGATGTATTTTGGGCGGGAATGTCATCCACACAAAGAAGTGAGAGTATGAATTCTTATTTTGATAGTTACATCAATTCAAAAATGACCTTGAAGCAATTTGTAGAGCAATATGAGAATGTATTGGCGAGAAAGGTGGACAATGAAAAAAAATGAAGAAACGAAATTCGCAATCTTACATCTCATGCATAATTGAAGATGAGATAGAGAATCAATTTCAAAATGCTTACACGAATACGAAGGCGAAAGAGTTTTAAGGTGAATTTGTTGGGAAACTTAAGTGTTCTTATGAAAAAAAATAAAAGGATGATGTTTTGTCAGAGTATGAAGTAAAAGAGTGGATTACATATGGAGAAAAGAAAATGAGAAAACGTGTGTCATTTATCATTGATTTCAATGGTGAGACCAATGAAGCCAATTGTAATTATCGATTGTTTAAGTCTAAACGAAAGGTTTGTAGACATCAACTAATAGTGTTCTATGATAGGGGAAGTCAAAGAGTACCTGACAAGTATGTCTTGAAAAGATGGAGAAAAGATGTGAAAAAGGTCCACACCAAAATTCGAATCAACTACGATAACTCGTCAAGGACAATTGAAGCATGTCGGTATGACAACATGTGCAATCTCTTTAGTGAGGTTGCTGATTTGGCGGAAGATTGTGAAGAGAAGTATGCTAAGGTGATGGGACAGCTATCGGAGCTAAAACAAGAGTTGGTTGAATCTTTGGTTATTTGTGGAAGTAATAAGGTTTCCGATACTTCTAATGATCCATTTTCACTTGGAGATGAAGTTCTAGCTTTCAAAGAGAGTAAGATCATCCTTGACCCGGAACCTCTTTGTCGAAAAGAGAGACTGCTGTCTAAAAGAAAGCAAGGTTTTGTTAAAAAAATTGGTAAGAAGAAAAGAGAACCAAAAAATAAGACATTGTCTAATGAAAAAGCGAAGGTGTAAGTTTATATTCATTTGTTGCTTATTTTATGTACACATACCTATCTTGAATGCTTACTAGTTATATTCTTTTACTAATTTCAGGAGCCTGAGGAGATTGTGAATAACCATATGTTTTTTTTTTACCAAAGATAAACTGCATATATAACATAAAGCAATATTACAACTCCGTCAATGCCGCCCTAGCTTTAACATGGGCAGTTTTAACGTCAAGTCTTGGAACCTTAACTACTTTTACAACACTAAATTTAGAACACAAAAAACAGAAATCAGAAAGAGCAGCTTGAACATCAAAAGGGACACTTTGTCGATCTATAAGCCCTTGGACAAACACTGCACAATCAGTCTTGATGCAAATACTATCCATCTACTGCTCAAGTGCCCAATGCAACACCATCAAAACTACGCGAATCTCCACAAAAGAAGCAGATAGCGGTCTGCACTGTACACACTGATATGGTGGATCTCCATCACTTGATTCTAGCACCCAAGCCGCAGCACCTAAATTTGAGGCAGCCAACCAAGCCCCATTCGTAACAAAAAAGCATCCTCCTACCTGGTTCGCTCCTAACCCAGGCTTAGAGAAGCAAAAGCTAAGGGGCTGACCCATAATTCCCTGTTCCTTCATGCTTCTACCACTCACCACACTCCTTTGGATAGACCTGCAAGCACTTAAAAGGCCAGAAAAAGAATGCAAGACATTATCAATATTAAATTGAGCTCCTTTGAATAAGACAGCATTATGCGCACACCAAATCGATCACATAAGAAGAACGGAGTCCTGGACCAAATCCTTGTCCGGAGCCTCTTTGAGCCAACGACTAAACCAGTTATTAAACCCAACTTGACATCCTCATGAAAAATCGAAACCCAAGTGGGAAGCGAGTGCAATTTTGTTCACCCTCCTTAAAAGTGGGTGAACATTACCCTCTCTCTCATTGGTTGAAATGGTGTGGATTCCGCCACAAAGTGATGTCATGTTTATCATGCAATACACTTTTTGGTAAGCATTACATCACTTTGTGGTGGGGTCCATATTATTTCAACCAATAGGAAGAGGGTAATGTCCACCCTCTTGAGTGGAGGGTGAAGAAAACGCAACTCGTGGGAAGCTCTCTGCACTCGCATGGCACAACTACAACGAAAAAATAAATGCTCAATAGCTTCCACATCCTGACCACAGAGAGGACACAACGGATCGACCGAAATATTTCGTCTCAACAAAGCGTCTTTCATCGCGAGAATACGGTGAATAACCTTCCAAATAAACACCAAAAATTTTGGAGGCATGCCCAAAGCCCACACCTTATTCCAACCTTCAAACCTATCCTGCTCACGCCGGAAAACCTCACCAAACTGGCTCTGAAATCGGAACCAATAAGCCGACTTGACTGAAAATAAACCATTCTTGGTGTGCTCCCAAACTAACTCATCCTCAAGAGAGTGTTGGAAATGTAAATGTAAGAAACTTTTCTTTTTGCTAAGTTTGTACGATAATCCATTTATTGTGTTTCATGTTAGACTTTATTATTTTTTGCCAGAGTTATCCATGTTACATGGGGCAATTTCTGTGGCCCAACATAATGCCCCATAATATGCAACCAACTATGGCACAAGGCAGAGCTATCCTCCCATTTTCTCCAATTATGGTGCAAGGCGGAGCCATCCTCCCAAATATGGCACTAGGCAGAACTTGAGCAGGCTTTGACCAATTTTTTAACAACTTCCCAACTTCACAAAGCAACATGCTAAGTTTATTCAATAGTGAAGTTTGGAGAGGACAATCGAGTATCATGAGTAGTCAAGTTTGGGGAGGAGGGCAATCAAGTTTAATGGAAAGTCAAAGGCAGGGTTGGAGAGGAGGACAAATCTCTTTTACATAAATGTTGAATGCAAGGGATAACGGCAAAAAGAAGAAGACTTGCTTGTTGATGTAGGGAGTTTCTTGTATTTTGCAGGAAACTAATTTATAATGTATGGATTTCAGTTTTTGTTTCTTGTAAGAATCTGGTACTTTGTTACTGTATTTTTCTAATGTTGTATGAAATGGAATCTCTTGTATGCAATGGAACTCTTGATCCGTATCGCAAGTGTGTTGGACAAGGCTCCGTGTCCTAGTTAATGTTTGTTTGTAGTTTTAAGTTTAATGCTACTATTGGTGCCTCTGGTCTTGGTCTTGTGGATGATAGGTTTTTAGTTTAAGCAGATATGGATGATAGGTTTCTAGTGTAATATTGTTTTTTTTTTTTGGGTTGGTTCATTCTGAAATTGTAACTAGAAGCACATGGAAGTATGAATGTGAAATGGAAGGATGGTTTTTAGTACCTAGAAGTATGGAAGGAATGCTAGTTTATAGCACATGGAAGTATGGTTTTTAGTTAAGTCTAGACTTGGTAGAATGTAAAAACAAATCCCAAAGGTAAGTTTTGAAAAATTTCGATAAAGTCTTCCCTATTTTTGGTCCTAATTCGACGTCCCGCGTCTCAATCACTACAATAAGAATAACAACAGCAATAACATCAAGTTACGCACATGCCCACGCCAGGCATTTCTCATTTTAAATCACCATTCACAAGCCAAAATCTATTGTCAAGTTATCCATTTACAACAAAAACCATAAAACCATATAGTCCAAATAGAGTCATTCTCATGCTAATTATCATTCACTTCCAAATAAATAAGATTACATTCTCCTCTCTAATGGTTTAAATCTCATTTGAAAAACAAAAATAGACTACATTCCAGTATTTCAATTGCAGGACAAATAGGCCTAGTAATTACATCTCCATTTCTTTCGCTATCAAATCATTCTACTCGTCTTTAATTTGCCACCAAATGATTCAGCATCTTTACTGCTTTGTTTGAGTTGAGGAAACCTTCTTCTCTTTCCATCTTATAGCATTCCACGCCCTCTAACAGTTCCACAGCTATCGGATCTCCAATCGATGCTTACTCCACCCATCTGCTACCAATGCTGATAAGACACATTTGATTTTGATGCATGAGCAATAAAGTGGTAGCTCTAGTAAACTGAAAATGACAAAGGGACAAGTAGCAAATTCAGCAGCAAACATGCAGAGCAAGAACATCAAAATCAAAGCAAAATCAAGCACATAGCTCAACCTAAAATTCCATCATCACAAGCCAAAAACGCCAACAAGCTTGCAACACATGCAGGGAATATCCACAAGTTTCACAAGGTTTCCAACATAGACAATCCATAGCAGTAGCATGAACAGAGAAAATAAGACCATAACCGTAGAACCCCTGTAATAATAAAGAAAGCTCATGTGAAAGGTTTCCTTTTGCCATATTTTCCCTTAATGGAGGGAAAATTTCACTTAGGCACATGACCTTTCACACAAATCACATATAAACACCTGATCTTTCTTAAATTTCATATAAACACCTGAACTTTCTAAAAACTCATCAATTCAACACTTGACCTTTCTTAAATTTCATATAAACACCTGAGCTTTCTAAAAACTCATCAATTCAACAACTGCCGTCACCCCTCTGTTTAAAACCAAACAGAATGGCTGAGGTGCTCTAAACAAAAAAAATTAAGTGCTCCAATTTTAAATTTGTTTGAACCAATTCGAAAATCTTATTTTTTCTGATCATTTTATCCTAAAGAACCATAATTAATTTTTTACTCTAAAGCTCTCGTTAGTCAGCTCTAAGAAAGTCGTAGAATCAAATATCTGTTAGGGCTAACTAACGATAGCCTTAGAGTCAAAACTTAATTATGACCCTTTAGAATAAAATGATAAGAGAAATAAGATCTTCACATCGGTTCAAAAGAATTGAAAATTGGAGCAATTAATTTTTCAACCATGTATAGACCGTTTATATATTAAAAAAATATGGTTAAAAAAATTAAGTGCTCCAATTTTCAATCCGTTTAAACCAAAGTCGTAGAATCAAATATCTCTTAGGACTAACTAACAATAGCCTTAGAGTCAAATATTAATTATGACCCTTTAGAATGAAATGATCGAAGAAATAAGATTTTCACATCGGTTCAAACGAATTGGAAATTGAAGCAATTAATTTTTCAATCATGTATAGATGGTTTATATATTAAAAAGTATGGTTAAAAAAATAAGTGCTCCAATTTTCAATTATTTTTAAACCGGTGCGAAGAACTTATTTCTCTAATCATTTTATTCTAAAGGGTCATAATTAATTTTTAACTCTAAGACTATCGTTAGTTAGCCCTAAGAGATATTTGATTTTACTACTTTCTTAGGGCTGACTAACGAGAACTTTAGAGTAAAAAATTAATTATGGTTCTTTAGGATAAAACGATCAGAAAAATGAGATCTTCGCACTAGTTCAAACAAATTTAAAATTGGGGCACTTAACGTTTTTTACTTGGAGCACCTCAGCCATTCCGATTGGTTTTAGAGGGAGGGGTAACGACAGGTGTTGAATTGATGAGTTTTTAGAAAGCTCAGGTGTTTATATGAAATTTAAGAAAGGTCAAGTGTTGAATTGATGAGTTTTTAGAAAGCTCAGGTATTTATACGAAATTTAAGAAAGGTCAGGTGTTTATGCGTGATTTGTGTGAAAGGTCAGGTGCCTACGTGAAATTTTCCCATAATGGAAGTTGTTTTAATTAGTAGAGGCTTCTACCACTTATTTTTTCTTCTTTCATACCATTTAGCGTACAAGTAGACTGCACTGCAGTTACTCAAGGAACAAATTAGGCTACTCTCAAAATACAACTGATCATAATCAAAACATCAATTGTCACTGTAGTCATTACAATTCTAGATCAAGCATGGAACTTGCACACGTTTTAGCTACTTCAACAAGAACCTAAACAAGAGAGATATGATCAACTTATTTCATGCTAGAACCAGATGATGACCGAACCAAAAATGTCAAATGTTCAAGCCCAACTGAATACAATGATGATAGCTAAACCAAAAATTTGCATATCAGAAGCATAAATGTTTGACTGTGGATGTATATAGGAAGCAAAAATCATATAGTTAGAGTTCGAACCAAAAATCCCCAATTTCAAAAGCCTTAATTTTTTTGAGTTTGAACAAGTTACAGAGAAATTAAAGGCTAGAATTGACTGAAATCATAGGGGTCATCAACAACCCAGAGAGAGAGAGAGAAAAGAGACCTTGGTTGTCAGTAACGACGCCAGTGGTGGTGTCGTTGATAGGCCCAGGAGATTTTTCCTGCTGGTGGTGGTCGCCGGAAGTGGAGGTGAGGCTGGTGGGAGTTGCCGGTGGTGGTGGATGTCGCCGGTGGTCCTCCTCCTCACTCCCTCGCTCCGTTTGTTTTGTAGATGGAGGCTTGAGGGAAATGCCGAAATGGTTCGGTATTGGGGGAAAATTAAAATTTCAGCCTTTTTTTTTTCCCCCAGCTGCTGACGTGGAGCCCACTTGCCATGTCAGCATCGGGAACAAAATTGGGAGTAAGGGTCGGGATGTGTAGACTTTCTGTTTACGATATTGTCTGACAGAATTCAATAAGAATGTAATCTGCATCGATAAATATTGTGAAAGAATTTTTTTTATAACTCATGTGTCCGGTTCGACGTGTGTGCACATCGATTGATCTTGAGGCATCATCACTAATCAAGGGCTCAATTAAAGCCGTGATAAATCACCGTATGGACAGCCCTAAACGAGTTGATAGCACTTGAAAGGTTTCAAACCTGAAATTTTAAGAGAGAGCAAACTCCCAAGGGCCTCAAGCAAAAATACAAAAAAGAGAGTGGATAACAAAAAAAATAGTGTGAATATCAATTCTCAACAAAAATTGTACTACGATTGATTGAAAGGATTTTATGGAATGAAATGATTTGAGAGACTTTTTTAACATATTTATTTATGACTACTAGGAACAAAAAAGACAAGCAGTAAATGACTCAATAAAAAATAGCCTCGATCAACTAGACAAATGATTTTTCGAAATTGACAATCGTAAATCAACTAACGTTATGGAATAATAGTTGTCTTGAAATGAGACACATATGCAAGTGACATTTCGAAATTTAATGTAGCATTTACGCATTAATTATTCGTGAATGCTGCGAGATAATTTTTTTAAATCTTTTATAAGCAATGCTGCAAGATATCGATCACCAAGTTTTGTAAATAAATATAAATAAACTAGATAAAGATTACTTATAAATGCTAACAAACACGGCAATCCTTTCGCAACGTTTATGCATTCTTGCTTTTGTTTCTGCTTTCTTCGAAAGAGTCTTCAAAATAATCCTGTTTCACGTGGTTGGAGACTTTTCCGTTGACGAGGGTTTCAACTTCCAAATAACAGTAGGGGTTTGCTTTTTGCAAATTCTCCTTTCTTTTTCTTTATTCCCCAAGGGAAATGAGTACTTTCATTTAATTGGACAGGATATTCTCTTTATGTATGGGCGTTTTAGATTGGCAAATTTTTTTAATATTGAAGTGTAGAGTCTACGGTCCCTAACCAGACGATCAAGATTTCAGCTGTCGCTGACAGCAGCTCAAGAATCAATAAAATTAATGTTGTTAATAGTCTCTTACCATACAAGACCAATCTTACCAGTACTCATGAAGACTATTAACAAATCCAAATTATTAATTGTCTAAATTGAACGATTCAGTCCAAATTGTCTATTGAAGACAGTAGAGAATTCAATTCATTTTCTAGTGGTAATGTTTGCATCTAATTCAAGTGGAGAACACAAAACTACAAAAGGAGTTGATTGGAGAAATTTTTGAATTGGAAACAAGCTGACTAATTTTTACTGGAATAGGAGATCGATGTCAAGAAAATGAGTTCGTATGCATTACAGTATTGATCCGGTTTTGGTTTAATTATCCAGAGAAAAGAAAAATTGTTAATTATTTCTCCCAACTTTTTCTTTTCTTGAAACATCCATCGTCGTCGAAATCTTGAACTTCATAACTTTTCTCTTTCTTAAGCAAATCATGGGCATAAAAGTTTAATTCAACAGGAACTCCCGCACACCTAGCTAGCTACATGCATATGTTATATATTTCGATCTCACAAAAATAAGAGTCCTCTTGTAACATGATTTGAGAGGAGTACGTAGTAGATAGACAATAAATAATATTGTCACTTCATTATTATTTTCTAGTGTGACTGGTTCCAAATTAATTAATTATAATTAAATTCATGATCAAGAGACGTGCTGAAAGACATCTCGTTACTAGCTAACATCAGGACTTCTCTCATAATACCATATCAGTAAAAGTGGTAGATAGACAGTCATACTACTCCACTACGTACTTTCTGGTGAGTTTTATTCAATTCCGAATATTTCATAAAATTGAAAAGACAACAGTAACTAAGACATATGACGCCCCTCGTAACATAACTGGACAGATGTAACAGATAGACAGAGAGTCTCACTCTACAACTTTGTGGCGAGACTTATTCCGGAAAAAGAAACACATATATAGAGGGTCGCGACTAGCAGGCATCCCAACCAAACCATATATTATACTTGCACGACAGTCTAACACCAATACTAAATTAACTATTTGCCCTTGGCGGCCTTGTCGTCATCAACTTTTGCTTTTGTTTTATCCTCCCCAGTAACTGAAGAATCTGAGTTGCCATTGTTTTGTGGAGGGGTTTTACCCGGAATTATATCTGGCTTCTTGTTTCCTGAAACCTTTTCGGGCCTTGCGGGCGCAGCACATCTTGCATGAAACAAAAAAGGGAAATGACATGAATAGGTACGTAGTAGGGGTACTTGCGCCAGATTTGAATTCAAGGGTGGTAATAGAAAAATTCAATCATATTCAATAAAATAAAGTACACTTGTTCTAAAGTTAATTATTCACATTACCGAAGAAAAGTATGTAAGTTCTATGGTTCATATATTTATATATGTATACCGATATAAAATAAAAAAAAAAAATCTAACAATCTACCAAATGGAAGTAAATGTTTTTTTAAATCTTGAAAACAAAGTCAAATTAATAAAAATTGAATTTGGTTTTTAGATAGAGAAGAAATTAACTTGGGATGGGCGGGAGAACTGCACACAGAAAATAAAGCCTGCATTTTTAAGGTTTATAAACTTCAAAAGAACACATCGCGGTAGATCCCCTTAACTAATTGGATTGTATGATTTAAAAGAAGGGTTTAAAATTAAAAAATCACACTAGACTCCCTTACAAAAATGAACATTAAGAAGATTAATATTTTTAATGCTTTTAACTAGGATGGCACGTGCCACCCCACCTGTCTTAGTGGTAGTTTTTGGATTATATATATTTTGCTTGAAAATGAGAAAGTCATTTTACGGCTTGACAATCAGCAAATCAATATTGGAGGCAATATTTGGTGACTTCATGCCAAATAATGACTTTTAACAGTAGAAAGTTCTTACTAGCTATTAGACATGCTCTAATCAAAATTAAGAAAGAAACTGAACTTGTTGGTGTATTTGCCTTGTTTTGTTGAGAAACAGAAAGATAACACAAGTGCGTGAAACAAGTTGAGAAACAGAGTATACCTTATTTCCTGCTTTTGTACTTTTTTTCTTTAAAAAATGAAATAAAAATAAAAATAAACTCCTAATTTTTAGAACAAAGGTGTACTTGATTGTTTTAGAATTAGCCGGCCATTTTTTGCATGCCTTTCAAATTGAAAAAAAAAGAGCCAAAAAAACATACCCCCAAAAAAATGATTGATCGATACGGCCGGTAGTAAAGTAATTTTTGGGGGGAGATGATCAACAAAGCCAACTAAAAGGTGATTGGAACTTACTTAACCATGTTTTTGAGCCGATAAGGTTTGGAAATACTAGTCATTTGGAGCAAGGTGTAGGTTTTGAAACTAGGCATTTGGAGAAAAGTGTTTGCCATGGGAGTGTGAGCGAACAGCTGCAGCTTGTGAACCAAACTGTGTGTGCGCGCTATAATTGAGGTCGTTTGCTATGGTTTATATATATATAGAGCAGAAAACAAGATCGAGGAAAAGAAAACGAAAAAGAATATATAGTGGAATTCACTTCTGTTTTTCTACTAGTATTAGTTTGTGGTACGCTGATGACTTGCATGTGCAACCTTGCCCCACCTCTTTCAGTTTTTCTTTTTGTTTGTGTTGGAAAATATGTCCCCGAAAAGGTGCACGTACGGGCTTTGAATTCCAATGTTCACACGTACATACACCAAATTCGTTGTGTCGGGTGGTCGTCGCTATCTACTCGATGGGGGTGCACGGAATTAATTTACATTTACACTTTGCATGAGTTGGTAATGCCGTGTGTCTCACGTCAACATGGACGAACCATCAGACTAATCTGTACAACTCTTTCCATGGTCATTTCACATGTTTACGTGTGGAGGATGGAGGTGGCCCCAAGAATAGCTGGTAAAAGGAAAATTGAATCCAAGACCTTAGGAGGAACCCAAACCTTAAGTCCCTCACGCCCTGTTTGGATGGAGGAGATGAACCCGGATATACAAACCCCCCCTGATATGTAGTCCGGGTCTCCCCAAATCCGGTGTTTGGTTCATATTTTGGGAAGGGGGAGATGAATACTGTTGCGGATCCAAGTCCGCCTGAAGGGCGATTTGTGACGGGGAGGTGCGACCCCGTCGTTGGCAAATCCGGGGCGTTTTGAGACAGATTTACCCCTCCAAATCCCCCTTTCATTTATCCTTTGTCATCCCCATTTCTTCTTCATCGTGTTGTTTTACCCAGACGAACGAGGAGAGAGAAGAGAGAGAGAGAAGAGAGGAGGTCGCCGAAGAACATTCTGGTGACTCCACCGCCTACCGACGGTTACAACTCTCCCTTGTCTTCCTCTTTACACGGCTTGAGGTATGGATGTTCACTCCATTTGTGATCGTTTTTGTGGTTTTTCAAGACTGTGAAAAACCGTGGGTTGAGTTGTTGATTGATTAGGGGGTTTTTGATATCTGAGTTGCCGGATTCTTGAAATTCCATCTATGTTGATTTTGCCCTAATTACGAAATATGGATTGTAGATCTGAGTTGCCCGATTCTTGAAATTCCAGCTATGTTGATTTTGCCCTAATTACGAAATATGGATTGTAGATCTGAGTTGCCGATTCTTGAAATTCCATCTATGTTGATTTTGCCCTAATTACGAAATACATATTGTAGATCTGAGTTGCCCTAATTTTGTTCTATGATTCGTAGATCTGAGTTACCCTAACTCAAAATCTGTCCCTTTTTTTGTATCTCATTCTGTGCATTGTGAAGCACAATTTCAGTTTGAACATGGGTTCGAACCACTATTGACTGACTGAATAGTGAGTAATCTTGACCTGAACACATACCAGTAGCATGGATTTGATTCTATGATCCCAGCTTTAGCAACACATCAGTGGGATACGGACAGATTTGTAGTCCGGGTCAATGTGGGATAGGGATGAAGCCCATTTATGCGGAATGAAAAGAAATATTATACGAATATTGTTTTACAGCTTGTTCTTATGTGGGATAGGGATGAAGCCCATAATAGCTATATGTTGCATGCATGTCCCTTGAGAAACCCTAAATCCCCCTCCTCTCAAGATGTGCCAAAAGGATTGATTTTGCAAAATTGTATGTATATAATGATTAAAATGCATTCCGTTGCCCTAAATAGAATTGGATTTGCCCTAAAGTATTAGTTGTAGTAAATTAACTTTTGACTTAAAAACAGATGGCAAGACTAACGAACCGTGAACGAAGGAAGAAGACAAACCGTAAAGCATTGTTAGCAGCGTTATGTATGATGAGAGTACTCAATAGCGTTATTCAACTTTACTTGTTAATTACGGAGTTGATTGCTGAAAGGAATCGACAAAGGATTCGACAAAAGCCTCATCTTCGTGCGAATCCTAATGTTTACCAAAGCCAATTGGACGCACTTAATAGGTTGGTACGCGGGAATGACAAAACTTGTCATGACAATTTGAGGGTAGACAAGCATACATTCATGACATTGTGCCAATTACTTATTCAAAATGGGCTAGAGCCGTCTAGGAATGTTACCGTTGTAGAGAAGGTGGCGATTTTTTGTGGATCCTCTCACACCATACGAAGAATAGGCGGACCATTTTACAATTTTGGAGATCGGGGGAAACAATTAGTAGGCATTTCAACGCAGTCTTGATCGCGGTGATTCGCCTTCACAATGTCTTGTGGTATCATCCTCAGCCTATTCCTGCCAATGAGCCGGATGCTAGGTGGAAGTGGTTTGAGGTACATAATTCTTATGTCCTAAGTTCTAGTAATGCATTTATTCATTATAAATTAATTATTGTAATAAAAATACCCTTCTGTCTCGTAGAATTGTCTAGGGGCTTTAGATGGTACCTTCGTACCTGTCCTCCCCCCAACAGAACACAAGGCACGTTATAGGTCAAGGAAGGGTGACTATGCGACAAATGTGTTAGGAGTTTGTAGTCGTAACCTACAATTTGTTTACGCCTTGTCTGGATGGGAAGGCTCCGCCACAGACTCAAGAGTGCTCCGAAATGCCTTGGTAAGGCCACATGGGTTGAGAATTCCACAGGGTATGTCACTTCAAAACTTTTCCATTAGTCAACATACGTAAACATTATTGTCAACATACTCATGTAGGGCAACTAATCTTATTTGTAGGTCGTTACTACCTTGCCGATGCTGGTTACACTAATGGGCCGGGATTATTAGCACCTTACAGAGGTCAACGATACCACATTAACATTTGGAGATAAGGACACATGCCCCAGAGCCGGGAGGAGTACTTCAACATGAAGCACTCTAAGGCACGAAATGTTATCGAGATGCTTAAAAAGCCAAGATGAGATGGGGAATTTTGATCTTACTCTTCTACCCATTAGACTCACGTCGCATCGCTTAATCCATTTATCCTTCTCCATAATCTCATTGCTGCATAATGGCGGCCGATCCCGTTGAGGTCAATCACACGACGGAGCCGGCAAACCTACATAATGTAATTATTATGAAGTGTACATTGCAAATGCTTCATCCTACAAACGAATGGACCCACCTCGATAACTTGGCAACACAAATGTACAATGATTGGTTAGCTAATCCGGTAAAATCTGATGAGATGCAATCTGCACTGAATGTAATAATTTGACGGTTATTTGTTTCCGCTACTTATATATCTCGCTTGACGGTTTAACTTGTTGATCAATGGTTTCGTGAACTATTGTGTGTAAAATTTAATAATATTGTTTTCATGGAGTACAATACCTATGTGTGAAATTGCAATCAATTTCTTTATATCGTTAGCATTAACATGAAAGAAGGAACTTCACAATCTGAACCAACGAGTCGTAGGAAAAAACAAGATCGTAGGCTATGGACCTTTGCAGAAGAGGAGGCTCTACTTGCTGCCATGATGGAGTGTATATGTGATAAATATAGAGCTCATAATGGGTTCAAGCCGGGCTATTTCAATGAAGTTGAAAAGGAGTTGAAGAAGAGATTGCCTGGGACGACGCTTAAAGCGCAGCCAAACATTGAGTCGAAGGTGAAGGGGTGGAAGGAAAAGTATGCTCTCATTGTCGACGGCACACGTCTTAGTGGGTTTGGTTGGAACCATACCACTAATTCCATTGTAGTGGATGATGAAAACGTGTGGAAAGAATACGAGAAGGTAACTTCTCCCCGCATATATTTAAACTTACTATTATTGTTGTTGCCTCCCACTTAATGTATGCCATTGTACATGTACAGTCCAATTCAAGAGCAAAAGGGCTTAATGGGAAGTCTTTCCCCATGTACGAGAGTTGGCAATGTAGGGAGGTAATCCCGAACAGGTACAAAGAGTGGCCGAACTCGTGGTACGTGGGGCCGAGAATCAATATAGTTAGAGTATCCGCCGTGCAGTACGGTGAACAGCAGTAAGGGCTGGGGGCACGAAAGGTCCCAGGTCTGAAATACCCGAGCAGGGGTATAGTCCAAAGAGCAAGGGTAGTCGTTGGGCTGGTCGCATGATAGAGGGTCCAATGATATGAGAAATCATTGGACCAGAGGATCTGTTCGGCAACGAGAAGGCCGAACAGGGCAGCAATCTGGAGGTGGTGCCAGGAGGCGCTTCAGAAGGTTCCAGATATGGCAAGTGCCCAGTAAGGAAACGAGATCTGGAGGGGATACTCAACGAGAATGGGATGAACGGACAGCTTTGGAAAGAGTTCCTAAGTGGTCTAAAAGGAAATATGCAGTTATGGGAATGAGAATCCCTGATGTTCTGGTTTCCCTATACGAGAAAGGGAACTTAGGGCAGCAAGGTGGCTTGGACAGCAATCAGACGTGGGTCTATATATATGAGGTAAAGCCTAGAGGTAAAGGTACGCAATTCCTGGTTATTTGATTACTACCTACTGAGAATTAGGGTTTTCACTAGTACGAGATACTAACTTTGGCATCGGAGGGCCTTTGCCACGAGAAGGCAAAGGTGCGCTCACCCATTGTTTGTTTTACAGGCTCAACTCCGGCGGTGTGGTAGGGTTCCGGTGTAGAACGAGAAGTAGCCGTTACAATCAAGGTGCTGTTTGGAGGCCCATTTGTTTTCCTGCACTTACAATTGGCGCCGTCTGTGGGAAACGAAAGAGGTCCCTTCGAAAAAGCGACCATGGTGGAGGAAATCCAAAGACCCCAGTTGATCCGAATAATCTGCTGGGTGGGGGAGGTGACAAGTCCCCGCCGGATCCTCCAAGAAAGCCCGATGGCGGGCGAGCGGGGAGGACCACGAGTAAGGACCGCCCCCTGGCAGCCTGACGACTCCCGAAACAAGGACGGACGGACGGCAACGGGATCCACGAGAAGCGAGTAAGTCCCGCCGTGAGTGGAGTCAGTGGCACGTTCGAAAAGCGTGCATAACCGGGAAGATATCCTGGACAAAAGGAGACAGGAGATGAAGAGTACGCTCGCTTGATTAAAAGGCGAGTATGAGATTCAACAATTGCAGAGGATACGAGAACATCCAGAGGATTCTCGGGCTTTCACGAAGGAAGTCCGTAAAAGAAAGGTTGGATATGGTGGAGTGCAGAGAGCTTCTTCACGAAGAAGGAGAAGCATGAGCCTCACTCCGAGACGACCGAGGGCTTCTTCACGAAAAGGAGAAGCAGGAGCAGAGCTCCTCCCCGAGGAAGGAGGGGGCAGGAAGCACCACAGTGACAGGTATGAGAGACCTGATTCCGACCGGGAAAGGAATAATGCCAGGGCTGCAAAGGTATCGGAGGAGGGGACCATGTCTGAACGAGAAGCAACACGGAGAGCCCTTAGCAACATAGCAACTTCTCCTTTTGCAAAGAGATTGCAGGAGGCAAGGTTGCCGAGCAGGGTTAAGCACGGGACGTTTATCCTGTACGAAAGCACCCGGTGGCGCACATACAACATTACCAGCAGGCGATGTTTATGCACAACGGTGATGACGCAATCATGTGCAAGATGTTCCCATCTAGTTTGGGAAAAGTGGCCTATCATGGTTCCATAAGTTGGGGCCGAACACCATACGAGGGTGAAGACAGTTGGCCGAGGAGTTCACTTGCTCGGTTCCTGACGAGCAGGAAACCACCCAAAACTTTTGAGAGTCTCTCGGCTATGAAGCAAGGAGAAAGTGAGCCGATCAGGGACTACGCCAAGAAGTATTGGGAGACTTTCAACGAGATTGAAAGTTGCAGTGAAGAGTATGCAATAGCAACGTTCAAAACTGGGCTACCTGTTCGGGGAGAGCTGCGAAAGTCCCTAAACATGAGTCCAGTGAGCACGCTGGCAAAGCTGATGGAGCGGATTAAGCAGCGCCCTTTTGTTTGAAAGCATGACGAAATGCCGTTTTGAGAGAGTCGCCACCCGGGTTTTGCGGAAAACACCCAAGAAACCGGTTTGGAAAACGTTTTTGTTCACGTTTGTTTGATTTGAAAAGGCTTGTAGACTGGACCGTCGTCACCTTCGATATCTGAGGTTCGGGAGCCAGGTTACGAGAGAGGAAGGGTTTTATGGCACCCCTCTCGCCCAATCCGGAGATCGGTCCCTACTTAGGCATTTTGTAAAACATTTGCATTTTTCTCTCTTTGATCATTTATTAGCCAGTTAGGGCGGGGGAGCAGTTAATGGGGATTCACAAATGGCAAGTTATATTTTCATGGCAAAATGTGATGAATGACATATGAATAATGATAATAGATTGAGAACAAGCGCTTCTGTAAGCATTTTGGACGAACTAGAACATACTGACCCAGAGTGATACACGCAGGAAGTGACCTGTATGCACTGGCCAGGTCATTGCATACAGGAGACTACATGCGTGCGCCACCATAGGACTGGCGTGCGCCGGTAAGCCCAAACTCACAGCTTCTGAACTCAACCCTCTGGGCTCTGGAATGGACCAGTGCACACCCAGGACAAACCACGCAGTTGATATAGCAGCATATTTATGGTTACAGAACGCCCAGCAGTACACGTATAAACTCTCAAAAGTGATGACCACAAGGGGAAAAAGATAACAGGAAACAACAGACAAAAGTATAAAAGGAAATGAACTTTAATTCCTCTTTTCCTACCATTTTAGACATTCCCCCAATACTCGTGGACTGACCTTGACCAAATAATTCTACTACTAGAAGCTATACTTTTTTAGATATTTAAATGCTTCAACCTCCTAGCTACCTTAAAATTAAGGACCACCCCTCCAAACAAGGTGACGTGTGTTTGCCCGTCAGACACCAACATTTTTGAATTGGCTAACCTGCGTGTAAATTTATCCAGACATTTTGAGTATCAACACGCCCGACATTCTTTTAGCTTATCATTAAGGTTTGATATTAAAAACTTATTTTGGACAAGTGTTGGATACTGTTTCTTCAACGTGTTGATACTTTGTAGGTGAATGACTAACCAAGAAAATACATGATTTGCAATTTTTACTTGTATTTTTATTTTTATTTTTTTCAGCTAGGCGGCAATTTCACTGGTTAACAAGAGATTACCAAAATCTTGAAATTTGACATATCTATCTTATGCAAGTTGAGAAAAGGTATCATCTTTTCTCTAGATAATTAAACCAAAACCGGATCGATACTGCATGTAATGCAGACGAACTCATTTTCTTGACGTCGATCTCCTATTCCAGTAAAAATTAGGAAAAAAATTTAGTCAGCTTGTTTCCAATTCAAAATTTTATCCAATCAACTGCTTTTGTAGTTTTGTGTTCTCCACTTGAAGATGCAAACATTACCACTAGAGAATGAATTGAATTCTCTACTGTCTTCAATAGACAATTTGGACTGAATCGTTCAATTTAGACAATTAATACAATTAATAATTTGGATTTGTTAATAGTCTTCAGTACTAGTGAGATTGGTCTTGTATGGTAAGAGACTATTAATTTTATTGATTCTTTCTTGAGCTGTCAGTGACAGCTGATGTAACGCCCCGATTTTCGAAGGTAAAATCGGAGGTTTTAAATACTAATTCTTGAAAAACTTATTAGATCAAATTCGAAATCCAAAACGGATAATTCATCCTAATGAATTATTTATTACAAACTATTGTGAAAATATCGAAAATAGTCTTTAAAGGAATATGCTAAACAGATATTAGAGCCATCTTCTAAGTCTGATATGGGTCCCAAGCGTATTCTGGCTCAACTCCCCACTTCCTGATTCTCCTCGCATAAACTGTTCGCCCGCGGGATCCTGTGTTTTCTGGTTTTCTGCAAAATCTGACACGATGCTAGAAAATCCGTGCCTGAGTGAAAAGTTCACCCGAACTATAATCCAACCCAATTACCCCTCTTACAATACAAGCAGGCAACCAGGATATATATGGTGCGGAAAAGTAAAACCAGAGATAATCATACAACTTGATTCATTACTATCCATTAACTTAATCTGAAATCTAAGATCTCTCCACGAGATCTTTCCTCCCCAACCACTAGCCATGCTCAGTCCAATGAGATCACTTCCCTTTGTTGTTGCAGGAACACCTAAGTTATGTACCGAGTGTGCACCCCCAATAACTACAACAAGGGGTAAGCTTATCATGCGGGTATCACGACTAGGGTTCGCCTATCTTATAAACCACATCACAATTCTTTTCACAATCATCACTGGACACCCGCCAGTCTATCAATTCATCACTGGACACCCGCCAGTATCAATTCTCATCACAATCTCATCATATCACAACATCACGCCTGCAGGCAACCTCTAAACAGAAAATAAACTTCACCATTTATCCATTACTTAACATCGTCTACGTGATTTCTACTTCGCATACCACCCCATGTCTCTAGGGTCCAATCTAACAGTCAAATGAAGCATCGGCACAATATCAATCTCAATAATAATTAAAACGAACAACAGACGGATCAAACAGTTATTAAGCAGTGCAATCACGTAACTTTTTATGACTGGGCCGTTGCCCTTAATCTCGTATGATCACAAAGTAATCAAGAATGTAAGATTTATTTAATTAAGCTTAAATAATAATTTTCTAAACTTTTATTAATTAGTTATAAGTAATTAAGCTAATTAAATACTAATTAAATTCATTAATTAGGTAAAAATATTAAAATAAATAACGTAACCTTAATAAAGGTCCTAACAGTCCCCTATAATAAGTTCAAGTGCTAAAAGTTGGGTTTGGATGCTCACGGAATTATTTTAAATAAAAGGATTAAATTAATAGACGAAACAAGAATAAATAGACGATAAATAATTAAAGGGTTGGAAATATATTTATATTTACAGGATATCATTCTAGGGCTGTAAATAGTCTAAATAAAATTATTCGGATTTTTAAACTTTCCGTATAATATTTTACGATATTATTATTAAGAAACAATGCTTAAATAATAATAAATAGTAAATCAAATAAATAAAATTTTATTTTAAATAAAATATCACCTTTGAACTGTCAGAAGTCTAGGAAAAATATTTTCGATGCTAAAAATATTTTTTATAAGGTCGTTATAAATTTTCGTTTATATCTTTAATTAAAAATAAAATAAATAGCAAATAACATTAAAAAGTTATGAAATCAACAACTTATGATCTTAAATAAGTTAGGAATCTAAGAAAAATAGTTTGGGGATTTATAGAGTAATTTAAAAGGTCGTAACGAATTTTAGTTTGTAAACGATCTCACGATTACGAATAAAAATTAAATAAATAGTAGATTAAATAAAAAAATATGAAACTAACAAGGTATGATCTTTAAAGTGTGGGTAACCTAGGAAAAATAAGTCGGGGTCAGAATATATGTTTAAAAGGGTCGCAAAATCAATTCGAAACGACACAACAAAAACCGCACGGCTGGCCGAATGGAGTTGCGGCCGCGAACTCCAAGGCAGTTTCGGTTTTTTTGGTTTTTCAACGTGGTTTTCGATGCATGGGGGTACGGGGCCTATTGGGTTACGTCTATAAATCATAAATATACGTAGAGGAGGCTTCGGATTGAATTATAATACCTTGGTTCGGATTAATTTCGTTTTCGATCGAAAACGTGATTTTGGGGAAGACGACTTTAATTCCTTCGATCGGAGGACCTTGGGACCGAATTGCTTGATCTACGGTGATCCTTGGGACTGTGGTAAACAACTTGAACGATCAATTTGGGTTTCGGACGAGCGGAACCTCGAAACCCACTTTTCTCTCTCTCTTTTTCTCTCTCTAGAATTCTATCGATTGTAATTGATTTCTCTCTGGTTTTTCTCTCTTTTCTGACTCCGTGGGAGGTGGTAGAATAATGTACGTGCCCTAGGGTCGGTGTGGTGTGTATATATAGGAGAATTGGATGAGTTTCGAATTAAAACGAGTCCTAACGGTACCGGGTTTTTGCATGGACGAATACGCACGAATTTTGGGTCAAGGAGGAGGTAGAGATTGAGTAGGAGAGTGAGGGAGAATATAGGCGTGCATGCATGCATTTATATGTATGTATATAATGCTAAATTAATTTTTAAAAGTTTAATTAGATAAAATACTTATTTTTTTGTAATTATCTACTAATTAATAAATAAGGAAATCAATATTATCATAAATAATAAATTCTTTTGAATATTTTTATTAGTTAAATTTTCGGGTTATTACAACCTATCCCCCTTAAATAAAATTTCGTCCTCGAAATTAAAGTGTACCTTTAGGAGGAAACAGGTTTGGGTATTTGGCGCGCATAGTATCCTCTCTTTCCCATGTTGATTCCTCAATTCCTCGATGTCGCCAGAGGATTCGGACTAGTTGAATCGTTTTGCCTCGAATGCACTTCTCACTGTAATCTTGGATCTCCTGGCTGTTCCTCTAGAGTGGCGTCATCGTTGAGTTCGATGTTTTCCCAATTGATGATGTGGGAAGGATGCGTCATGTACTTTCGAAGCATCGACACGTGGAATACATTATGAACTCGGTCCAGTTGGGGTGGTAAGCGGTACGCCACTTCTCCAATTTTCTCAAGGATCTCAAAAGGGCCAATGTATCGTGGTGATAGCTTTCCCTTCTTTCCAAATCGAATAACTCCCTTCGTGGTCTAATCTTTAAGAACACATGTTCTCCAACTTGAAAGGTCAATGGTCTAGTCCTTTTGTCGGCGTAGCTCTTCTGCCGACTTGAGCGGTCAGGAGCCGTTGGCGAATGGTTATGATCTTTTCCGTCGTCTCTTGAACTAACTCTGGTCCTAGTAACCTTGCTTCTCCCAGTTCAGCCCAACAAATCGACAGGGTCGTCCATACAAAGCTTCATATGGTGCCATCTCAATGCTCGATTGATAGCTGTTGTTATAGGCGAACTCTACTAAGGGTAGATGTCGTTCCCAGCTCCCCTTAAAGTCCAATACGCAAGCTCGGAGCATGTCTTCCAAGATTTGGATTGTTCTTTCGGATTGTCCGTCTGTCTGTGGGTGAAATGCAGTGCTGAGACGAAGATCGGTTCCCAAAGCTTTCTGTAGGCTTTCCCAAAATGTTGACGTAAATCGTGAATCTCGATCACTCACAATGGATACAGGTACTCCATGTAATCGCACGATTTCTCGGATGTAGAGTCTACTGAGAGAGTCCATAGAATCTGTCAACTTCATGGGTAAAAAGTGGGCGGATTTGGTTAAACGGTCAATTATTACCCAAATGGCGGTATTCGATTGTGGAGACCTTGGTAGTCCTGTCACAAAATCCATGGCGATATGTTCCCACTTCCATCCGGGTATAGGCAAGGGTTGCAGGGTTCCACCGGGTTTCTGATGTTCCGCTTTTACTTGTTGACATGTGAGGCACGTCGAAACGTAATTGGCCACGTCCTTCTTAATTCCAGTCCACCAGTACTGTCGGCGGAGGTCTTGGTACATTTTGGTGCTTCCTGGATGGACGGCGAAATTGGAATGGTGGAATTCTTTAAGTACTGCTTCCCGGAGGGTACCAATGTCAGGTACAAAAATTCTCCCTTGAAAGCGGAGGCTCTTGTCAGCATGGATTTTCCATCCAGCTGCTGCTTTTCCATTTGCGAGTTGATACCTGATGAAATCACACTCTTGTTCAAAGGTTTGGGCTAGAAGAATTTCTCGGTGTAAGGCTGGGGTTGCGACTATGGCGGAGAGACAAGCGTCGGTGTCTTCGGCAGTTGGCTGTAGCTTGAATTCATTAAGGTCTTCCATCATCTTCCATTCTCTTACGGCTAAACTAGCCACCTGTCCTCGGTTCTTGCGACTCAGCGCATCAGCGACCACGTTTGCCTTTCCAGGATGATAGGACATCGTGAAATTGAAATCCTCCAGGTATTCCACCCATCTCCTTTGTCTCATGTTTAGCTCCTTCTGGGTAAACAGATATTTCAAACTCTTGTGGTCCGTGAATACCTCGAACTGCACTCCGTATAGGTAATGTCGCCAAGACTTTAGGGCGAACACTACTGCTGCCAGTTCTAAGTCGTGTGTCGGATAATTCCTCTCGTGCGGCCTCAATTGTCGGGATCCGTATGCAACGACCTTCCCGTTCCGCATGAGTACAGCTCCCAATCCATCTTTGGATGCGTCGCAGTACACGGTATATCCGACGTCTCGTTCAGGTACGATCAATATAGGGGCGCTAGTCAATCTCTTCTTAAGTTCTTGGAAGGATCTCTCACATGCTTCGTTCCATTCAAACTTAACTCCTTTTTGGGTCAATCTCGTCAATGGTTTTCCCAAAATGGAGAAATCTTGAATGAATCTTCTGTAATAACCAGCTAATCCCAGGAAACTTCTAATCTCGAACACTGAAGAAGGTCGTTTCCAATCCATGGCTGCTTCCACTTTGTTGTCGTATTGAAATTCCTTTCTCAGACACCACGTGTCCTAGGAATTTGACTTCTTTCATCCAAAATTCACACTTGCTAGCTTTAGCATACAGATGGTTGTCTCGAAGTACTTGGAGTACAATTCTCAAGTGGTCCTCATGTTCCTTCTCCGTTGGAGAGTATATCAGAATATCATCAATGAACACTACCGCGAACTTGTCCAGGTACGGGGTGAAAATCTGGTTCATCAGACACATGAAAACTGCAGGAGCGTTGGTTAGACCAAACGGCATGACTACAAACTCGTAGTGTCCGTAGCGCGTGCGGAACGCCGTCTTAGGTATATCACCATCTCGAATTCGTAATTGGTGATACCCAGACCTTAGATCGATCTTCGAGAAACAGGTCGACCCTCTCAGTTGGTCAAACAAGTCGTCTATTCTTGGTAAGGGGTATCGGTTCTTGATTGTGACCTTGTTGAGTTGGCGGTAATCGATACAAAGTCGGAGCGTTCCCTCTTTCTTCTTGACCCCATCGTTAATTAGATTTTCCTTATTTTGTAGATGGACCCCACATTGGCAATCCAACTAGCTGATGAGTGGAGTAGATTACAAGATCTCTTGGAGAACATAGGACCCGACTTCTCCTTCCTAGACCCTTATGTACCTGCTACATTCCCGATTCTGTATGGCCAATATCAGCAGCTAATGGCAAATCCGTCAAACCAAAGAGAAGCATACACTGCTCACCATCCAAGCCCATGGAGAAGGGTTTATCTAGAGAGGGAAATTCGTAACATCCTAGAAAGCATACCAGGCTTTGACATTAGGAACGAACCCTACTACTTACACTATAGAGATATGGATAACCAACTCCCGATTCCTACTCTAGACCGAAACCGTAACCCTCCCAATACTCAGGAAGAAGAAGATCCTGAAGAACCCCCTGAGGAAGAAGAAAATCCTGAGGAACCCCTACCTCCTCCAATTCCTGCACCAATGGAAGAATCAGACAGTGAGTGTGAAGTCATAGATGCCAATCCTCCACCTCGCCCTAGTATGACTTCCGACTATGGCCCGGGCACTATGGTCTATATACAGTTGGAGCCGCTATATCCTTGCCCATTCAAGATTCGAGCACAATCCGCTTACTTAGGGCCAGTAAGGATCATAGTCCCATGCTATAATGATGGATACTACCTCATGGCGGTACCCCGAGGATTCAAAGAGCATTATACCGACCGCATCCACTATTCTCGCGTCACAAGGGCCCGCCCCGAGCAAGAGCATCGTATCATTTCAGAGAATGCTGACTTTACCGACCACGTCACCTTTGTAGAGATACCCATCCGCCTAGAGCCCTATAACAATCCAAACTCCCACGGAAGGCAGCAGGATCAACTATGGCGAGTAACATGGCGTTGCTACGGACTCACAGAGGACACCGTTGAGAGGCAGAGTCTATTAGAGGAACACTTTCCAGTTTTATTCGATTGATCGATCTCTTTAGTATCTCCTAGGATTTGTTTTGCACAAGATTTTTTTTTAGGAGAACAATTGTGGTAGTGGAAATTAGCTTGACTTTTAGAAGTAATATTTTTGAGTAGTATGTTTTGATAGGAACAAGTTGTTTGATTCGTTTTATTAATAAGAGTAAAGTTTCTTACGATATCCTGTCTTCCATGCATATAATAGATTTATAATATATATGTTCATATAATAAAACCCCCCTTACTAAATTTTTTTATAACATAATGGTACCTAGATGGAGGGAGCAGAAAACAACCAAAACAACGGGCAGAACAATGGAAACCCTCAACCAAACGGCCAATTTGGGGCTCCTGAGATAGTCCAACTAATGCAGGCGTTTATCGCCGCTGCAACTGCCAACAACCAGAACCGCGGACCCCCACACACACCTCGAGGGCCGATGACTAGAAGTCAGGCGCTGAATGAATTTTGCAAGCGTCGCCCGCCCTACTTTCAGGGAGAACCTAACCCCACCGCTGCAGAAGCTTGGTTGGAAGAAATCAAGAAGATTCTTGAAACTCTAGATATTCAAGAAGCTAGCAATCGTATTGCTCTGGCCACCTATCAGATGCAGGGGGAAGCTCAACATTGGTGGAATCTGATGAAGAACACTCATGACGTGGCGAAGCAATGACTTGGGAAAGATTCGAGGAAATCTTCCTTGACAAGTACTTTCCAAAACCTGTCAAACAGGCAATGGCCCTTGAGTTCATGAATCTAGAGCAGGGTACGATGACCGTTACCCAATACGCAACACGGTTTGAGGAACTATCTCGCTACGGTGCAACGATCATACCTACTGATGATGATAAGGCAAGAAAATTTGAGTGGGGGCTCAATGAGACACGCCGAGCGGTAGTGGCACAGATACTTCCCACTTACTCACAAGTGGTGCAATGTGCGCTAAAGATGGAGAGAGAGAACTTGGATTACAAGACAAGGCGTGAGCAGAAGAAACCGATACCCGCAGTTGGAGGACCTATTCGCAACAACCCTACCAGCAGGAGTATCCAAACCTCTCAACCCTACCAGCAAAACTACCCTCGCCCTCAGCCAGCACAATTCAACCCAGTATGGAGGAACCCTAACCCAGTTTCCAATCGAAACCCTAACCCTAATCCAAACCAGATCCAAGTACAAAATCGAGGCCCAAACCCTAACCCTGGACCAAACCGCAACCCTTTCCCCCAGAACCCAAACTCCGACCCCCGCTGCTTTTACTGCCTAGAGGAAGGACATATCAGGAGGAATTGTCCCAAGCTGAACGGCGCTGGAAATTTTGGAGGACCGCCGCAAAACCCGATCAGGACCGCAGAACCTGGAAATCAAAATCAGAATCAAGTAAGGCCGGTCTGGAATGGTAATCAACCTGGAGTTCAGAACCAGCCCCGTGGCGGATGGAACCAAGCACCACCTCGCCCTCCTCAAAACAGAGGACCGAACGGGCCAACTCAGCCCAATGCTGGGAGGATGTTTGCACTGCAAGGAACAGAAGAGGAAATGGATCCTGCAGTAATTCAAGGTACCCTCACTCTTTATACTACCTGCGTTCAAGCACTATTTGATTCTGGAGCTTCGCACTCATTCATATCTGCCGCATGTGTATCTGCACTTGGATTAGAAACCGAAACCCTAAAAACAACTATGCATGTGACCTCACCATTAGGGGGTAAAATTTCGGTAGAACTAATCTGTAAAGGGTGCGAATTAGGAGTATCGAATTTGCGATTAACGTGCGACTTACGAGTAATCGAAATGAAGGACTTTGATGTCATACTTGGGATGGACTGGCTGACTGCACACCGAGCTGTCATAGACTGCCATCGAAAGATGGTGACGACTTATTCACCAGATGGGACCTGTTTCAAATTTAAGGGGATAGACAAGACCCTTTTGCACCCCATGCGCACAAAGCGATGTGGCATAGGACGCTTGCTGGATGGTTAGCAAGTCTCACGTTGGGGGAAACGGACCGGATGGAATTGGGCCTTCCTCATATCGTCTGTGAGTACGAGGATGTATTTCCTGAAGAGTTACCAGGATTACCGCCGTCAAGGGAAATGGATTTCACCATAGAGTTACAACCCGGCACCGCCCCTATTTCTATGGCCCCATATCGAATGGCCCCAGCAGAACTACGAGAGTTGAAAACGCAACTCCAAGAACTTTTAGAGAAGGGTTTCATCAGACCTAGTACCTCACCTTGGGGAGCCCCTGCTCTATTTGTCAAGAAGAAAGAGGGAACGCTCCGACTTTGTATCGATTACCGCCAACTCAACAAGGTCACAATCAAGAACCGATACCCCTTACCAAGAATAGACGACTTGTTTGACCAACTGAGAGGGTCGACCTGTTTCTCGAAGATCGATCTAAGGTCTGGGTATCACCAATTACGAATTCGAGATGGTGATATACCTAAGACGGCGTTCCGCACGCGCTACGGACACTACGAGTTTGTAGTCATGCCGTTTGGTCTAACCAACGCTCCTGCAGTTTTCATGTGTCTGATGAACCAGATTTTCACCCCGTACCTGGACAAGTTCGTGGTAGTGTTCATTGATGATATTCTGATATACTCTCCAACGGAGAAGGAACATGAGGACCACTTGAGAATTGTACTCCAAGTACTTCGAGACAACCATCTGTATGCTAAAGCTAGCAAGTGTGAATTTTGGATGAAGGAGGTCAAATTCCTAGGACACGTGGTGTCTGAGAAAGGAATTTCAGTCGACGACAGCAAAGTGGAAGCAGTCATGGATTGGAAACGACCTTCTTCAGTGTTCGAGATTAGAAGTTTCCTGGGATTAGCTGGTTATTACAGAAGATTCATTCAAGATTTCTCCATTTTGGAAAAACCATTGACGAGATTGACCCAAAAAGGAGTTAAGTTTGAATGGAACGAAGCATGTGAGAGATCCTTCCAAGAACTTAAGAAGAGATTGACTAGCGCGCCTATATTGATCGTACCCGAACGAGATGTAGGGTATACCGTGTACTGCGACGCATCCAAAGATGGATTGAGAGCTGTACTCATGCAGAACGGGAAGGTCGTTGCATACGGATCCCGACAATTGAGGCCGCACGAGAGGAATTATCCGACACACGACTTAGAACTGGCAGCAGTAGTGTTCGCCCTAAAGTCTTGGCGACATTACCTATACGGAGTGCAGTTCGAGGTATTCACGGACCACAAGAGTTTGAAATATCTGTTTACCCAGAAGGAGCTAAACATGAGACAAAGGAGATGGGTGGAATACCTGGAGGATTTCAATTTCACGATGTCTTATCATCCTGGAAAGGCAAACGTGGTCGCTGATGCGCTGAGTCGCAAGAACCGAGGACAGGTGGCTAGTTTAGCCGTAAGAGAATGGAAGATGATGGAAGACCTTAATGAATTCAAGCTACAGCCAACTGCCGAAGACACCGACGCTTGTCTCTCCGCCATAGTCGCAACCCCAGCCTTACACCGAGAAATTCTTCTAGCCCAAACCTTTGAACAAGAGTGTGATTTCATCAGGTATCAACTCGCAAATGGAAAAGCAGCAGCTGGATGGGAAATCCATGCTGACAAGAGCCTCCGCTTTCAAGGGAGAATTTTTGTACCTGACATTGGTACCCTCCGGGAAGCAGTACTTAAAGAATTCCACCATTCCAATTTCGCCGTCCATCCAGGAAGCACCAAAATGTACCAAGACCTCCGCCGACAGTACTGGTGGACTGGAATTAAGAAGGACGTGGCCAATTACGTTTCGACGTGCCTCACATGTCAACAAGTAAAAGCGGAACATCAGAAACCCGGTGGAACCCTGCAACCCTTGCCTATACCCGGATGGAAGTGGGAACATATCGCCATGGATTTTGTGACAGGACTACCAAGGTCTCCACAATCGAATACCGCCATTTGGGTAATAATTGACCGTTTAACCAAATCCGCCCACTTTTTACCCATGAAGATGACAGATTCTATGGACTCTCTCAGTAGACTCTACATCCGAGAAATCGTGCGATTACATGGAGTACCTGTATCCATTGTGAGTGATCGAGATTCACGATTTACGTCAACATTTTGGGAAAGCCTACAGAAAGCTTTGGGAACCGATCTTCGTCTCAGCACTGCATTTCACCCACAGACAGACGGACAATCCGAAAGAACAATCCAAATCTTGGAAGACATGCTCCGAGCTTGCGTATTGGACTTTAAGGGAAGCTGTGTACGACATCTACCCTTAGTAGAGTTCGCCTATAACAACAGCTATCAATCGAGCATTGAGATGGCACCATATGAAGCTTTGTATGGACGACCCTGTCGATCGCCAGTTTGTTGGGCTGAACTGGGAGAAGCAAGGTTACTAGGACCAGAGTTAGTCCGAGAAACGACGGAAAAGATCATAACCATCCGCCAACGGCTCCTGACCGCTCAAAGTCGACAGAAGAGCTACGCCGACAAAAGGACTAGACCATTGACCTTTCAAGTTGGAGAACATGTGTTCTTAAAGATTAGACCACGAAGGGGAGTTATCCGATTTGGAAAGAAGGGAAAGCTATCACCACGATACATTGGCCCTTTTGAGATCCTTGAGAAAATTGGAGAAGTGGCGTACCGCCTGGCGTTACCACCCCAACTGGACCGAGTTCATAATGTATTCCACGTGTCGATGCTCCGAAAGTACATGACGCATCCTTCCCACATCATCAATTGGGAAAACATCGAACTCAACGATGACGTCACTCTAGAGGAACAGCCAGTGGAGATCCAAGATTACAGTGAGAAGTGCATTCGAGGCAAAACAATTCAACTAGTCCGAATCCTCTGGCGACATCGAGGAATTGAGGAATCAACATGGGAAAGAGAGGATACTAAGCGCACCAAATACCCAAATCTGTTTCCTTCTAAAGGTACACTTTAATTTCGAGGACGAAATTTTATTTAAGGGGGATAGGTTGTAATAACCCGAAAAATTTAACTAATAAAAATATTCAAAAGAATTATTTATTTATGATAATATTATTTTCCTTATTAAATAATTAGTAAATAATTACAAAAAAATAAACTATTCTATCTAATTAAGCTTTTAAAAATTATTTTAGCATTATATACATACATATAAATGCATGCATGCACGCCTATATTCTCCCTCACTCTCCTACTCAATCTCTACCTCCTCCTTGACCCAAAATTCGTGCGTAATTCGTCCATGAAAAACTCGGTACCGTTAGGACTCGTTTTAATTCAAACTCATCCAATTCTCCTATATATACACACCACACCGACTCGGCACGTACATTATTCTACCACCTCCCACGGAGTCAGAAAAGAGAGAAAAACCAGAGAGAAATCAATTACAATCGATAGAATTCTAGAGAGAGAAAAAGAGAGAGAGAAAAGTGGGTTTCGAGTTTCCGCTCGTCCGAAACCCAAATTGATCGTTCAAGTTGTTTACCACAGTCCCAAGAATCACCATAGATCAAGCAATTCGGTCCCAAGGTCCTCCGATCGAAGGAATTAAAGTCGTCTTTCCCAAAATCACGTTTTCGATCGAAAACGAAATTAATCCGAACCAAGGTACTATAATTCAATCCGAGCCCTCCTCTACGTATATTTGATGTTTATAGACATAACCCAATAGGCCCCGTAGCCCCATGCATCGAAAACAATCGAGAGAAACCAAAAAAAAAGCCAGCAAGGTTGCGGCCGCAAGGTTCGGGAACCCCAGCCGCGTGAACGGAGTTGGCCGCGAACTCCTCTTGTCCCAGTCGCGCGATGATTTCGTTCTTGTTTGAATTGATTTTGCGACCTTTTAAACATCGTATTTGGTCCCAAATTTTTATCCTAGGTTACCCACATTCTAAAGTTCATAACTTGTTAGTTTCATATTTTTTTTATTTAATCTACTATTTATTTAATTTTTATTCGTAATCGTGAGATCGTTTACAAACTAAAATTCGTTACGACCTTTTAAATTACTCTATAAATCCCCAAACTATTTTTCTTAGATTCCTAACTTATTAAAGATCATAAGTTGTTGATTTCATAACTTTTTAATGTTATTTGCTATTTGTTTTATTTTTAATTAAAGATATAACGAAAATTAATAACAACCTTATAAAAAATATTTTTAACATCGAAAATATTTTTCCTAGACTCCTGACAGTTCAAAGGTGATATTTTATTAAAATAAAATTTTATTTATTTGATTTACTATTTATTATTATTTAAGAATTGTTTCTTAATAATAATATCGTAAAATATTATACTGAAGGTTTAAAAATCCGAATAATTTTATTTAGACTATTTACAGCCCTAGAATGATATTCTGTAAGTATAAAAATATTTCCAACTATTTAATTATTTATTGTTTATTTATGCTTGTTTAGTCTAGTAATTTAATTCTTTTATTTAAAATAATTCCGTGAGCATCCAAACCCAACTTTTAGCACTTGAACTTATTATAGGGGACTGTTAGGACCTTTATTAAGGTTACGTTATTTATTTTAATATTTTTACCTAATTAATGAATTTAATTAGTATTTAATTAGCTTAATTACTTATAATTAATTAATAAAAGTTTAGAAAATTATTATTTAAGCTTAATTAAATAAATCTTACATTCTTAATTACTTTGTGATCATACGAGATTAAGGGCAAAGGCCCAGTCATAAAAAGTTACGTGATTGCACTGCTTAATAACTGTTTGATCCGTCTGTTGTTCGTTTTTAATTATTATTGAGATTGATATTGTGCCGATACTTCATTTGACTGTTAGATTGGACCCTAGAGACATGGGGTGGTATGCGAAATAGAAATCACGTAGACGATGTTAAGTAATGGATAAATTGTGAAGTTTATTTTCTGTTTAGAGGTTGCCTGCAGGCGTGATGTTGTGATATGATGAGATTGTGATGAAAATTGATACTGGCGGGTGTCCAGTGATGAATTGATAGACTGGCGGGTGTCCAGTGATGATTGTGAAAAGAATTATGATGTGGTTTATAAGATAGGCGAACCCTAGTCGTGATACCGGCATGATAAGCTTACCCCTTGTTGTAGTTATTGGGGGTGCACACTCGGTACATAACTTAGGTGTTCCTGCGACAACAAAGGGAAGTGATCTCATGGGACTGAGCATGGCTAGTGGTTGGGGAGGAAAGATCTCGTGAGAGAGATCTTATTTCAGATTAAGTTAATGGATAGTAATGAATCAAGTTGTATGGATTATCTCTCGTTTTACTTTTCCGCATATATATCATGTTTGCCGCTAGCCGTATTGTAAGAGGGGTAATTGGGTTGGATTATAGTTCGGGTGAACTCTTTCACTCGAGCACGGATTTTACGGCATGAGTGTCGGATTTTCTATGAAAAAATCAGGAAACACGAGGATCCGTAAGTGACGGGTTTATCTTTGAGGAGAATCAGGAAGTGGGAGTTGAGCTAGAATACGCTTGGGACCATATCAGACTTAGAAGATGGCTCTAATATCTGATTAGCATATCCCTTTAAAGACTATTTCCAATATTTTCACAATGGTTTGTAATAGATAAATTATTAGGATGAATTACCTATTTTGGAATTTAAATTGGATTTAATAAGTTTTCAAGAATTAGTATTTAATACCTCCGATTTTACCTTCGAAAATCGGGGCGTTACAACTTGGTATTCTAAGTCTGATATGGGTCCCAAGCGTATTCTGGCTCAACTCCCACTTCCGGATTCTCCTCAAAGATAAACCTGCTCGCTCGCTGGATCCTGTGTTTCCTGATTTTCTGCAAAATCTGACACGGATGCCAGAAAATCCGTGCCTGAGTGAAAGAGTTCACCCCGAACTATAATCCAACCCAATTACCCCTCTTACAATACAGTTAGCAGGCAAACATGATATATATGGTGCGGAAAAGTAAAACAGAGATAATCATACAACTTGATTCATTACTATCCATTAACTTAATCGAAATCTAAGATCTCTCCACGAGATCTTTCCTCCCCAACCACTAGCCATGCTCACCCCATGAGATCACTTCCTTTGTTGTCGCAGAACACCTAAGTTATGTACCGAGTGTGCACCCTCAATAACTACAACAAGGGGTAAGTATCATGCCAGAATCACAACTAGGGTTCGCTATCTTATAAACCACATCATAATTCTTTTCACAATCATACTGGACGCACGCCATCTATCAATTCATCACGGGACACACGCCAGGATCAATTCTCATCACAATCTCATCATATCACAACATCACGCCGCAGGCAACTCTAAACAGAAAATAAACTTCACCATTTATCCATTACTTAACATCGTCCTACGTGATTTCTACTTCGCATACCACCCCATGTCTCTAGGGTCCAATCTAATAGTCAAATGAAGCATCGACAATATCAATCTCAATAATAATTAAAGCGAACAATGCATTTGATCAAACAGCTTATTAAGCAAAGGCAATCACGTAACTTTATGATCGGCCGCTGTTCTTAATCTCGTATGATCACAAAGTAATTAAGAATGTAAGATTTATTTAATTAAGCTTAAATAATAATTTTCTAGACTTTTATTAATTAACTATAAGTAATTAAGCTAATTAAATACTAACTAAATACATTAATTAGGTAAAAATATTAAAATAAATATCGAACCTTAATAAAGGTCCTAACAGTCCCCTATAATAAGTTCAAGTGCTAAAAGTTGGGTTTGGATGCTCACGGAATTATTTTAAATAAAGGATTAAATTAATAGACGAAACAAGAATAAATAAACAATAAATAATTAAATAGTTGGAAATATTTTTATATTTACAGAATATCATTATAGGGCTGTAAATAGTCTAAATAAAATTATTTGGAATTTTGAACCTTCTTTATAATATTTTACGGTATTATTATTAAGAAACAATACTTAATTAATAATAAATAGTTAATTAAATAAATAAAATTTTATTTTAACAAAATATCACCTTTGAACTATCAGGAGTCTAAGAAAAATATTTTCGATATTAAAAATATTTTTGTAAGGTCGTAACTATTTTTCGTGTGAAACTTTAACTAAAAATAAAATAAATAACAAATAACATCAAAAGTTATGAAATCAACAACTTATGATCTTTAATAAGTTAGGAATCTAAGAAAAATAGTTTGGGAATTTATAGAATAATTTAAAAGGTCGTAACAAATTTTAGTTTACAAACGATCTCACGATTACGAATAAAAATTAAATAAATAGTAGATTAAATAAAAAATATGAAGTTAACAAGTTATGAACTTTAGAATGTCAGAAACCTAGGATAAAAATTTCGAGTCAAAATCTATTTTTAAAGGGTCGCAAAATCAATTCGAACACGATGCTACAAACCGCACTACCGGGAAATCATGGAGTTCTTTGCCGCAAACTCCGCTTATCGTTCTCGCGGTGAAGGCCCAAGGTCGCGCTGCTTTTCGCTTTTTGATTTTTTGGTTCGGTTTCGATGCATGGGGTCACGGGGTCCTTGGGTTATGTCTAATAAACATATTTATACGTAGAGGAGGGCTCTGATTGAATTATAGTACCTTGGTTCGGATTAATTTCGTTTCGATCGAAAACGTGATTTTGGGAAGACGACTCTAATTCCTTCGATCGGAGGACCTTGGGACCGAATTGCTTGATCTACGGTGATCCTTGGGACTGTGGTAAACAACTTGAACGATCAATTTGGGTTTCGGACGAGCGGAACCTCGAAACCCACTTTTCTCTCTATCTTTTTCTCTCTAGAATTCTATCGATTGTAATTGATTTCTCTCTGGTTTTTCTCTCTTTCCTGACTCCGTGGGAGGTGGTAGAATAATGTACGTGCCCTAGGGTCGGTGTGGTGTGTATATATAGGAGAATTGGATGAGTTTCGAATTAAAACGAGCCTAACAGTATCGGGTTTTTGCATGGACGAATTACGCACCGAATTTTGGGTCAAGGAGGAGGTAGAGATTGAGTAGGAGAGTGAGGAGAATATAGGCGTGCATGCATGCATTTATATGTATGTATATAATGCTAAATTAATTTTTAAAAGTTTAATTAGATAAAATACCTATTTTTTGTAATTATCTACTAATTAATAAATAAGGAAATCAATATTATCATAAATAATAAATTCTTTTGAATATTTTTATTAGTTAAATTTTCGGGTTATTACAACCTATCCCCCTTAAATAAAATTTCGTCCTCGAAATTAAAGTGTACCTTTAAGAGGAAACAGGTTTGGGTATTTGGCGCGCATAGTATCCTCTCTTTCCCATGTTGATTCCTCAATTCCTCGATGTCGCCAGAGGATTCGGACTAGTTGAATCGTTTTGCCTCGAATGCACTTCTCACTGTAATCTTGGATCTCCACTGGCTGTTCCTCTAGAGTGACGTCATCGTTGAGTTCGATGTTTTCCCAATTGATGATGTGGGAAGGATGCGTCATGTACTTTCGGAGCATCGACAGTGGAATACATTATGAACTCGGTCCAGTTGGGGTGGTAACGCCAGGCGGTACGCCACTTCTCCAATTTTCTCAAGGATCTCAAAAGGGCCAATGTATCGTGGTGATAGCTTTCCCTTCTTTCCAAATCGAATAACTCCCCTTCGTGGTCTAATCTTTAAGAACACATGTTCTCCAACTTGAAAGGTCAATGGTCTAGTCCTTTTGTCGGCGTAGCTCTTCTGTCGACTTTGAGAAGGAGCCGTTGGCGAATGGTTATGATCTTTTCCGTCGTCTCTTGAACTAACTCTGGTCCTAGTAACCTTGCTTCTCCCAGGTTCAGCCCAACAAACTGGCGATCGACAGGGTCGCCCATACAAAGCTTCATATGGTGCCATCTCAATGCTCGATTGATAGCTGTTGTTATAAGCGAACTCTACTAAGGGTAGATGTCGTTCCCAGCTCCCCTTAAAGTCCAATACGCAAGCTCGGAGCATGTCTTCCAAGATTTGGATTGTTCTTTCGGATTGTCCGTCTGTCTGTGGGTGAAATGCAGTGCTGAGACGAAAATCGGTTCCCAAAGCTTTCTGTAGGCTTTCCCAAAATGTTGGCGTAAATCGTGAATCTCGATCACTCACAATGGATACAGGTACTCCATGTAATCGCACGATTTCTCAGATGTAGAGTCTACTGAGAGAGTCCATAGAATCTGTCATCTTCATGGGTAAAAAGTGGGCGGATTTGGTTAAACGGTCAATTATTACCCAAATGGCGGTATTCGATTGTGGAGACCTTGGTAGTCCTGATTACAAAATCCATGGCGATATGTTCCCACTTCCATCCGGGTATAGGCAAGGGTTGCAGGGTTCCACCGGTTTCTGATGTTCCGCTTTTACTTGTTGACATGTGAGGCACGTCGAAACGTAGTTGGCCACGTCCTTCTTAATTCCAGTCCACCAGTACTGTCGGCGGAGGTCTTGGTACATTTTGGTGCTTCCTGGATGGACGGCGAAATTGGAATGGTGGAATTCTTTAAGTACTGCTTCCCGGAGGGTACCAATGTCAGGTACAAAAATTCTCCCTTGAAAGCGGAGGCTCTTGTCAGCATGGATTTTCCATTTGCGAGTTGATACCTGATGAAATCACACTCTTGTTCAAAGGTTTGGGCTAGAAGAATTTCTCGGTGTAAGGCTGGGGTTGCGACTATGGCGGAGAGACAAGCGTCGGTGTCTTCGGCAGTTGGCTGTAGCTTGAATTCATTAAGGTCTTCCATCATCTTCCATTCTCTTACGGCTAAACTAGCCACTTGTCCTCGGTTCTTGCGACTCAGCGCATCAGCGACCACGTTTGCCTTTCCAGGATGATAGGACATCGTGAAATTGAAATCCTCCAGGTATTCCACACATCTCCTTTGTCTCATGTTTAGCTCCTTCTGGGTAAACAGATATTTCAAACTCTTGTGGTCCGTGAATACCTCGAACTGCACTCCGTATAGGTAATGTCGCCAAGACTTTAGGGCGAACACTACTGCTGCCAGTTCTAAGTCGTGTGTCGGATAATTCCTCTCGTGCGGCCTCAATTGTCGGGATCCGTATGCAACGACCTTCCCGTTCTGCATGAGTACAGCTCCCAATCCATCTTTGGATGCGTCGCAGTACACGGTATATCCGACGTCTCGTTCGGGTACGATCAATATAGGCGCGTTAGTCAATCTCTTCTTAAGTTCTTGGAAGGATCTCTCACATGCTTCGTTCCATTCAAACTTAACTCCTTTTTGGGTCAATCTCGTCAATGGTTTTCCCAAAATGGAGAAATCTTGAATGAATCTTCTGTAATAACCAGCTAATCCCAGGAAACTTCTAATCTCGAACACTGAAGAAGGTCGTTTCCAATCCATGACTGCTTCCACTTTGCTGTCGTCGACTGAAATTCCTTTCTCAGACACCACGTGTCCTAGGAATTTGACTTCCTTCATCCAAAATTCACACTTGCTAGCTTTAGCATACAGATGGTTGTCTCGAAGTACTTGGAGTACAATTCTCAAGTGGTCCTCATGTTCCTTCTCCGTTGGAGAGTATATCAGAATATCATCAATGAACACTACCACGAACTTGTCCAGGTACGGGGTGAAAATCTGGTTCATCAGACACATGAAAACTGCAGGAGCGTTGGTTAGACCAAACGGCATGACTACAAACTTGTAGTGTCCGTAGCGCGTGCGAAACGCCGTCTTAGGTATATCACCATCTCGAATTCGTAATTGGTGATACCCAGACCTTAGATCGATCTTCGAGAAACAGGTCGACCCTCTCAGTTGGTCAAACAAGTCGTCTATTCTTGGTAAGGGGTATCGGTTCTTGATTGTGACCTTGTTGAGTTGGCGGTAATCGATACAAAGTCGGAGCGTTCCCTCTTTCTTCTTGACAAATAGAGCAGGGGCTCCCCAAGGTGAGGTACTAGGTCTGATGAAACCCTTCTCTAAAAGTTCTTGGAGTTGCGTTTTCAACTCTCGTAGTTCTGCTGGGGCCATTCGATATGGGGCCATAGAAATAGGGGCGGTGCCGGGTTGTAACTCTATGGTGAAATCCATTTCCCTTGACGGCGGTAATCCTGGTAACTCTTCAGGAAATACATCCTCGTACTCACAGACGATATGAGGAAGACCCAATTCCATCCGGTCCGTTTCCCCCAACGTGAGACTTGCTAACCATCCAGCAAGCGTCCTATGCCACTTCGTTTTGTGCGCGTGGGGTGCGAAAGGGTCTTGTCTATCCCTCTTAAATTTGAAACAGGTCCCATCTGGTGAATAAGTCGTCACCATCTTTCGATGGCAATCTATGACAGGTGTGCGATCAGCCAATCCATCCCAAGTATGACATCAAAGTCCTTCATTTCGATTACTCGTAAGTCGACGTTAATCGCAAATTCGATACTCCTAATTCGCACCCTTTACAGATTAGTTCTACGAAATCTTACCCCCCAATGGTGAGGTCACATGCATAGTTGTTTTTAGGGTTTGGTTTCTAATCAAGTCTTGCAGATACACATGCGGCAGATATGAATGAGTGCGAAGCTCGAGAATCAAATAGCTTGAACGCAGTAGTATAAAGAGTGAGGTACCTTGAATTACCAGAGATCCATTTCCTCTTACATTCTTGCAAAGCAAACATCCTCCCAAAGATCAATGAAGTTGGCCTGGCTCGGGTCCCTCTGCTTTTGAGGAGGGCGAGGTGGTGCTTAGTTCCATCCGCCACGGGCCGGGTTGAAACTCGTGTTGATTACCATTCCGCACCGGCCTTACTTGATTCCTCGATTTTGATTTCCGTGTTCATGTCCTGATCGGGTTTTGGCGGGCGGTCCTCCAAAATTTCAGCGCCGTTTAGCTTGGGACAATTCCTCCTGATATGTCCTTCCTCTAGGCAGTAATAGCGGGGGTCGGAGTTTGGGTTCTGGGGAAAGGGTTGCGGTTTGGTCCAGGTTAGGGTTTGGGCCTCGGTTTTGTACTTGGATCTAGTTTGGATTAGGGTTAGGGTTTCGATTAAAAACTGGGTTAGGGTTCCTCCATATTGGGTTGAATTGTCTTTGGTGAGGCGAGTGGTAGTTTCCGGTAGGTTGAGAGGTTTGGATACTCCTGCTGGTAGGGTTGTTGCGGATAGGTCCTCCAACTGCGGGTATCGGTTTCTTCTGCTCACGCCTTGTCTTGTAATCCAAGTTCTCTCTCTCCATCTTTAGCGCACATTGCACCACTTGTGAGTAAGTGGAAAGTGACTGTGCCACTACCGTTCGGCGTGTCTCATTGAGCCCCCACTCAAATTTCCTTGCCTTGTCATCATCAATAGGTATGATCGTTGCACCGTAGCGAGACAGTTCCTCAAACCGTGCTGCGTACTGGGTAACGGTCATCGTACCCTGCTCCAGGTTCATAAACTCAAGGGCCATTGCCTGTTTGACAGGTTTTGGAAAGTACTTGTCAAGGAAGATTTCCTCGAATCTTTCCCAAGTCATTGCTGCCACGTCATGAGTGTTCTTCATCAGGTTCCACCAATGCTGAGCTTCCCCCTGCATCTGATAGGTGGCCAGAGCAATACGATTGCTAGCTTCTTGAATATCTAGGGTTTCAAGAATCTTCTTGATTTCTTCCAACCAAGCTTCTGCAGCGGTGGGGTTAGGTTCACCCTGAAAGTAGGGCGGGCGACGCTTGCAAAATTCGTTCAGCGCCTGACTCCTAGTCATCGGCCCTCGAGGTGTGTGTGGGGGTCCGCGGTTCTGGTTGTTGGCAGTTGCAGCGGCGATAAACGCCTGCATTAGTTGGACAATCTCAGGAGCCCCAAATTGGCCGTTTGGTTGAGGGTTTCCATTGTTCTGCCCGTTGTTTTGGTTGTTTTCTGCTCCCTCCATCTAGGTACCGTTATGTTAAAAATATTAGTAAGGGGGGTTTTATTATATGACATATATATTATAAATCTATTATATGCATGGAAGACAGGATATCGTAAGAAACTTTACTCTTATTAATAAAACGAATCAAACAACTGGTTCCTATCAAAACATACTACTAAAAAATGTTACTTCTAAAAGTCAAGCTAATTCCCACTATCACAATTGTTCTCCTAAAAAAAAATCTTGTGTAAAACCAATCCTAGGAGATACTAAAGAGATCGATCAATCGAATAAAACTGGAAAGTGTTCCTCTAATAGACTCTGCCTCTCGACGGTGTCCTCTGTGAGTCCGTAGCAACGCCATGTTACTCGCCATAGTTGATCCTGCTGCCTTCCGTGGGAGTTTGGGTTGTCATAGGGCTCTAGGCGGATGGGTATCTCTACAAAGGTGACGTGGTCGGTAAAGTCAGCATTCTCTGAAATGATACGATGCTCTTGCTCGGGGCGGGCCCTTGCGACGCGAGAATAGTGGATGCGGTCGGTGTAATGCTCTTTGAATCCTCGGGGTACCGCCATGAGGTAGTATCCATCATTATAGCATGGGACTATGATCCTTACTGGCCCTAAGTAAGCGGATTGTGCTCGAATCTTGAATGGGCAAGGGTATAGCGGCTCCAACCGTATATAGACCATAGTGCCCGGGTCATAATCGGAATGGTGTCCTACCCATGGGATTCCTGCAGGTCGAGTCATCCTAGGGCGAGGTGGAGGATAGGGGTTCCTCAGGATCTTCTTCTTCCTCAGGGGGTTCTTCAGGATCTTCTTCTTCCTGAGTATTGGGAGGGTTACGGTTTCGGTCTAGAGTAGGAATCGGGAGTTGGTTATCCATATCTCTATAGTGTAAGTAGTAGGGTTCGTTCCTAATGTCAAAGCCTGGTATGCTTTCTAGGATGTCACGAATTTCCCTCTCTAGATAAATCCTTCTCCATGGGCTTAGATGGTGAGCAGTGTATTCTTCTCTTCGGTTTGACGGATTTGCCATTAGCTGCTGATATTGGCCATACAGGATCGGGAATGCAGCAGGTACATAAGGGTCTAGGAAGGAGAAGTCAGGTCCTATGTTCTCCAAGAGGTCTTGTAATCTACTCCACTCATCAGCTAGTTGGATTGCCAACGTGGGGTCCATCTAAAATTATGGACCGAACGGGCCAACTCAGCCCAATGCTGGGAGGATGTTTGCACTGCAAGGAACAGAAGAGGAAATGGATCCTGCAGTAATTCAAGGTACCCTCACTCTTTATACTACCTGCGTTCAAGCACTATTTGATTCTGGAGCTTCGCACTCATTCATATCTGCCGCATGTGTATCTGCACTTGGATTAGAAACCGAAACCCTAAAAACAACTATGCATGTGACCTCACCATTAGGGGGTAAAATTTCGGTAGAACTAATCTGTAAAGGGTGCGAATTAGGAGTATCGAATTTGCGATTAACGTGCGACTTACGAGTAATCGAAATGAAGGACTTTGATGTCATACTTGGGATGGACTGGCTGACTGCACACCGAGCTGTCATAGACTGCCATCGAAAGATGGTGACAGCTTATTCACCAGATGGGACCTGTTTCAAATTTAAGGGGGATAGACAAGACCCTTTCGCACCCCACGCGCACAAAACAAAGTGGCATAGGACGCTTGCTGGATGGTTAGCAAGTCTCACGTTGGGGGAAACGGACCGGATGGAATTGGGTCTTCCTCATATCGTCTGTGAGTACGAGGATGTATTTCCTGAAGAGTTACCAGGATTACCGCCGTCAAGGGAAATGGATTTCACCATAGAGTTACAACCCGGCACCGCCCCTATTTCTATGGCCCCATATCGAATGGCCCCAGCAGAACTACGAGAGTTGAAAACGCAACTCCAAGAACTTTTAGAGAAGGGTTTCATCAGACCTAGTACCTCACCTTGGGGAGCCCCTGCTCTATTTGTCAAAAAGAAAGAGGGAACGCTCCGGCTTTGTATCGACTACCGCCAACTCAACAAGGTCACAATCAAGAACCGATACCCCTTACCAAGAATAGACGACTTGTTTGACCAACTGAGAGGGTCGACCTGTTTCTCGAAGATCGAGCTAAGGTCTGGGTATCACCAATTACGAATTCGAGATGGTGATATACCTAAGACGGCGTTCCGCACGCGCTACGGACACTACGAGTTTGTAGTCATGCCGTTTGGTCTAACCAACGCTCCTGCAGTTTTCATGTGTCTAATGAACCAGATTTTCACCCCGTACCTGGACAAGTTCGTGGTAGTGTTCATTGATGATATTCTGATATACTCTCCAACGGAGAAGGAACATGAGGACCACTTGAGAATTGTACTCCAAGTACTTCGAGACAACCATCTGTATGCTAAAGCTAGCAAGTGTGAATTTTGGATGAAGGAAGTCAAATTCCTAGGACACGTGGTGTCTGAGAAAGGAATTTCAGTCGACGACAGCAAAGTGGAAGCAGTCATGGACTGGAAAAGACCTTCTTCGGTGTTCGAGATTAGAAGTTTCCTGGGATTAGCTGGCTATTACAGAAGATTCATTCAAGATTTCTCCATTTTGGGAAAACCATTGACGAGATTGACCCAAAAAGGAGTTAAGTTTGAATGGAACGAAGCATGTGAGAGATCCTTCCAAGAACTTAAGAAGAGATTGACTAGCGCGCCTATATTGATCGTACCCGAACGAGATGTAGGGTATACCGTGTACTGCGACGCATCCAAAGATGGATTGGGAGCTGTACTCATGCAGAACGGGAAGGTCGTTGCATACGGATCCCGACAATTGAGGCCGCACGAGAGGAATTATCCGACACACGACTTAGAACTGGCAGCAGTAGTGTTCGCCCTAAAGTCTTGGCGACATTACCTATACGGAGTGCAGTTCGAGGTATTCACGGACCACAAGAGTTTGAAATATCTGTTTACCCAGAAGGAGCTAAACATGAGACAAAGGAGATGGGTGGAATACCTGGAGGATTTCAATTTCACGATGTCCTATCATCCTGGAAAGGCAAACGTGGTCGCTGATGCGCTGAGTCGCAAGAACCGAGGACAGGTGGCTAGTTTAGCCGTAAGAGAATGGAAGATGATGGAAGACCTTAATGAATTCAAGCTACAGCCAACTGCCGAAGACACCGACGCTTGTCCGCCATAGTCGCAACCCCAGTCTTACACCCAGAAATTCTTCTAGCCCAAACCTTTGAACAAGAGTGTGGTTTCATCAGGTATCAACTCGCAAATGGAAAAGCAGCAGCTGGATGGGAAATCCATGCTGACAAGAGCCTTCTCTTCCAAGGGAGAATTTTTGTACCAAACATTGGCACCCTTCGGGAAGCAATACTTAAAGAATTCCACCATTCCAATTTCGCCGTCCATCCAGGAAGCACCAAGATGTACCAAGACCTCCGCCGACAGTACTGGTGGACTGGAATTAAGAAGGACGTGGCCAATTACGTTTCAACGTGCCTCACATGTCAACAAGTAAAAGCGGAACATCAGAAACCCGGTGGAACCCTGCAACCCTTGCCTATACCTGGATGGAAGTGGGAACATATCGCCATGGATTTTGTGACAGGACTACCAAGGTCTCCATAATCGAATACCGCCATTTGGGTAATAATTGACCGTTTAACCAAATCCGCCACTTTTTACCCATGAAGATGACAGACTCTATGGACTCTCTCATTAGACTCTACATCCGAGAAATCGTGCGATTACATGGAGTACCTGTATCCATTGTGAGTGATCGAGATTCACGATTCGTCAACAATTTGGGAAAGCCTACAGAAAGCTTTGGGAACCGATCTTCGTCTCAGCACTGCATTTCACCCACAGACAGACGGACAATTCGAAAGAACAATCCAAATCTTGGAAGACATGCTCCGAGCTTGCGTATTGGACTTTAAGGGGAGCTGGGAACGACATCTACCCTTAGTAGAGTTCGCCTATAACAACAGCTATCAATCGAGCATTGAGATGGCACCATATGAAGCTTTGTATGGACGACCCTGCCGATCGCCAGTTTGTTGGGCTGAACTGGGAGAAGCAAGGTTACTAGGACCAGAGTTAGTAAGAGACAACGGAAAAGATCATAACCATTCGCCAACGGCTCTGCTTACGTCAAGTCGACAGAAGAGCTACGCCGACAAAAGGACTAGACCATTGACCTTTCAAGTTGGAGAACATGTGTTCTTAAAGATTAGACCACGAAGGGAAGTTATTCGATTTGGAAAGAAGGGAAAGCTATCACCACGATACATTGGCCCTTTTGAGATCCTTGAGAAAATTGGAGAAGTGGCGTACCGCCTGGCGTTACCACCCCAACTGGACCGAGTTCATAATGTATTCCACGTGTCGATGCTCCGAAAGTACATGACGCATCCTTCCCACATCATCAATTGGGAAAACATCGAACTCAACGATGACGTCACTCTAGAGGAACAGCCAGTGGAGATCCAAGATTACAGTGAGAAGTGCATTCGAGGCAAAACGATTCAACTAGTCCGAATCCTCTGGCGACATCGAGGAATTGAGGAATCAACATGGGAAAGAGAGGATACTATGCGCGCCAAATACCCAAATCTGTTTCCTCCTAAAGGTACACTTTAATTTCGAGGACGAAATTTTATTTAAGGGGGATAGGTTGTAATAACCCGAAAATTTAACTAATAAAAATATTCAAAAGAATTTATTATTTATGATAATATTGATTTCCTTATTTATTAATTAGTAGATAATTACAAAAAATAGGTATTTTATCTAATTAAACTTTTAAAAATTAATTTAGCATTATATACATACATATAAATGCATGCATGCACGCCTATATTCTCCCTCACTCTCCTACTCAATCTCTACCTCCTCCTTGACCCAAAATTCGTGCGTAATTCGTCCATGCAAAACCCGGTACCGTTAGGACTCGTTTTAATTCGAAACTCATCCAATTCTCCTATATATACACACCACACCGACCCTAGGGCACGTACATTATTCTACCACCTCCCACGGAGTCAGAAAAGAGAGAAAAACCAGAGAGAAATCAATTACAATCGATAGAATTCTTGAGAGAAAAGAGAGAGAGAGAAAAGTGGGTTTCGAGGTTCCGCTCGTCCGAAACCCAAATTGATCGTTCAAGTTGTTTACCACAGTCCCAAGGATCACCGTAGATCAAGCAATTCGGTCCCAAGGTCCTCCGATCGAAGGAATTAGAGTCGTCTTCCCCAAAATCACGTTTTCGATCGAAAACGAAATTAATCCGAACCAAGGTACTATAATTCAATCCGAGCCCTCCTCTACGTATAAATATGTTTATTAGACATAACCCAAGCAACCCCGTGACCCCATGCATCGAAGACCAAAAAAATCAAAAAAACGAAAAACAGCCGCGACCTTGCGGCCGCGACCTTCGGGCCTTCCCACCGCCAGAACCAGCAAACGGAGTTTGCGGCAGCAAACTCCATGATTTCCCAGCCGTGCGGTTTTGTAGCATCGTGTTCGAATTGATTTTGCGACCCTTTAAAAATAGATTTTGACTCCGAAATTTTTATCCTAGGTTTCTGACATTCTAAAGTTCATAACTTGTTAACTTCATATTTTTTTTATTTAATCTACTATTTATTTAATTTTTATTCGTAATCGTGAGATCGTTTGTAAACTAAAATTTGTTACGACCTTTTAAATTATTCTATAAATTCCCAAACTATTTTTCTTAGATTCCTAACTTATTAAAGATCATAAGTTGTTGATTTCATAACTTTTTGATGTTATTTGTTATTTATTTTATTTTTAGTTAAAGTTTCACACGAAAAATAGTTACGACCTTACAAAAAATATTTTTAATATCGAAAATATTTTTCTTAGACTCCTGATAGTTCAAAGGTGATATTTTGTTAAAATAAAATTTTATTTATTTAATTAACTATTTATTATTAATTAAGTATTGTTTCTTAATAATAATACCGTAAAATATTATAAAGAAGGTTCAAAATTCCAAATAATTTTATTTAGACTATTTACAGCCCTATAATGATATTCTGTAAATATAAAAATATTTCCAACTATTTAATTATTTATTGTTTATTTATTCTTGTTTCGTCTATTAATTTAATCCTTTTATTTAAAATAATTCCGTGAGCATCCAAACCCAACTTTTAGCACTTGAACTTATTATAGGGGACTGTTAGGACCTTTATTAAGGTTACGATATTTATTTTAATATTTTTACCTAATTAATGTATTTAGTTAGTATTTAATTAGCTTAATTACTTATAGTTAATTAATAAAAGTCTAGAAAATTATTATTTAAGCTTAATTAAATAAATCTTACATTCTTAATTACTTTGTGATCATACGAGATTAAGGGCAACGGCCCAGTCATAAAAAGTTACGTGATTGCACTGCTTAATAACTGTTTGATCCGTCTGTTGTTCGTTTTAATTATTATTGAGATTGATATTGTGCCGATGCTTCATTTGACTGTTAGATTGGACCCTAGAGACATGGGGTGGTATGCGAAGTAGAAATCACGTAGACGATGTTAAGTAATGGATAAATGGTGAAGTTTATTTTCTGTTTAGAGGTTGCTGCGGCGTGATGTTGTGATATGATGAGATTGTGATGAGAATTGATCCTGGCGGGTGTCCAGTGATGAATTGATAGTGGCGGGTGTCGGTGATGATTGTGAAAAGAATTATGATGTGGTTTATAAGATAGGCGAACCCTAGTCGTGATACCGGCATGATAAGCTTACCCCTTGTTGTAGTTATTGGGGGTGCACACTCGGTACATAACTTAGGTGTTCCTGCGACAACAAAGGGAAGTGATCTCATGGGACTGAGCATGGCTAGTGGTTGGGGAGGAAAGATCTCGTGGAGAGATCTTAGATTTCAGATTAAGTTAATGGATAGTAATGAATCAAGTTGTATGATTATCTCTGTTTTACTTTTCCGCACCATATATATCCTGTTTGCCTGCTAACTGTATTGTAAGAGGGGTAATTGGGTTGGATTATAGTTCGGGGTGAACTTTTTCACTCAGGCACGGATTTTCTGGCATCCGTGTCAGATTTTGCAGAATATTATAAAGAAGGTGGTATTGGGACATCATGCCCCATTTAATATGGACCGTTAGATCAGGTTTTGGATTAATCTGGACCCTTGGATCAAAATCATTTCCAAAAAGTAAGGAGGTTTTGCGTTTTTTAGTCAATCTTTCTTACCATATTTTATGCTGATACTTACCACAACTAAAAGATGTACTTTAACGTTTTTGGGTGTGTTCAAAATAAGACATGCTTACTACAAAAATAAGGCATACTTATCACAACTAAAGGCTGTACTTCAACGGGGGCATGATGCCCCAATACTGCTTTGGGCATGGTACAAAATTGTTCAATTGTCTACCACAACTAAACAATTTTTGCTTGACTTCTGGAGGACGACCTGAGATTTCCACTCCAGTAGTTCAGGAGGGCCAAACTGTTTTGGACAGACTCCACTAATAGTAAGCACTAAGTGCTGTTTTGTTTAAGGAGAAAAACAAAAATACTCCCTCCCACAAACAAAGATTTTTCGTTTTTACTATTTACACCTTCCAAAAAAATTGTCTATATTCGCCAATCAATTTGTTTTTTGTTTTTAATCTGTATCATTGGAGAGGCCTTCCTTCCACCAAGAGATGAAATGTTTGCTGGCCAGGGATTGTTATTTGTTGATGAAGTACTGGGATTTGTATACCCAACTAATGTAGTTTTTGTTGTTGTTTTAGGTTACTATTTATTCTTGTTTTTCATCTATTGTGCTGTGCCACACCGCACTGCCAGTAGATTTGTTTGAGTTGATTGGTTTGTTTCTGTAGTTTGGCAGGGACTCGTGAGTCGTGCCCGCTGGATCTATGATGAGGGTTAGAGCATGAGATATGTGTGCAACCCCCATAGTGGCCCATGACCCTCAGATCTGGTTTTTTTTTTTTCCCTCCGTCTCTATTCTTTTGTCCATTGTTCTATTTCAACAAGATAAAAAATTAATTATAATTTTTAATTGGTAATACTATTTATATGTCATATAAATCTTGTTTGATAGATCTCAAAGAAATTCTTTTAAACGATGTTTTCAAAATCACCTAAAAATTATAAATTGCAAAATATAATCAATTGAAAACTGACACGGACTCTCGAAAGGGACTAAAGAATGGGGACGAATGGAGTATTTTAATATATATGACGGGTGACAATAGAACCTCAGATTATCCAGTATTGATAGTAGACCAACCTGACACCACCTCTCCGTCCCACCTACGTACAAACGCCACCCGATCCCTTCCCTCAATTTCGGGCACCAACTTCCCCTTTCAATCTCAAAACCCGCTACTAACAGCAATCACTAACTCTCCACCGCCTCGCTGCTGTGCATCTCCAACCTCCCCGTTGCTGAAGCTCCTCCATTTCAGCCATGCATGCTCTTTCTCAAACGCCCAACCGCTCGGACTCCCCTATTCCGATTGCCCCTCCCCCCATCCGTTCGGCTAGTTTTTTCAAAATTTGATTGGCCTCCCCCTTCTGATTTCCCATTCTCATCTGATCAGGCTCCTTTTCTTTTTTTCCTTTCTCCGATTGGATCCGACCCCCCCCCCCCCCCCTCATCGGATTCGATCGGCCTTGTGTGTGGCTGTGTTTTTGTGTGTTTCAGTTGTTTCAATTGCAGGTTGTTAGGTGTTCCATGGTTTCGCGGAGGTTGCTGTTTTTGGGCTACCTGATCTGTGTTGGCTGCCGTTTCAATATGGGCGTGATTCGGCCAGCGGCATGGTCCCTTTGGTTGGAGTGGGCTCTGGCGGGTTCATCTGGTTCATTTGCTCGGTTGATTGGTTCTTCAAGCTGCATCGGTTGTGGTCCTCTTGTGGTGCATTTGTTTAGATTTTGCTGTAAGTTTTCTACTGTTTTTGGTTTGTTGGGGTGGGTAGGACAGTGTCTTAGGTGGTGGTTTTTTGGCTTTTGTAGTTTATCGTAGTTCTTCGTTCAATAACCGCGGCTGCGGAATAGTTTAGGTTTGCCATGCACACAATTTCCACACTTTCCACGTTGTGCTCTGTTCTTTAGGCCTTTGCTCGTCGTCAGTGTCCTTAGGCTTCTTGTTAGCCTTTATCTTTTGGCGATCGCATAGCTTTTTGTGTATTTTTGTGTTTGCGGGGTAGTACTTTGTGTTCTGTTCCTTAGGCGCTTGTACTGCCTTCGTTTGTCGCTGCCGTATCTAACAATTGTAACAGCGATAGCATAATGTACTTTTATTATTTATCAATGCATTTTTATCGTGTTCAAAAAAACAGCAATCACTTCTTCTCAATTGATAAACACGTGAAACTCATACGGTATAATTGTTCAGTGTCTTTAATATTTGTTTAATCAATAGAACAAACAATTCGCGTCTGAGTGCATGGATTCTAATAGTGAAACGATGGATTTTGCTAATGTGAGAAGGTCTCAAGAATTTTTTTACTTCTGAGTTCAAGGCTTGTACAGTAACCAAGCCAATCGAACTTGAAAAATGCGGACTTTGAGATGTCCTAACAAATTTGGAATGTTCAGAGTTTTTCGACTGAACAACTTGAACTGTTCGAACGTTTTCGGCTAAACGCCCCTGTAGGGTCCTGTTTTGCGCAAGGTAGCTGATGTGTGGGTCTACGTGAGCTGGAGAGGTGTGATTGGTCGATTGTCAAGAGAGGTGGGGAAAAGGGGAAATGATCTGGTGAGGGGGGAGGCAGAAGACACGGGAGCCGAAAGGACAAAGGCAGCGTGTCACTGACAGTTCTTCCCAGATGGATCGCGCGACACAGTCCGAGAAGAATGTTCTTCTTTCTCAGTCCGATACTCGATCTTTTCTCTAGGAACAGTCCGCTTCTATCTCTGTCCGTACGTATGTCCTCTGTGTGTAAAAGGGAAATGTCGGTGCGTATTTATAGGCCTCTGGGCCTGGGGGGTCCCCCGGATGGCCCAGCCTAACTTTGACACGTGCCCTTCCTGCTCCCGAGGTCGCGAGGTGACATCAGCGCGCGCGCGCCCAGTGCGCGGACAGCGCGCGCCACCCCGCGACGGACCCTCCGCTTCCTTAGCCGCCAAACCACTAGATCTTCCTCGATTCCCGTTGGAGCGAGGTCGCGACCTGCAACGATCGTACCTCTTCTAGGCCCATTGGTCCTGCCTTTGACCAGGGCGCGCTCTTATGTCTAAGCAATCTGTAGGTATCTCGGTCCTTTTCGCACTCTAGGACCCCTCTATGGTCCGCGCGGATCGGCTCCTCCTCGGGATGTCTCTCGCTGCTTGTTCGCCTTGATGAGTTCGCATTCGTTCGCCCGCTGGGCCCCCGCGCAGTGGACGTGTGCGCGCTACCCCCCGCGCACAGCAAGCATGTGCGCGCTACCTTCGCTCGCAGCAAGCATGTGCGCACTACCTTCGCGCGCGGGGGCCCTGTTGTAGCAATAATCGTCTACATGCTACTCCTTTATTATTTCCACGCGTCGCATCATGAGAGGCTGACCAGAGTCTTACAATCGGTCAACGGTTGATTTATTTTGACCGTCCCTACAATTGCCCCCCGCGCGCGTGCGATGGGAACACAGTTGTGCGCGCGCGATCATCCCGTTGCTAAGGCTGCTCTTCTAAGTATTCGTGGCGTCTTGGAATTCTGTAGGCGTCCCGCGCGCATGTACGATAACAGTTTTGCACGATAAGTCGCGACCGCTGACGATTCGCACGAAAAGGTCGCGCCTGATGACGGTTCGCGCGGAAGGGTCGCGCCTGGTGACGGTTCGCGCGGGAGGGTCGTGACGTTTTGAATACGCTGTGTTCCCTCATCATTACCGTTGCATCAGTTACGAGAATGGTTTGAAAACGCTGGTGACCTTTCGTGTACCGTAGTGATGGCAGGCTTAAATGGAGGAGTGTCTTCATCCCATATAAAAGGGCCCCTTGTCATTTTCACTTCCTCCTTCCATCTTCTCTACTTTCAGCCCGCCTCTCACTGCTCTTTCCATTCCTTCCACCATATCTTCCGACAACTTCTCCTTCTCTCTTTCCTCTGTCGACAGTTCTCACCTCACCACCCCATGGCGCGCGACGATGCTGGAGATAGTAGTGGCCGTGCTATGGACGGCAATTCTGTTCCGCCGCAGGACCAGTGGCGTCGGGCGCCGTACCTCAGGCCCGTCGGCGATCCTTTCTGGACAGCCGTGGGCGAGTTCCAGCCTACCGGCGTAGTGCCGAGTGATCCTGTTCTCATCGCAGCGGAGGCTCCCATTGAATATGCAGATCTGGTGCCCCCTTCCTCCGTCCTGAGACTCTAGGTGGAGCGAGGAGACTTTCCTCACTCGGAGACTCGCTTCAACGTCGGGTGCAGTCCGCCCGCTGACTGGCCCGCGTGGGTCAATGATGTTCTATTCGTCCCCGTATACCGCGACCTACTACAGCGGGCGCTGGTCCTGGATGCTGTACTCATCTCTCGCGACTTGACACTTCCCCGCAACGACCGCAGCAACGGGAACCTGGAGATGGCGGTCGCGCGCTGGAGCGTTGACACCCATACGTTCGTGTGGGCATGGGGGGAATCTGCCCCCTATCTGGAGGATACTTTCGCGCTTATGCGCCTGCACCCGCGCGGGCGAAGGCTCCTGGATCTCGACAATCTTTCCACAGAGGAGGTCGCGACTGTACAGGGCCTGCGCGCAGCTTTCACCGAGGCAAAGAAAGCTGGGTCCCGCTTCAGGCCGGACGGGACGCGTAGGGATCCACCCAATCCGCGCAAGGCCTCGTGGAGGAATTGGTTGCGGATATTGTTCAAGGATTTTCAGCTCCCCGGGTCTGTTCCAACAGGACACGAGCCAGAGTTTGTTGCTGGGATGCACTACCGCCAGCCCCTGTACCTGGCGGGCTTTTTGGTATATTTTCTCTCAAATTTTGTTCTCCCAGACTTCCCTTCGGAGAGTGTCAGCCCTTTCATTTTTTCGCTCGCGGTCTGTCTTGCGCTGGGTGAGGCCGTAGCGCTGGGGCCTCTCTTCCTTGGCTGCCTGTAAAATCATTTGGACCGCGTGCACGCAGACATGGAACGGTCGCTGGGCCGTTACGACATGATCTCATTGATCCACTCCAGTTTCCTCCTGGCTTTCTTCTATGAGCACTTTCCTGCCGTCGCGCCTGTCCCATCAGCCCCACCGCAGGGCCGGCACCGCTTCTGGATTGAGAGGTGGTCTGGCACCTCCTTGCGCGGATACTTCAGTAACTACTGCGACGAGCGGGGGTACTTTGTCTCGCGCCCCCTACGCGACCCAACTTGAAGGGACAGCGGACAACAATGAGTTCTTCCTTCCTATGAGTGTGCCGTTGTCCACCGCGGGGCTCGCGGATGATCTCGCGCGAGCGGTGATCAATGCTTACTACATGTCTCTCCCAGACTGGCTCCCTGTTCTGTCAGCGGAGGGGGCGCGCTCGGCTGTGTACCGAGCGGACAGAGTGGCCAGACAGTTTGGCTACGATCAACCCTTCTCCAACGCTACCCCCCCGTTCCAGGGCTTCGTCGAAAGCCAGAATCGCTTCCTTACAGCCAACCTCGGGGGTTTGATTGCTGGCCGTGAGGACACCTTCCTGCCCGACTACGACCGCTCCGGCGCCTTCACCGCCGGCTTCTATCTGTCATGGCAGAGGAACTTAGACTCCTTCCTCCAGTTCGTTCAAGGGGCCGCACCCATGCCCCAACCATCTGCTGTGCAGACGCAGGACACTTCACTACACTCTCCTAGGGCCAGGAGCCAAGATTGGCGGGGTCAGCACAGCCAATGGTCCGTTACAGTTGTGAGTCCCCTATCGCGCATGCCCATGGGCCCCGAGGCTACGGCGGCTGCTGGTCCTTCAATGGCCCAGCCCCAGGAGGTCGGTCGCACTCGGGCAGCGCGAGCAGCAGCAGCACGAAGGGCCACAGAAGTAGCGCAGGACCCCCCATTGAGACAACGCGCCCGCGAAAGCGCATTCGCATGGTACATTCAACAACATCTCTTTAAACACTGCCTTGTACAGTATGTCTTGTTCTTAGTATGGCAACCTCTTATCCCTTCTCACGCTGCTGTGTATTCTTTCATTCAGGTTGGGGAGGCCGCGCGCGCACGGGAGCAACAGATTCCAGAGCCGACGGCAGTGGTGGCCCTCCCGGCCCGTGCTCCAGCCTCTGCAACCCGTCAAGTTGTCGCAGGTAAGCTTTGATTATCTAAGTCTTTACACACACTTCGCCCCCTTTATTACCACCTCCATACGCTAAGTGCTTTCCCTGCGCATACTCTGAACAGCTGATGTTGATGAACCCGAAGGGGAAGAGAATTCTGACAGAGAGACGCTTGCGGTCAGGCTTCAGAGATCAAGGGGTGTCCCTCCCGTGTAGACTGCCGCCCCCCGTGCGCAAGGACCAATTGAGGTGATAGACATCGGAGACTCCCCAGCCACGGAGCGCGCGGAGCAGAGACGGACATAATACAGCCTCCTCTTGGACCCCGCGCGCACGTCCCTGCTGTCGAGCAATCTTCAACCGTGGTGGGAGGTATGCTTGAATTTTCTCCCATTTTTGAAGATATTCACGGGGGTCCGAGTAACGTGTCCTCTTCATCTCCGAGTCGCGCGGATTCCCCATATTCTGATTCTACTTCCTCTGATGATCCAGATCGATCTCCTTCCCAACCAGCCCCATCAGAGGAGCGCGAGGAGACCCCCAACGCGGATACTCACGAGTCCATGGGGGGAGTTGATGTGGACATGAGGGACCCCGTTGAACGTCTTCGAGATGCAGAGGAGGATGGAGTAGAGGACTTGGCCAGGCCGCCCCGCGACAGCAATGGAGCGCAGACATCTACCACAGAGCGAACTCGGGCAACTCCTGTCGCGCCGAGAGGGCAAATAGACACACCGCGCGCGCAGCCATCCGCGCAGGCCAGCACCCCCGCGCGAGATCCCAGTGCGGAGGGATTTGGTCAAGGGGTTTCTGAGGGTCAATCCAATGCTTCAACGCTTCCAGCTGCCCATCAGCCTGTCAATCCTGATTTGGTTACTGACGCGACCAGCCCTACCGCGCGCCGGGGCCCACCGTCTCGCCAATCTGTCGCGGGTTCTCTTAGGCCGTCAGCTGTTACCCTTCCCCACGAGCCACATGCCCAACCCCAAGGAGGTGAGTCTCAAGCAGCAGAATTTACGGAATCAGAGCTGTCTTACATGATAAGAGCAGTAGGCTTTGTTCCAGGTGAAGATCTGTTAGGTGGGCGAGGCAGCGAAGCTCTGGGTGATTTTGGGCACGACTTATCTGTGGATGCCATGGCCAGGGAGGCAGAAGACAGGGAGATCAGTACCGGGACTCATACCGGGAATCAGATGCAGGAGGATGTTCCCCCCGCGGCACAGATCACCGCCGAGAAGCAGCCCGAGGGTATGGATGTCATGGAGGAGCCAGGGCGAAACGTTGATAAGGGAGCAGTGGAGGAGGAGCGGGCATCGACTCCTCATGAGGTGATTCGCCACTTCCCCGCGGGCCACGTGGACGAGGTATACTATCCTCTTCTGAATTCCATTGCACTGGTCCACCCTGAAACCTTTGCCAATTTCCGGTGCCGTTCCCTGTCCACTGCTGGGTCTTTCCTCACGATGCTTCACGACACTGTTCGTGACTGGAATCAGACCTCCGTACGGGCTTTTACTCCGGCGATGCAGCAGGAACTCCAAGCCGTGAGCCTCGACCTTGTGCCGTTGGGTTTTGACCTCAGTTGGATGATCCAGCGAGGAAATCAGGTGCTGATTGGCGCCAGGAAGCGAGAGGTCCAGGAGAGGATCCGCGCGCTGACAGATAGGCTGGAATTTGCGAGGAAGCAAGTCGCTGATATCGAGGGGGAGCTTGCTGAGGCCCAGTTAGAGGATTTGGAGTTGGCTGCTGAAGTGCCCGAGGAGTTTGGTCTGGATGATTCTGTGTTTGGGGGACTGTTGCCCCCGTAGTTATTTATTCTCTTCTTTTGTCTTTTTTACACATTCGTACTTTTGTAATGGATTCCGAGACTTTTTTTTTCTTTCTCTTAATAATGCAATCCTCTGTTTTTTTTTTTAGTCATGACAGCTGTTCTCCTTTATTTTTGTCGTTTTTCATTTTGCTAACATCTTGAAACAAGCGGAAAAAGACGAACTCCATTCATTGAATGCGCAACCCAAACAATACATCTCATTCGTAACCTTCATCCAAGAAATGTCCATCCCCTTAGCGCCTCTTCGGCGCGCGTAGCCGTGCCTGCCGCGCATATGCCTGGTTTGTACACAAGGGATCATTCTGACACAGGGGCACTTAGGGCAACAGTAACTCTCTCAGGGAAAGTAAAACAGCGAGATCGTTATTTACAGAAGGGAGAGAGGATCAGTACAAAAGATAGTAAATAGATAACAAACACAGCCTTCTCGGCTTTCTTCAGGGGTAGTATCTCTTGATGAATTTAGAATTAACTGCGCCAGTCTTGTGCCCGTCACTGATGCGCGCCAGATGGTAGTACCCATTGTTGGAAGACATAATAACCTCATAGGGGCCCTCCCATCTAGGAGTGAACTTAGGCGTTTCCAGATTCCTCATCGCCGCCATAGTTGACTTCCACACCAAATCGCCTGTCGCGAAGGTGCGCGCGACCACCCCCTTGTTGTAATACTTTGCTACTGACTTCCAGTACTTTTCGTGCTCCTGCGCGGCTTTATCTCTCCTTTCCTCCAGCGCTTCTAACCCTGCCCAACTTGTTCCTTCAGTGTTTTCCACCGCAAGGATCATGCGCGCAGAAGGGACACTGAGTTCTGCAGGCAAAACTGTGTCCGCGCCGTACACCAAGCTGAAAGGACTCGCGCGGGTTGACTTTCTCTTCGAAGTTCTGTATGCCCAAAGGGCAATTGGCAAATGATCAGTCCACATCCCCCCACGCTCATCCAGTAGCTTACTAAGAATCCTTGTCAAAGTCTTGTTTGTGGCCTCCGCTTGCCCGTTGCCTTTTGGGTAATACGCGCTTGAGGTATGATGCTCCACGGAGTATTCGTCCAGCAGTCTCCCCACGTGTTTATTGAGGAATGGAGTGCCATTGTCCGACAAGACCACCTTGGGAATTCCAAACCTGCACACAATGTTCTCCTTTATGAATCGCGACACTGCTGCTCCCGTTGCCTTCCCCAAGGGTACAGCTTCAACCCACTTAGTACACATTTCAGTCACAGCCAGGATCCACCGGTGAGTGCACGAGGCAGGCGTAATTGGTTCTACCAGATCCATGGCCCATGTGTGAAAAGGGTAGGGCGCGAGGATGGCCTGGAGTTCGACGGATGGGGCATGAATCAGGTTTCCAAATTTTTGGCAGGCTTGACACCTCAAGACGTGACGCTTTGCATCTTTTCCCATGATGGGCCAATAATAGCCCAAATAAATCATCTGCTCGTGCAGTTTCCTCCATCCTTGATGCTCGTTCTCATGCAGTTTCTGCAGTACCTTCCCCGCTTCTTGCATCGTCAAACATTTCAAAGGTGACCCGTCGACTGTCCTTCGGAAGAGCAGGTTATCTTTGAGGAAGTATCTCCGAGCTGCACGAATCATCAGCGCGGACTCTCTTCTCGCTGCAGGGAGAGACCCTTCCCGCAAGAAAACGATATAAGGCTGCCTCCAATCTTCCTCTTGCCCATTAAGATACGCGGCGAAATGCTCTGGCTCAACAGCATAGAGCGAGCATCGCGCGCAGGCATCGGTTACAGCGGCTGCGTCCTTCTTCATGTCCGGCCAGTAATAACCTCGCCTTTGAATTCGTCTATACAGCGCCACCTCATTGTCTCCACAGCTGGCTTCATGGGTCTGTTCCAACCTCTCCTTAGCTTCCCTGAGGCCAACACACCGCGCGAGCCACCCCTGGGGCGCGCGATGATACAACTCTTCGTGCAGAATGACAAACTGTGACAGGTCCGCGAGTGCCATGCTGCCCTTTTCCCCTGCCAGCTGTGATCTCACAGCACTTCGCCAATCCTCAGGAGCCTCTTTTTCTTCCCCCTCCTCGATTATGGATGGCTCAAATAATTTCACAATCTCAATACATGCCCTCTCTTCTTTGAACTGCGTTTTTGCGCCCAGCGTGGCAAGGGCATCGGGGAATCTATTGTCTGATCTTGGCTTGTGAACAATACTTACTTCGGAAAAATGTTTCATCAAGCGCTGAACTGTCGTCCTGTATGGTGCGAGCGCGGGCTCCTTGAGCGCGTATATACCCTCCGTTTGTAGAATCACTAATTTCGAATCCCCCACGATTTCCAAACGGCTAATTTTCTTTTCTTTTGCGGCCAGCAGCCCTAGCACCAGCGCTTCGTACTCTGCCTCGTTGTTAGAGCAGGGAAAATTCAGCTTGTATGCGAGGTAGAGTTTTTCTCCATGATCACTTGTGAGCACAATCCCAGCACCGCCTAATCCTCCCCCAGCGCCCCGTCGAAGCTTAGGGACCAGCGCGCCTCCGCAGCACAGGTCACTAGAGCTTCGAAACCATCTCCTGGCAACGCATCCGCAAGGGGCTCGCACTGCCCACTAGGGAATTGGGCTAGCAAATCGGCCAAGGCCTGACTCTTAACCGCACGGGTGGTCACGCATGTGATATCGAACTCTGCAAGCGCCAGTAACCAGCGCACAATCCGTCCTGTGAGAGCCGACCTTGACAGTAGGTACCTGACGGGATCACACTTGGTAACGATCTGGATAGGGAAGGACAGAAAGTAGTGGCGCAACTTCTGCGCTGTAAAGACAAGGGCCAGACAATGGCGCTCTATGGGCGTGTATCGCTCTTCCGCTCCGTGTACTTGCCTGCTGATATAATAGACTGGGCGCTCTAACCCATCTATTTCTTGTACCAACAGGGCCCTGATGGATCTCGGGGTAGAAGTTAAGTATAGTATCAGTGGCTTGCCTGCCTGGGGCGCAACCATAGTCTGTGGAGATGCCAGAATCGCTTTGATTCTTTCAAGGGCTTCTTGGTGAGCAGTCGTCCAGTGAAACGGAGCTGCACCTTTGAGTAAGTCCCCAAATGGCGCCGCGATCTCCGCCAGCGCGGGAATGAATCTTCGCAGGTAAGAAATCCGGCCCAGAAAACGCTTGAGCGACTTTTGGGAATGCGGTGGAGGCATGTCCCGAATGGCTCGAATTTTTGCTTTGTCAGCATCAATCCCATGCCGATGGACGAGGAACCCAAGAAACCGACCGGCCGTAACCCCGAAAACACACTTCAACGGGTTCATTTTGAGCTGGAATTTTCTGCATCGCCTGAACACTGCCTCCAAGTCAGCCAAATGGTCCTGCTGCTTCTTGGATTTGACTACCAAGTCGTCAACATAAACTTCCACGATTCGATGGATCAAATCATGGAAAATGGCCGTCATCGCGCGCTGGTACGTCGCGCCGGCGTTCTTCAACCCAAATGGCATGACAAGATAGTAGAAATTGCCAAGTGGGGTTCGGAATGCCGTCTTCATTTCATCCTCGGGCGCCATCTTGATCTGGTTGTAACCGCTAAATCCATCCATGAAAGAGAACATTTGGTGGCCTGAGGTGGCATCTACCAGCGTGTCAATGTGAGGTAACGGAAATTCATCTTTAGGACAGGCCTTGTTGAGGTCGCGAAAATCTACGCAGACCCTAACTTGGCCATTATTCTTCTTAACAGGTACGATGTTGGCGAGCCAATCTAGGTATTGTGTCGCGCGGATGAATCCCGCTTTGCGCAGTTTTTCCACTTCTTCTTTGATTTTACCCTCCAGGTCAGGGTGGTACTTTCTTGACTGCCTTGGAATTTGGAAATATATCCAAACGATGAGTGACCATTGCGGTATCTAAACCAGGCATCTCTTCATAATGCCACGCGAACACATCAGCATTCGCTTGCAGCAGCGCAACCAACTTGGCCTTGAATTCTTCACTCAACGCCTTACTGATGAAAATGGGCCTCTTCGGCCCCACCCCATTGCTCAAATCAATCTCTTCCAGGGGCTCCTGCTGCGGTTTGGGCTCATCTTGCATGCACTCTAGGGCCGGCTCCGGCTCCGGCTCCAAAACTATCTCTTCGTCATCCGCGCGTAACACCTCGCTGGGGCCAGCGGCTTTGCAGCTGGCCGCTGCCCCGGCCCACCGTCATAAATAGTATACCACTTTTCCCCCCTCTTTCACCTTCGTGATCTTCCTGGGGGTAGTAGTGTCTGTCGCAGTCGGGCCACCCCTTCGCGCGTCGGACTCGTGTTTGATATCCTCCCATCGTGGGAGCTTTATACCCCTCGGCTTGGCAACAATCGCCTGGGAAGCTTCCCCTAACTCGGTGAAGTATACTACATCAGCGAGATGTGCCTCATGGATATCAAACGGTCTCTCTGAGGCGCGTACAGTGATCTTTCTGCCAGCCCAGATCCCCTTCAGGCATTGATGGTAGCTGGAGGGGACAACGGCATATCTGTGCATCCAGCTGCGCCCCAGGATGATGTGGTAGATGGGGTCAGCATCAATGACATGGAACTTGGTGGCCGCGCGAATAGGTCCCACCGCGAGGTCCACAACTACAAACCCCAGGTATTCTTTCTTATCACTCCAAAGCCTGTGATGGTGATGGGATTCTTGACTACACGATTCTCCGAAATTCCGATTGCCTTGAAAGTCGTCAGAGGAATGAGGTTGATAGAGGCGCCACCATTAAGGAAAGCGCGCCGCAACTCCACTCTGTTAACACTGGCAGTTACGTATAGCGGCCGATTATGAGGAAAAGGAACGCGCCGGTCAACCTCTGTGAAAGTAATGGCATTGGACTCGTCTCTGACAGTGCGCGAAACTGACCCGTCAGCTGACATGCATGCCTCTTGGTGAACCGCCACGATGTCAATGACAGCTTTCGTCATTTCGAGGCGCGCGGCCGGTGTGAAACCAAAACTGTCGAAGAAAGCCTTAAACTTCGTACTGCCCAGCAACGCCCGGACGGAAGAGTCTAGATCTGTATTGACCACAGGCGCGGGGTAGCTCGCGAAATCCTCCGTGATCTCGTGGCAGGAAGCCATGCAGATCCAGTCGTCTTGGCTTTCACCATCGCTGTACATGAAAGGGTAGCACTCAGCCCTGTTCACCTCATGATTGTGATTCGGGAAGGGCTCTTCGCGCACATCGCGCTGGCCATGCGCAGCTCATTAGCCTGCTGCTTCCGTCTGAAAATCCTCTTCAAAGTCCAGCAATCACTGGTGGGATGCCTCGTGTGGCAATGAAAAATGCAAAAATTCGGGCTCTCGCGATCGCGACGTGAGGGTTCGTGCTCTATGTCCGGCAACTTGATCTCACCGTCAGCGACCCACGCGGCAACCAAGGCCTTTACTTCTTCTAAACTGCAGGGGTAATCAGGCGCGGTCCCTTAGGCATCTCTGTCCTTGCGTTTCCCATTGCCTCCCTGCTGCTTCTGCGCAACCGTCGCGGTGGCAGCGGCAGCAGTAGTTTTTCCCTTCCAGGTATCCTTCTTGCCAGGTTTAACCACAGAGCGCAGATTGTAGGCGGATTCCAACAAAGCTGAAAAAGTAGCCAGCTTCAGGTTGATGAGGTGGATCTGAAAGTCATTAATCAAGCCGCTGATACAAATTTCAACCAGCTGGCTCTCGCTGATGGGTTCAGTACAATCGACAGCACGATCCTGGAAACGTTTGATGTAAGCGATAATGTCCTCGCCACTCGTCTGAGCTTCTTTGGTGAGGGTAATGGAAGTCACCTTTTCGCGCATCTGGAAGAACTTAGCGTAGAACTTGTTGACCATTTCCTCCCAAGTGGCAATGGAGTATGGCTCAAGGTTGACATACCAGGTGTACGCGCGCGAAGTGAGGGACTTAGAAAATTCGCGCAGGCGTAAGTTGGCATCAGCGGCATGCGCGCCCAGGGATTCGATGAAGTGAACAACATGCTCCTGCGCGCTGCCTTCCTTGCCATCGAACTTCACAAATTTGGGTGGGGTATAACCTTCTGGATAAGGCAAAGACAAGATGGCCAGCAAGTAAGGCGACTGAATATCCGGAGGCGGGAGAGACGGTAAAACAGCTTTGGCTTTCTCTTTCTGGAGGAGTGCCTGAACATCAGCCAAAGTGAGGAATGGCCCTGCGGGTGGAGTGACAACAGTCGCGGCTGGACTGCTGTGTTCGCCGGCTGGCTGGCTGCGACCACTAGAGGTCGAACCCCCGGCGACGCCGCCAACTAGAACTCCCTGCAAGGGATGGGGCTGCATGATGAGTGGCGGGGCCGCGCCGAGTCCTACAGGTAGTGTGGAGGGACTGGCCTGAGGGGCGAGGCCTGGATGCGAATCACCGTCCCCAGCCTGGATCGACTGGGGAACCTCACCATCGCGCGCGAGCCTAGGCTCGACGCTGCTAATGGCTTGCGTAAGCCCGTGCAGGGCCGCGAGTAACTGTTTCTGAGTGTCCTGCATTTGCTGCTGGCTGGCCTGGACAAGCTTAAGGGCTTGGGCAGCCGCGTCAGCGCTGGTTGTCTCAGCTGTCTCGTCAGAGACGAACTCATCGTGCTGGGAAAGCCCTTTTCCACTCATGACTGCTGAATAGACTCTTCAGCAGGATGGGCGCGCAAAAGACCAAAAACACCAGAGTCGCTTTGTTGTAGGAGTCTGTTTGCGCAAGGTAGGCGTGTGTGGAGTCTACGTGAGTGGAGAGGTGTGATTGGTCGATTGTTAAGAGAGGTGGGGAAAAGGGGAAATGATTGGTGAGGGGGGAGGAAGAAGACATGGGAGCCGAAAGGACAAAGGCGTGTCAGCGGCAGTTCTTCCCGCAGATGGATCGCGCGACACCAGTCAGAGAAGAATGTTCTTCTTTCTCGGACCAGTATCCCTCAATCTTTTCTCCAAACAGTCCGCTTCTGTCTCTATCCGTACGTATGTCCTCTGTGTGTAAAAGGGAAATGTCAGTGCGTATTTATAGGCCTCTGGGCCTGGGGGGGTCCCCCGGATGGCCCAGCCTAACTTTGACACGTGCCCTTCTTGCTCCCGAGGTCGCGAGGTGACATCAGCGCACCCCCGCGACGGACCCTCCTCTTCCTTAGCCGCCAAACCACTAGATCTTCCTCGATTCCCGTTGGAGTGAGGTCGCGACCTGCAACGATCGTATCTCTTCTGGGCCCATTGGTCCTGCCTTTGACCAGGGCGCGCTCTTACGTCTAAGCAATCTGTAGGTATCTCGGTCTTTCTCGCACTCTAGGACCCCTCTATGGTCCGCGCAGACCGGCTCCTCCTCGGGATGTCTCTCGCTGCTTGTTCGCCTTGATGAGTTCGCATTCGTTCGCGCACTGGGCCCGCGCGCAGTGGACGTGTGCGCGCTACCCCCCGCGCGCAGCAAGCATGTGCGCGCTACCTTCGCGCACGCGGGCCCTGTTGTAACAATAATCGTCTACATGCTACTCCTTTATTATTTCCACGCGTCGCATCATGAGAGGCTGACCAGAGTCTTACAATCGGTCAACGGTTGATTTATTTTGACCGTCCCTACAGCCCCAAGGTTAGATAAACTAGTTGGTTCATCTAATGGACGCCGAATGAGCTTAATTTGTTGGGCCAGCTATTGCTGGTGACTAAATCGTGAATCAATTTGAAAGAAGCTTGGTTGACTCTTTTCCAAATTGCACAGATCTATCAACAGTAATATGTATCTGTCAAGGTCCAAGAGTAGAGCTGCTTCTTCTAACAATGCTACAAAGGGGGAGTGAATAACAGACGTGACAGTTTTCTGTTGAATATCATGTAAAGACTAGTTTTTTGTAAAGCTAAAGTAGTACAAATGTTGAAGTTGTAATTTGTGTTCTTCATGGTATTAGGTAGTTGGAATTTGTTTTGGATGCATGTTGCCTGGTAGTTGAAAACATTTTGGTAACTGCAAAAAATTTTGGCAGTTTGTAATGGCATTGAGAGTTTATAATGACTTCAAATGACCATGTTTTCTTGTTAATGGTAGTAATGACAGACTTATATTTGGTTTGCAAATGGCCTTTTGTATTGGAGAGATTTTATGTTCTTATTTTTATTATTCTAGAATTAGTTCTTGAGTAATGATTTTATTTTTAGCTTTAGAAATATTATGTTTCGTTATTTGAGTTAATTCTATTTTTCTATTTATTTAGGATTCTTGGTCTACAAGAATTAAAATTTTATTTACAATTATATTATTAGAAAATATTATCTGTGCTGCCTGTTTTGCACATTTTCAATTTTCTAGTTTTGGTAGGTTTTCTTATTTTCTTGGAGATCTTAATTCCTTTCTGTTAGTGTTGGTTTCCAAGTAGGAGTAATTGTTTGTTTGGTCTTCACTCTAAGTAGTTACCTTAATGTTAGGACTCCTACTAGTATAAATAAGAGTGCAACCCTCGTAAAAAAAATTTGAAGGATTTTATCGCACAGATGAAGGTTTTTCAACTTTGCAGATACAACCAGAAATTCCCAAATTCAATGCGTATTGTCATGTTGAGAATTTTATTTATTGGTTTCGCACAAATTCTTCGAGTTCTACACAGGTATCCCTAAAGAGAAGGAGGTCAAGTATGTGACTCGTAAATTATATGGCTATGCTTCTACGAATTAGGGGATGGTGCTATGCAATGGTGTGTGCAGCATCGTGCTGCGCACCTCCGAGCCGTCGGATCGTTGGTTGTTGAGATGAGATCCAAGCCGTTGAATGCACAATTAGACAACGCGGAGGTACGCAACACCATGTTATGCACCTCACTGCACAGTACCAACTCAAAATCCTGCTTCTACATGGTGGGAGTGATTGCAAGTCAATCGAAGACGACAATTTAAACAACCAATCAGGACAATGAGTGATAGATTTCTTCAATCAAATCATGGGCAATGGGTATATCAAGAATACCAAAGAAAACTTGATGCCGACAAATAAGTTGTTAAAGAGATTTTGACTCAAGTTGATGATACGAAAATTGAAAACTTGAGGGATACATCACTCAGGTTACTAGGTTTGAATTGATCAAGCCTTGAAGGTTAACTAACCAATAAAGAAACATAATATTTCTAAAGCTAAAAATTAAATTCCTACTGAAGATCTAATTTTACAATAATAAAAATATACAAGAATGTAAAATCTTTCAGAATTTTGTCCTACATCATTAATGCTAATAATCTATGCTTGAATAGTTCGTAATGGCAATTTCTGAGTCATGACAATGGCCAATTTTTGTGTTGAATGGCTGGTACGTACCATATTTGGGCCATGACAACCCCAAAATTATTATTTTTCCTTGTGAATGGGAAATGAATGGCACGATGAATGGAAAACACATTCAACGGGACATAAAAAAGAATTTTCCATTACCTACACCATGCACTTTCATTACTACATTGCAAACACATTACATTCCATCCCATACTGGGGGATCAATCCGAAAGGAACAGACACATACCACAACCACACACCCCTATACATATCACAATTAGGGACGGTCCTGAGCTAAAACTTATATTACGGTCGCTTTAGGCCTTCCAAATTTTTTGAATTTCAAGGACCTCTCGTACGTACTTTTTTACCACTTACAATAGTCCAAAAAAAAGGCATTATTTTTAATTTTTAATTTAAGCCCCTCAAAAGTCAGGGCCGGCTCTGATCACAACCACTCATGGGCGGAGGTATATAGGGTCAAGGGGGGTCACTTGACCCCACTGACTTGGCAATTACCCATTGGACAAGTGTAATATTTTTTGGAAATTTGAGAAACTTGCCCCAGGTATTTACACTCCTACTGTATTCTTGCCCTCACTAATGTTGCAATTACCCATTGGACAAGTGTAATATTTTTAGGGAATTTGAGAAACTTGCCCCAGGTATATTAAACTCCAATGTTATTGCCCAAAGGTTAGGCAGAAATTACTCTTCATTGCCCTTTACAACTCAGGATTGCTCTCTCTCTAAGGAAAAATGAACCAATGCCCATCAATACTGTTTTGCTTCTTTGACTTTTTAGTTACCCTTTTAAATTGTGCATTGACTTGGCATACATTAATCTTATGGTTTATTTCAAACTAATGGAAAAGAAATGAAAAGAAAGGAAAGTTTTAAAAAATTTCCTCCCCTTATTTGATTTCAAAGAGCAAAGAAGAGAAACTGAAAAAATATAGTTAAGTGCACAATGAAATTTTAAACACATTTCAGTGAATTTTTTAATTACAAAGTAGAAAAAAGATTTTGTATGTTGTAACTAATTGACCCCACTGTCAAGAAATCCTGGCTCCGCCCCTGCAACCACTCACACCTAGCCAATCTGAAATGAACAAAGCCTTACTCTCTGTTTGGAACTTATGGAAAGGAAAGGAAATGAAAAGAAAATTAAAAAAAAATTCCCTTTCATTGTTCGGTAAAAAGAGAAAGAGAGAAGAAAATAAAAGTTTTAAGCTCAGTGGATAGTAAATTTTTTCTTATATTTTCCTCCCTTTTTCTTTTTCTTTACTTTCTTTTCTTTTCTATAGGTTCCAAACAGAGCCTTAGTTTTTGTTGAAAAAAATGAGCAAATTTTGCTCCCAAACACAACAGTTGCAAAGATAATCCAACTCACAGCAAGACATATCTTCATCCTCCTCTCTCCAACTTGTTCTCCTTCCTCAGTAGCCCAGGGATGATTTGAATGGACCTTCAACACATGGGGGGATCCACCCAACCAAACTCTTTGCACTCTGACCTAGATTTGTGTTGGTGGGCGAATCACTCTCTGGTTTCCGTAAAGGATGTAGAGGTTGCCGTAATGGTGGAACTGCTTCTCATTGATTGGACTCTCGTTGCTTCTCTTGGTGGAGCAACTACCACGGATGTTCATTGTGGGTTTTCAGGGTTATGGATATTTGGAGGTGGAATTGGGGGCTCTGTTCTTAAAGTGCTCCAGAGAGGAAGCCAAAAAGGAGGAAAGAATTAGGGTTAGGATATTTTCCTTCTAAATAAGCCCCTTAACGTTTGTTTTCTATCGTCTCTAGCTCATCCTTTTCCGTTTTCAATTTCACAGAAGTAGACGGCAGGGGTAAATTAACAAACAGAAGAATAGTTTGGAAGTAAAATTGAAATTTATTGAAGTTTGGGAGTTTATGAGACATTGAGTGTAAAGTATGGGGGGTATTTTGAAAATTTCCCTAAATATTTGACCATAAGATTCCGTTGAGATCTGTAGGTATCAAATAATTAGAACGAGACCCTTCATGGAATTGAGGCTTACTGTTCTTGGATTGTGATGGGCAGAGGTCGCGGGACTGAATTCCTACAAGAGAGAGAACCAAATATTACAGTCTACAGAGATGGAAGCATATCTGCGAGGCAGCAAGGTTAGCGACGACAGGGACGAGGTAGGATCCTCTGTGCCAAGAAACCCCATGCTTCTGTGTCGAGGGGTTTTCCGACAGATTTAAAACATAAGAAAAATGATGCAATCTAATAGCCGAAAAACCGCTCGGCACAGATGAACAGACATTTTCGGAACAAATGAGATGGGACCTCGACGGAGACAAAACTCGGTAGGTTTAAAGCCTTGATGTGAGACGTGAGAGAATGATCGATCGAAAGATTGGGAATGTTTTTAGGATTTTTTTTATTACCAAAGCAGAATCTATTTTATCGATTGGCACTAAAACTGATATAGCGCTATTTTATTTACAAGTACTATTGAGTATTCTCATAGCTCCCGCCCTATTAAAATGGCATCGTTTCGTGTTTCCATTTGCTACGGGACAAAGTATGTACTGTTTGCAGAGATTTTTTGCTACGGCGTTTTTTGAGACGGGGTTTTACAGTCGCGAGTGTGCTCTTTTGCGACAGAAAGTTTTCACCATGACACATTTGAATGTTTCGCGACGCACACTACAATAAAAGTTGCATCGCCCGACGTCATTTAATCGGCGTTTTCCAAAACGTCACTCGTTAGCCGACGTTTCTTCCAAAAAAGCGCCGACTTCCCTTTGTAATTTCCCTAAAATTGGTCAACGGTGTCAGAAAACCTGCTCTCCTTTTAACTTTGGAAACATAAAGCGCAGACTCCTCTCTCTCTCTCTCTCTCTCTCTCTCTCTCTCTCCCTCCTTCTAGTCGATCAGTCTCGCTCACCTTCAATCACCATCCACTCCCCCTCCCTCTCTTGCGTGGCGACCAAATCGAGGGTTTATGATCGAGATTCTTAGAACTGGCTCGTTTTGAATTCATTGATGATATCTACATCAAAACGGGAAACCCTAGGTATGAGATCGGCTTGTTTCGAGATCCTTGATCACAAATTGAGGTTTGATGGTCGAGATTCTTAGAATCATCCAACGGTTGATGAAGCGCCTTAATTCCACTAATACGAGTAGAAACCCTAACTTTCACATTGGAGGTAATCTCTAATTTCCTCTTCTCGAATCGTTTGTTTTCGTCTTAATCTCACTAATACGATATCATAAAGAAGTGACTGTGTCAACTTAAAAATTGAGGGATTTGATGCGTTTTCAGCTGTAATTATTATTCTTAAAAGTTCCAATCCTGATTAAGAAGACGAGGTAAATTAGCAAACAGAGTGAATAAAGAAGATAAGGAGCAGTTCCTTTTGGTAACTACAACGATTGGCTCGTATTCATGATGGAGTTGCTCCCAATTTGATCATAAAATTACTAGTCACTACGTAGAAATGAAAACAAATATTTGTATTGTAGTACATGCGGCTTGTTTTTCTGTTAAGTTGCCGATTGTCTTCAACTGTAAGACTATTCGAGCTTCAGGAGGTTCCAATCTATTCTCTGTCTCACTCTCTAACCAATTCTTTCAGGCAATACTTGAATCCTCGTTCGATTTGTGGTGTTTTGAGTATGTTTTTTTAAAGCCCAATTAAATTTTGTGATTTTGTTGTTTGCAGGGTGTTTTTGAAAGCCCTGAAATTCAAAGGTAAGTATAGACTCTGTTTCTTTCTCGAATTTCTAGTTTCAAATTTTGTCGAGTTTCAGATTTTGGGAGCTCTCGCTTAAGTCTAAAAGCCCTAATGTTGATCTTCAAGGTTTATTGAAGTTCCTCACTTTACCTTCTCATTGCAGGTCCAAACTCCAAAATTGGGTTTGCGGAGTTGAATGTACAAGCTGTATGTCACTTGATGTAAGTACTCTCTCTAGTCTTCGTCTTGGTCTATTTGTCTTTCAATAACATCCATCTCTCGTGTAATTTAGGGCATGAAATCAAACGGTAGTACATGGAATGGGAGCCTAAATTTGTAAATCACAAGAATTATGTACTGTACTAGTTGGGGAGCTGGATTTAAACAATACGGCTTATATTGTATATGCTTATGTTTAGTACCCATTTTTACATGAATGCAAAAATTTTGAGTAGTGGTTGGAGATAGGGATAATGAGTGGATGTTGGAATAAGGTAATAATTTTGAGTCGAAAATCTCAATCCCTAACCGAACAAGCCTCCTGATGTGTGTAATTTGCTTGTGAGGGAGCTCGAGGGGGAGTGATCATGTGTTGGTTTTTTTTTTTTAATCCAATCAGTAGCGTTGGATCAACAAATTTGTACTGTTGTTTTTTTTAATATCAGGAGCACTATGTTTAATTTGCATTATTTTGACCGAACTAGGTGTGCGCCTGTGCTTATGGGGATTGGGGGAAACAAGTGTAAGCAATTGATCTATATTTGCTTGATTTAAGATGTAATTCTAGATCGAGCGGTAGTACATCTGGTCTTGATTTAACTGCAAAAGGGATGGAGAGTTATGTTAAGTCCTATTCTAGTATTAGATGCAAAAGTGATTTATATTAATCTCTTATTTCTGCTGTGAAGCTAGCCTGACTATGAAGACCAATATCATAACTCTAAACTGTTTGTGTTATGGTGTTTTCATTGTGCAGTGATTTGTTAATATGGTGTTTTCATTATTACGTATAAGCCTAAGCTGCCGTTGAGGAAGAATGCTTACCCAGCCAGCTGCCACTGGGGACTTCGGTCTTATTAGAGAGCAGTAATGATTTTTGTTTTTTTTGGAGAGATAATGGCCTTGTTCGTTTAGCATATTTACTTTGTTTTAATTTTGTTTTTCAATCATTACCCTATATCTTTCTCTAATCATTACCATATTTCTCCAATTATTAATTTCATTTATCTCTCTATCTCTTTCCACTTATTACCCCTCTCTTCAATCATTACCCTATTTCTCTCTCCACCCACTACCAAAACAAAAATAACCAAATGTGTTAAACGAACAAGGCCAATGCAATTATAAACTTTATTTTGATTGCCAGTTCTTCGGTTTTTCTTTTTTGCTAGTACGGAGTACTATTTTAACTCTAAAAGTGTGCCCATTTGTAGAGGAATGTATTTACAGGGCAATGTAATTCAATTTGTTCTTTACGAGGCTCGGTGTCAGAGGCTTTAGTGCTTTACAGACTTTTTGTTTCATTAATATAGAATGAGTGGGCCCAATGTTAAATATAGTACAACAGAGAATCATTACAAAGCACACTGCCCCACCCCAGGAGACTTATTGATAAAGCACTGCCCCAGAAAGAGAACTACCCATTTAAAAAAAAAAAAGAGAGAGAGAACTGCCCGGCGTTTTTTAAAAGCGCCTACAAGGTAGACGACGTTTTCTGAATCGCCTGCAAGTTAAGCCGACGGCCACGTCCCCGGCGTAAAGGAATAAGCGCCGTTGAATAATAGCTGGCGGTTTTCGAGCATTTACCAGCAGTTTTTAAATGCCGGTAAATCTATCTTTTCTTGTAGTGGCAAATGTTATTAAATTGTTTTAGTGGCCACTGGATTTGCATCCAAAACATATTGGTTTAATCCAATTATTTAATTTTGGTGTCTTGTCAAAATTGCACCAAATTGATACAGTAGCATTGTCGTCGTTTAACTTTTGCACTTTAGCAAAGTAAAAAATAACTGGACAACATCACGTTGGTAACAGACTAAGACCATCCACAGTGGTATAATCGAAAGTCAATTATTTTTAAAGTTAACAGTGTTAGTGCAAAAAATGGCTCACAATGGTATAATCAAACTTAGCAACATCCTTAGAAATAATCAAATTTTGGGCTTTGAATAACCAAAACTAGCAACTTTTTTCAATAATCAATTTTTTGTGAACTCCACACCACATAAGTTAACTAGTTCCAAAATTTTTATACACGCGTGTTTCAACTGATATTTTCTTCTTCTCTTCTTCGCCTACTCTATATCTTCTTCACTTCACCCACAAACTATTTCTCTTTCTTTCCCTCCAAAAGTGAACCTCATATTTCTCGATCATCTACAATATTCAATCCATCGTCACCGGATTAAAATATTTCACTCTTCTTTCCTGTTTCTATTTTTCCCTCAAAAAAAATTCAACATAGGAGGGAACAAAGTCACCGATTTTTCCCCAAAATTAAAAGTGGAAATCAATAAATTTTGCCCAAAAAAAAAAAACGTAAGTGAAGGGAAGTGAATGGCGGAAAACAGAGGGGGAGAGATAGTGAAATTGTAGTGCACCCCTTATTTTGGTTATGGACTAAAATTGACCATTGTGAAATTCAAGATTGTTAAACTTAGCAACCTCTTAAGTGAATAATCTAAAATTGATGTGTCAACTTTTGATTATCTATTTTTGATTATACCATTGTGGATGGCCTAACAGGTGAACTTAATTGCTCTATGGAGAGGGGTAAGTCCTATTTTACAACTAACTAACTACATTCCCACATTGTACTCCTTTTGAGTTCCATTGGACCTCAACCTTTGAGAAGGACTACTGGGAAGATCATAGTGAAGAAGTCGAGACCTAACAAAAGAAGTAAACTTGAAGTGTCACAAAAGACTAGAATGAGAAACAAAATGGAATGTACAGGATTTTTAGCACATACAACCATCAAACCAGAGGACTAGACAAAAAAGCAGATGCTTCCTTAGGAATTTTTTGCTATCACGCCCTTAACGAACAGACTGAAATCACTCTTTTAACAACTTTTTGATACTAAAATAACTATTCTTCCCTTCATTTTCCATCCCAATATTGTAGATATTTGGTGCGACTAGTATCGCTTTATGTTGTTTTATCTAGCTTTTATAGCGTTATTGCACGTAAGATATGTTTTTAGTGTTTTCAGATAAACCGTGCAAATAAGGCGTGTTTTGACGCCATGGATGGCCCAAGTGCTTCCAAGTACCCAAAGACCCTGTCGGCCCCTTTAAAATATGTCTAAGTGTGAGAAAAATGACTTTCCGAAAAAGTATCGATTTTCGGAATTAAAAATGATGGTAATTGATCATTGAATTTTTCTAGGGAGGCTTAATTAATCGTCCTCAAAGCGTACTGGAATTATGATTTCGTCCTCCCAGTTTCATCGCATTACGATTTCGTCCTCTCACTATGTTTTATACCGCTTATGCCCTTGTAGTCCTGGCGTATCTATTATATATTATCTACATATATAGCTCCGAAATTTGGGATGAATTCATAATCAAATTCGTCCTCCTTGATTCCCGTTGCCTCCAATTGCGTCGTGTCCCACGATTTCCGTTCAATCCCGAAAATTTTGGATCCCAAGATTATCACCCAACAATCCCATAAATTTCAGCAAAATCATTAAACAACATCCCCCACTCCTAAATCCCATTTTCAGATTTGCAAGTTTTGGAGAGAGCGGCATCTCCGACCGCCATGAACGGGATCAACTGGAGTGGATCGGTGCTCCACCTCCTCCGCCAGGAACGGGAGTGGATCGGTGCTCCACCTCCTCTACCATGAACGGGATCAACTCGTCGTCCTCCATCTTGCCGTCCTACATCCTCCCTCATCGCCATCGATTTCGCCGGAGCAAATCTTCAAGATGTAGTCTTCGAGGTTCTTAGCGAGATCGACAGCCCAGTTGGTTTCCAATTCACAAAAGAATCGCTCCCAGCTGTTGCTAGCTTCTCCTAGCCCATCCCGCCGCCGTCCTCCATCGCCATTCCACAGAGATTACGAAAAAGTTGGTATTCATGGTTTATCAACCATGAATCGGCAAATGAATATTCATGTTTTTTTTTCTCATCTTGTTCTTTGATTTTTTTTTTTTTGATTTATGGCTTGTTTGGGTATTCATACCATGATTATTAATGAAAGTTTCCATGACGATACACAGATTGAATGGTTTTTGGTTTATGCTTGGTTTGGATATTCATGGTTAATAAACCATGAATCAGTTGAGCTTCTCCAACCAGACATTTTTACATGTATTGATCATGATAAGTTGACCATATTTCATGGTTTATTAACCATGAATCGGCGAATGAATATTCACGTTTTTTTTCCCATCTTGTTCTTTGATTTTATTTTGATTTATGGCTTGTTTGGGTATTCATACCATGATTATTAATGAAAGTTTCCATGACGATACACAGATTGAATGGTTTTTGGTTTATGCTTGGTTTGGATATTCATGGTTAATAAACCATGAATCAGTTTGGATATTCATGGTTAATAAACCATGACCGTAGAGAGGGGCTGACGACAACAAGATCGGTTGATGCTCTGTCCATTCCATCCACATGGTCGTCACAATTGACTGATTCGTGGGTCCGAGCGATGGGTGGCGGCGGCGATCAACATACGGCGGTGGGTAACTTGCGGCTGTTGGTAGATGAATGAGGGCAAATGGGGGGGGGTTTCAGATTAGATTAGGAATGGGGGATTGGGATCAGTTTTTGGCGTGCATTTCTTGTGGCTATAATTATGGGAATATGTTGTGTTAATTATGGATAACCATGAAAAGGGAAACAAATGCATAGAAAGGACTGAAGGTCTCATAGTGTGTATCGAATCCCTTTAATTTAGGAGTCAAGAAGGTTTGAATCCCTTTAATTTAGAAATCAAACAAGCAAAGGGGTAACAATGGTATTTCACACACTAAGAGGATGAAAACATAAGCATAAAAAAAGGGGGGGATGAATTTTTACATGGCATGGATAAAGGGGATGAATATTTAAATATTCCATTTTTCTAAGAGTAACTACAAAGTTTCAAGGTTTTATTTGAAGAACAAGGTCATGTTTTAAGTCATTTCCTCCTGAGAAAAATGTATAGTTTTCTATTTTGTACTAAAAGTAGGGGTTAGCATTTTGATATAATTGGAATCTTGAAATTCTGGTAATGCCATTGTTTTCAAATTGGGGGGGGGGGGGGGGGTGGTACTTTTTTATTTTCATTAAATAAATTAAAGTAAAGAAAAGGTAAAAAAATGTTTAAAATGTGGTCTTTACTTAAGTTTAGGGAATGAAAATAAGATGTTGTGGAGCTGTGGAAGCTGCCTGCTGAAGCTGAAGGCAAAATTGGAATTAGCAGTGTGGTATCTGTCACGCCCTGGATTTTTAACATAATAATAATAGCATTTTCAATAAAGGACCATCGCAATACTACATCGTAATACCCCAAAATGTTCCCCATAATCCATCCGAGAGGAAATCAAGTTTAAGTGGAGTTACAATATTGGCACCTCGGCCCAATTTCCAGAATTAGTCAAAAGACGATAAGTTTAGCGATTACATGATTTCCAAAGTCAAAAAGAGTTCAAATGAAGTTACAATTTTATCTTTTCAAAAGGGAGTATACAAAAAATGCTAGAATAACTCCTCGATGTAGGCTTCCAAAAGATATGATGTCAAACAAGCACTCCATGCACTCCGAAATCAAGACCCTTACGGTGTGTCTGAAATTGATGATAGATTGAGCTACACTAACCCAGTAGAAATCACTATACTCAAGCTATCAGTAAATGAGATGATCAATGCACCGAGAGGAACATAAGCAACAACAAGATTTCCATATGATCGACAATAAGGACATGAGGCTTGAAAACCAACTCCATTCAACTACAAGTAGCTTAATGACTTCCAAAGTCCTCCACATTCGATAAGTTATGTGTTTAAATCACATCTCTGGGCATTCGGGACCCCGTGCGTCCCACATTCATTCTGGCATCACACCCTTTGGTGGATCCGTGGCTTTCTTGTGCACTACCGGGCATTCGGGATCCCGTGCGTCCCATGTTTATTCCGGCATCACACCCATCGGTGGATCCGTGGCCTTCTTGTGCACATCCGGGCATTCGGGATCCCGTGCATCCCATTTCCGGCATCGCACCCATCGATGGATTCATGGCTTTCTTTGTATTGTTCCTTCGTACTCATTCATGTTAACCACTTCTCAATCGATTGTTAATAGCCTCAAGTTCGCCATATATCAACTTACACATACACTCACACATTACCAATCCACATACAAGTACATGGCGTTCCCAAGGTCACATCCTTTCATTCATCATCACACAAAGTATAACAAACTCATAAACACGTCCCCTTATACATAAATAAATACGTTAAGCTCATGTTACTCCTCTAAGTCCATCACGATATCCCACGTCATGCATCGAACCCACTAATGACTTACGACGCACCACCCATTAGGTTCTACACTAAAACTTCCATAGAACAAGCACCAAGGAAGTTTGAAAGATCAACAAGGCAAATGAGGAGGATACGAATTACTCCACTTAGGCTATTTGACAGGCCCTTATCAACCAACCATGCACCCTACGATATACTTTGAGGCCTGTGATATTCAATAACTACTCCATAATACGTTTCTCAATTCACCAACTATCCCATCATGCTATAGCGCTTGACAAGTCTATATCGATCATCGAGACATGCCAAATATGTTCTCCAAGTCAATCTAAAGCAAGAACGACCAACGAACACCAAATGCATTAAGTTTAACATGTTCTTATCTTCCAACGACGGCCAAAAGAATTTGAGAGATCAACGAACCATTCAAGGTACCAATAAGTGATCCAAAGATGTTTAAAGAGTGCTAGAGGTGATCGGGTTTCAAATGAGCACGAAACGAGCAAAATGTGTCAAAACTGCCCAGAAATCAAAGGGGTATTGATACCCTTGATGGAGGTATCAATACCTGGCCAGAATCTGGTCCAGAGGAGAGTGGGGTATTGACCACGAAGTTTTTCTGCAGATTTTCAGCCTTTCAACAAGGAAATCCCAACAACAAACAACGAACCAAGCACGATCAAGGCACATAATCAGCCCATAAACACATAGAGCGAGTAAGAAATCCCTACCTCAAGTGGTTTGAACGAAACCCAAGCGATTGATCGAAGTCCAAGCGAGCCCTAGACCTCCAAAGCTCCAAAATTGACCAAGAACTTCCCTCCAAGCTTGACCCACGAAATTTCGAGCTCGAGAATGCGATTGGAAGGCCGAAGGGTGGTTGATCTTTGAGGTTCTTGTGGTCTTGGAGGAGTTTTGAGTGAGAGGAGAGGAGAGAGAAAGAGAGCCGAGAGAGGGGGAGAGGTCGAGAGTTAGAGAGAGAGAGTGGGATTGGGGATTTTTAATCCCCGACACCCCCCCCACATACATATGTACTAGGATACACACACACTAATCACACTTGCACCCCCTCCACTTTCAATCCTTATCTTTCAAGCCCCAAATCAAATAAATCCAACAAAATTTATATTTGTCCAATATTCTAATATTAATAAAATCTTTAAACAATTTCCAAAAATACGGGTCTCTACAGTATCGATACAACATTAAGGATGTATCGATAATACTAGTTTACCAGACAAGGCAGAGATTGTTTCATCGATACTTATTAAGGGCATATCGATACTAGAGCGTTACGGAGAATGGTCAAGCAAGCTTAGCTTCGTGGTATCGATACTACCCATAATAAGTATCGATACCATGGGCTTTCGGCCAAATATTTGTTATTTTTTGGACTTTCCACTTATGGAATACTTACTACTTATAGTCTTACAATATGTTTGTAGGATATTTGTTGGGAGAGAAACTGAGTTGTATAAATACTCTTCTCTCCCACTTTATCTCATTATCTACTTTATGCTTTAGTTTAGTTCTCTCTAGGATAAATCTACATTGTTGTTCAAGCTTTTTATTTTGTATTTTCTTAAAGAACACCTTAAGGTACTTGCTTTACATTATTTTGTCATTTATTAAAGTTGTTCATATGGATTAGATTCTCCTTAATATCAAGTTTATTTTTGTTTTCTGCGGTTAAGTAACATGTCTCACTTTCATCCTATGTTGTTCTTTAACTATGAGTGAGTAGTCTTTTGGCTAAGTCTTGGGCTAATCTATCTTAATGATTTAGGTTGTTGTTTGGTTCTTGAACTCTCGGGCTTAAAGCATGGTTTATGAAATTGGATTAACCTAGCCATTTTTTGTCTAAACTAGGGGTGTTAACTTCTTGGCATGCCGTTTAGTCAAGCGGTCTTGGCATCGGTATGCCTAGAGCTCGTGGCCGCCTACGTGTTTGATTCATTAGTAAAACAAGTTGGTTTGATTCTGATAAATCACATCTTTTGATAAACGTAGTCTTTAAAGCTAATTCTTTCGAGTGTGAGCGCGCAGTCGTGACTCTCGCTTGAGTTATAATCGAGAACCGATAATGGCCTAAGTTACGGGACGGATGATCCCCAGACTTACCTCTTTAGTTCATTAAACTCTTTTCTAGTCTTTTTGCCTTAGTATTTCCACTTTCAAAGTAAAACCAAAAGTTGGCCGTCTAAACGCTGCAAACCCATAAAACCTACAATCCGAACAAGCTATTACCGATTCCCTATGGGTACGATCCCGGACTTTCCGGTTATTATGCTATCGACGACCTAGCCCTACGCTTGGGGTATTGCAATCTTATTTGAAGGCAAGGTTATTGGCTAAGCAACTTGCTCTTTGACGCATTCATCTCAAATAAATTTAGTTCGAACCCATACCAACTGATATTCAATCAATCAACTAAGGCTAGCTCATTTGGGCATATTCTCCACCTGATCTATAAGGTAAAAGATCTTGATGATAAATGGAAGAGAAAATTTTAAAATGACTCTTGAACTTTCACCGAAATGTCTCATAAACACCTAAACTTTATTTTATTTCTCCATGGGACTTGCTCTTAGACGCATTCATATCAAATAAATTTAGTCTGAACCCATACCAACTGATATTCAATCAATCAACTGAGGCTAGCTCATTTGGGCATATATTCTCCACCTGATCTATAAGATAAAAGATCTTGATGATAAATGTAAGGGAAAATTTTAATATGACTCGTGAACTTTCATCCAAATGTCTCATAAACATCTAAACTTTATTTTATTTCAATTAAACACCTATTACTTACAAAATTTTCTAATTTAGACACGTGCTGTTATATTTTGTCCATTTTCTGACAAAATATGATGGCGTGGCATTTTTATCCTATTAAGTGCCTCAATCGCACATGATAGGAAGTCCAAAAGATGCACACAATGAAAACCCATCCCTTTCTCCACAATCTCCTCTGCTCACATTCACTTTTTGTCGTGCCGCTGAGACCACCTCTCGACGCCTCTCCTCCACCGCCATCCCCCCTCCTCTCAGCGGAGCCTCCATCTCCGTTCGCCAGCTCTTAAGCAACCAAATGCTGCGTTATCGTCTGACTTGCGCGAAAGAAGAAGCAAAGAGTCGGATTCCAATGTGAAGAAAAAGCCGGAACGGTGGGTGGTTGACTTGGAAACTGGCCCCTTTTATTTTATTTGTGTTTTCGCAGACTTGGACCCTAACCAATTAACCTCAATCGACTCTGTCCAGTTTCATGGGTGGTTGGTGCTCAAGTAGGGGAGGTCCCAACGGTCCTTCATTGGGTACATCATGTCACAAACGGCATCGTTGAAACAAAGCCCCAGTCCCATCTTGAAACAAACCTAAGTCACGCCCCTCATCTGAAACCAGATCTCCTTCTTCCCCCAATCAAACAGTAAAACTATGGTGGCTGTCACCGCACCACTTCCTCGCCTCCTCCACATCCATAAATGGCGCCTCTTCCACCAACACCAATGCTTTGTTCTCTTCCTAACTCAAAAAGAATTTTTCAAAAAATTCCCCTTAGATTTCTCCTAAATTCCCCCTACTTTCAACATTTCTCTCTCTATCTCTCTCTACTTATTACCCCTACTGTTTTTCAAAAAAAATTTCAAAAATCAAACCAAACACAACATTAATCCTTGGCAACAAGTGGTGAAATCCATTACTTCTCAACCCGATAAGGTTCACCATTTCGTCAAATAGTAGTAGATAAGTTTGTTTGTTCATGCGATCCGAGTTTGAATGATTATGATTTTGTGATTGGGAAAATTTGTGGCTGAGATTTTGGATTTGGGTTTTTGTTTCTTGATGGGTTTTTGCTCTTGGATTGGTATTTTTGGAGTGATTATTGGATGAGGCTTGCTAGAATATTTTTGGGTGAAATTTCTAGCATGAATACCGATGAATAACCAAATTTTTGGACTTGGTCTGGCCCAATTTTATTTGAAAATTTGTTGGAAGAGGGAGGTGGGGGAGGGGGAGAGGATGAGGGTGGATGACGTGGTGGGAGAAAAGAATGGGGCTTTGATTCTCCACATTTTTTGGGCTATTGTTGTGTGCCAAAGCGGCACTTAGCAGAGAAAAATATCACACGTCATCACATTTTTATCTTTTAACAAATTGGACGGGATGTGACGACAGTGGTTTAAATTGAGAAATTTTGTATAAGGGCCCGTTCCGGAAACCTTCTTAAAAAATAAGTACTTATTTCTCAAACTTCTTATTCCACCTTCTTATTTTTCCCAAACAAAAAGTTTATTTCACATTTTCAAACTCAAATATAACATAAAAGAAAAAAAAAAATTTTTTTTTTGCACCGTATTAAAGATCTCAATGAGATCTATCAAACAAGATCCATAGTGATAGAAAAATTATTTGCGTAAACAGGTTTTTTGGAATTACCTATACAAAAAATAAGACTGGAACCTATATAATTGGCGCCGACGGACGAACATCGTCGTAACCATCTCCGACATCTGGACGGCCGATCAGAGCCGTCAAAATTCTAAAAAAAACCAAGGGGGCCTTAGCGGGAATCAATGGCATCCGAGGTGTGTAGGATGCGTGATCCGAGCACCCTTTTTCGGTGTACTTATCAAATATCATACGTACACGAAAAATGGGTGCTCGGATCAAGCATCCTACACACCTCGGATGCCGTTGATTCTCGCGTGAGCCCCCTCGGTTTTTTTTTTTAGAATTTTTGAACGGCTCGGATCGGCCTTCCGGTGACCGGAGACGGCCCGGCGCGGCCGCCGGTACGATTTCCCTCCCCGGCGCCAATTGGAACCCATAAAATTCTTGGGGAAATAAGTGGCAACTTCTTATTTTTGTGGAACAATGCTTATTATTGGACAAAAAAGAATAGTTTCTTTCCGTTCTGGAACACACTCTAATACAACTGTTTAATAAAAATAAAGTAAAGTATAGAGGTTGTGTTTGTTTGCTATTTTAGTTTTGTTTTTAAATCATTACTCTATTTCTTTTTTCAATTATTACTCTATTTCTTCAATTATTACTTTGTCATCCCTCCTTGTTTTTCTCTACTTATTACCTCTTTTTCCAATCATTATCCTATTTCTCTCTCCACACACTGCTAAAACTAAAATAAAATAAAATGTCAACCAAACAAAGCCATTCACTATGTTCGGTAGCCATTTTAGTTTTAGTTTTGTTCATTCACTATGTTCGGTAGTCATTTTAGTTTTTGTTTTATTTTATTTTCCAATTATTACACTATATCTCTAATTATTAATTTCATTTCTCCCTCTATCTCTCCAATTATTACCTCTCCCTCCGATCATTACCCTATCTTCATTTTGAATATTTTTTTTGTCAAAATGTGAATCCGGAATGCACTTAAAAAGGGGTTAAACTGACCGGACCAGTCAATTTTCATAGAGAATCCAGCGGATCCCGATTCAGGCGTTTCCTTGCACGAAAGTTCAAAGAAGTAAGAACGCAAGATCCCGATTCTGGCGTTTCCTGTATGTGTCCGAACTTCACTAGTCTGTGCACGGCGAGGAGAATTCCGAATGAGTAGATTACTAGTAACAGTTAAATCTGGGGTTCCAGTGTTTGTTGCTTTGATTTGATTTTGAAGAAGAAGATGATGGGGATGCTATGCGACGACGTGGTGATGATAAGGGAAGCGGAGAGGGAAGGAGATGGGGCAGCAAGTGTGATAACAGTGAATTGCCCAGACAAGACTGGGTTGGGTTGTGATCTCTGCCGCCTCATCCTTTTCTTCGGTTTGACCATTGTTAGAGTTGGTAACCCACCCAAAATTCTCCTACTTTCTTCAATCTGCACTACGTGTTTATTTGTTTTCTCTCTGTTTTGGTAATTAAATCATGGGTATTTGCGTTTTTATTTTGTGATATTATACTTACTTTGGTGCTCAACGTGTTTCCAAGGTTGGGAAATCGAGATATCTCTCTGTGTTTTGTGAACCAAGACATGGGGATTGAAATTTGTGTTATTTTTTCACATAATTTGGTGCTCAATAAGTTTCCCTGTAGAAGATGCTGTTGGTACCCAAGAGGGGGGTGAATTGGGTATCTCAAATATAATACGGAATTTAAAAACTAATTGCTGCAGTAGAATTGAGCTGACTCAAAATAGTAAGCCACACAGTAACGGAACAAGCTCAAAACATAAAAGACGACAAAGGCAGAGCATTAAAGAATAGATTTATGGAGTTTAATAAGTGAAACTAATTAGCTAATTATGCAAGGTATACCACAGTTCTGTTTCCAAACAAATATCAGTTCATACATGCAATATAGATATGCAAAAACGGAAAGTAAAGAGAGTAGGGAAGAGAGAATCGAACGCAACGATTTATAGTGATTCGGTCCGTAACTTCACAGCCTAGTCCACTCCCCAAGTGTCCAACTCAGGATTTGCTGCACTATCTCCAATAGTTACAATCCTTCTAGCTTCACGGGTGCTAGACAACCTTTACAACAAGCAATCTATCCCCAATCGCTCCGACTAATTTTGACTCCGGTGCTAGTCACACCTAACCCAACTAGTTTTGACTCCAGTGCTAGTAACACCTAACTCTCAAGTGATTTTCTCTCCAAAACCACTCACAAAAAGATAAACACTCACAAGAGTAAGAACAAGGGTGTATAATCCCCTTTACAATGAAGATCAAAATAAGAACTCTCTCACACACAAGTGTATAGATATCAAGATGAAGAGTTGAGTTGATTAATCGATTTGCAAGTGATAGCTCACAAGTATTTTCTTCAAAACTTCTGTCACTTTTCTTCATCTCTCTTTCTTCTATTTAAGCTTGGAGTGAATGATATGATTCAAGGAGGCTCCACTAGCCGTTGGAGCAAATACTGCCACCAATAAATCTTCCATTTGATTGTTTCCTTTCTTCAACGTTGAAACCAAAATTCCACTTCCTCAATGAATCCACAACTAGCCGTTAGAAACCATTTAGGTAGTCATATTCCAATTGAGAAGTTCCATAAAATCATGCAACCAATAATTCCATCCATTTGTATCAATCTCTAGCCAATTAAGTTAGGAGAAGATTTGTCTTTAATCTTCCTCCTTTCAGTTTATCTTAGCTATTGAAGATAGTGATTTGGTGTATCAATGTTTCCAGTGTACTTCAACCAAATCCTACAAAATAAATATGAATTCAAATAAGTACCAAATATCACAATATTAATTATATTTCAATTCCAATATGTTTTGTTATCATCAAAATCAATAAGGTATTCTATAGAAACCTTTGGGCTAACAATCTCCCCCTTTTTGATGATGACAAACCATTAATGATTTTATTCAGATAAATTCAGAGATATAATTATAACGAAAGAATAAAGATACTCCCCCTGAATTTATGCATCCTTTGCTTGAGCTTTTTCTCCCCCTCTAGCTTTAACAATATTTCTCCCCCTTTGTCATCAACAAAAAATATGAGACTCTTTGTTCATGATACTCCACAAATCATCATAGTCATAGGGATTAAAACACCCTTCAGCTTGCATTCATAGATCGCATAGCAGATCAACCCGGCCAGTGAGTTGTACGAGTTAATCCACATCATTTAAGCCATCTTTGTAACATTACAACTTCAAGCTTAACAATTCATAAGCTGTCTCCACTGTAAAGACTTGTTAAAGATATAAGCACGTTAACATATGAAGTAAATTTAATAAGGATTAATCATGCCATGATACTGTAAAACATTTAGAGAACTTATTTGGAGAAGATATTTTCGCCAAAGTTTTGAACAAGTTAAAAAAACTTTTCAATTAGCAAGAGTAAATAAACTATAGCTAACTCATCAAAAACAGTACCTTCAAATTGATTAGAATCTTGGCCAACTAAAACTAACAATTAATACTCATACCATACGAATCTGAGTTGACTCTACCAATCTGTTTGAGCTTACTCCATCGCAGTAACTCATCTTTTTCGCTGTCTAGAAACCATCTTTAAACATTCACCTTTGAGCGTACGTCAATCTACAAAAATAAATCATATGTAGTTCTTTGGTACCCATAATTGCTTGGGTCCGTGAAGGTTAGTAACAAGATGCTTAGGAACCCATATCTTTTTCGTTCCAACACTTATATTTTTATGAATAAGACAAGAATATGATAAATGACCATTCATTCCACAATAGTTGCAAGAAGTGTAAGAATGACTAGAAGAAGTTAATTTTACAAAGAAATTTCGATAAAACTTTTGCTTTTTGGTGGGATTAAAACCGATGCCCGCTTTGTCAAAAACACATCTTTGTTTTCCAAAAAGTATATCCAAATTTTCTTTTCCTTGAACAAACTTAGAAAGAGATGTTTTCAAATCCTCAACTTCTTTTATTAAAGCATCATTTTCAAGTCTCAAATTATTTTCAGGTATCAACTCATTTACAATTTCTTTTAAAGAAGAGACTTGTTCAATTTTTTCTTTTAAAGAATCATTCTCATTTTTCAAAAATTCATTTTCAGCTAGGAGCGAAGAATTAGCCTTTTTGAGAGAACTATTTTTGGAACTCAACTTTTTAAACTTAGAATGCAATTCTTCAAAAGCATCTAATAGTTCATCATAAGTAAATTGCTGATCATCAGAATTATCACTAGAGTATACCTCTTCCTCATCATGTGCCATCAAGTAGAGGTTAGCAACCTCTTGGTCACTGTTTTCTTCAGAACTACTCAGATCAATTTCTTTCAATGCTGCAACCATTGCTCTTCCTTTTGCCTTTTTCATTGACCTCTTGATTTCAGGACATTGTGATTTCAAATGGCCCGGCCTCTTACACTCATAGCATATGATCTCAGTACTTTTCTTGCTATTCTCTCCTTTTGAACCATCTTTTTCTAAAGTTCTTTTTGCCCTTCGTATTTTTCTTTTCATGGACTTTTTGAGTTTTCTTGTGATTACCTCAAGATCTTCGTCACGGCTTGATTCAGAGTCATATCCACTTTCATTTGATGCGCTCGAAGTAGAAATTTTAAAAGCGAGGTCCTTTTTCTTTCGGCTTCCACTATCTTCAAAATTCATTTGGATTTCATGAGTCATAAGAGAACCCAAAAGCTCATCCAAACTGTAATTTGTGAGATCTTTTTTGGCCTCAATTATTGCCGTCACTTTTGGCTCCCATTGCTTTGGTAATGACCTGAGAATCTTTCTCACAAGATCAACATTAGAGTAAGCCTTTCCAAGAGATTTCAAGCCATTAATAATATCAGTAAAGCGTGTAAACATGTCAGAGATGGATTCATCAGGCTGCATTTTAAACAATTCATACTTATGAACAAGCATGTCATATTCTTTTACCTGACTTGTACCTTCATGCGTAACTTCTAACTTATCCCAAATTTCTTTTGCCGATTCACATGCAGAAACTCTATTAAACTCGTTAGGATCTAAAGCACAATATAAAAGCTTCATAGCCTTAGCATTCAATTCAATTCCTTTAACATCATTCGCATCCCATTCTTTTTCCTCTTTAGAAACTACTACTCCATTAACTGTTTTGGTAGGACGGTGCGGCCCATCAACAATAACTTTCCACAACTTGTAGTCAGTTTGAATATAAATACGCATTCTAGCCTTCCAATAATTGTAGTTAGACCCGCTAAATAAAGGAGGTCTATTGCTCGATTGGCCCTCGGGAAGGAAGGTGCCATAAGGGGTTGCCATAGATCTTACCCTAAGACGATTAAGCGAAAAATAATTAGAGCCCTGCTCTGATACCAATTGTTGGTCCAAATAGCAACCCAAGAGGGGGGTGAATTGGGTATCTCAAATATAATACGGAATTTAAAAACTAATTGCTGCAGTAGAATTAAGCTGACTCAAAATAGTAAGCCACACAGTAACGGAGCAAGCTCAAAACATAAAAGACGGCAAAGGCAGAGCATTAAAGAATAGATTTATGGAGTTTAATAAGTGAAACTAATTAGCTAATTATGCAAGGTATACCACAGTTCTGTTTTCAAACAAATATTAGTTCATACATGCAATATAGATATGCAAAAACAGAAAGTAAAGAGAGTAGGGAAGAGAGAATCGAACGCAACGATTTATAGTGGTTCGGTCCGCAACTTCACGGCCTAGTCCACTCCCCAAGTGTCCAACTCAGGATTTGCTGCACTATCTCCAATAGTTACAATCCTTCTAGCTTCACGGGTGCTAGACAACCTTTACAACGAGCAATACTGTTGGTCGCGGGCCAGCATCCTGCCCACGCGGGTCGAACAGTGGCGCTTGGGGCCTGCTACGCTATGGTATAAGGAAAGAGAGTTGCGCTCTTACCACTACCTGCAGGTTTTGGTAAGATGGTAAGCGCTTGATCCTACAAGTGGTATCAGAGCTAAGGTCTCGGGTTCGACTCTCCTGGATGGCATGCTGCTTGCGGGCAGGTGCTGGGGAGGGGGACTATTGGTCGCGGGCCAGCATCCTGCCCACGCGGGTCGAACCGTGGCGCTTGGGGCCGGCTACGCAATGGTATAAGGAAAGAGAGTTGCGCCTTTACCACTACCTGCGGGTTTTGGTAAGATGGTAAGCGCTTGATCCTACAGATGCTACCGGCACGGATCAAAGTGCACAGATTACAGTTGTCTAAACATGATGAAACCGTCTTCGTTTGTTTGGACCTATATATATGGACCCACGTCCATCATCTGGACAGAATTATGCACTTTCATCATCTGGAATTTGTTTAGTTGCTGGTTTTGCATAACATGTTTTCAAAGACTTTAATGACAAAGAAATCATTTTCAGTTTAGAAAATACAATATTTCTTAAAGATTTCTAGAAAACTTGTTTCGATAAATACAACCAAGACATTTGTTAGTTGGCACTATAATCCATGCCAAGGACTACAGGACCTGTGCTACACATCTCTCTGACTTTGGTGCTTCTTGGGAAACTGATAGCTGTCTTGATAGTTTTCTTTACGTGTTTCCTTCAATTGTGTGGTGTAGATGTGTCTACGGATGGGAAGTGGTGCTACATTGTATTCTGGGTCATCGGAAAACCGACTACTAGATGGGGTTTACTGAAGAAGAGACTAATTGGGGTATGCCCTTCTTGTTCTTCAGCATCTGGGATTTCGTTTTACCGATCCGAATTGCAGTCTCCCAAGCCTCCTGATGTTTTCCTCTTGAAACTGTGTTGCTATGACAGAAGAGGCCTTCTCCATGGTAATTTCTCCAGGGCTCGTATCCGCTTCTATTATGCTCTACTTCGAGGAATTTTCTTGTGAATTGCTTCATTCAATATTTTTCTTTGAACATTCAGCTATATTCCACTACATGGTGTTCATGCCAGTCTTGGATATTTTTTTCGTTTTGATATTTTAGCTGCTAGCTAGTGTTTTTGATGTGATGAATTTGTTTATTGGCGTATGTTCTATTTGGATTTTTAATGTGGCGATATCTTTGACCCTAATCTTCTTTATTTTCTGTTTGATTACCTAGAAGCAGAGGAGAGATAAGAAAACTCGATTTTGTCTTAAGCCCTCAAGTTTCGAGGCTTTCTTAGGCATTTTTAGTTACAAGCATTGCAGAATTGCACTTCTTCCTATTTCTTTAAAGCTAATTAGGGATATTATTGTATCTGATTGTTTGGCCCTTTTCTATGTTGTTTACATGCTACTTGAATTTTCAGATTCTAGTGTGATTTCAGTAATTTATTCCTGAATTGTGGGGAACATTTTGGACAGATGTGACCGTGGTTCTTTGCGAGCTTGAGCTTACGATAAAGAGAGAAGGTATCTACCACCCCAGATGGTAGAGTGATGGACTTATTCTTCGTCACGGACACCAGGTTTTACATTCTTGGCAACCTCGAATTCCAAGTTATTATGATCACATTGCATATCATTTGTAGTATTCTGTGAGCGGTCTTTGCGAAATTTTGTCACTAAGATGACTAGAAACAATGAGATAGGGACCATAGGGTGGTTTTGATTTCGAACTATGGTCATTTAAGGAGTATTGAGTTAATGGATAATGGTTCATGAAGATGATTTACATACTATAGGTTTCCTTTTTATGTTTCTATTTTTTCGGTTAGGTGATGTCCCGTTTGATCAGAATTGTCGATCTTGGAGCATCTTCACTTCTAATCTTCATTATTGCTTTGCCTAACTACAGTGTCGAAAATCCAAAAATGGGGAATTTGCTCTATTGGTGCAAATACCATTTTGGCAGAACTGCCTTTCACCTACAATAATGAGTTGATCTGGCCATTTTGCCAAAGCCAAACTTGATGCCAGATGTTGCAAAAAAAATGGTTTTGGCAATTTTTTTGCCATGGTAATGACAAGTCCAGTGGAAATGCTCTTAGGAGGAGAGACTCTGTTTATTGTGCAATGCTACGTATTCGAAGTTCTGATAAAACCCTGCATTCTTTAGTATATGATTCCTTGACTGTTTTGAACTTATTTTCTCATTGACAGGGAACTTCTGCATACAAATATAAGACAGGAGGATACGTGTGACTGTCTAAAATCTGTTTTAGGGGATGTTATGATTAGTTGTGCAATACAGATTGTTGGCCCTGAAATTTCTGCATTCTCACAAGGGCATTCCTTTCTTCCTCCTGCTATCACGGAAGACCATTTTGATGATGAACGCATAAGTGGATCTCATACCTCAAACAATGTATCTGTCACATTGGATAACTCTCTGAGTCCTGCTCACACGCTTGTCCAAATTGTTTGTCTAGATCACAAAGGTCTCCTCTATGACATAATGAGAACTTTGAAGGATTACAACATCCAGGTAGGTAATTCTGGTTATCAGATTTGATGGAAATAATTGGTGTTAAGCTCCTGTGTAAAATGACCAGGGTCTAGCCAAATTGGCCACCATTTCACACACTCAACTTGTCGTTATTTCCTGCCAAATGCAGGGTTTTTTTTAACTTTCTCCCTCATTACGAGGGCTCTTTCTTTTTTTGTACTTGCGGTTCTTGGCTGTATTAATTGTGTGCGTTGGAATATATGCTGGACTTTCTTCTATGGTTGATTGTACACTTTGATGTATTTCTCAAGATGTTTCGTTAATAATCTCCCACCGTGGGAATAATATATCCTTTGTGGTATGTTGCCAAAGTCTCATGCTTCCTTTTCCAAGTCCGTTTTGAGGGCGGATTCATTACAAAAATTGGTGGATATCTGCATCTCCTTGAAAACTTTATAGGCTCTTGAGCGTGGAGGGATGTTTTTATGGTAAGGAGCCTAATGGATTTTAGGACTTGGGACCTCAAGATGATAGTTTTGCTAATGTACGTGGCATTCACGGTGCAGATAAATCCTAATTTCTTTCCGGGCAAACGTTACTTTATAAGTTTTGGTGCTATATTACCACAAACATGCAATGACTGTAAATTCATCTGTATTCTAAACGCTAGTCTCTCATCATGTGCACAGATTTCTTATGGGCGAGGCACAATGAAACAAAAAAGAAAGTGTGAAGTGGACTTATTTATCATGCAATCAGATGGGAAGAAGATAGTTGACCCTACCAAGCAAAGTGCCTTATGCTCTCGTATTCAAATGGAGCTACTTCGTCCTCTTAGAGTAGCTTTGGTGAGCCGGGGGCCTGATACGGAACTTCTAGTAGCAAATCCTGTGGAACTATCTGGCAAAGGTCGGCCTCTTGTTTTCTACGACATTACCCTTGCTCTCAAAATGCTCAACACTGGCATATTCTCGGTAATTCCTGATTGCCCTAGTATATAGTTTGTTCAGATGAGATTAATGTTTGAAAATGGCTGGATTCTGGATTCGCCCTTCTTCGTCCCCCCCGCCGGGCTGTTTGCTGGGCATTATTAGAGTGCTGGTCGGAATTGCTTTACAATGAATTATGGGCTGAGACATAAATTTTGTTGTGTTGGGTATGGGTATGGGAACGACACTACAAACTTGTGAACTCATAGGGACTAACGCCCTAGTGGCTATGTTACATGGACTCGGGTGCGGGTGCAAGTCCAAGCATCGGACTTTCCTAAACTTAAATCTTAGGATACTCGGATATGTATCCTCAAATTGGGTATGGGTACGGGGGTAGGTCCTGAACACTTGTTTGTAGTATATATATTGCGTATTTTTTTTCAGATTAATGTATCATAAATTATATGTAGAAATGTATTTACATAAGAAGGGGTAAGAAAGATATGTTTTTGCTATTTCTTGCCCATTTGAGACTAGAAATATCGCTTTTCTAGCTAATTTGATATTATCTTTTCTGTAATATCATAACAAGTGGAGGATCCGAGTGTCAAAATGGATACGGGTATCGGACATATCGACGCAGGTAGTGAAGTGAAGTGATCGCAAGTACCTCAGCCAAAATGAAGGATTCCTGTAACAAAGATAGTGAAGTGACCGCAAGTAGTATCGGAGCCATGGTTGGCGAAAAAGGGTTCATGTAGCTAACCTCTATTGAATGCGACACAAGGCTTATTTTCTTTTGGTTTAAAATAGCAATCTACCAATGGGCTTGTAGCCCAGTTGGTAACTCCTGGCTCTCCCTTGTGGGAGACCAGGGTTCGAGCCCCGCGGTGGGTGGTTTGTGGGTTCAGGGCTATGGATAGCCTCTGAAACCCCTGTGGACTAACTCACTAACTTTCCCCACTGACCTCCCGCTGATGTATACAATATTGGCCAAAAAAAAAAAAAAACCACCTCTTAAGTGGCTAACTGCCCTAGTGGAGTGACTGCCACGACCCAAAAGCGTCAGAAGTGAAGCCCTCTGACAATCTTTGGTTTTTAAGGATATGGTGGAACTCATAGGTCACATAGCCCTTTTGCTAGATTGAACGTTTTTGTTAGAGTCCCTTAAAGCAATTAGAAATGCAAGATTCTATATTGTTGTTCTCTTCTGTGCTATAACGCAATTGGTATGGTTATATGTTTGGACGCCTCAAACAAGGGGAGTAGTCAAGAAAGAACTCTTGCTTTGTTTTCAAATGATCTAAGATTTTCTTCTGACTAATCCCTTCAAAGACATACAAGTTTGTGATCATACAAAGAACACCAGTAATTCTCCCTCTCTCTCTCTCTCTCTCTCTCTCTCTCTCTCTCTCTCTCTCTCTCTCTAAATTTGACCGAATTTTGTCCAGGCTGAGATTGGGAGACACATAATTGGAGGTCGGGAATGGGAAGTTTACAGAATTCTACTTGACGAAGTTGATGGCTCACCAGAACTGAAGAGCCAGATTGAGGGAGCAGTTTGGAAGATGTTAATGGGTTGGGAGTGATTAAGAGACTCCATTCCATATGGATTGCAACAGCTTAATCGCTTGTCTTTACAGTATACTTCAACCAGTACGCATTTCTTAGATGTTGACATAGGACCATCGTGGAAGGTTGAGCTTTATGATGTTCTTCTTTTGTAGTCGAAAAGAAGGAAGTTGATGGTGAAATTGAATAGATGAGAGGGGACATAAAAGCGTTCCTGCCATTGTGCATATGCCATCTGTTGTGAATAGTTGTGGAATCTTATCCTGGATCGATGGTTCCATATATATAGCTCAGGCGTTCCTCTTGTGGGTGGGTTGAGCTTGCTTATATATTTGTGCGTCTTGTTTTTTTCATTTTATCAATGCCTGACTTGGTGATAATGTAAAAAACATGACAAACCAGTGAATACATAATCAAATTCTTTTCTTTTTGGTTTCCTTAAAGAAAGGAAGTCACAAAGAGAAGATAAAGCAGCAGGAGAAAATCAGTAACAAACTAGAGACTCAGAGAGAGATCAGAAAACTGCGCAAGGAAAAGGCTGAAACCTGGTTCTACATTAGAACCTACATTCACCTTTATTTTGGTAGTGAGTCGTTTTCTTGGATCTGTCAAATAGCAAGAAAAACACTCAAAAACACCCAAATGGCTTGTGCAACCTCTGAAAATGTTTTGACTGTCATTTCAGGATAATGCTTCCTACTGATGTTCGTTTAGTTTTGCATTTCATTCAAGTAGCTAAGACTGCATGGTGGATTTGTCTCATCAAAGTGAATTGTCTATCTCTAATTCTTAGAAGCGTACATAAAAGTCAAATCAATGTTTCGGCAACCATGCTAGAGACAAGCACAAACTTACAGTGTTTGTGCAACTTTTGACGTAAGTTTGTGTGTCTTTAGCTCTTTCCATATTTTAGTAGAAGCTGTTAAAATTAATGCTTTATTGTCTTTTTGTATTTGAACCAAGTGGTATGTTTGTGTTAGGGATATATTTTATATTTGTGATGGGCTAGTTTTTTTTTTTGGTTTTGTTATGGGCCCAATTGCTAGGTAAAGCCCAAGTCTATGTTATGTAATGAATCTAGTATATAAAAAAGTGAAGTTGAATGAGAAAGACAAGAGAGCTGCCACTTTTCGTAAAAGGGATCCAGAGAGCAACCTCTCTCCTGCTCCGTTTTTCCCTTGTTTTCTCGGCTGTTTCGGCTGTATTGAGCAGCCCCCATTTCTCCCATTTTCTTAGTTATTCTCTCCACCAAAAATCAAAGTTTGCCTAGGGCAAATGCCAACATAAATGGTATCAGTGCATTGGTGGATCAAAACTTGGGAGTGAAGATTTTTGAAGGGGAAACAAAACGTTAGAAAGTCTACAACAATGGCAAGTTCAAGCAACCAAAACATGGGAGCTCTACCATTTTCTTTTCCACAAAACTATGATTTTTGGTGTCTGAAGATGAAGACCCAACTCATGTCAAATAATGTTTGGGAATATGTTCAAGATGGGTTTGAAGATCATAAAGGTGTGGAGACTTTGACAAATGAGCAAAAGAAACAATTGAAGGTGGATAATAGGATGAATGCAAAAGCCCTTTTCATGATTCAACAAGGTATTTCCGACAACCTCTTTCCTAGAATCATCAATGAAACCCAAGCCAAGAAAGCATGGGATATTATTTACAATGAGTATAGAGGCAATTTGAAAGTAAAAACCAGCAAAGTCCAATCTTTGAGAACAGATTATGAGAATTTGAATATGAAGGATAGTGACTTGTTGAATGATTATTTTTCTAGACTTATGGATGTTGTGAATCAAATGAAAACATATGTGGAGGATGTTACTACTCAAAAAATTGTTTAGAAAATCTTGATTAATTTGCCGCGGAAGTATGATCCTATTGTTGCCGTTATTGAAAATACTCAAAATCTGGCCACTTTGAGTGTCAAAGAATTGATGGGTTCTCTTAAGACATTTGAGCAAAGATTGAATAGGCAATCTGAAAAGTCAATTGAGAGTGCCTTTCAATCTAAGCTTAATGTTAGTACACCTAAATCCCATGGAAAAGTATCTTCTTCAAGTCATAATCAATCTACAGGGCAATTTTCAAGTGGTGAAAATTTTGAACAAGGAAGAGGCGGAAATGATAGAGGAAGAGGAAGAGGAAGAAAGGAACAATTTTCAAGCAAGAGGGAATGATGAGGCCACTCAACCATGGTGTGGAATCTGTAAAAGGGGTAGTCATGTTGATAAAGATTGTTGATTTCGATGGAAGCCACAATGTTACATTGCAACAAATTTGGGCATGTCAAAATGGATTGCCAAGTCACAAACAATCGACAAGCTAATTACACCGAAGAGCAAGAAGGTGGAGGGTGCATGTTTTATGCTTGTCAAGCGGCTTCCGAGCAAAAGAATGATGTGTGGTTCCTTGATAGTGGTTGTAGTAACCACATGACCGGAGATGAGAGTATCTTTGTGAAGATCGATACTTCCTCCAATTCTCAAGTAAAGATGGGGAATGGTGCCTTAGTCCAAGCAAAGGGAAATGGTACTATTGCCGTGGAGACAAAGACAGGTACAAGAAATATCTCGGATGTGCTACTTGTTTCGGAATTGGAGCAAAACTTATTGAGTGTTGGGCAGCTTACAGAGCATAGGTACACCGTCCAATTTGAAGGAGACTCTTGCAAGATTTATGATAAAGGGGGAGAAACCAAGTTGTAGCAAAAGTCAAGATGGAAAAGAATAGAAGCTTCCCTCTCACTTTTCACTACTCCAAAAATGTGGTCTTGAAGGTGAATGTGCTTGATGACTCATGGCTTTGGCATAAAAGATTTGGGCTAACATATTTTGTTATTGGGTCATTTATTAAATTAGGCCCAAGTTGCTTGTGTAAGGAACCCCTGGTATTTAAAGTGATGTTGAATGAGAAAAGAAAAGAAGAGCAGCCCCTCATTTTACGTTTTTTGCTGCCCCTATATCCAGAGCTTTACCTCTCTCCTCCTCTGTTCTTGCCGAGAAACCAAGGACTGCAAAGGCAGTCCATTTTCTTGTTCAATTTTGATTTCTTCTCCACTAAAATTAAACACTAGCTTAGGAAAATGCCAACATATGTGGTATCAGAGCTAGGTGTATGGCTTGCCAACTATTCATGAAGTCAAGCAAGTTTTTGAAGGTTGTGCACTTGAAATGCATCACCGAAAGTCATTTCCCAAAGACAAGGTGTGGAGGGCTAAAGCACCATTGGATCTTGTTTATACCGATGTGTGCGGGCCTATGGATATGCTAACTCATGGAGATAACAAGTACTTTATCATTCTTATTGATGATTTTTCTAGAATGACATGGGTTTATTTCATGAGGCAAAAATCAGATGTTTTCTCAATTTTTAAAAAGTTTCAAAGCCTTGTGGAAAGACAAAGTGACCATCTAATGAAAGTTTTGAGAAGTGATAGGGGTGGCAAGTACACTTCAAATGAATTCTATAAATTTTGTGAAGACATTAGCATGGAAAGATAACTAACGGTTGGGTACACTCCACAACAAAATGGAGTGGCCGAGAGGAAGAATAAAACCATAGAGGGGATGTCAAAATCAATGTTACATGAGAAGGGATTGCCCAAGACTTTTTGGGGTGAAACCGTCTATACGGCGGTCTACTTGATGAATCGATGCCCAACAAAGGCTATTGAAAATATTACTCCATTTCAAGCTTGGAGTGGGAGAAAGCCATCCGTGAATCACTTGAATGTTTTTGGGTCCATTCGTTATGCTTATGTTCAAAAAGTAAAAAGGAGCAAGCTTGATGAAACTAGTCAAAAGTGTATTTTTATGGGTTATAGCTCCCAATCAAAGGGCTATAGACGTTTCAATTTGACCACAAACAATATGATCATTTCTAGAGATGTTCTCTTTGATGAAAAGGCATATTGGGATTGAAAGGGAAATGTGGTGCAAAACCAAGTCCCTTTCAATTATGAAGAACCAGAAAGGCAAGAAGATGAAGAATATGATGATCTTGAAGCTCCAAAACAAACTCCTCCAACTTCTCCATCAACCTCAAGTTCCTCATCTCCAAGTTCAACTCCAAGAAGAATGAGAAGCTTTAATGATGTGTATGTGAGTTGTAATTTTTGTGTTGTTGAACTAGAGACCTTTGAAGAAGCAATTAAGGAGGAAGTTTAGAAGAAAGCTATGGAAGAGGAAATTCATGTAATTGAAAAGAACAAAACTTGGGAGTTGGTGGAGAGGCCAAAAGACAAAGAAGTTATTGGTGTGAATTGGATTTTCAAAATAAAGCTCAACCCCGATGATTCCATTCAAAAGCACAAAGCAAGACTTATTACAAAAAGGTATTCTCAACAACCTGGAATTGATTTTCAAGAGACAATTGCACCGGTGGCTTGACATGATACAATTAGATCTCTTGTTACCCTAGCGGCATCAAAGGGATAGTTATTGTATCAACTTGATGTGAAATCGGCCTTCTTGAATGGTGTCTTGGAGTAAGAAGTGTTTGTTGATCAATCTCAAGACTTCATTATCAAAGGCAAGGAACAAAAAGTCTACAAGTTGAAGAAGACTTTATATGGGCTAAAGCAAGCACCCCGGGCATGGTATAGTGAGATTGACTCTTACTCCAATGAAAGAGGATTTGAAAGAAGCAAAAGCGAGCCAACCTTGTACATCAAGAGACAAACGTAACACCGGTATTTCTCATTGTTTTTTATCTATGTTGATGATTTAGTTTTTACTAGTAGCAATGTGAACATGATTGAAGATTTTAAAAGAGACATGATGAAGTATGAAATGAGTGATTTGAGTCTCTTGCATTATTTCTTGGGCATTGAAATTTATCAAAACATAGAGGATATTTTCATTGTCAACGAAAGTATGCAAAAACACTTCTTGAGAAGTTCAAAATGAGAGAATGCAAGCCGATTGCAACTCTCTTGATTGCAGATGAGAAATTGTCAAAAGAAGATGGAAGCAAAAAGGTAGATCATGCTGGAATATTTAAGTAGTTGTTATGAGTCTTGTCCCACATTGATTAAACAAGTTTTGTATCAAGTTATCTCTTAATATAAATAATAGTTATTTGTGTTAGGGTTCATTACTACCCTATACACTTTTCTTGTTCTCCCAAACAACCTGGTATCAGAGTCACCCTCAATCCAACCCTAACCCTAATCATAATCGTAACCCACGCCCCACCACCCATCATCACTGCATATTGTTATTGTTCACGCAAACACAGTTCATTGTGAACACTATTCATGCAAGCATTGTTCATCGCGAGTACTGTTCATCACTAACACTGTACAACCGTGAAATCCCTCCGATACCCCAACCCCATACACCAAACCCATTTGAAACTGCTGAAAAATGTTTGGAACTTCTAAAAAACCCTAATCAAACCTTAATCAGCCCCCATCGAGCCCTAATCAACCCTTCAGAACTCTTATTGCCCCTAATCGACCCTTATTCACTGTAATCAACTCTCAAAACTCCTAAATATGGTTTGAAACCGTGTTCAAAACAGCCTAGAATCCCACGATTTATGTTCGAAATAGTCTGAAAGTTTTTCGCTGGCAGCCAGATAAGTCTCCTGTTGTTCGTTCAGTGTTTCAAGCCTTGTTCGGTTGGGGTCAGTCACATGCATCTCGATTTATGTGTTGTTTTATGAGGTATCGATCTGAATCTCGATTTGTTGTTGTCTATGTCGCCTATTGGTTGGTGTTCTCAATTGGTTACCGTCGGTAGTATGAATGTTTGGATTGTTGAGATCTGTTGATTTTAGTATTGTTATTAGCAAGTATTGTTCCATGATTTGTTTTTGGCCGTAGATTTGTTGATAGACGGAGTTAATCTTCAGTTGTTTGGTTGATTGCATATGATTTGTGCTGTTAAAATTAATGCTTTGTTATCTTTTTGTATTTGAACCAAGTGTTATGTTTGTGTTTGGGCTATAATTTATATTTGTGTCGGGCTAGTTTTTTTTTTTTGTTATGGGCCCAATTGCTAGGTAAAGCCCAAGTCTATGTTATGTAATGAATGTAGTATATAAAGAGAAGTTGCATGAGAAAGGCAAGAGAGTTGCCACTTTTAGTAAAAGGGATCCAGCGAGCAACCTCTCTCCTGCTCTGTTATTCCCTTGTTTTCTCGGCTGTTTCTGCTATATTGAACAGCCTCCTTTTCTCCCCTTTTCTTAGTTAACCGAAAATCAAAGTTTGGCTAGGGTAAATGCCAACAGAATCCTCTTATATAACTTCACTCTAATGAGAAAATTTGCATCTGGATAATTCTATAGCGCGCCAACTGTCAACTTCTGAGTGGAAGACGAGTCAGGCGCAAAAGTAGAGTAGTTGGCTCGGATAAAATTGGGTGAAACTCACTCTAAATATCAGATGGTTTTATGTAGTCTTAACTAAAATTTTAAGTTCAAGTTAAAAATTCCCATCAGATGTAGTCATGTACAATGCAACCTTCTATTACAATCCACTCGGGAAATCAGGGGGGCAAACCCAAACCTCAAACGGGGCGGGAACGGGGCACTCACGAATTATCCGGTCGGGTTTCTGGTTTTCGGGTCGAGGTATGTCAAAACCCGCCCCACCCTTATCAACAACTGCTTATGCGGTGATCAATGCACCCCGACCAACTCAACCCCACCCCACCACAACCCTTGTTATAACATGACCCTTCAACATGACTAGTACTTCGTGTTGGGAAAATGGAATTTTAACCAAAGAGAATTTGGTGGGACCCACACCGCGTGAGGTGGGCCCAAGTGAGTTTTAGACACTACGCCAAGAATTGCCTTTGCCGGCAGTTTTTTTACCGGCGGTAATAAAATCGTCGGTAAAGGGTGCTATTACCGGCGGTAATAACAAACCGCCGCAAAAGGTAACTATAAACGCCGTTTATTAACGGCATGAGTAAAACCGCCGGTAAAACTAACTATTACTGGCGGTAATAGTTACTATTAACGGCGGTAAGCAAAAACCGCCGGTAATAATCTTTATATAATATAAATATTATTATTCTTCTAATAAAACACATAATTTTCTGTAGCTTAGTGGGTAAGTGCTCGGGTATTAATCAACGGGTCGCGGGTTCAAATCTCGGCAATGTCATTTTTTTTTCCGAAACTTTTAGCGGCGGTATTAAAACCGCCGTTTTTGTAATTCCAACAATTGTTTTGCCGACGGAACTTTTACCGGCGGTAATATACTTTTACCGGCGATTTTTGGACTATTACCGGCAGTTTTTTAACGCCGTTAATGGAAAAATTTGGCGTAGTGAGATACTCTTTGCTAAGGAGTTTAAACCTGTGAAAGAATGAAGAAATTTCATTCAAAGATGAATGAGAAATTGTTTCTCAAAGTGGGTTTTGGACCAGCAACAATGCACGGTTGGCTGGTCATAGCTGGGTTGATTAGCCAAAGTTATTACCCACGATTGTGTATTTAATTTCAGGAATAATAACTGTATCAGTTTTATTCCAAAATTGAATGGCGGAATCAATTCCCTTATTGATTATATAGGCTCCTCCATGAATATTGTATTCATTGTCATATTGATGGTAGAGGCTTTTCCTTCAACTATAAAAGGGGACCTCTACCTTTGGTTTCAACACACCGAAAACGATCTAAAGCATTTCTACTACTTCTTTTGCAATACAATTGTTCTTTTAGAGAGAGAGAGAGAGAGAGAGAGAGAGAGAGTATAGACATAAGTTGGTTTGACGGGCAGTCTATGGCGATGCTCCGGCGGCTGAGTGGTAACTGAGTCAACCCTAGGAGATGAACACCGATACAACCTCTAGCACCGGTGAGGCGGCGAATTTATCTGAAGGGCACTGTTGTTCAAAATGGATCTCAGTTTGCAAATTCTTGATCCTTTACAGTTCATGTTTTATTTACTGTAATTTTATGATTTAGTTGTAAATCCCTAAATTTATAATTTTTAGAAATTAGTGAATTTCATTATTGTTTTTCGCACTATTTTCCTGCACTTCGCAAAGCGACACACCCAGCCTAAGTCAGGTCAGATGAAGTTGAACAAAATACTAAAATATGGGCCAACATGCATGTAAATCAGTCGAACCTACAATTAGGGCTGGGGTTGAGAGCTTCTCTCTCTAAACCTAGAGAGCGAATGCACTCCCTCAGTCCAAAATCCACTCCAAATCCGGTTCTGGGGTTCATAACTCAAATCGGTAGCTCCATTTGGTAATCAAGAAGATAATCTGGTGATTCCTACATCACGTCTTCGTTCATCTATCCAGCTCTGATCTGTTCAAACCATTTCACCGACTATGTAAGATGTCTGGCGATTGGAGCTCATCTGACAACCGATTGGGTCATGCCAATCAATTCCGTTCAGATTTTTGATACACAATCCACCTATTTCCGGTGGTTCACAGAGAAATCAGCTCTGAACTGTTCAAACCTCTGCACATCTGGTTTCCCAGAAACCCAAACTCTTCCAAGTGTTCCTCCAAGGAACAAGTTCCAATCGGCATCTACAGGCAAGGGAACGTCCCTCCTTAGGGTTAGTTCTCCTCCATCGCCTCCACATCTGTTCTTCAAATCGGCTGGTTTTCTCAGAAACCCAAAAAAGGTACGATCAAAGCTGTACACGGCGAAGGTACGGTCGAAGCTTGTCGGCTGTACACGGCGGTGTCTCGGCTGGGTTTTCTTGATTCTCATCCTCACGAAGATGACCCAGAGCTCATAGCTCGTGGGTCCTTTTCACCAAACAGAATCACCGATTCTGGTAGACCCCCGGCTGGGTTTTTCTCGCTGGGTTTTCCGATCTGCAACAGTTTGGTCAACAGTCTCGGACTTTCGGCGACTGCGGCTGAAGGTCAGGTTGGAGTTTGCCTAGAATCATGCTTTATGCTAGATTTTATTGCTGGTATAGCAGTAATCAACCTTTGTGTAGTCAGTCATCATTCCCAGTCTGAGCTACACAGGGCAGTCATGGTAGTAGCTTTGAGTTTGGGCAGTCGTCATTCCAAGGTATCTCGCCGGGACACTACACTAGCAGGTATCTCTTTTCATCACTGGATCTGTTATCTTCTACAGGTGGTCCAGTTCAGTTAAGTTGTTGCCGGCAATGGGTTGGCCGGACCTTCAGCCCGGGCAGCAAGCAGCACGCTCCAAGCAGTCATCCCGGTACCCCGGATAGGCTGAAAATCTCGTTTCCATTGCGCCTATCGTTATTCAATATGCGCTTTGCACTTATTTGTTTTTTGTCAATCTGTTGCTGGACGAACGGGCCAGTTTACTGTTTGTTCGGCGATCCCCGATAGGCGGTCATCTGTTGGACTGAAATCGGGGGTTAGGCTCTTGGTCGAGCCTCATATCCCTAGTTCTTGTTCCTTTAGCCTGCGGTTTTGTGTAGTTTCTTGTGGTCGTGGCTATCTTTGATTAGATTAGATTCTGTTCTGGTTGAAAGGGGTAGTCTTGCATAGCAGCAGCTGCGGGTGCTCTGATTAGATCTGTGGATGGTTCTGGTTGAGCAGGGTAGCTGCCTGAGCTATCTGTGATTAGATTCTATTCTGGTTGAAAGGGGTAGTCTTGCAGTAGCAGCAGCTGCGGGTGCTCTGATTAGATCTGTGGATGGTTTCTGATTGTGCGAGGGGCAGCTTGGACCGCTTGGGGTTTGAGTGGCCTCTTCTGGGGTTCCTCTTACTTTCCGCTTTTAGTCGTTGGCGAGCCTAGGGGATTAGGGTTAGGGGGGAGTAGTCGTGGTGTGCAGGGTGCTTAGCAGGGTAGCCTTGTCCGACATTTCCAAGTCGTGCCTCTCTCGGTCCGAGTCCCTCTGTAGTAGCTGATCTCTTTGAGTGGGTATTATACTAGGCTTGAGGCTGGAAGATCTAGGTTCTTGGTTTTCTTAGCCCAGACTTGGAGGAGGAGGTTTCTGGGTAGTTGGTTTCAGTGGGTGGTTTTGGTGAGCCTTTGGTTAGGATGAGGGAGTGTAGGCTGGAAGGATTGGGCGTGGTGTACAGGGTTCTTAGCAGGGGACCTTGTCGGATGCCGTCAACTCTGGTTCGAGCCTCTTGATGCCTGTTCCTATGTATTAGTCGTTCAAACTGCCTGGAAGCCGTTCTACTTGTAGCTGTTCTCCTAAGTGCTGGTTATCTTGTGGTCATCACTGACCGTAACTATTTACTTTATTTCCTAACCTGGCGGGTTGTGCCAGGTAGTAGTTCATTTTCATTTCCATTTCATTTCACCATATGTTTGTATTCTTATCCATCCATATCATACCCCGTTGTGCTATCATTAGTACAACGGGGCTATTATCTCTACCCATATGTCATTTACCTTACTCTCCATGCGGGTTGTGCATGGTTTACCGCACTTTTATCATTCTTGTTTTTCTTCTTTTTTTTCTTTCCTCCTGGGGTATGCCCCTTGTAGGCTGTACATTCGCTTAACCTCTTTTAATTTCATGCTAATTTACCCAAAAAAAAAATCAGTCGAACCTCATATACTCAGCTACCTTATCGGCTCATGCCACACACCCCTTGTGAGTATATGCCCAAATATGTCTGCTTATAGTATTTCTGTTCGAACAAAATATATATGTTCTGCAGTAATAGTTTGCATAATATGTCTCTGTAAGATTGCATCATGATCGTTAACAAATTATTGTTTCGTAATTTGCCGTTTTAAACCCAATTTTAGTTATAAAATAGTGTCACAAGTGTATATTAAAAATTATTTGTAGTTATAGCCTATTATGATACAAGACCAGAAATAGTAGTACTCGGTGTTTGGTCTTGAGTCCCAATTCCGTTGTTGAGTTTTCTCCTCTCCAAACCACTTTGAGGAGGATGGGTTTCAACTTTCAAGGAACCAACTACCCAGAAAAAGTGGATATCTTTGGGTGGGTTTGAGCCACATAAAATCTTAAGTGGCCAGTATTTTTTCCAAGATAAATGAAACTCGATTATACAATTATAGATGTTCCATCCACCGATCTCAAAAAAAAAAAAACTATAGATGTTTCATCACCTTTATTTTTCAAATAAATGATTCAATTTATGAAAACTATTATATGTCAAACTACTCGGATCACATTTAGTAGAGTGAATAAGTGGAGAGACAACATAGACCCACCGGGTGACTGTGCTACCCTTGCAGTTTTTTTCCCCCTTAATACTTATGTACGTACCTTTGATTTTAAACAGAGTACTTATCGGGTTACTTCTCAATTATTTTTTAAACATGGAGCTTTCTTTTTCGAACAATAGCAGGTTGATATCTTAGAGAAGAACATTTCAAACGTAAGCAATAATAAGGAGGGCTCTTTTTGTTATTATTTTTCCATTGGTCGATGAGTAAGTTTTGTAACTTTTTCATCTAAAATTCGAAAAATTATATGTTTGAATTACATACACAAAAAGTTCACTAAATATGATTTCTTTCCAAGACTTAATAAATAAACAAGACAAACCAAACAGACAAATTAGTTTTGTAATTGTCTTGAGAGCAAAAATCTTGTATTATAATTGTTGTTTATTGCAATCTATTACTACTTTTAAAACCTTGTTCAGTAATCTCCTCACCGATCAAGACAAAGCTAGTGGAGCGAGGAAGTGCTTGTGAGTCGTGACATGGGCTCACACCGGTGCTCGGCCTATGCCCGCCCAAGATCAGGAACCAGATCGATACATCTTTGTTCAACAAAAAAAAGTTCTGAGAAGAAAGAAATTAATAACACTTGCACGATATATGCTATTTTGGAATTGGGCAAAAAAATTTCAGTTGACCTAAACTAAAAAAGTTCATGATTAATGACTAATTAAAGAAAAGTAGCATTTAATAGAAAAAGTGAAATCAAAAGGGGCCAAAGAGCAAACCTCGTCGTTAAACAGCGCACCAAACCCCCTTCACCAAAAAAAGAGCACACCCCCTCTTTTAGTATTGAGGATTAAGAACAATGGTGAATTTTCCGATACGATTTTTTTTTTCGGGATCCGCATACGAATTTGTAGTGGGCCGAACTCAGTTCGCACCAGCCGGGTGACGTTACGTTCCAGCCGAACCTGAAGCTCCTCTTGGCCCCTAGCAGAAGCCCGTCGCTCTCTTATCCCGTGGCTCTCTTATTCCTGATCATTTCGGGTTCGGCCTTCGCCGACGATATACCACACTCGGCCACCTTCAGAGGCGGTCCTGGCAAAGGACAGCTGCACATGCTCAACACTAGGCTCGGCCAATAGCGGGGCTCGGCTAATAGTGGGGCTCGGCCACCCGCGGAGATGCTTCCGCTTCCCACGTGCATAAACGGTTACACTGAGAGATAATCATGAGCGCACATGGGCAGTGCCAGCTCACACCACAACGGTTACCAGATCTATCCAGTGACGTCACAACAACGTCACTCGACCCGTGCAAGGCACATGATCGTACTTGGAGAGCAAGCTAAGGAGACTCTATAAATACCAAAGGATGGCAACCCTAAGAGGTACATGCTTCTACACACACTAAAACCCTAGTCTCTTACCTTATTCTCTGCATATACTTATCCTTTGGCGGAGGGCCTTGCCTTCTTCTTTAGTCGTGCGTTCTTTTGCAGAGTGGACGAAGAGGCTAGCCAACCCACCATCCAACGGAGGAAGGACTTGGATCAAGGTTCGCGGGCCACACAGAATTCTTCAGTATTACAAATCTCAAAAGAATGGAAGATGAAAAGTTTGTGGTATTTGCCAAGATAATAGATATTGAGTCAATAAATCAAGTCACTGAAACACACCAAGTTTATTACGTACTTCGTTTGGCCAAATTTGATTTCTAGACAAATTCGTCTACTCCACGCCAGTCTCATCTATAATCATTATGATTACACATCTACTTACATCAAATAAATTAATTAGAGTGTATGTTATAATACTATCAAATATAAATAGATTTACATAAATTGGACTGAGGCATGAATATCTTGTTTTCTTTAAAGAGATTGAAGCTGTTTGCGGTTGGGAAAAGTTTGAACCACCATTGATGTAGCAAACTCCTCATAGGCTTATCCCATGCATTCGGGATACAATAGCTCGACTATTAAGTCGTGTCATTATGTGTGTTGGATCTAATTACCCTGCACAAGTAACTTGGATTTGAAATTAAGCTCCACCATTAGAACGCCAGCCCCTTACACTTAATCTCTTTAAACCAATAATACAGAAGTACAAATATGAAACAGTACTAGAAAATCTTGATCACCAGCCTTCAGGCTTATGCTCTGCTTCTGTTTTTTCAACGTGCATGATGGATGCATATATGATGCACATATATGCATAACGGGAAAATTTCAGAATAACCCGACCGCTTACCAAAATCATGCAGAGGCACAGCGAAGAGATACAATAATGCAAGAGCTTACACTTCCCCCAGCCCCACAATTATGCACTAACAAAGACAAAGGAAAGCTCAGGGTAGAGAGTGGATCAGTGGACCATGTGGTCCATCACAAGCATAATGCATCTGCTTCACTACTACGTACAAATTGAATGTGATAATCTGTTGCATTTCATGCTTTGTTGTTTGCTTCTTTGGCCGACAGAGTCACAAAAAATAGAGAATGCACCCATATATATCTAAGGTATCCAACAGAAGTTGTTGAACCCAAACAATTTGGACATCAACATATTTAATTTACCCGCTGTTTCAATTTATTACTGGCATTCTTCTCGCCTTCATTACATACCACACTTGGAATGTTTATTGTAATATTAAAACATCTAATATGTCCAACAAAAGTTGTTGAACCCAAACAATCTGGACATCAGCATCACTTAACCACTATTTTGATTTATTTCAGGCATTCTTCTCTCCTTCATCAGATGTCGCCTAACACCTGGGATGTGTACATTCTTGATGTAATCTTTCAAATCTATGCTCCTCACATTGAATCCGAAATCCCTCTTTTCTTTTCAGACATTAATTCCATCAGGTCCTGAGTGTTGCTATTATCAAACCTGCACTCAGTTTTTGGGATATATGAGTTTGAGTCATCTAAGCTAAAGTTATAGAGACAATGAACATATTGTTTTCTCATGGCACTAGAGAATTGGACAACTCCCCGTACAAAATATGATTGGCTAATGCTCTAGTGTTCTAGTTCTATATACGTAAATCAAGATTAACGCAAGAGCTAAAAAGTTATATTACGGTAATTGCTAAGAGTAGTTTATTGGAACAATTTAGAATTAGCAATTACGTTAGTTACATTGTTAGTTGTTCAGAAAAAAAAAAAAACTAGTTACATTGTTAACACAGATTCATGTATTAGGGTAATCAAGAGTCAAGCAAGTCCGATGTATGATTGAGGTACATGTACAATGTATATTGGTGTATGATCGAGGTATGTGTAATATATATCTTGGTGTGTGAGCGGAGGTTCATGTGTGATTAATTAATAGCAGTCTTGAAGTATGTAAGACATCTACACAAGGGGTCATTGGTCTTTTCTATAGAATAATCCAGTTAGCCCCAGAAAACACATATCAAGATTGTACTAATGTTTAGTGTTTAAGGTACTTGTGCTCCTTAGAAGATCTGTAAAACCTTTGGGTTGTAACTCTCTACAATGTTCTTCGTTATCTTTGCACGCATACGCGAATATGGTATTGTTTGAGTTGCTTTAGTTATGCAGTGTTCAACGTATTCCTATGTGCTCACCTGACATAGCAAAAGCATCTTTTGTTTTTTTGTAGTTTTCAACATATTTTGCATGTACGGACGGCCTGTTTGTTTGGCCGGTGAACAAATGAGAGCTTTGATTGCAATAATTGGCGAAGGGATAGTACACCCCTTAGAATTAGACAACACCACAATATGTGACATATTACAATAATAGTATGTCAGGCCCAACTGTGTTGTAAGATCCTCTCGTATGTAAAATGGCACATGCACCATAAGGCAACGATGCTCTAATACGTAATTTCTTATAAAATGGACAACCTATGAAGCACGGGTACTTCGGAAATGTTGCCATATGCGTACCGGGAACGTACCCGTACTGGGTACGGCGTGGGTACGGCAAAAAACGTACCCGATACGGCAAAATTGTACCGGGTACTTTTGGTATCTTTGGGTTCGGCATCGGTACGCTGTGGGTACTTTGTGGGTACGTTTTAGCCTGGATGAAGAAGGAGAGAGAGAGAGAGAGGGGGGGGGGGGGGGGGGGACGAAGAAGAAGCGCTGTTGGCTTCGATTCTGGCTGCAACTCAACATGCTTTTCAACGGTCCAAAGAACATGCAAATCCGAGTTCAAGAGGCAAGCCCATGAAGTTTGTCCTGTTATGCAGATTTAAGGTTGCGGACGTCATATTTACAAGTTGCGGCCGCACGTTATAAGGTTGTGTGTACTCAATGTTACTCTTTGCCCATTTGACGCTCGCCATTTTTTCTGGCGATAGCTAGATCAAGTGGCGAACGCCAGAATCACAGGTGGCGATCGCCCGATCGTTCTTCGCAGAGAACATTCCAGTACATAGATAAGCTTTACAGGGTTTCATTCAAACACTATGATCGGGTCAATTGTACTTATCCAACACTCTCCAAACACTTAAAAAAGAGTTTTGATGGGAATAAGTTATATTTTTCAGATTAAATTAACTCTTATTAATTATCTCTAATCCTACCCCTTTCACTCTATAAGTCTCCCCATATACGTATTTAATCAGAATTTTCTACTCTCTACACATATATTCACGTTTCTCACATCTCTCCAGAGATACAAACACTCATACTCTCTTGAATATTCAACCCCGCAGTCTAGCGAATCCGTGAGCAATCGAAACACACAGAGAGTATCTGAAACGGCGAAACCTTCAAACTAAAGGAGTTCTTCATTATTCTGGGGCTTTCCACCTTTAATCCATAAAAGCTTGGAAACCACCAAGCTACAAGATACACACTTAGCAACTGAGGGATTCAAGGTGGTATGTTCACGTACGTAGCCCCTATGGGCTAGCCTGTTATTTATTTCAAGCTTTTTTTTCTTTGTTCTTTGCTGCTTTTTATGTTTTTTGCTATTCTGGTTTAACGAGGAGTGACGATTGCCACAACTTTGCAGTGGTTGCCAGATTTGTATAGTGCTTGTGCCGATCACTAGACCTAAATTGGCAATCGCTAGAAGTTCGCCATAGTTTGTCGAACAGAGACTCAGTTTTCTTGTTTTCTGCATGTTCCACCTTTCTTCTCCCCCATTTGTAGTTTTATTTCTTGTTATCACCCATTTCTGTTTAATGGCTAAAAATCAAGTATTTGCGAAATTAATGGAATAAATTGAAACGCTTCATGTCAAACAATTAGAGACCAACCTTTTGGTTGGGCAAAGAGGGGTAACACCTCCCCTTCATCGTACCTTGGCTCCCGAATTCAGAATCTCAATTTGGTTTCTTGATTCCTAAAACCAAGTGGCGACTCCAAACAAAGCAATGTGCGCTGCAATGGGCACTATCAATAGAAACATGATACAATGGGTGTCTAAAACCAAAGAGTGTCGCTTATTGGCCATCCTGTGTGGTGAGACCTTGAAAGGTGTATCCACAACAACTCTTTCCTTGACCCTCTAAAACCCTAACAAGCATGACCCAAAAGGTCAAATCTTCCCGAGCCAACGACCTCAAGTTCAGACACTCTCTTAGAAAATCACTCTTTCTTGTCTCTCAATCACATCACAACCTCTTTCATTTCTTCTAACTACTTTCTCGCTTATTATAATCCTGTTCAATAACTCCAGCATGAGGCTCACTACTTGGGCCTAACTACCAATATCACATCCCTTGTGCATTGATACTTCTTGGGCCTGCTCAAGGCGAATAGAACTCCACAATGCCTTACCAATTATTGCTGAGTAGGAGTTAGGTTTCTGGAAGAAAATTCAATTGTCCCCAGCATATCGAGAAGAAGCAAAGAATAAATACCTTCAAAAGCGTGGCCGGTCTCTCCCCAAGTACCAGAGAATATCATTTTACACTCCAACATGATCACTAACCTCCAGTCACAAACTACGAATAACTTTGTACTATTTCAAATACACTTGTAACACCAACGTCTTAAAACTTCCTACACTGGTTTAGGAAGGCATAGTTTTTGTACAAACATGAATAGAAGAACTAAACCAGACATGCTAGACTTCCTTTTCCAAGACTTGCTAGACATCTCTTTAAAATACTTGCGTCGAGCACGTTTTGAAGGCTTAACCGTACAAACCATACGCCCGTTGTTTTTGCTATCAAATCTACAAAGAAACTAGAAAACAAGCAAAAATCTCTAAGCACTGAAAAGGAGAGTCCACATGGCATCCGTTTTGCCCCCTTATCGTAAAACAACAAGTGGAAAGTGTCAAAATGTTATAGACACCCCAATTTGGCTACGTAAGTTAACTAACTCCCCACCTTGGACCCAATGATGAAGCTGGTCCCTATTAACAAAGGGAGTGACCAAGACAAATCTAGAATGAGAAAACCTCTCCCCAAACCTTTGATACCTGTTGGATGGGAAGAAATAGTTGTTCTTTTGAAGGGAAAAAGAGCACAATGATGCTCTAAAATGAACAATTTTAGCTACTTATGAAGATCAAGAACAAATTGTGCATTTTGGTATTATGCAATGAAACTTACCACGTCAACGACCGCATTTGGGTCAAACGGAAAACCAGTGAGCTGACCTTTTCCATAACCCAAAATAACTGGATCTAACATCCTGAAGAGAGAAAGGAGAGATATCAGCATCAAAACGTTTACCTGCAAAACAATTAACTGATAAGATGCTAACATTACCTGTTTCCTTGTATCCATCCCGGAAACGGTTCTCGGTAAGTGCTTTCAATAACACCAGGCCGAATTATGACGACTGGTATGTCTCAACGGCGATCTGCCATATCAGCGATTAATCCTCAACAGCGATTAATCCTTCAACGACGATTAGAATATCGTTTGCGTCCATTCAGCCACAACGACGATCAGATTATCATCCAATGGTCCATTCATCTACAACTGATTGTTCCCCAGGAGAGTCCGTTTTGGCCTATCCCGAACGACAATCACCCTCAGTCTAGCCACAAGTGCATCTTCCAGTAGGCTTATTGCTCTGTCTCGAATGGTCTTTGGTAAGGAGATTGGCTCTGATTCCCAACATATGGAATTCAACCTGCCTGACACGACCTACCTGTGTTTGTTGGAATGCTTTGTGCCGAGGATAGCTTGATCCCCAGCAACGACGGCCTATCCCGTCCAAATCTGCAGCGACAGCTTGTCCTGTCCAAATTCGATCAACAAGTGGCGATGCAATTGTTCACTTCTACTTCCATCCCCGGCAATGGATCGCACGTCCATTCCACCAATCAGGTTCTGTAAGTATGCTTGTCTACTTTACTATGTTCTGCTCTGGATTGCCTTGAGGGGTGTCTAGAAGTCTTTGACGTTACTTGTACCAAGTCAATGGTGCTCCAAGTGCCGTCAAAGAGGGGCTACTGTAGACACCCCAATCTGGGCTTCCCCAATCTGGGCTTCCAGATTAGTTTGCTTACGTTATTTGATTTCCCGATGATGAAACGGATCAAGAACACCTCGGGAATGTCGAGTGTTTGAGTTTTGAGTGTTTGAAGAACCCTTGAACCTAACCTAGCCAAAAACCACATCAAAAAGCCAAAAACCAATTATCGCGCGAGGGTTTAGAACCATCGCGCGAGGGTCAAGCTGCCAGGTGTGGTCAATAGTCAAAGCTTAACCGTTGACCATCGCGCGCCAGGGCGCAACCGTCGCGCGCCAGGGCGTACCCTCGCGCGAGAGTTTGAAACCATCGCGCGATGGTTCCGAGCCTGTCCCTTTCACCTTTTTAAGCTGGGCAGCTTAATCACCAAGTAACCCAAATCCAGACCTCGTGGACTGACTGGGTTTCTCTCCTTACAACCTTTCCAAAAGAGGCAATATAAATACCCCCATGGTGCTTCATTATCAAGGGTTCCAAAAAAAGGGATTAACAATCTTGTGTTCAAAAAAAAAGAGAAGAAGAAAGAAAGTACCAAAATTCAAGTTCAAAAGGCTACACATCCTTTAATACACTTGGTATTTCACCACTCTAGCCACTTACATACACTTATTTTCCAAGCTCCATCACCTTGTTCAATCTCAAGCTCAGCTCAAAGTTCAAACACTTTTCAAACTCAAAGACCAAAGGTATAGCTTATCTTTGTTCTGCTCTCTGTTCTGATCCCTGAGGGAGGCTGGCAGGGCTAAGGCTGGTAATCAATACCAGTCCTGGCCCTAAAGCTGGCAGAGTTTCAAAAACCGTCATGGCAAGAACCAGCGCGCAACGGTTCCACTCTCGCGCGCGACACTTTGTGGTTGCACGCGCTAGACCGCGTGGGGATTGGCGTCTTGTTGTTTTATGTATTCCTTTCCATATATCTCACTGTGAGCATATTAACAACCAGTTTACTGCTTTTTCTTAGTTTAAACTGCTAGCTGTATTTCAATATGTTACTGTGGAGCATCCCTGGGATCCTTCTGGACCTGTCCCAGAACCCAGGATGAGCAAAGCCAAACACTGGAAGATTGACCTGAACCCTCGCGCGATGCACCCAAACCCGCGCGCGATGGTCAAATAGAGCGTTGACCATCGCGCCAGGGCGCAACCGTCGCGCGCCCATCGAGCGCCAGGGCGCATCGTCGCGCGACAGTCTGGAATCCTCGCACGGCTGTTTGTCTTAGTTTGTCCTGGGTGTGCAGTGGTCCTTCCAGAGCCCAGAGGGTTTGAGAATAAGAGCTGTGGGTTTAGGCTTACTAGCGCGCGCAGATCTTGTAGTAGCACGCGCAGGTTTTGTCAGCATGCATTGACTTGATCAATGCATACTGGTTTCTTCCTGCGCACGATACTCTAAGACAGGGGCTTTTCAGTCTGTTTAAAATCCCACAGCAGTCTATTTTCATCCTATACTAACTGCTCATCCATGCTATCTATCACATCTTGCAAACTGTTACAGTTTTAATCCCTATTAAACTGTTCCCCCGCCCTAATTGGCTAAGAATTGATTAATAAAAGAAGAATCGCAATATTTTCAAAATGCCTAAGTAGAGACCGATCTCCAGATTGGGCGAAAGGGGTGCCTTAAAACCCTTCCCCTCTCGTAACCTCGCTCCCGAACCCAGATAGTGCGGCAGGTGCTTCGAAGTACGATTCCTTGGGTGTCGGACCTTCAAACCCGAGTGGCGACTCTGTATTCCGAGCGCTTGCCTCTTCTGCGCTCGCGCTCCCTCGATTATGGGCCCTTGCATTTTGGAATTCAAAAATTGCAGGGCATGCTCCTAAGCAAAACAATGTATGTAGCAGTCATGGAGGCTGCTAAGGAGATGATTTGATTGAAGACTTTTCTGGGTGAGTTGGATTTCAAGCAGGAGAACAGTGTTCTTTTCAGTGACAACCAGAGTGCTATACACCTTTCGAAAAATCCAGTGTTCCATGCCAGAACAAAGCACATCAATTTAAGGTACCATTTCATTTGCTCGCTTTTGGAAGAAAGAAACTATTACTGGAGAAGATTTTGGGGAGCCGAAATCCGGCAGATATGTTGACAAAGTCGGTTACCATCGAGAAACTGAAGTTGTGTTCAACTTCAGTTGGCCTTCGTGCATGAGGAGTTGGAGGGCCGAAGTCGCACCATGAGGGGTGAAGTTTTTTTTTTTGTTTTTTTTGGGTAATTTAGCTTGAAATTAAAAAAGGTTAAGCGAATGTACAGCCTACAAGGGGCATACCCCAGGAGGAAAAGAAAAGGAAAAAAAACAAGAATGATAAAAGTACGGTAAACCATGCACAACCCGCATGGAGAGTAAGATAAAGTGTCATATGTGATACGAATGTATCTAAGTAGAACCATGTAATATAAAGAAATGAAAATGAACTACTTCCTGGCACAACCCGCCAGGATAGGAAATATCGTAAATAGTTACGGCCAGAGATGGCCACATGATAACCAACGCTGAGGAGAGCAGCTACAAAGTAATACGGCTTCTAGGCAGTCTGAACGGCTACTACAAAGGAACAGGGCTTCAAGACGTTCGAACCAGAGTTGACAGCATCCGACATGGCCCCCTGCTAAGAACCGTGCTCACCACGCCCAATCCTTCCGGCCTAATAGTCCCTCAACCAAGCCTAAGGCTCGCCAAAACCGCCTACTGAAACCAACTACCCGGTATCCTCCTCCTCCAAGGCTGGGCTAAGAAAACCAAGAACCTTGTACTTCCATCAACCCCAAAGCTAGTATAATACCCACTCAACAGAAGTCAACTACTACAAAGGGACTCGGACCGAGAGAGGCTCGACCTGGAGATGTCGGCATCCGACAAGGCTACCCTGCTAAGTATCCTGCACACCACGCCCATTCCATCCAGACTACTACAACCTCGCCCAAAACCCCTAGGCTCGCTAACTACTAAAAGCGGAACAGAAAGAGGAACCACCAGAAGTGGCCACTCAAACCTCAAGAGGACCAATCTGCTCCTTTCGATCAGTGCAAACCACCCATCTAATCGGCAACAGACTGCGAAGCTACCCCTTTCGATCAGTGAACAACCACCAATCTAATCACTGACAGCTCCGGCAGCTACCTCGCTCAATCAAAATCCATCCACTAATCTAATCAGAGCAGCCGCAGCTGCTGCTACTGCAAACTACCCCTTTCAATCAGAACAGATCCTAATCTAATAAATGATAGCCACGACCACAAGAATACTACACTCAACCTCAGAGCTAAAAGCACAAGATCTAGGGATATGAAAAGGCTCGACCAAGAGCCCGAACCCCCGATTTCAGTCCAACAGATGACTGCCTATCGGGGATCGCAGATACTAACAGAAATAATTATGGAACAAATTTGAAGTGCTCCAATTGAAATCCGGATGTCTCACCATGATTGTAGACTGATTTCAGTTCAGCCCGCACCATTCCAAAGCGGAATTTAGCAGCTGACCATCCTGCAAGGTTCAGTAGATCCTTGAAACACCCACGAGCTAGGAGCTCTGGGTCTTCTCTGTGGGTTTGAGATGGAATCCAGTGGCCCTGACAGCTCCAGCGCCGTCCATACCGGAATCCACAGCTTCGGCGCCGTCCACCGCTGACCATACCAGAACCCACAGCTCCGGCGCCGTTCACCGCTGTCCATACCAGATCCCACAGCTCCGGCGCCAAGATTGTCTGTACCTGGCCGGCACATCACCTACGCAGAACTCTACCCACTTCTCCCCATTGCCGGAGAAAGCTCTGATGGCGAGTATAGACCCACAATGGTAACACAACAGCCGAGACTGGATTTACTGCTCCTTAGCTTAACAGCTATTTAGAGCCATCCTCCGATTGGAATATTCCATGATAGCCCTCAAACCCAAACATGAGGTCCAGAGGCTGACTGGAAATTGATCCAAATGGCGACTCAGAGAAATCTCTAATGGAGTTCCGAATAGAACACTCATCGAGATGAAGTTCCGATTAGAGCTGCACATCGCGACCGCACCAGAACTTCCCTTTGTGATTAGGTGTTGGGCCGACTCACCATGGAAGTAGTGAAGATCGGCATAAGAAAAAGAAAACGAAAATATGGTGGGTTAATCGGGGAGATCCCCTTTTCTGGATAATCTCCAGCCTGTTGACCCCTTTTTCTTTGAAGTTGAAAAACCACAGCTCTAGCCTGATGTGGAAACGATCCACGGAGTGGCTGAATCGGTGGGATTTGTAGTAGATTTGTATCGATTTTGAGCTTTGTTACCTCAAATCGGATCTGAGGTGGATATACAGGTATGGGGAGTGCATTCTCTCTCTAGGGTAGAGAGAGAAGCTCTCAACCCAGCCTCTCTCAGGGGTGAAGTTCACTATGTCCACTATTGATTGAGGTTGTTGATATTGGTTTGCTTCAATTATCTTCAAGTGGGAGATTGTTGGGGATGCAGACAACTTTCAGCAACAGAGTTCAGCAGCAGAGTTCCGCGACCCGCGCAGAGGGTTTCGCGGTAGATGGTCCACGACCAGCGCGAAGAGTTCCGCGACAAGTATGCACGTAGTCAGGCTCACGGCAGGTAGTGCGCGACAGGCAGGCTCGCGGTCGGGATGCGCCGCGGGCTGCGACCCAAGTTGGTTGGAGGGGTCCAGTTGTCACTTAGAGTTGCCTATAAATATTAGTTGTTGTATTCATTATTTTTTGAGCAGTTTGATAGAGAGACTATACAGAGAGAGAATTCTAGAGAAAGAGAGTGCAAGAAAAAACTTTTCTCAGAGTGAAAAGTGAAGACTTATAATCTATAGTTTTCTCGGTTCATAGTGGACTGGTGTGCCTCCGAGGATGTAGGCAAGTAGCCGAACCTCGTATATCTGTGTGTTTTGTTTTTCTGTTCCTATTTCTCTTCCTTTTTCTCTGGTTTGTTTTCTGTGACGATAGTATCCCAAGATCTTGAGTGTTTTTTGTTCGTTGTGTGTCCAGTGCAAGGCTCCGATTTCCCCACAAGCTACAATTCTGTAAACCTCCCCCAACCTCTGCGGCAGTGAATCCTGAAAACAGCCAAACACAACATTTGTTGTGATGACACCAAATAATCCACATAATCATAAAGTATTCAACCAAAGTAGACTTATCAGGCACAATCTTCCACCAATTTACTAATCATGCCTTGACCGGAATACCCACAGAAAAGTCGAAACCCAAAATTGATGCGCGCGCGCCACACTCTCCTTGCCTCCTCACAACTAAAAAACAGATGCTCTAGAGATTCCCCCTCCAACCTACAAACTGTACAAACAATATCCCCAACAAGCCCCCTATGACCAAAGCTTCTCTAACCGGAAGAATCCTATGAACAACCTTCCATAAAAACAATGCAAATTTAGGTGGCAAATTCAAACCTCACAACTTTTCCACAACCCACTGTCCAGCTCCCCTCCAAGGTTGCCCCCAGTTATCAGCCACCGCTTGAAAATACACTCTCTTGACCGAAAACTCACCACATGGCTACTTCGGCCAAGCAGAGAGAGAGAGAGAGAGAGAGTGAGAGTGAGAGGCCACTGTAAAATAAAAAATCTTCCGTACACATCATTCCCTTGCTTCTCTCCTACCCTTCCATTAATTACCATCAACTCCATAACCAAACTTCAGCGTCCGGCTGTGGTGCTCCCAAGCGGTTTTGGGAGCACCATACTCCCATTCTGTCTCAGCCGTTAGATGCTATGGATTTAATCTCAGCCATTGATATAAAATTCCCCCTGTCTCTCATTTACCTTCTACTCCCGGTTACCTTTTGCACGTGAAAAAATGGCCAAGCCCTAATCTTTTCTCCTCCTCCCTCCAGCCTCACGCCTCCACAGCTCCTCTCCTCTCCTCTCCTCTCCACAGACGCCCCTCTAGAGCATCCACCTCCACAACCTCTAATGCAAACGACAAAATCAGAGTCGGACGCCTCCTACCTCCAGTCGACCGAATCCTCCGCACCTCCACAGCCCCGTGAGCAAACATCGAAAGCCCTCTCTCTCGCGATCTCCCCAACTCTGTGAGGTCTCTCTTTCTCTCTTGCACGCACGCACGCACATACACAGACACCTCTACACGTACAGCCCTAGCATTTTTGAGGATTCAACTGCTCTGCTGTGCTGACTTGACTACCAGGTTTTTAAGTGTCCATCCCCCTCTCTCTTGAATTCGAAACAACATCAGGATGTTTTAGATGGGTTTTCCTAATTTCACTTTGTTGTCGTTCTCGATTGTTTCAATTGGCCAAATCTCTTGGATGAGAAGTTTGGGAAATAGGTTTTGCCGGCTATATTCCACAGATTTTGCTAAAGACTTGTGTTAATATTGGTTGGGCTTTTTCCTGCAGTAATCTTTGTTTAAGGGCCACCATTAATTTGTGGATGGTTCTATTTGGTCCCCTCTCCCTTTATTTTATTAACTCGAATAAAACATTTTAGCAATCGATGTTAGTTTGTGGTAAGCACTTGGAGATGGGGTGTGATTCTCAATCCACTAAATTGTATGATGGCCCAATTGAGAAACTGACTTTGGAAGTTGTTTCTTGTTTATGGTGGAAGAGTAAATCTTTTTAAGTTTGAGAATGGACTTCATGATAATCGGAGTGTGCTGCCAACAAGGATGAGTGGTCAAGCACTCAACTATGAAGCACCGACACCTCTAGAGGTCGAAGTATCGGAGTGTCAGACACGGGGACACGGGGACACGGCGGGGACACGGCAGGGACACGTACGGGACACGCCACGTGGCGTGTCCCATAATTTAATTTAAATTTTTTACGGGGACACGGCGGGGACACGGCTGGGGACACTGATGGGGACACGGCAGGGGCCAAACTGTAATTTTTGAGGGACTAAACTGTAATTTTTGAGGGGCCAAACTGTAATTTTTGAAAAAAATTGGGGGTTAAACTGTAACTTTTTAAAAAATTTGGGGCCAAATTGTAATTTTTAAAAAAAATTCTGGGTGTCAAACTATATTTATTTATTTATATAAATATTTATTTAAATAAATAAATATACACGTGGCGTGTCCCCCGCCGTGTCCGTGTCCCCATTTTTTTAGAATTCCCGTGTCCCCGTGTCGGTGTCCGTGTCCGTGTCCGTGTCCGTGTCGGTTTCGGTGCATCATAGGCACTCAAGCATCACCAAATATGTGATTTAGCTGATTAACCTCAAGGATTGATTTTTGCTTGGGTTCTGAATTATTTGCTGTGGTATAACTAGGATTTGTCATTTTATATATTGAATTAATTGATACCTTTTCTTTTGATTCTTGTTGTTCAGACTTCAGACATGTGAGCTACCAGAGGGATTGAACTACTTGGGATTGTGTTTGCCGTCAATGCATTATAAAGAAGGTTGGCTTGGTTCAATTTTTCTTTCATTCTCATTCTACAAGAATAAAGTAGTATTTCCAACGTGTAAGGTATAAGTTTCTTAATGCCATGATTCTTTGTGAAAGGTATAAGTTTTTTAATGCCATGATTCTTTTTTTAATCACCTTAATGGGATAACTAAGGCCCCGTTTGATAAAGGGATTGGAGGTTGGGATTGGATTGTGAAGGTGATGGTATTAGTAATACCTTGTTTGGTAACCAAAATTGGTTCGGACTAATAGTCCGATGGGATTAATAGAGGGGGTATTAGGGGGTATTGTTAATACCCCGTGGGACTTGGTATTACAGGGTATTAATAGTCCAATCCCAACTCCTTCACATTACCAATTCCTTTTCATTACCAATTTCTTCTAACAATCCAATCCCATCATCTAATTCCATCTCAAACAAACATGATATTAATAATCCCATCATCTAATCCCATCCAAAACAAACATACTCATTATCAATCCCTTCTCATTACCAATCCCATCTCCTTACGAATCCCAATCCTAATCCCATCTCCTTACGAATCTCATCCATCTATCACTGTTATCAAACGAGGCCTAAATGTACGTGTGTTGATTAGGATATATGGAAGATATAAAAAGTACATGTATTAAAGTCTTTTTGACAAAGATGATGACAAATGATTACTGGTGGTCAGTTTTGCATATGTGTATGCCTTCTCCGCCTGTTAATGAGCTATGTTTTGTATTTTTATTCTGATGCTTTGTAACTTCTTCTCCACCATCCAATGATTAATGATGCTTGTCAATTGGTTGAGTTGTTTCAAAGTAGAAAGCCTCTCATGCTGTCAGTAAGTAGCACCATTTTCCTTTATGTAGTGGTAGTTTATAAGGGCAGTTGAAGTAGTCTTAATTTGCTGTTGGATGGAGGACCCATCATAGCTTAATTTTCACCTTCTCATGGACTCACGATGGGATGGACACTGGTACCTTAGGATTTTAGACATTTTCATAAGGTATCCTACTTAGGGTTTCGGTACTTTTATAGGATACACGAAGGTTTTAGGTACTTTCACTAACTTTCGGTTATTTGTGAAGTAGTTTTGCAAAAACTGTAGTTTAGTAATCATGCAATACATTAATTTGTCCTTATATTTGATTTCAAAAAGTACTTGTCCTTATATTTGATTACAAAATATGTATGTCCTTGAGTTTAAAAAATGTAAATATGAAATTTTTTGGTAACTCTCCCACCAAATAATTGATTAAATCCTCCTCCTTTAGTATGTCTTCTTCTTAGTTAATTATAGCTCTGCCGCTTCCGAACATCTCTGAGTACGGTGTTGAGTCATTTTTTTAGGAGCACAGATATATATTCATGACCAAACACTACAAGTACAACGGACCCAAAAGATCCGAACAAGCAAAGAGAAACAACAAAACATAAAAATAAAATCAAATTGACAGCTAAGTTGACGGAGACCACTAATTCGCTCGTGAATGTAGCTAGAGGAAGATGGAGGATTCACATTGCAACTGGGGCTCAATGTCCCTTCGTCCCACCGCAATCGCTGCTGCAGAAGAACCCGCGGATTTTTCGGTAAGGTTGATCGAATCTGAGAGCCAAAGACCCCATATGTGAAAACCAGATCTGGGTCGTCAAGGTCAAAAAATGATTGGGGAGGTGGGAGAATATGTCTAATGAGCTTACCCAAAAAAAAATGTCTCATGAGGACGAGAGTCTCGACCACCACACAATTATAGTGGGGAGAGAGAACTAGGAGAGGAGAAGAGAAGGATGAGAGAGAAAAGAGGTAGAAGCCACCGTTAGAGAAGGGGAACAAAGAAGAGGATGGGCGGCTGACTTTTTCTCTCAAGGAAGAGAGAGAGGCTCTCGCTCTCTAGATCTCTCTCAATATTGACTTGTTCACTTAAGGGGTTGTTCAGCTAAATAAGTCATTTAGCTTATTTTTGTCTTTATTTAAATTTTGTTCGCAGTTGTTAGTTTTTCGTCAATTTTTTGGGAATTATTACTTCGTCATGACGAGAGGAATCGAAAAAATAAAAATTTACGATCGAAACCTAAATTTTTTGAATAAAGACAAAAAAAAAAAAAAAAAAGCCAACTTTTTCGTCTTTACTTTTTAGATTCCTCTCGTCATGACAATGCAATAATCCCAAAAAAAATGACGAAAAACTAACAAATACGAAAAAAAATTGAATAAGGACAAAAAAATAAGTCAGTTGGCTTATTTAGCCGAACGGGGCCTAAATTGTCACGCTCTCGATTTTCAACATAAATAAAGATAACTTTTCATAAATAAAACTCCTCATATTATCTTATAAAATATTCCAAAAGAGTTCACCATATCCTAGCCATTAAATTACAGTTCCAATTCCAAGAGTTTGAATATAATACATCATTAAAAGAAATAGAGTTAAGGTTCTATTACAATCCCAAAATATGTTTTACCAAAATGTCCATGAGTTTCTTTTACCACCTCTTCTAAAAATATGCACTAGAATTCCTGCATTTCGCTCCATGCTACTGCTCCAGGATCACACCTGCAAGATGATAGGTTGAGCTACACTAACCCAGTAGAAAAATCTACACAATCATTATATGAAAATGGGATGACAGGCAGAATTAATAACTGAAGCAAGGTTTGTTATTTCAAAGGAGAAACAAAACACGACATTTAATTGTCCCAAAGTCGATGACATAATTGTAGTATCTTGACTACAGACCAAGACTCTAGTTTGACCATGAGAACTTACTATCTATACGATTTTCTCATGATTGCCACTGCCCCTCATCTTATTTAAAATCACCAATCTGATATATTGACTTATGAAACTATCATAATCCAAGAATTGCAATGTCAACGTCTTTCATATCACTCACACTTTCCCAATGATACCCCCTTTTCACTCACGTCGTGTCACAATTTCTTATCATTCTGTGACATGAGCAAAAGCTCCTACCGGGTTATTTAAGGGATCCAGATACCCTATACCAGACACCTTACCCGTTGGTAAATTCTGAAAATATATATTATAAGCATTTGCTCTTGCCGGGCCATTTACGGAGTCCCGTTACTCCCCACTAGTACCTCCCTCACTAATGGAGCTAACTCAAGTCATACATCATAGGTCACCAATCACATATAGTGAACTCACAACGAAAACTTATTCACATATAAGTAGTACAAATAATTTCACTCACATATAAGTAGTACAGATAATTTCACTTCAGTCAACCCGCTATCATCACGCCATTAGTTTATCATATCACCATTTAAGCTTGTGCATATTATACATCAAAACTTACTCACAACGATTCATAGATTTCATCCTAGTAACTCTTCAAACCGTACAAGCTACGCAAGAGATGTACCACACGTCAATTGTGAGAGAAATGTCTCTCGTATTTACACCTAGCGTTGTTTAACGTAGAGAATTGTTCTACATGTTCGTCTTTCATATCGCATGTCAGGACACACAACTTTCGCCTACCTATATTCATTATGTTCTCTAAACTCTTGTTTTGGTATTAATAAGCTCATATGGAACCCAACGACCACTACAAAATCTTAAGTATACCACTAGACTTGTCTAACCATTCAATTATGTACTCAGGCAAACCTAAAAGTATCCGTGTCTCACTCAATGATTCTAAGGAAAAGGAATACCCAACGTATACGAACATGTCTATCTTATTTTGGCCACAAAACCTTATCGGTTAAGAATTAGGAGATGAGACCATCACAATTGGAAAATAGGTTTCCTGTATATGAATTTTGATATAAAATTTGCCCAAAACGGAGTTCGGATGAAAAAGTTATGCCTGTTCGAAATTTTTTCAAAAATGCTGATTTTTCATTCCCTATCGGTAGGACACAACCTCCTATCGGTAGGAGACCATAATTTCACAAAAATGACACTACTGGATAGCGTTCTACCGGTAGGACCTGGGTTTTCAACGAGCAATTTTCAGCTTTCATAAGGACAAATCCAACAACGAAACCAATGATTTAGGATACGATTCAAATACCAAATCAACACATAAATACGTAATAGAAGTGAGAAATTCCTACCTCGAAGTTGAAGAACAAAACCCAAGCTCAATCAAGCAAGCCCTAGCTCAGAAAACCTTAAATCTACCGAATACTCCTCTCCAAGCTCAAACCCACGAATTTCTATGCTGTAGAACGCTTGAATGCGAAAAGCTTGCGGCGGATCGAGATGGGTTCGAAGTATTTTGGGGTGTTGGAGTGTGAGAGTTTGAGAGAGAGAGAGAGCCGAGAGAGAGAAGGACGTGAGTTGTGTGGGTGTGTTTTTGGGGAAAATTTCTCCTCTACACTCACACACTCCCTTATATATACACACATATGCATATCACACTCACACCCCCAAACTCCCAAATTCTAGCACATTGAACTCAATCCACATATTCACATCATATTTTTTCCACGTAAGCAATTATACAACATCGAATTTATTAAAATAAAAATACAGGTCTCTACATAAATGCTTGGTTTCGTATTTAAGTACTCCTTCATTTCAATTTACTTGCCCTTTGTGGGGAAGCAAATTTTTATGTGCACAATGATGGATCATTTATTACTATCGAGTTTTCCAATTTGTTCCTATGTAATGCTTTGTTGACATAACACTTAAATGTAAAAAGAAAGGATAAAAGAGTAATATTGTGCAATTTTTTATGTTGACTTTTCAAAGTGAATATTATTTTTGGAACATCAAAAAAACGAGGTAGGAGTGTAGAACTAGCAATTTGGGATAGAGGAAGTAAATACATTCACCCCGATTGGTTGAGCTTTTAGAAAGTTATTTTTGAGAGTTGAGTAGTAATGAGTGGAGAGAGATAGAGAGAGAAATTTATTGAAAACTGTGTCGAAAGTAAAAGTTACTCTCACAATGTTCAACCAAACAAGGTGATTGTAACTTGAGTTGACTTATTCTTCGTCATCAGATCCGAGGTAAACCCCTCAAGCCTTTGGGTTTGGACAGCCTTCACCGTGGGGCAACAAAATTTATTTTTTTACAAATCCAACCAAAAAAAACCTAGGAGTGTCTGTGCTTACATCCAAAATTTACTTATTGCAAGTACTATAGTTACGAAATTTCTATTTTATATGCTGAAAGCGATTTCGTACTATAGTTACGAAATTTCTATTTTATATGCTTACATCCAAAATTTCTATTATGACTAGCAAGATATGCGCTATCCATTAATTTTTCCACTAGTTTGGTCACCAACCAATCTTTGGAGTACCTTAGATTATATATCAAGAATTGCAAATTCCCTGTTAGGTTTTACATTTTAGATAATCTATCTATCTATCTATATCTATATCTATATAAATCTATATCTATATAAATATATTATAGAAATGTGTTGAAGTCTCACAAGTCTCCAACTCTTAATCATTAATTTTCTAGATTTTTTATTTTCTTTTTAAGTTTTAAAATTGGGAGAGAGAAAAGAGGGAGAGAGAGGATGTGGAGAGAGAGAGAGAAAGAGAGAGGGGGGGGATTTTGGGGGAATTGAGGAAATATTATGGAATGTCCCATGGGCATTGCCATATGACGGTCTAATTTGTTGTTTGTCCAGCGCATTAAACGGATACAACGCTTGTAGAAAATAATTTAATAGTATTCCGGAACTCAAGAGACATTCGTTTGTAAAGATTATGAATCAAACTATTTTAGTGCTTGGTATACGAGCTCAAAATTATAAAATTTGAAAAAATAAATTTTTGTTTAAGTCGAAAAAAGGACCCCTACTTTAAAACTCGCATGAAGCTTTGAAAATGTGGAAACATAATGTCTAATTTATAATGACACTTACAAAATGGTGCCGTTTGATGTAATTCAAGTTAAAAGCGCAATATAATTTTGATTCTTTTTTACTTGTAAGACTTTATTTTTTATGACTTTAGCAGTGGACAACCTTGATTGGGGTTGGGCTTAGGCAATCCAACATCGGGGCACTGTTCTTGGTTACAAGTTCAATGGATTTGATATATATTTTACTCAGTTGATCATGAAGATCATAAATAAATCAAACAACTTTGTTATAAAAAAGGCTCTGTTTGTTTGGGCATAAAATATTTTTCGGTAAAATATTTTACCTATTTTCCGGTATTTGATTGTTAAAAAAATGAGGAAAATATTTTACCTATAAAATATTTTTCATTAATTGGATGAAAATGATTTAGCCTTAAATCTTCGGTGGGTTATCTTCCAAAATGAACCTGCTGTTGCATTCTACTACTCAATTTTCACTGCTCAATTTATTTGATCGTTAATTCCCCCCTCTCTCCTAAATTGAACTCCACCGTTAAGCCTTCTCTCTCTCTCTCTCTCTCTCTCTCTCTCTCTCTATATATATATATATATATATATATATATAAATATTTTCTCTCTCTACATTATTTTATCGATTTGTAAAAAATATTTTTTATATGCCAATGAAACACCGAAAAATAAAAATTCCAAGTTTGTTTTTTTTAAAAATATTTTACATCAAAACAAAATAGAGCCTAAAAAAAACCCCAGTTGGGGCCAAAACTGGCCTTCTTTTGGGGCCAAAAAAACCCCAGTTGGGGTTAGCTGACGACATTTCCGTACATTTTTTGGATGGGAGATGGTAATTGGATTGTAACCTTTTGTTAGTTATAAAGAGGCATACTACGTATTCAATTGATAGTAATTTTGAAAGATAAGTAAACAGAAGTAAGATAATTAATTAAAGGGGCAAAAACATACTCCTACTATTAACCCAAAAACATACTCTGTGTATCAGATAGTTCCTTCTTGTAACATAAACCAGTTGGATAAAACCCTAAGAGTGGTCGCGAATGTCCAAGAGAGGAGGAGCTCTACTGCAGGAGGATGTGCCGTGGAGGGCCTCCCCTTCCGTAAAACCCGTCCCTAAAATCCATCACTCTCCCGTTCTTCGTCTCCCCCAAACCCCTTACGCCAATTACGCCCTCTCTGTCATGAAGGTTTCTCTCTCTCCCTCTATATATATATATATATACACACACACACACACACACACATACACACACACAGAGAGATGTGGATTTAGTACTGGGCACAGTGTGAGATAATACCCAGTAAGCTACGGCTTTGTTTTCTGGGTATCGGATAGTATTTGCTAAACTTTTCTCTCCTGCTATTTGCATGATTTATTATATGGACTCTGTTTGGGCAGATGTTGACTTGAAATGAAATAATTTGCATAATTTATCCCGGCATAGGTAGGATTCGGGGATATGGGCAGGAGATGATAGGTACATGGTAGTACGAAACACCCCCCCCTTAGGGATGGCAATCGGGGCGGATATGGGGATTTCCGTACCCGATCCCCGAAACCGAAAGCCTACCCATATCCGCCCCGATACCCGAAGGGGGGGGGGAAGAAGGAATCATAACCGAACTGAACGGGATTCGGGTGATCCCCGAAACCGATTGGCTACCCGAATTTGGTACAAAATCAGAAACCAAAAAATAAACCACAAAATCAGAAACCCCAAAATCAGAAACTCATATGGGCACCTGTGGATTTTGAAACCATAAAAAGAGTACAAAATAGCTACCAACAGTTACAGAGATCTTTAGAGAGAGAGAAGCAGAAGATCTATTTTTTTTTTCGGCCTTCATATATATATATATATATTTGAAGCAGCAGACTTGTTGAGGAGACTGGAGAGAGAAAGGATATGATTTGAGGAATTTGGGATTTTGATTAACTTCTAGCCCTTCGAATTTGTGAGATCAATTTCTCCATTTGAGGAGGTTCTCTGCCTTAGGTGGGAAGTTGCAGAAACCCATAATGGCCCGAAGAAAAAAATCAACAACGATGGCGATTGGGGCCTACTAAAGATGTACGACGGAGGAGGATGAGTGGGCTCCGCGGCCAGCGATGAATGGAGTGAGAGAGTTTGGGGGAGAAGGGAGTGGAGGACTGGAGGTGCTTCGTGAGAGAGAGAGAGAGAGAGTTTTGCAGAGTGAGAGAGAGAGACCCCTAGCCTCAGATCTAAAGTCCCGCCTCTCCCACACTGGGAAGTGAGAAATGAATGGGTAGGAATGGAAAACCCTAACTTGATTAACTCACGTATGTGTATGTATAGGCAAGGGTAATTTTGTAATTTACTAGTTCGGTTCAGTTTGGGTTCGGTTCGGTTCGGGTATCGGTTCGGGTATCAGCTGAACCATAACCGAACCAAAACCCGTTCGGTTATCTTGTGTGCCAACCATACCCGTACCCACGGGGAAAATTTCGGCTATGATTCGGGAATAATTTCGGTTATCAATTCGGGTACCCATCGGTTCGGTTCAAATTGCCATCCCTACCCCCCCCAAAAAATAAATAAATAAATAAATAAAATAAAATAAATAAAATAAATAAAGAATACGGATACGTTGGGATATATATCTTTAAAAAGTAAATAGTTTTCATAGTTATTAGTCTTCTGATAGACATAAAAATACGGCTAAAAGAAATAAAAAGACTAGTTGAATTTCTAATACCAAGCATTTAGCTCATGTCAATTGCCAAAGTCATTCCAAACAAAAAGAAGGCCTACAAAACTAATAGGAAGTGTTCAATGCATTCCCAAAGTTCAAAAAAAGAAGTGAAAACTCATATTAATTTCCGCTCATATGAACTTCAATCTTCAATTAGGAAGTTAGATTGCATCTCCTTTGCCTTGTTGTGATTCTGTGAAATAGCACGACTTGCATATCCGGCTCATCGAGGGAATAGCTTGCAATTTAATTTATACCACTGTCACATCCAGTTAATCAAATGCATCTCCACCAATCGCATGTTGTGTGTGTGTGTGTGTGAGCTAAGAAGCATGGATACGGATACGGGATACGGACACAATACGATACGGATACGCAGATACGTGATTTTTTCAAAAAGAAGGATACGATACCTTAGGGGATACGTTGAATATAAAAGTAAATAAAAAATATATTATATATATAATTTTTAATTCCTAAAATTCCATTAATGATTAAAGTTTTCCATTACACAAATTCATCATTTCACATGCCGAGGGAGATATATTTACATTTAGTTATATATTAACTGTATCTATATAGTTATATATATACATACACACAATGTGAGAGAGAGAGACGAGACAAGGTTGCCGAGAGAGATGAGAGACGAAAGATGGGATATCGTCCATGTGTTTCTAGTGTTGATTGGTGGGGAAAAAAGAAAAATATAGTTGTAACTTTTAATTGCAATTTTAGCCCATATATTTAATTCGGGGCGATTCAAGAGACACCCAAAAAAACACCTAAAAAAACACCTCATAGTTCCCGATCAAATTTTGATGATCCGAGCCGCTCAATGTAATCAGAACGTGATTTTAAGGGTATCCGCAAGAAATCAGCAAAAAAAACGACCGGAAAAGGCTTGATCTGAGCAGTTTTTATCTTAGATTTAATGAACGGTTCAATTAAAAACTGCTCAAAACAAGCACTTTCCAGTATTTTTTTTTTGTCGATTTCTCGCGAGTACCCTTAAAATCACGTTCTACACACATTGAACGGTTCGGATCATAAAAATTCGATCGGAAACTATGAGATTGAGATTTTGGGTGTTTTTTAGGTGTTTTTTTTGGTGTCCCTTGAACCATCCCGTATTTAATTAATAACGTATTTATCGTGATTATTAAAAAAAACATATTTACACTTGCGCGTATCCAAAATGTATCCGAGCGTATCCAATACATATCCGCGTGTATCCGAAATGTATCGGGATACCAAAAAATAATTCTAAAAGCAAGATACTTTAAAAAACGTATCGGATATGTATCCTAAGAGTATTCGAGAGTATCGGTAGCCGATATGGATACGATACGTGATACGGAGGCCAAAATAGAGTATCCGTGCTTCATAGTGTGTGTGTGTGTGAGAGAGAGAGAGAGAGAGAGAGAGAGAGAGAGAGAGAGAGGAATTAATCGACTATATGGTCGTCTGGTCCTAAGGTTACGTCTCAATCTGTGTATCCATAGAGTTCTGTCGTGTATATACTATTTTACAATTTCTCCCTTTAAATTCTACTTATGCAATAAATAAAAAAAATCATTTTAGCGCCCTCCATATCCCAAAAGTATCCGACACATCACGTAAGAAACCCTCTCGTATCTGAAATTTAAACATTCAATTTAGGTACATGATAATTGTTTGCTGTATACGGTGTGTTTTGGGGCGAATCGGATCGCATCAGTATCCGATACCCATACACGAGTAGTTTCGGAGTATCTGTGCTTCATAGTTTGAATGTAAATCTTCAATTGAATAGCTCAAATTTCAATAGGTGAGTTCTTGGTCTCCCCTAAATCCCTTTTTGCAATAACCGTTATGTCATGAAGGCTCTCTCTCCCTATGCATGTGTGTTGTGGAGTAATCATCCTATGTGGGCCAAATAGGTGGTTGTCTGAATAGCGAGGTTTTTTTAGTGCAAGCCATCAATTCTATAATTAGTGAGAGCCATTGCAATCGAAGCGATAAGTTGGCCTGCCAATATTGATGAGTGCAAGATTGTCATACTAGTATGAAGACTGCGGAATAGATATACAAGGGACTATTGGTTGAGGAAGAGCAGAGGAAGTTCTCAGAGAGAATTTGAGGGGAAATACACTTTAGCAAGGGCTCATGGTTAGGTATTTTACCCCCTTATTATAAACACTGTCAACATAGTGGAACTCTCATTGGGCTGTGAATGTAGGCAATGTGAGGCCAAATCAAGTAAATTCTCAGTGTCACATTTTATTGCTGTTTGTTTTGTGTGCGGTGGGGTCCCTAACTTTCAAACGAGTGGTATCGGAGCACAAGGAGAGTTTTGTGGTATCGACTTTCAAACAAGTGGTATCGGAGCACAAGGAGAGTTTTGTGGTGTCATTTGTATAGTTTAGAAAATTATTTGGCACAGAAAGAGAGAAGGTTATTTGCGCGCAGCTTTGTGTTGTGGGAAGAGGTGGAGAAAAAGGGAAATTATGATGAAAGGAGGACCAATTTGTTTGATGTGGAGTCTGGGTGTTGCAAGGCAATAGATGAGGAAGTTTATGGCTCTATGCGAAGACAAGCACGGATAGTGACGAATACTGTTGGTGGCTTTGGATTACCAAAGGGCATCCAATATGGCAAGCCTAACAATGGACATCTTGGAATTTATTTTGCTATATCAGCGTTATAGCAGAAAACTTTAAGGAAGGAGTATTTTCAGAGGTTATCAGGGCAAATTCACTTGTGAGATCATAATTGTTGAATTGTGGTCAGTATAGAGGGGATGGGCATGTTCAGCGGTGATGTGTGAATTGTGATGGCACATGCTCAAGGTGATCCGGGATAAATCGGTTTCAATCATGAGGTGAGTAGTACAAGTCATGGGTGAAAACTGAAAAGTATGAGCAACAGTTGCAGAATACACACGTGGCGCAGGAGTAGTGTGAGATGTGGTGTGCTTGATTTGCAGTTGGAAAGGATGGTAATGTGTTGCTGATGATCACAATAGGAAGCTCCGGGCATGGAAATCGAGACAGAATGGAAAAGGTTTGCCAAAAGGTGGCAGGTCTCTTTCTATTTTGTTTTGGTTTGTGGTGGTGTGGACACCTCAAGGAGTAGGTGCGGATCTCTTAGGATGAGCTTATGTGGTGAGATGGAGCCATGGCGAGCCCAGGTAAAGGGTGGAAACACCTCGGGAATGTCCCCTCACCATGTACCATGTTAAAAAGCCATAAAGACCAACAAAGCAAATTACAGAGGAATTACACGAAGCACCAAGTGCACGTGAGAGAGAACCACCTGTTACATGCTGAGGTGACATTACCTTACAAGGGACCACAAGTCTGTTAGAGTTTTGTTGTTCTAGGAGATCCTTTTGGTTATGTGAGATCTTCCCTCTCTTCTGCAATGATTCCAATCTGGGATACGTGAACATATGTCCATGCAGCGAAGTCAAGTGTCCCTCTACAACAGTCTTACCGTTCGTCGTAGCCTGGTGAGCCTAGCTTGGTTGATTTATCTCTATTTGGTTTGACTTCAAGATAGCACGGTCTTGGGCCGTGCTCTGGGCCAAATCCTTTACATGGGCTTGCCCCCTTGACGGGCCATCCATGGCCCAATCTTTTGGGGTCATGTATTCTGATCCCTGCAATATGTGTGTTTATGGATAGTTGGTGTAAGATTTTTCTCTTTTTGTGTGATTGTATCCTATTGGCTATATGTTAGTTTTTGTGTACATGTTTTCTTATGGATGTACATTTTATAAGGTTCTGATCATTCTAATACTATGGGGTTTGGATTGAAAATTTGAAGCATCCAAATCCGGTTCGAAGTGGGCTGGGGAACGAAGCTATGGTGGAATCAGCAGGGCCGGATTGCATTATACCAGGACAAATCACTCCCATAAGGTTACTAGGTCTCAAGGTACGTTTCTATTTCCAACATCTAGAGAATGATTCGATTTTGAGTTTGTTTGTTCGTTCGTTTGTTGTTGTTCGATATTGGGTACCTGAAGACCAAGTGTTGGGTTATTTAATTGTCTTCGCTTCTATTGTGTTGTGGAACTGAAGTTCATTTGCTTTTTCTAGAATAAACTAAAGTTAAAATTTTGTTTTTGGTGATAAGAAAATAATTATATTAGAAAGAAGGCATTAAAGGAATGTCGTCTGTATACAAAAAGAGGCCACAAGACAAAAATGCCCTATACACTTCCATGCGAAAGGAAAAGCTCAAACTAATCTAAGAATTGGTCAAGAGAAGGATTACAATTCCTCTTGTTCCAACTATACAAGCTGTTCACCAAAAAACTTTTGATACTGACCAACGATTTTTCGACCCCTTCAAACTTCAAAGCATCTATAATTTCTTTCCCGCCATATGATCCACATCAAACAAAGAGGGATCAAAGTCCAAACCCGCTTCCGCTTCTTTCCCACTTTAGCTCCTTTCCAAGCAATTTAGGAGTTCCATCACATTTTCAACAAAGCCCACTGAATACCAAACCAAAAAATTACCGTGGTCCAACGCTCCCATGCCACCGGGGAATGAATAAGGAGATGATCAACCGACCCTTATCCTTTTCACATACAACACCAATTGACAATGATTATTCGCCTTCGGATCAAATTATCAATCGTGAGAATTTTTCCTTGAGCCGCACACCAAATAAAAAAGCTTACCTTTAACGGCACCAACATCTTCCAAATTGCTTGCCAAGGAAAGGAAGAATTACCCCTCCCACAAAGAGATTGATAGTAGGATTTCACATGCAAAGATCATCTTTTGATAAATTCCACCGAATCTCATCCTCCCCTTCTATCCTTCGAATATCATACACCCTTGAAAGCAAAGCCATCAAAGCCTCTTCCTCCCACTCATTCACTTTCCTACGCAAACGGATGTCCCATACTACAACTCCTTCATGAAAACGGAGATAATAAAAAATACTAGCTTCCGTGTTGCTGTTGGAATACTAGTATACTAGCATAATGTGTTTTGTCCCACATTCCTTAGTTACATTATGTAACATACTATCTCTTTATATAAATAAACGATTATGTGTGAGGGTTTATTCAACACCCTACACACTTTTCCTCTCTAAACAACATGGTATTAGAGCGGGTTCTCAACCCTAATCTTAAACCACCTTTGAAACCCTAGCCACCCAACACCAACCACCTTCGGAAACCCTAACCCCGACAGCCCATCTCCTTCTCAGCCCCGACAGCCACCGCCCAGTCCCTGTCGGCCCTCGCCCAGTCCCCTCGGCCCTCGCCCAACCCCCGTCGGCCTCCGTCCAGCCCCGTCGGCCACCGCCCAGCCCCGTTGGCCCTCGCCCAGCCCCCGTCAACCCTCGCCTAGCACCTGTCGGCCTTCGCCCAGGCCCGACGGCCCTCCCCCAGCCCCCGTCGGCCCTCACCCAACACCCGTCAGCCCTCGCCCAGGCCCGACAGCTACCGTCGACCCTCGCCCAACCCCTGTCGGCCCTTGTCCAGGCTCGACAGCCACCGTTGGCCCTCGCCCAGGTCTCGCCAGCTCTCCCGAGCCCCCGTTGGCCCTACTCACCCACCTCCACCGTCTGCTTACCGGTCTCCAGAGCCCTCTTTGGCCCTACCCAACCACCGGCGGCCCTCGCCTGCCTCTGGCGCCTCTTCTGATTGCTGCTCTCTGTCTCATGATACTTCTGCCACTTGCTTCTGACACACTGGTATGAGTTTGCCATTGGTATTCTGCTATCTTCTTGTTTGTGGGATTATTTGCCCGGCCTACTTTATGTCTGGCTGTTTCAGACTCCTGGTTTCTTCTTGGTCTTGTTATTTTACTACTCTTGTTCGCTGGTGATCGTGGTTTGTTGGTGTTTGTGGCTGCCTCTGTGTTATTGGTCTAGTTTCTTGTTGGTATATTTGCAATGGGCTCTGGCACCGAATCTGTTTCTAGTTCTCTATCTACAGATAGTACTATGACTTCTGCTGTTAGTCATTCTTCTCGGTCTCGTGAGAGGTTGTCTATTACCTCCACCTTGTTGAATGGTCAAAATTATGCTGTTTGGGCTAAGGCTGTTGAGGCCTATTATATTGGGGAGTCCGAATAACACTACCTTACTAATGACCCTCCCGTGGCGACTGCTGCATTATGCTGCTTGGGTTCCTGCAGATGCTAAAATTCGTGTAGAGCTTTGGAACAGTATGGAGGAAAATATTAAGAATACTCTGGTTTTCTTGTCTACTACGAAGAAAGTATGGATGAAAGTTAAGGAGATGTTTTCTAGGGCTGATAATCTCCATCGGACTTATGCTCTTCATCAACAATTCTTTTCTCTTGAGCTTGGTAGCTTATCTTTGGAGGAGTATTATGCCAAGTTCTGCGGTGTTTGTGAGGAGCTCAACACTTGTGAGCCCATTTCTTCAAATATTCAGGTTATGGAGCTTCAGCGTGAGCGCTTGTAGGTGGCTCGTTTTCTGTTTGGGTTACCTTCGCCGGCCTATGATTCTATCCAGTCTAATCTTTTGGGTGGTAGAGATTTACCTTCTCTCAGTGAGGTATTCAGTCGAGTCCGCCAAGCCTCTGTTTCTGATCCCAGTGCTTTTGATTTGACTCTCGCTGCCCGCTCGGCTTTGGTTACCATGGTTTCTCGTGGTGGTCCTTGTGATTTTGACTGTGGTAGTCGAAAGTCAGGGGGAGGCAGTCGTGGTCCCCCTCGCCGTGGCTTTGGTAGCCGTGGTCCGGTGCAGTCTGTTGGTCGCCGTGATTCTGGTAATAGTAGTTGTCCCCGTGGACGTGTCCCTCATTACTGCACCCATTGTCATGGTACTAATCATACGGTTGAGTATTGTTGGATTCTTCATGGTCGTCCATCTGCGCATGAGGTTACCGTTTTTGAGGATGATGGCTTCATGTTGCCTAGTTCTGTGCCCAGCCCCATCCCACATGTTGTTACTATTCCCGAGGATGAGTATCATCGCCTGCTTTCCCAGCCAGCTTCTCATACATCCTCTTCTTCCACTGCTACGTTCGCTGAGAAAGGCTCCACCTTTGCTGGCCTGGCCTCTAATCCATGGGTTATTGATTTTGGTGCTACCGATCATATGACAGGCCACTCCATCCACCTCTCTGGTTCTCGTCCTCTTGTCAAGCCCTCTCGTGTCGCCTTAGCCGACGGTTCCTCTTATGACATTGCTGGTTTGGGTTCTGTTATATTACATTCTTCTCTCACCTTAGACTCTGTTTTACATGTTTCTCGTTTTCCCCATAGTCTTATGTCTGTTAGTAAACTTACCCAATCCTTAAATTGTTTGGTTACATTCTTTCCTGGTTATTGTGTTTTTCAGGATCTTCGGACGGGGAAGAAGATTGGCGGCGGTGTTGAGCGTGGTGGTCTATACTATTTTGACACTGGCGAACCTCCTGCCTCCGTTGCTTTTCAGACTTTTGTTTCTCCATATGAGCATCACTGCCGTCTTGGTCATCCCTTTCTTCAGACTCTTAAACAGTTAGTCCCGTCGTGTCGTAGTCTTCAGTCTTTGCCATGTGAGGTCTGTGAGTTCAGTAAACATCGTCGTATTTCTTTTCCTCCTAGAGTAGAGAGTCGAGTGTCTCGTCCTTTTCATTTAGTTCACTCAGATATTTGGGGTCCTGTGCGTGTCTCTATAAGTGGTGGTTTTCAGTATTTTGTTATTTTTGTGGATGACTATTCTAGACTTACTTATGTTTATCTCATGAAAGACTTGTACTCCATTTTCAAATCTTTTTATATGGAAATAAAAACTCAGTTTGATGTTTCTCTTCGTATCTTTCGTTCTGATAATGCTGGTGAATATTTCTATAATGTTTTGTCTGCCTTTTTTGATGAGCATGGTATTCTACATCAATTTTCGTGTTCTCGTACTCCCCAACAGAATGGGGTTGCCGAACGCAAGATACGTCATTTGACAGAGGTTGCCCGAGCCCTTTTAATCCAGATGGCGGTTCTAAAATCCTTTTGGGGCGATGCCGGATATCTTGTCAATCGTATGCCCTCTCATGTTCTTGGGGGCCAGATTCCTTATAGTATTTTGCACCCTGATTGTTCTTTATATTCCTTACCTCTTAAAATTTTTGGGTGCACGTGTTATGTTCATGCCCTTGATCCTGGCCGCGATAAACTTTGATCCACGTTCTATCAAGTGTGTATTCCTGGGGTACTCTCGGAGTCGAAAAGGTTATAAGTGTTATTCTCCCACTTTGCATCGCGAGTTTATCTGTGCTGATGTTACGTTTCATGAGTCGTTATCCTATTTTCCGACTTCATCCCATGGGGATCAATCTGAGTATATGCATATTTTGGTTCCTTCCGGCCTACCCCGGCAGCAGTCAACCCCGATGCAGGTATATGTTCGTCGTGCCAAAGCTGCACAACCACCACCTCCGCCTGCCACTGAGCCTCATCCTCCGTTGCGAGATCTGAGTCCTCCTCCTCCTTTAGCCCCAACTGATCCACCTTCTCCTTCATAGTTGTCAAAAGCGTGCCTAGGCGCGCGCCTAGGCGCCAGGCGAGGCGAGGCGCACATGTTGCGCCTTGAGGGAGCCCAGGCGCAGCGACTTCAATAAGGCGCAGCTTAGGCGCAGGAGGCAAGGAAAAGCGACAAGGCGAGAGGCGCACAAAAAGCGCGCTTCTTTGAAGATTTTATCTCAGCCCTACGATGTTGAAGATCTAACCCTCGGCCGTTAGATTTGAGCCAAAAAAACAGAAAAGGGTTTCAGCCGAGAGCCTCACTCAGTAGATCTCTCGCCTCTCTCACTCGATCAGTCGATCTATCATCTCTCACTGCTCTCGATCTCTCGTCTCTCACTGCCGAGTGCCGACGACCTCCCACTGCCGACGAACTACCGACGATCTCTCACTGCTGCTGCCGACGATCTCTAACTGCTGCTGCCGTCGGTCGATCACTGCTGTTGCCGTCGGTCGTTCACTGCTGCTGTCGTCGGTCGTTTACTGCTGCTGTCGTCGATCTCTGTCTCTGCTTCGTCCATCTCTCTTGTCTCTCGTCTCTCTCCTGAGTCCTGACCTGAGGTCTCTCTCTCTCTTCTCATACGTATATCTTTCTAAATTTCTAATATATATATAATATATGTCTGCTATTAGTATATGACTGAAATTCTGAGAAGGATATTTATTCTAATATATATATGTAAGCTATTAGTATATGACAGAGAAGGAAAAAATAAAAATAGGAGAATAGAAAATAGATGGCTGATTTTGCCCGATAAAAATAAGAAATACGAATGTATTTGTGGCTGATTTTAACCTAATGTCAGGGGTTTACTTAATGTAAATTGAACTTTTTTTTTTTGCTTTTAGATGTCAAACGAAGAAACTACGAATAAAACTGATCCTGCATGGAAGTATCACAGTTTGGTAGATCCCGCGAACACTAATAAATTTAAGTGTAATTTTTGTAATTTTTTTCGGTGGCTATTTGACATTTCATGAATATTTTTATGTATCTTTTGGATGGTAAACTCATTGGCTTAGTGCTTATTGCTTGAAATATTAGTGTGTGCTATTTTTTTCTATTTTTTCCGCAAATGTGCGCCTCGCTTCAAAAAGGCGCGCGCCTCGCCTCTCGCCTCTCGCCTCAGGCCCAACAGGACTTTGCGCGTCGGCGCGCTTTTCGCCCATGACAACTATGTTCTCCTTCCATTGCTCTTCGTAAAGGTATTCGCACTTGTACTATTTCTCATCCTATTGCTAAATTTGTATCTTATGATCATCTATCCCCCACCCTTCGTGCTTTTACTTCCTCTGTTTCCTCTGTCTTTGTTCCTAAAACTGTTCAGAAGGCCTTGTCCATTTCTGAGTGGCGGACAGCTATGGAGGAGGAGATCTCTGCGCTCCATGATAATGGGACTTGGGAGTTGGTTTCTTTACCCTTTGGAAAGTCAACTATGGGGTGCCGCTGGGTATTCACTGTGAAATTTCATCCTGATGGGTCTATTGAGCGTTATAAAGCTCGCCTTGTTGCTAACGGCTACACCCAGACATATGGTGTCGACTATGCTGAAACTTTTTCCCCGGTTGCCAAGTTTGGTTCTGTCCGTCTCCTTATCTCTCTCGCCGCCAATCTTGGCTGGCCCTTATTCCAATTGGATGTCAAAAATGCTTTCTTACATGGTGATCTTCTTGAGGAGGTTTATATGGAGCAACCACCAGGGTTTGTTGCTCAGGGGGAGCATTCTCAGGTATGTCGTCTTCGTAAAGCTCTTTATGGGCTTAAACAGTCTACCAGGGCCTGGTTTGGCAAGTTCAGTGATGCAGTTTTGAAATTTGGTATGAGTCGATGTCAATCTGATCATTCTGTTTTCTCTCTCACATCTACTCGAGGCAAAGTGTTATTGATTGTGTATGTCGATGATATTATTATTACGAGTGACACCAGAAAGGTATTGATGCGTTGAAAGGTCTTTTTGCAGAGTCAATTTCATATTAAAGACTTGGGTAGATTGCGGTATTTTTTAGGTATCGAGGTGGCACGATCTAAAGAAGTTATTAGTTTATCGCAGAGGAAATATGTGCTGGATATCTTAGATGAGACTGGTTTGTTGGGGGCGAAACCTGTTGATACCCCTATGGATCCCAATGTCAAACTATGCATTGATTAGGGGGAGGCGCTATCTAGTCCCGATCAATATCGCCGTTTGGTTGGTAAACTGAATTTTCTCACTATTACACGTCCTGATATTTCATTTGCAGTGAGTATTGTGAGTCAGTTTAGTATGCTCCTCGTTTGCCACATTGGGAGGCCGTTCTTAGAATTGTCAAGTATCTCAAGTCTCATCGTGGACGTGGTCTATTTTATAAGGCTAATGGTCATTTGTGTATTGAGGCCTTCACTGATTCTGATTGGGCAGGAGGTCCATCTGACAGGAGGTCAACCACTGGATATTGTGTTTTTCTTGGTGGCAATCTTGTTAATTGGAAGAGTAAGAAACAGACCGTGGTTGCACGGTCTAGTGCAGAAGCAGAGTATAGAGCCATGGCTCACACCACATGTGAGATTGTGTGGGTGCGATCTTTTCTTGAGGAGATCGGATTCAATGTGCAATTGCCTATGAATTTGTATTGTGATAACCAAGCAGCAATTCACATTGCATCCAACCCCGTGTTTCATGAGTGGACTAAGCATATCAAAGTTGATTGTCATCTGGTGCGAGAAAAGTTGACTGATGGTGTTATAGCAACTCCCTTCGTGTCTACAAGTGCTCAGTTGGCTGACATGTTCACCAAGTCATTATTTAAGCCCCGATTGGAGATGTTATGTGACAAGCTGGGTTTGTGTGATATCTATTTCCCAGCTTGAGGGGGAATGTTGGAATACTAGTATACTAGTATAATGTGTTTTGTCCCACATTCCTTAGTTACATTATGTAACGTACTATCTCTTTATATAAATAAACAATTATGTGTGAGGGTTTATTCAACACCCTACACACTTTTCCTCTATAAACAACAATTGCAAGCCAAAATATAAATACTCGGGAACGCTTCTTGCAAACTCACTTCCCCACACCACACATACTCCCAAAACTTAACCCTTTTCCCATCACCTACCGCCAAGTATGTATTCTTTTGAAAAACATCCCACCCATTCATAATTCCCCTCCAAAGTGCCACCCCCACAAGGCTTCTCACCTGTAAAGATGACCAATCTCCCCATCCGCAACCATACTTCGCAACAACTACCTTCCTCCCCCATCAATCTCTTTCACACACAAATCTCCAAAGTCATTTGCCCAACAAAGCTTGATTGAACAACTTTAACCGCCTCACTCCCAAACCTCCCTCTCCAAGGGGTGCACAGACCGTGTCGGGATGTTATTTGAATTTCTGCCCCACCCCTCCCAAAGAAAATCTCTTTGAATCTTTTCTAACCTCTTTGCAACCAACACCGGAATAACAAACAAAGACATAAAGTAAGTAGGCAGACTTAAAAGCGTGCTCTTCATTAAAGTAAGTCTACTTCCTTTTGGGATAAATTGGCGTTTCCAACCCGCCAATCTCTTTTGAAATCTTTCCACCACTGAGTCTCAAGCTGACTTTGATTTGAAAGATGAACCCATTGGCAGCCCTAAATACACCATTGGCATGGACGCCACCCTACAACCCAGAATCTATGCCAAAGCACCAATATCATCCATGCCCCAATCAGAATCATTTCTGACTTTCCCAAGTTCATCTTTAGGCCTGACACAACCTCAAAGCACAAAAAAACACAGAATGGTTTTAACTTTTCCTATAGGGCTTTTTTGTCCTGTGGCCTCCTTATATTTCGGCGGCATTCCCTTTATACCTTTTTGTTAATAAATTACTTAAAAAAAAAAAAAAGGATTCAGGCTAAGAAACAACAGATATGGGCATGTGTCATGGGAATTCTAAATCAACGGGGACACGGACGAGGTGCGAACATGGAAAAAATAAACAGATATTTTCTTCTCTTTTTTTTTTTAATTTTGGTTAGAACAAATATTGTATCCTCAAACACCCAAATTATTGGAGAAAACCAAGCTAGCTCAGTTGGTTTGTCTCATCTCCCCCCAGTGGAGGCTGGTATTTGAGCCCCACAAGGGGTGGGTTTAGGGTCACAGCTATGGACAGCCTCTAAACCGCCTGTTGACTAACATACTAAAACTCCGCTAATCCCCACTAATGTATATCGGCTTGACCAAAAAAACACCCAAGTTATTGAACCCAACACTAACTTAGCACAAAATGAAAGCTAACACTGATTGTTATAGTTAAGAGATATCTTTTGAAAAGACATGTGGCATAGGTGAAGTGTTTGTTATAGAGTTTTACCACTGAAATAAGCTTTCACAATCTGAAGTGACACCAAGCCTTGTCCCCTCGTATGCGTGTCACTTGAGACTCTTGTGTGTCGGTGTTTCATAGGGTTCAAGCATAGCATATACGTCTACTATTCCATTATTCTAAGGCTGTGCGGAAGTATGGAAAACTTCTACTTATCCATTGGTATTTACTCGACCATCTAAGACTCTTGATGAAGGGTTTTGTATAAGAACATGATTGGCCAGGTAATTGGTCTTTCAATGTATACTTTCTAAGAGACTGACTAAATAATTTACAAATATTTGAATTGTTCAATTCAAAGTGAATGTAGAGTATCCAGTTGGTTATGTTCATGAGATTCTAAGTCAAATTGTCAAACAAATGGTACATGCATGGCTTTGAGAATGAATTGAATTGAGTAGAAAGTACATGGACTTGGTGTTTAACATCTGTGAGACAACACAACACAACACAAATAAAATAAGAGTGGGTGTAGATGAAACGATGATATTAAGCGTATGTGTGGTGTGACAACAAGAGAGAATTGAAATGACAGCTTTCTACACTTGTAGTTGTAAGGGACTAAGGGTAGCATCAATTGGAGATAAGCTGTAGCCAGACGATTCGTTGCCGACGAATTGGCTATAGGTGGGATGAGGTGGCTAAACCGGATTAACCGGAAAATTAGGCGACTATGCGGGATTAATCGGGGGTTAAGAGCATCCGTAATGGGTTTGGTAACTAGTGTGTTAATTGTGTGTGTTAAGACTTAACAAACAAAAATGCATTTTTTGTGCCACAATGCTTGTGTGTTAGATTGTGTTAGAGTGTGCTAAATCTAGTAGTATGCTAGCATGTGTCAAATTTGGCAAACAAGCTAACAAACAATAAGTGAGTCCCATCTCTATAAATTCAAACTCTAACCATAAAACATAAATGCCCACTACTCTTTTTTTGAAAATTTACCTTTTTTTTCCTCTGTTTTTCTATATATGCATTTTCTCTATATTTTGGCTATTAATCAAAGTCTTCAGCATTCTATCGTAGCTAAACAAAGTGTTGACTAAACATATTGAAATGGGCTAACATTTTAAATTGCATGATCACCAAAATTTGAATAACATTTCGCTCCAGCTTGAATGTCAAATAGAAATGCCGTTGTAAGTTTTTTATAGCCGTTGCTTTTGACATTATTATAAAGAGTTAATATCAAAAAATAACACACTCCGAACTAACCCATTTGAGGTACTCATATATATACTAACACACTCCTAAGTTAGCAATGTCTAACACACACTCGTGGGACCCATTTTTATTCTAACACATACCTTAACAAATATTTTGACACACAAATATAACACACCATTGCGGATGCTCTAAATGCATAAATTTGCGAAATTAAGGGGGTTAACTATTAGTGGTAACATACTATAAGGGTTTTATATGCATAGATACATATATGCTATACATTATAGATGATACTCCATTAATCTAAACCTAAATAGATCTCCTCGTGTCAATGTCTCACTCTCATAATGCCTTTTTGGTACTACTTGGTTTCATTTGGTTTTGAATTATGGACATTGAACTTTGCAATAGTGTTTGACTAGTTATTTGATAAATACTTAGTTTGCATGTCTCTATACATTAAAAAGATTGATTTTGAGGGATGGATTGATGGATGAATGTCTGATGTTTTCATTTTGGATGTTATTTAATATTTTGTTCTACTTATGTTGTTCTACTTGCTCAAAACTTGGGAATGGGAAAGGAGAATATTCTAAAAAGATTAAAAAAAGAAGAAAAACCGACTAATCCTAGGCGCTAGGCGGTGCCCCGGCCGCCTGACTAGCATCTAGCGATTTTTGAACATTGGCCATATGGTTGCTTTGTTGTGTTTATAATAGAATTGCTATCTCTTGTTTTTTTTATCCCTATGCGATTGTAATATTTTGGTTTGCATGGTTGTTTTGGTGTTTTAATATTGTCTCTAATGGATAAGTTATTTGTTGTTTATTTGTTCCTTTTTGATTGAAATATACTGGTATGTTTTATGCGGATTGCATAGATACAGTGTCCACAGATGCATTTTATATGTTCTATTTTAACGCATCCCTACGTGCCCATGTCCTATTTGTTATCCAATGCGTCCTGTGTTGTATTGATGTCTATGCCGCAGAATCGCTGATTATTTTTCACGTGATTGTGTGTCCTATTTGTTAATGCGTTTGTGTTGTATCGGTGTCTATGCCTCAGAAGTGCTAATTATTTTTCACGTGATTGTTCGTAACTTTGGATGAATTAGATCTTCGGTTTTCCCTTACAGTGGTTTGGCATGAGAGGGAATGCAAAAGGGCAGTTCATCTAGGGTGTCCACTCCACTGTTTCTGTTGGCTAACATGTGGTGTTCTCCTATGATGTGTCAAATGGCATGTGTCTCATGAAGCCACCGGTTTCTAGAATAGTAGTAAGTGAGGGGAAAAGGCTTTCGATATAACTTAGTCCGATGTGGTGGCATCTTTTATATTCATTGTCCACGAAAGTGTGCGTTTGTTGTCTGCTCAGAGGCTATGTTAAATTGATTCTTCCGACTCTTGGATAAGGGCACGGGGTCCATGTCTGATATGTTTAATTGGCCATTGCTTATCATGCATATTTGCTAATCTAAATTTACCATTAATTATGCATAGAACTTAGGGATGAGATACCCTAAGGCACCTTGTAAACGCCATTTATCCTTACAATAAAAGAATTGTACTGAGATAGATGAACAGAATGTCCCCATGACCTTAAAATGGAAATTAGATGAATCCAACACACACATAACTGTACCCGAAACTCATACCCTGGTCCATGTAACATTGCTGAGGGCCATGAATGATGAAGCTGTGTGTCCATAGTGAAACTAAAAGGGTTCTGCTTGGGGCAGACAAAGAGGCCTGATGTTTTAACACTAAAAGAACATCTATACTCTCCGTCTATGCACTCTGGGGGTTAGCCGTAGAGTTGAGATTTATCTGGAAGCTTGGTGTTAGATCCACTATTGGGTCTTGAAGAATGAAAGAGATGAATACATTGACGAGGCTTGTATTTTTTCAACGCCATGTTAAATCTAGAGCTTCATAAATCTCGTATAATCTGCTGTTTTATCCATTCCTGTTTTTCATTCTTATACACATTTCTAGCACCATACATTCTATTTTCCAATATATTTACTGCAGATTCTGCACTGTTCTTTTGAATATTTTGTTTTGTGATCATTATCATTTCATTCCTCCGGTGCAGGTATGGCCCATTTATGTTGACTTAACATTTTTGGAACCTGTTGGACGACAGCTTAAGACCATTGGCAAGGTAAAATTCTTCGTTTTGGTACATTTTCTCGCTGTCCTTGTTTAAGTTCATTGGGGTTAGGAGCTCTCCAGAAATAATCATAGCTTAAAGTTAAGATACTCATACATGCATCTCTCTCTCTCTCTCTCTCTCTCTCTCTCTCTCTCTCTCTCGGGGCGGTTCCGCAGACAACCAATTGAACACCTAAAAAAACACCCCAAATCTCAATCTCATAGTTCCCGATCAAATTTTTATGATCTGAACCTTTCAATGTGTGCAAAATGTGACTTTAAGGGTGCCCGTGAGAAATTAGCAAAAAAAATGACCGGGAAATGTTTATTTTGAGCAGTTTTTAATTGAACCGTTCATTAAATTTAAGCTAAAAACTACTCAGATCAAGTCCTTTCCGGTAAAAAAGTATATGTATTCGTATTTGTGTAGATGTATATTAGCGTTTGTGTCTACATATGCATATACTAGACTCCCGGGCACACCCAATGCCTGTGCAAATTGTTTTATGCAAAAGATGGAGAACGAAAAATCTTGATTTCAGACTGTACTAAAAAGTTCATTCAATCAAGAATCGATAGAGTTTCTTTTCGATGTGCTGGAATGTGGGTGTGGAAAGGTAGAGTTTGGTTCCTTGCCATTTTCAGGACTTCTTTGGATGAAACAAACCAAGAGAGAGAATCGAAGAATAACAAGTGAAGAATAATAAAAGGACTTTTATTACTCTCCAAGGGTTACAATCGGCAAAAACTAAGTTACTTCTACTCCTAAAACTTGTATTGAAAAGACAGAAATTTAAAGGGTATAACTTAAAAGGAATAGACAAGTAAAGTAGAAGCCTTTGGGCGATTGATGGGGGCTTTGCTTTGACGTATAAATCTAGTATTTATAGGCTTGCCCCTTTGCCCTTTGAATTCAAACTTGGATGATTTCACTCTTCGATTTGAACTGGGCTGTTACTTGACTTGTAATTGCATGTCCAGATTAGGTAGTTACTTATCCAGGTGTCTTCTTCTCCAACATCCTCGATTCAACTACCTTTGTCTTAATCCAGATTCAACTGCCTTTGTCTTAATCCAGACCATCTCTGTCCTTTCTTCAACCTTTGCCATGTGTCCTTTATCGATCACCACATTCTCGACAGGCTAAAGAAGTTGCCAAATGTCCTTTACTCAACACAACCTTCTCAACTTCTATTGTTAGTTAAGAATTTTGGCAAAATAGGGCTTAAACAGAGACTAATGAAATCTGGGATGTGAAAGTAGAAAAGAGGAGAGAAGAAATTTGATTGGCAAAAAATTAGAAGAGATTGTGACACAGTTAGTGAATTAAAGAAGCAGGAAGAAAGAAAACCGACAGAAAAAGAAAAGAAAAATGAAGAATGAGTAACTAAACGTACCACTAACCATGGAATGATTGAAGAGGATTGAAAAAACAAAGAAAAGAGGGTTTTTGCAAATACCATTCTGTATTTGCTCCTCTGATTCCATCTCCATCAAAATCAATGGAAGAATAATTGCCTTATCTCAAAGAAGACTGAAAAGTGATGCTGTTAGACATTAAAAATGGGTAGATAATGGGGCAGTTATATGTGGGTGAGTGTAATTACAACTTTATCCTGCATTTTAAATAAAATTAAAGCTCTCTAAAAAGTAAATATGCTATTTTCAATGACAGTTTTGGAACAAAAAAGTGTGAGCCTAAAACAAATGTTCACACCATAAAGCGGTTTTCCCTTTTAAATAGTAATCGATATGTCTCTGTGTGTTGTGTGTTTTTTTGTGTGCGCATGTGTACATGCATGTGGCCAAGATGGCAAGACCTATTGGCGATATTGATTATTCCCTAACGTTCCCCGGGTGACTCAAATCGTTGACTTCCTAGTCACTGTACCACTGAGCGTACCACTGGACCACCACCCTTTGGTATAGAATCTTCTTGATATTCTGCCGTTAAAAATGCCAATCAACATTAAATGTAGACAATGAAATTTAATTTTGTGGGTTAGTTCTATGGAACAAATAGCTAGATCCTTAGTTGGATTGATCAAGACACAGCCATGCGGCTTGAATAGGACATGCCAAAACGTCATTTTGCCAGAATTGTGGTTTTACTTGTGTCTAATATGTGAATGAAAACAGAACAACTTAGAGGAAGCCTGAAGGTAATTAAAGCTATGCATATTATACTGATGGAGGGTAAAAGGCATAAGTTTCGTAATGATGGAACATAACATTGTGTTCTAATTTCATAGCGGCTGACACATAATGAGAAGTATTTGAGGAGTGTCGGTGTCCAACATGACGCCGCCTCCTTAAAGTTGTCTGCTTCTTAGACCAACTCTAAGTTATGTCTGGACTATTGACTTGTATAGCACAGTAATTCCTTGAAGTTGTCTCTGCTACTTACGAGCTCCGATGCCTATACTTTTAATATATCCCGTCATGTATATGATGTTCAGGCATATAGTTTGTGACAACACAGAATATAGCCTTTATTGCGTAGCATCCCATGCTCATGAACGTTGCTGATTGTCTTTTTTGTGTGTGTGTGTGCGTGCGTTCAGATCGTGGATTCAGCTTGTGATATTATGGATAAGTCATTTGCGGATCGTTAGCAATTGGGAGTTTTCTTTCATGATATAGGGCTCTCCTCCTGTGGATCGTATTATGACTGGAAAGATTAGAAACCTCGCCCAGCGTAGCAGAGCAATGGCAGAAACCCCCGTTTTTCATGTAAATTTGACATTTTTGTTATGTTTATTTTTGTAGTCTGAATTCTTGACACCTGGGTAATTTTGGGTTTGTATAAATTTTGTTATGCATCTTTGAATATTTTGCTGTGGTTATATTTGGGACGCTATACATAAGGGATATCTTCTTTGTGAGGCACCCAATCAAGTGGTTCGCAACAATAATTAGAGCTTTATCACAAGTAAAAAAAGGAAGGGGAGTTCTCAAAAACTTCTTCGAATGGAATTATCACTTGATGTAACAAAACCCAGGGCCCCTAAACCCAACACCATGCCGTAATTTAATAGGGTGTTTGGGTCAAGTTTACGCGCACTTCAACTATTTCTCTTCCCGGTCATCAAAGGCGTGTCATCAATGCCGAGACTAGGGGATGCGCAAAAAACTTCTCTCTTGCGGCCTGACCCTTAGAGATTACCAAGTTTCGAACTCAAAATGTTTAAATTTACAACTTATCTTTGTTGCAACTTGAGCTATACCTTTGAGTTTAATAAGGCCCCTCATGCATCTTGGTTTGTTGCATCTACTATCAAAGTTGTTTTTTCAGCAATAGCCTACCACATGTTTAACTGTTTGAGCCATGGAGTTTTTGTGTGTGTGTGTGTGTGTAAATGGGAGAATCCATTGGAAGAAGAACAAACCGAGTGCAAGGAGAAACCTTCAATAACAAAACAAGAAACTAAAGATAAGAAAAAATAGGTTCTAGCAGGACCAAAAAAATGCGATGGGGAATGGACCAGTTTCTACAGAGGAGAGGATCCAGGCTTTCTTGTATTTACTCAACAAGTCCGACACAAATAAAATGTGCACAGATAGCGATGTGGGGCCTACTACGGGTCCCAAAAACAATTTGAACCGTTCATTAAGTTTAAAATATTTTTTCGAGTGTCCTAACAAAAAATCAACTCAATCTGATAACTGTGAGTGCTCGATTCAATCTTTTAACTTTTCATTCAATTTTTAGACCTATGTAACTTTTCATTCAATTTTTGGGATCTAAAAACTGAAAGGAAAAGTTAGAAAATTGGATCGAACACGTAAAGTTATCCGACGGAGATGATTTTTGGCATGAGCACTTGAAATTGAGATGATTTTTGGCGAGAACACTTGGAAAAAATATTTTAAACTAAATGAATGAGTTGAATCTTTATTGTGAGACTTATAGTGGGCCTCACATTTCTATCTGTGCACGTTATGTGCACATTGACAGAATTTTTGTTACTCAATTGAGCACCAGGATTTTGTGCCATAAACAAAACAGTAAAGATATGAGGACCGACGGTGGGAGGACCGAAATCATACCGACGGCCTCGGTCGGCCGTCTCCGGCCACCGGACGGCCGATCCGAGCCGTCCAAAAATTCTATAAAAAAAAAAAAACCGAGTGTGTATATACACGAAAAAAATGGGTGCTTGATCCAACCACCCTACACGCATCGGATGCCGTTAATTCCCGCGCTAGGCCCCTCGATTTTTTTTTTAGAATTTTTGGACGGCTCGGATCGGCCGTCCGGTGGCCGGAGACGGCCGACCGAAGCCGTCGGCACGATTTCAGTGGGGACGGGATCTGTGCAGATAGCAGGACTCAAAACAAAAAGTATTCAAGAATCCAAAGGTGTGAGGTTTGGAAATGCCTTTTAATCCATATGCACTAGTTACCGGCTAGGTTGCTATGGACCTTCCCTTTAACTTGGGTAAAGATACAATTTGCACCCTTGACTTTCAATTTGAGCATTTCAACCTTTGCACTTTAGTTTAACTTACAATGGTTCTTTTCCGTCAATACCATTGCCATATGACTGACGGAAATAGATTACTTGTGTTGCATTTTGGACCTAATTTAAGAGTCTTAAGGTCCTTTTCACTTTTTAAGTTTTATTATTCGGCTGCTGCTGCTGCTTCTGCATTCTCTGCTTGCTGCTGCTGTTAAGCAGTTGTGCCTGCTGTTGTCTTCCATTAGCAGATGAACCCTATAAAGGACCTGAATGCTTGGATAATCTGCCCGCTAGTTACTCCTGCTGCTGGTGCACGTACAGAAGATGCTGTCAAAAGAGTTGCTGTCGTGATTGTTAGTTCAGTTGCTGTCGTTGGACTGCCTCTGTCATTGTTGGTAGCTCATGCAAATGTTCTTGATCAGTCCAGTAGTTGCTGTTATGATCTTTTGGCATGTGTTTCTCTCCTATCTTTTAGATGGATTTGAAACATGTGGAATTAATGTAGCCACTTGGCATCCATCAATTTTCTTAATCTTTGTTTTTCTTTTTTCTTTCCTCCTGGGGTATGCCCCTTGTAGACTGTAAATTCGCTTATTCTTTTTCTATTTCAAGCTAAATTACCCCAAAAAAAAAAATAGATTTCAAAATCCACCATCTTTTCTCGTTTTTTCACCTCTGCTATGAACTACCTTGTCACTCTGCATCACAAAGCAATTTATACCTTGCCTCCTCTTCCTAGCTCTCTCGTCAAATACGTCCACATAGATTTAAAAGAGAATAGAGTAGGAATTACGAAGGTGTCCAAATATTTTCCCCTTATATCTATTAAATGAAGAGAAAACAATTATGCAAAGATCATTACACCCTTAATTCGGTCCCCATGTAACTCACCAGACTATTTTGCGCTAACAGTCGTGTTAACGGGTGGAGGAGGATCATTGTAAGTTAACCGAAAGTGTAAGAGTTAAACGGACCATTGAGATTTTTTTTTGGGTAAATCAGCTTGAAATTAAAAGAGGTTAACCGAATGTACAGCTTACAAGGAGCATACCCCAGGAAGAAAAAAAAACAAAACAAGAAGATTGAGAAAAATGCGTTAACCATGCACAACCCGCATGGAGAGTAGGATATTGTAGATAAAATAACAAAAGTGTCATAAGTGTAGAAATCAGGGCCCCGTAGTACTATCCATTTAAGTAGAAGGATAGTACTACGGAGTACGATATGAAGTGGTACGAGAATAACCCGCCAGGCACAACCCGCCAGGCTAGGAAGTAAAGTAAAGTAAATAGTCACGGCCAGAGATGACCACATGATAACCAACACTGAGGAGAACGGCTGCAAAGCAACACGGCTTCAAAGCAAGCTAAACAGCTACTACAAAGGAACATGGCACCAAGAAAGTCTTGAACCAGAGATGACGGCATCCGACAAGGCACCGCTGCCAAGTACCCTGCACACCACGCCCAATCCTTCCGGCCTAATACTCCCTCAACCAAGCCTAAGGCTCGCCAAAACAACCTGCCGTCAACCAACTACCAAATACCACCTCCACCAAAGTTGGGATAAGCAAACCAAGAATCTAATACTTCCAACAAACCCAGAGAGCAAGCATAATACCCACCACAAAAAGATCAGCTACTACAGAGGGACTAGGAACCGAGAAGAGGCTCAAACTGGAGATGTCGGCATCCGACAAGGCACCGCTGCCAAGTACCCTGCACACCACGCCCATTCCATCCAGACTACTACTCCCTCTACCTAATCCCCTAGGCTCGCTAGTCGCTAATGACAAACAGCAAGACAGTAAGAAGAACCACAAGAAGTGTCCACTCAAACCGTAGGAGGGCCAAGCTGCTTCTTTCGATCAGCGCCAAACCGCCAATCTAGTCAAAAAACCTGCTAAGCTGTCCCTTTCAATCAGTGAACGACCACCAATCTAATCATGGACAGCCCCGGCAGCTACCTCGCTCAATCAGAATCCACACCAATCATGGACGGACCATTGAGATTATTAAAAGTAAAAGGTGCAAATTGACAGGGAGTATAAATTGCAGGTGCAAAGTATGTTATACTAGTTCACCCTTGTACTCCAGTAGTATTTACTAGTGCTAGCAGTGGAAGTAGCTTCTGAGTGACCCCAGAGGGAGGAGCCTTTAAAACGAGAAATTATTTCTTGCCCCAAGGGCAGGGACACGTGGTGCCCCTCGGGCACATCCGAGCCGTCCGTTCGGGTACCGAACGGCTCGGATCAAAACACCCTCTCTCTCCCTTTCTCTCTGTATTTTCTCTCAGTAAATCCGAGCCGTTCGGTACCCGAACGGACGGCTCGGATGTGTTGAAGGCAGGGACACGTGTTGCCCCAAGGGCATCGAATAATTTCTCCTTTAAAACACACACAAAAGCTGAGCTATGTGAGTACAAAAGCTGAGCTACGTAAAGTCCAAAGCTGGACTAAGAGGGGACACCAACATTAGATGTGGTCAACTGCATGGGTCATTCATTTTGTTATAGAGAGTACAAGCACAGAATCAATGATACCCCCTGGCCTTCCAACATATCTCTGATGGTTCTCAGCTTTTCCATAAATAAGACCACGCTCGGAGGATTCATTTTTTGGACTAACCTGCGCCAAAAATAGTTTTTTTCAGACTTTTGGACATTTTTTTTTCTCTCTTTATTTTTACCAGATTTGGATTGACCAGAATTTAATAAAAATTAAAAAAAAACAATGAAAAAAAACGTGCTGAAAAGCACTCCTGAAAAAGATTGCCCAGTCCCTAAATTATACTTCATCCGTCCTATTTTGTTTGCTTACGTTTTATTTTGGATTGTTTCAAATTGTGTACAGTTTTCCATAATTTTTTTTTTGATCCACCAGTTTTCCATAAATAGATACCACAAATATGACAAAGTTTCAATTACACCCCTTTAGTTTTGAGTCGAAGGAACGGTAAATTGGGCTAAGGTCCATTTTGAAGGTGCTTTTGGACGTTTAGTCCAACCCAAATTGTAATAGTGGTAGAGGTCCATTACTGTAACATTTATAGTGGTGGAGGTCCATTACTGGACAAAAATGCCCCGACTGCCCCTTACTATCTATATAATGTGTTAGGATACCCTAGGATTTTAGGGTTTTAGGGTACCCTAGGGTTTTAGGGTACCCTAGGTTTAGGCACTTTCATAGGAGTTTTAGGGTGCACTTTCATATTATAGGGTTTTAGCGATTTAGGCACTTTTATTGGGTACCCTAGGGTTTTAGGCACTTTTATAGGGTACCTTAGGGTTTTAGGGACTTTTATTGGGTACCTTAGGATTTTAGGCATTTTTATTGGGTGCCCTAGGGGTATTTTTGGAACGCGTGTCCATATAAGGACTAGAACCACTACGAAAAATTTAGGTGGACTGGAACCACTACGAAAAGTTTAGTGTGTCTTTATCAACAAGACTCCCTCGAAGGAAATACCAAGTTATAACAAAACCAAGCAAAAAGAGTATTTTTGAAACACTTTTCAACTTGAAGTCTTTAAGTCAATAAGATGAGAGAATTCCCGTAATCAGCAAACAAATCGGGACGGAATGAGTACTTGGGAAGTCTCATTTCTATTTTAGCTAAATCATTTTTTCAAAATGTAAAAAAGCAATCGTCATTAGAGTGGCTATAATGCTTTCACACTATTAATATTCTTTCCTTATTCTTTTTGCCAAGGTAGCAGTTAAAGACCGTTGAGAGGATCACATAGTAATAAAATATGAAAAATGAGGGAATGCCTCTTTTTTTTTTAGGAGGCACTGTAATTGTTAGAGTACTTAAAACTTTAAAGAGAGAGAGAGAGAGAGAGAGAGAGAGAGAGAGAGAGAGAGAGAGAGAGAACATTTTAGTCGAGTGGCAAACTAATGCTATAACCAAATCCGACTAACTACAGGATCTTGCTGATAGCACATTCCATGTAAAAGAGACACTATAGCAGCAGACAGAATGAGAAGCAAGTCAGGCTAATTTCGGGAGTGAGTGCTTCGTCCACGACCTCACCTTCAATTGAGGTTGAAATACTCCGAGCGTAGGGCTAGATCGATGTCAGCATAGATACCGGAAATCCGGAATCGTTCCCACAGAGAAAGTCTCAAAAGCTTGCTGGGATTTTTAGGTGTAAGGGTTTTTGGCTTTTAAGACGGCCAACTGTTGGTTTTGCTTTGGAGAGTAATGAACACTTATGAAAAAGACTAGAAACTGAGTTTTGACTAAGTTAAACAAGCGGCATGGCAATGGATTCATTAACACCCGAAACTTAAGCCATCAAACTAACCTCAACAAAAACACAGTTGAATCGCACGGCTTAGGCTATCAACCGGAATATTTAGCGGTGAAAATGATGAAACAAGAGATTTAGCATGAAGAACAAGTGAACTCTTTTATTCTTTTGGCAAACACAAGGCGAGACATAGCTCACGGAACCATATAAGCGAGCATATGATCACTGGAGGTTAACATCGACAGGTTTTGTTACATAAAGGTGAATTCACCTTATTTTCCATACAAAACTTCAAGCCAAGAGTTGAGATAAGCTAGATAACGCAAGTCACGAGACGCTAACGGCCCCACGGCCTAGCCTAACGAACTACTCACGCATATTCAAGCTAGAAAGCATGCTAAGAATGGAAAACATTTCTAACCGATAGAATTGAAAATGAACCTGATTTAATGAAAGATCTAGTCCACGGTTACAACTTTAATAAACGAGAAAAGACGATACGAGAACAACTTACTTGAGTTCAATGGAAATACACTTGAAAAGCTTAGTACACCATTAATGGAGAAAATGCTAAGGCTAATGAAGAACTAGGTACAAATGAGAGAGAAGAAACCTATATTTATACAAAAAGGGTTTCTCTCTCATCAAAATATCCCAAAATATCCTAAAAGTGGCTGATATTCCATAAATGGAATGCCCAAAAAGTGGAAAATATCTGGCCGAGAGCTCTGCGTATTGATACGCTTCTAGGGAGTGTATCGATACGCCAGGCTCTGATGTCCCACGTAACCTACGCGTATCGATACACATAAAAGGCCGTATCGATACGCGAATGCCTATTCCTGGTTCTGCAAGCCAGCCCATGCATCTTGACACCCGACGGCCCTCGCCTCACCCGATGGCCTCCGCCTTCATTCTTTGGCCGCTTTGGCACAAAATCTCCCGGGCAAGGACGCTTGTAATCACTTGAAAGATGGCTTGCCAATCAAAATACGCCTCTTAAGACCGTTTTGCCTGAAACACTAAACAAGAGACCTTACGAGCAAAAATCAAATAAAAACGATGATAAATATATAAAATCGCCACAAGCTAGGGTATTTTTAGCACTACGATCTTACAATCTTAGGTGCTAATCAGTGAGACTGTTTCAATATAAGGTTACATGCATATATTCATATAATTAAAATTTTGCCGTGTGCCTTTTTTTAATTGAACAAAAAAAAAAAAAAAAACTTGGGCATTACAGTAAGACATTTTTTCTATGATCCAAACTGTTCATTTTGGTAGAAGAGATCTTTACATCAAGGTTATCAAATATGAAGTTGGTTGAAAACCAGTAGACGCCTAATTGAATTTTCTTACTATAAAAGCAATAAAATATTTGGCTTCAAATTGGGGGTTGGGGTTCCGCCTACCCCTTATAGCAGCTCCCCTCCTCTTTGCGAGTGGAGAAAAAAAAAAAACTAATGGAACTAAGAAAATGATTTAAGTACTATAAAAAAAGATTTAAGCCTTTAAGCTAAATTGATTTTGTTTGTTCTGTAACATTTGTGCCCCCTTGCCAGATAAGCACCGTTTATGTAAGGGAGATTTTTAGGAGTATGAGAGTAATGAGAGGAAAGAAATAGATAGAGAAAATTTATTGAAGACCGTGCCCAACAATTTTAAAATCCCAAAACGAACAAGGCCCGTTGATCTATACACAGATAATGTAAAAGCATATTCATAACCTAAACACAGTTATGAACAAATATCACATCTTCATGGATTTACTGTACAGCGTATATACCCTTATCCCACCAACAAAAGTAAAGTAGATTGTGACGCTCTCAAAAGAGATTGTGAAGTTCTTTTGACATACCCAAACCACTTTGCTTTGCCATTCCAACAACCTCAAAGATCTTCCAAGAGGTGCCCACTCCAAGTTGCTTTACTTGAATTGGGCACAAAAAAAAAAAAAACACGAGGCCTTCCTTGGAACAAGAGTCGGTGTTAGATTGGAAAATGGGAAATAAAATAGTGTTTTGAATTCATACTACAAGGAGGCATATAATGTGGTGAAATACAAAAATAGAAAGGATGACAAAGAAGTTAGAACGGAGTAGAGAATGGCATCAGAGGAAGGCTGCAGTGGCGCGTTGCTCCCAAACATAGCATCGGAGTTGTCTTCATCACTCTCCGACTCTAAAATCGTCCCGCCACCACCACTACCAACACCATTGTTTCCGGAAGTCCACTTGCTTAACTTGTTGCTCCTGCTCATTACCAAAGTCTTACGTTATACGTACCAGAAAAAATTGGAGTATCTTCTTGCTGGATCATATACAGATGGGGATTTATTTCCCGCCTTACTGCTTAGATATACAATGAGACCTACAACTACTTCACCAATAACGTGTGACACTAACAATAATAAACCAAAGCTTGCAACAGAACAAACTCAAAGAAAATAGTCCCACACGGGAATAGAAAGATCCCAAGGAGAAACAATCAAGTAGAATGCGGCAGCTAAAGTCGAATTCTGTTGTGATAACTGATAAACCTCTATCCCACCTGCAACGGACGCGCAGCCAAAAAATAAACACTCACAAAAGAACACACAATATTACTTGTTTTGGCCTCAATGAATACTCCACGGGAGAGAGAGATTCCACTATATGAAAATTCGAAGATCACTATGTTAGATGAAAAATCACCCTCGAGCTCCTAACACCATGGCTCTATACCACATTTTTCAGTCACCCCCACATCTCTATTTTTTCCTCACATCTACTAAATCTCCTCTCACATTTCGGCCGGTGCACCAGGCAACCTTAGATGGGGCTGCACTCTCACCCATTTTTCCTTTAACTCACACACGGCACACCAATAAACCTGAATGAGCCGTTTGGTCTTTTCCATGAAGCTTCTGGTAATCAGTAATGTCCAACCGCCAAATTGTTCCCAATACCAAGCCTTGACTAATGTCAACCCAATCCATCAAATGAGTTAATGCAAACTAATAAATTCTCTCCTCTTTTTTTTCAATGCATTATCACATGGGGCAAAAACCCAACAAATTCTGCCCCGTATTGGAGACAAAGTACTATAATTTTGAAATCTTGCTCCTGGTAAAAATGCCTTTCTATTTTTACTTTTCTATTTCTCTCACACAATGCCACATACACATTCCATGTTGGGATCCCTTACGAGGGAGAGATCGAGAGCAAGTGAGTTGGCAAATTTGGCATCACCAAAACTTGTGCCATATTTGCCATAAAGTTTGGCTTTTCCATTTTTCGCAACCCTTTGGCAAGCCAATAATGGACTGGATTTTCGTGTGGAGGCACTATTAGTTGGCAATAACAGTCACAGGAGTAGCTTTAAGAGTGTACAATACGCCAACTAGACAACTTCGAGTTGGTTGACAGGGGAAGCAGTTCACATTGTTTTAGTCCTGTGTTGAAGTACAAGCACTAGTAATAAAGCTGAAAGAGAAATTTTTATTGGTTTTGCATGCTTAAAAATGTATTGACTCAAGCTCCAAGGTTTAAAGGTATGAGTTTTCATGAAATTGAAACGAGTATCCAAAGGGTGATCCGAAAATTCCCAAAATGTTGGGGACTGGTATTTCATGTTGTCAGGAATATTAAAGTTTCAATTGCTGCAAAAACCAACACAGTCGTGCTTCCGGTAACAATTTAATTCAGGCCAACAAAAAAAAGAGAGCCAAGTGTGTTTGAGAGAGAGATGAGAATGGACCTGCCACCAAGGACACCGGCGTTGAGGGTAATCTGGTCAATGAAACTTGCAGATTTGGGCTCAACACTGTAGGCCTTCTCGTACTTGACCTCTACACCTTCACCTGATGCCACAAAGTATGCTCCATTTACCATTATGTCCCCCTCGCTCCTCCAATTCCAGCCCCTCCATTCCTCCTCCCCCGTTTCCACCCTCTTTGTAACCTATTTCCCCACATGCCACCAACCAAAAAAACCATGCTAGTTTAGTAGATCCAAAGAAACACCCCACCAGTCACGAATCAGAAACCAAGGAAACACATCACATGCAACATTGGGCAGTATTTTTTCTTGAAAGGAAGTTTGACAATTGGAAGTCCTAGGAAAGTGTGTTATTTTGACATGAATTACTCATTTTATTCTTGCATAAAGTAACGAACAAAATCGTTAGACAGAACAGTTGTTTGTTTTAGCGACCTTTTACAAGCATATAATCTCTTTTCATAACAGTTAGAAGCAAAGTGAAAATGCCAATCATGTTGACATCTTGAAAAATAACTGCCCGCAAATGCCAACCATTTGTCATATAAAAACCATCCCCGAATTAAAAGAGTACTGTTTACCATTGCACTTCTTTATCCAGTTATATCATTAAATCTAGTGATATTTGCCTTGGCGCCATATTAAACTAGGACTATATAATATGCACATTAGCAACGTTATATAATATGCACACAGATTGACACATTAGCAACGTTCAGCTTAGTCCCGTCAATAATATGCAAAAAGTGGTTGACTTTCATGAGCATCTCATCTTCCTACATTTATTTAGATGGACTGCAGGCTCTGTATAACGTTATCTCTACTGCTTACTTGAATCTTCACTCAAACTTAAATTTGGGGTGTACAAACTCTCAAAATTCTTTCCCAAAAAAAAAACTCTCAAAATTCTTTTCACGATTTTGCTCCAACTCATCAAAATAAGCTTTACTCACCTTTTATCTTTGGTAAGTCAAATTTCTCAAACCACTTTGCATCTTTTAAATTTACCATTTCTTAAAAAGAACTTTATTTTATTGGTGGTTAGGAACTTTTAATTAAGCTCTTTACTCTTACATATACTCGAACTTGAGTTTACCCGCTGCAGTGTTTGACAGCCATCAGGATTCAAGCCCATCATGTCGAATGAAATGTTTACTCAAATTAAACAGACCTTTGGCTGAAGGGTTAGAAGATGGCCTACGATTAAAACATTGTTCCCAGCATTATATATTTCTATCACAATATAGTCCATCTGTCTCATAATTTGAGTTTTTCATGTAAATCCAACTATTTAAGGTGACATCAGGAAAGTTACTGAAATTGAATTTACATAATGCTGTACTAAGTTCTAACCCAAATGAAGACGAATACCCCATCCAGTTTGCTTATGGTCCAGTCCATACTAATTTAGGCATTTGTGGGTTTCTCTTGGCCTCACTATCGTAATCATAACCGTTCGTTCATTATATCATCACATAAATCATTCACGAAACAGAATTGACGTAATTGAACAAACATGGATAGCTCTATAAACAAAACAGACTCGTACGTACAATGAAAAAAAATTAATAAACAGTTCACTCACCTCTTTAGCATTGTAATTGAAGGGTGCAATGTAGCGGTTCCCCTGGCTATTAATGGTGGGATTCCCACTTCCCCCAATGGCGTACATCTCCCACTGCGTAAAATCGTTGTTGACCACATGTATGTACCCTCGTCTGCACCTGGGCATCCGCTGCACCAGCTTCTGGCCGAAGTGGTTGAAGGCTATGGTAACCTGCATGCCAGAGTCTGGCAAGTAGGAGTCGCTGTGGCCCAACAGCATCACCTCGTTGTGGTGCGAGAACCAGTTATTGGAGATGGTGATCGCAGTGGAACCCATTACAGCGTCGATCAGGCCGTCCTTGCAGTGGGAGAGCGAGCAGTGGTCTATCCATATGTCCCTGAGAGACAGAGAGCGGCAAAACGCTTTAATGCTTGAATCCAAGTTTGCAACCAAAAAATGTGGTTGAAACTTGTTTCAAATACACCTTTCGCTATAGATCAAACAACTCTTCATTCACCTTACACTGTACTCCCTGTATGAATTGCTGTTCTTGATAGTACAAAAAACAAATTTACCTGGATCCGAATATCGATATTCCGTCTCCATCAGATAAGGTACGCCACCCAAAATGGGTCGGGCTAGACCGGACATTGGTCTCGCCCGATTGGTAGCAGTGATGGACATGGATGTTATGAATGATGACGTTGGTGATGTACTGGAGCGTAATGCACCCGCCCCCGGTTATGTGCACGTTAACGCCACGACCATCTAGGGTCTTATAGCTGTTGAAAATGAGCTCTTGAGAGAGGTGGATGAGCATGTTGGAGGCAAAGACGATCCAGAGGGGCTCCGTCTGGATGACGGCGTAGCGGAGGGTACCGGGGCGGGGCGTGACAGCGTCGTGGTCAGAGGAGTCAGTGACAACGTAGTAGCGGCCCCCCTTGCCGCCGAGTGCGTGCTGGCCAAACCCGATACCGCAGTCAGCGAGGCGCTGGCGGTTGAGCTGCCAGTTTGGGTCGCAACGCCAGCAGTCGTCGATTGGGTTTCCGGTTAAGCATGTGCTTGACTGGTAGTTGGTTGTGGTGGATAGCATTTGCCTTCTTGATAGTGAAACATTCACTCTTCTGCAGATTTGTACAAGGTCAAGAAAAAAGGGTGAAATGGAATATTGTATTGATAGACGAAAACTTTCCCCTGAATAATGTGCTACATCACTCCTAAATACGTACATCCGTGGACATGTAATTATCAATGAATAATGTGTCATTTCTATGTAGTTATTATTGATGTTAATTGAAATTGAATCACAGATTCTTTATTGCTGCCAAGTTGTAAAAATCATTGTGCTCATACCACTGGTAAACTGGTAATAGTTTTGGATGGTGAATCAGTTTCCTTTACAAATGCATGCTTTGGAGTTGGATCATTTACTTCAGGCCCATTATAAAAAAAATAAATAAATAAAGGAACGGGCGGTAACCGCATCCGAACCGACCAAACCAGTCAACACTCACGGATGGGTTTGGGAACTGAATCGAACCGCCCAAAACCGAATCGTGGGCAACCCTAGATGATGGAACCATCAAATAGACATTTAGAATATTCATTTGATACCTGAATGTGGTTTAGAATTACTTCTACCCTTGTTTGCTTATTTTACACACAATATGACAGGAGGAGTACAATTGTAAAAGTAAAAGGCTTTAGAAACATAATCCTATCTTCTACAGGAAAGAAAGACTATGAACAAGTAGTAGTACAAGTATGAACAATAATTTCAAGCTTGATGACTTTCTGATAATGCATCCACAATTTGTCACACTTAAAACAATTGTCAAGTAATCAAGAAAAGGAGAACTAAAGAAAGGAAAAAAGCGATAAAGGAGAAAAGACATGCATTGGATGCCACACTAGCTAGAAACCTAAAATAAAAAGTGTTTTCTAACAACTGAGAAAATGTGCTTACCCAAAAAGAAAAAATTGAGAAAATGTAAAACAAAACAAATTGGCAGTGAAAACCCCGAAATGCAGAGCAGCAAATGCTCCCAGATACCAGAACATCATGTCCCCAGAGAATGAAGAGGTTTCAGAGGCACATTATCAGCAGGAGAAGGACTAAAAAACAACCACTGATAGTGATTGCCTAGATGGCAGGATAGTTTTCACCCCCGGAAATTACTCAGGTTCGAGTCTCACCAAGGGGGAAAATGAATTACTGTTATTTAGCACCTAGGTAGTTGACGGCTTGTCCTTGCAAACAATAGCTATGGCTTAAACCGAACATTCCACAATAGATCGAGAGCCCTTATGGTTATGGTAAGGGGCATTGCCATGCTGATAGCCTCCTCCCACCCTTTTAGACGATAAAAAAAAAAAGGGACTAAAAAACAGAGCATAGCATAGGAAAAGCAATGTTATGAATTTTTTTGGTGCATGTACGCACAATTTTTAGTTACACATTTTTGTTTACAGAGGTTTGCTTTGAAAGTGTATGGTGCTTATATTTTTAACGAATGATAGGCATATTTATGGTGTGTGGTACTCATATTTTTGGTGTATAGTGCACATATTTTCTGGCTCATTATCTATAAATTTTATGGTATTATTTATGGTTTTTTTTTTTTTTGGTTGAAGTTATGAATAAAAGTATATGGTAAAATACAGAATATTTTCGTCTATTTGGGTTAGTTACACAACTTATGGTTCTAATTACGGATTTTTTTTTGTGACAGTTGCACATTTTTTTGATAAACGAAAGTTTTGTCACCAAAATTATTATGGGTATGTACCATAAGCTTCCCCTATTCATAAACCCACAAACACTAGAAAAGGGGGAAAAATAAAGAAAAACAAAACCAAGACCAACTTAGAAAATTAGGACATACACAACCTGATTGTAAAAAGAGGATTGGTACAATACATGAAACCCGGTTCACAAAAGTGTCCATAAAAGAAAAAAAACAGTGAATCAGGACCATTCATTTTCTTTCATGCATCCTACCATTTTTGTTGTAAAAACAGGGGATTCCATATTTTAAACCCACAAACACTGAAAAAAGGGAAATGAAAAGAAAGAAGAAGAAGAAGAAGAAGAAGAAGAAGAAGACAAACTTAGAAAATTAGGACATTCAAGAGCCACATTGTGCTAAAACATGGATAGGGCACCTAAAAAGAGCAAGACAGACTCCTACATTGTAAACAGAGCAGGTTTAGAAAAGAGAAAGAGAAATGAAAGAGGTAAAACCCCCTAAAAGAGTGAGACCCAGTTGTATTTTCTAACTTGTGTTCATACCTGTGAACTTCTTGGACAACAGCATCAGGGTCAGGGTGCTGACCAGGCAAAGTGAGGTTGAGCATTGCCGTGGAAAATGGAGAAAATGAACTCAGAACACAGATCAAGAAAATGCAGGTTTTGTGGAGCATTTTTTGGGTGAAGAAGACGACAATGTACTATGGTCTACGGTTGTTTTTTTCCTGGAAGGCAGTTAACTTAAGGGATTGTGTGGAGAAGAGTTGAAGAGATGATGGTAAATGGGTAAATTAAATTAGGGGAAATGTAAGTTGTTGTGGGGAGTGTAAATGGTGTTGGTGAGTGGAGGAGACAATGGGAGCTTTTTCTGTCTCTCACTTCTCCTGTTCTCCAACTCAAGAGCGCCTGCTTTTGATCCTCTGTGTCATAATTTATAATAATTGTAGGAGGATCTTGGGATTCAATTTAGGGCGAGTAAAGGGGAAAGCAACAGAGAGAGAGAGAGAGAGAGAGAGAGAAAGACCAATGTTGTAGGGCTTTTGCAGTGATGGTCCACTCACATCTGCATTGTGTTGACTAATATTAAAGCCAAGATTTCTGAAATGTTATAGGCTCGTAGTTGTGGATGATAAATGTAGAGTTCTGTACATCTCTGTTCTGAAATGGATTCAGGGTCAGAACATAATAGGGTAGTGTTTTATGAGCTATTTTATTAAATCAATAAGGAAATGTTGTTCCTAAATTACTTTGTTTTGATGTTTTTGTCTTTTCTAAATTTTTATTAGAATTATACCAAATTTTTTGAATCAATTATTTGTTGACAAAAGAAGATGCAAAAAATAATTTGCAAACAAAAGCAAAAGAATTCACTAACTACAAAAATAGTTTGAAACAATTTTTTTTTTTTTTTCTTTCAAGTCATCTTATGTTGACACACACACTCTCTCTTCTTAAATTCTAACCGCCACATTTACCTTTCTTCTCGCTTCTCCTCCTTCACAATCCTAATATGGTAGGAGGAGAAGGCTATGATACTAATTTTCACTCTCCCTTTCTGTTTTCTAGTCTGTGGTTGTTTTTCTTGTGTCTCTTCAGATGAACAACTTGTCATCTAATCTGTGAGAGTTTTGTCTCTTCTTTATATGAGAGTTTTGTCTCTCCTTTTTTTGAGAGTTTTTAGTTTCGTCTTTGGGTTAATGTTATGTATACAGATTGTGTTTTTTCAGATGATATTGCTTCACAATGGTATCCATGTCAACAGTGCTCTACTATTCTTGTATAATGTCTTCGCTAGAGCAACTTATGGTGGCTTGTCAGATCTGTAGTTTTGAGAGTTCATTGGCTCTTGCATACTTAGTTGGAGTTCGTCTGATTATTTGGGCATTTGTTGTTTTTCTTTTTTGCTAGCACTTAGTTTATCTCTTTTTGAAACTACTAGGAAACATGAAATTTCAGCAGAATGTACCACATGCGATGCCTGAGTTATGGTGAAGACATCAATCGCCTTGTAATTTTCTTGTTTTATATCAGTTAGATGATTAGTTTGGTTTTGTCCAAGATATTTATAATGAATTCCGTATTGTAAGTGTCGTTATGTAAGCATCATACAACTTCTCACTTTTGTCAAAAAAAATAATAAGTCATCTTATGTAAACGTTTTTCAACTTTGATTCATTTTTTTGTATTAGAACCATGGATTAATCAAACCAGACCCTTGAGATATATAAATATATGCATGTAATGTTTAGTAAATAATTTTTCATTCAAAATTTAGGATTCAGAATACTACATGACATTTGAAGAAATGTTAAACAATTGTGCATGTGCGCGGTATCCCTTTGATTGAAAACCCTGCACATTGTAGAGCTTGTTGAGAAGAGTATTTATTAAAAAAAAAATAACAAGATCGAACATCTAAGTATCATAACAGTTTATAGTTTTTAGATAATCTTTGCATTCTGACACCTATCAATTTGATCAAAATAATTCATTTAATAAACACTCTTCTCAACAAGCCCTATAGGGTTCGCGGTTATCAAATTGATACCGCGCACACAATTGTCTAACATTTCTTCAAATGTCATGTAGTATCCTGACGAATGAAAAATTAGAGGATTGAATCAATGACTTACAATTGTACAATTGAACTGATTTTTTACACGATCAATTGAACAATTATTTTAAAATTGTTGAATGACTTGAATTATTTATGTGAGACAACAAAATAGGCCGTACACAATGATCCGTGCCCTATGAGAGAGGAGGGGGCAACCAAAGGGTAAAGGGGATGTGTAAGTACTTGACCTCCAACAGTGTCGCTTTTTGCTCTGCAAATTGCAGCGAGGATGGAGCGGATTGCAGTTGGTATCTCCCGTGTACTCTCATGCACATGGACAAAGTTTAATTTTCGTAAGTAACCCATCCCTTTTTCCAAATCCCAAAAATAAAGTAGGTTAGGATTGACGAATGAAAAAAATAAAATAAATTGCAGCGAGGATAGCTGAGTGCCTCACTACGCGGACCCGCCCTCCGCATTATTTTCGATTGGGTGAACTCCGTCCGATCCATTAATCAATTGCCGTTAGAGGTGATATCATGAGATTCATATTTTGCATTCATGATAACTTAAAAATTGATACCGCATTTATTGCTTCTAAAATTTGAAGACATGATTTTGTTTGTCCAAAAAAAAAATTTAAAGACATATTTATCCGGCTATCATCTTCTCCAAAAAAAAAAAAAAAATCTTCTCCAAGGCTTTCCCCTTTATTTTATCAAGAGTCATACTTGTCTCTCAAGAAATACTTTCTCTAGTGGCCACGCCCTTACTTTTTTCTTTCTTTTTTTTTTTTGGGGACAAAAAGTGTCCATTTTATGTAAAAATAATAATTTCTTTGTAAGTAGGACTATTTTTTTTTTTTTGTGCGCGCGTTACAAAGACCATGTACTTTGTAAATTTTGAGGAAATGGTTCAATTATGTTAAAAAGCTCAACATGCTAAACTATAGGTTATGGATTTGAGTACGAAAACATTCAGATTACAAATTTGATGCCATATATTAGGTCTATATACCATTAATGTATAGTAATTACATTGACGCACTTGTTACTTTTATCTGCGAAAAAGCATCTTTAATTTTTGTTACTTGAGCCAATTTTCTTTTTTTGCAAATTAAAAAGACCATAAAAGGAAAATGATTGCTAATCTCATTGTAACAACCCGGATTTTCGACCGTAATTTTTTTTTAAATAATATTATTAATAGCTTTAAAAATAATAATAGCATTATTTTCCCTAATTAAATCCTTTTAATAAAAACATTTATTTTGTTAGATAAATACTTATAATTATCTAATTCTATTTTCCTTAGTTACATGCATGCATACACCTTTCCAATCTCTCAATCTCCTACTCCTACTTAGTCTCCATCTTCCCCGTAACCCAAAAACCGAGCTCCATTCGTCCATCTCGAAACCCAATTCCGTTAGGACTCTAATTAATCAAAACCCATCCAATTCTCTTATAAATACGTCACTACTCCGACCCTAGGGCACGCACCATATTTTTCACGCCCTAATCATCCAGAAAAGAGAGAAAAACCGAAGGAAATCGAAGCTCCAATCCATGGAGTTCTAGAGAGAGAAAAGAGAGAGAGAAAAGTGGGTTTCGTGCCTAGACCCAACCAAGATCCAATCCGATCATCCCGAACTCTTTCTACAACCTAGAGCATCACCAAACATCAATCAATTCGGCCCCGAGGTTCCCCGATCAAGAAACCCGTAGCTTTCGTTCCAAATTGTCAAGTTTCGATCAAAATCAAATCCAATCCGATTCGAGGTACTATAATTCAATCCGAGCCCTCCTCTAAGTATATATATGATTTATAGACATAACCCAAGGACCCCCGTGCCCCCATGCATCGAAAAACACGACGAAAAAGCAAAAAAATAAAAACAGTCGCCGACCTTGCGGCCGCGACCTTCGGGTTTTCCCACCGCCAGAACCAGCAAAACGGAGTTCGCGGCCGCGAACTCCAATAGGACCAGCCGCGCGATGATTTTGTTTCCGTTTCGAATCGATTGTGCGACCTTTTAAACATCGTATTTGACCCCGAAATTTTTATCCTAGGTTACCCACATTCTAAAGTTCATACCTTGTTAGTTTCATATTTTTTTTATTTAATCTTCGATTTATTTAATTTTTATTCGTAATCGTGTGATCGTTTGTAAACTAAAAATCAATGCGACCTCATAAACTAATCTATAAATTCCCAACCTATTTTTCCTAGACTCCCAACATGTTAAAGATCATAACTTGCTGATTTCGTAGTTAATTTATAGTATTAGCTATTTATTAAATTTTTAACTAAAGTTATAAACGAAAATTTATAGCGACCTTACAAAAAATATTTTTAATATCGAAAATATTTTTCTGAGACTCGTAGTTCAAAGATGATAAGTTATTAAAATAAAATTTTATTTATTTGATTTACTATTTATTATTATTTACGCGTTGTTTCTTAATAATAATACTTTAAAATATTATAAAAGAGGTTAATAATTCCGAATAATTTTATTTAGACTTCTTACAGTCCTAAGATGATACTTTGTTAGAATAAATATATTTTTAATTATTTAATTATTTATTATCTATTTATTCTTCTTTTGCCTATTAACTAAATCTTTTTTTTTATTTAAAATAATTTCGTGAGCATCCAAACCCAACTTTTAGCACTCGAACTTATTATAGAGGACTGTTAGGACCTTTATTAAGGTTACGATAATTATTCTAATATTTTTACCTAATTAATGTATTTAATTAGTGTTTAAATGACTTAATTACTTATAATTAATTAATAAAAGCCTAGAAAATTATTTTTAAAGTCTTATATAAAATTTCCTACATTGTTATTGATATTTTGGCCATACAAGATTAAGGGCAACGGCCCAGTCATAAAAAGTCATGTGATTGCATTACCTAATGTTTGTTTTGATCTGTTTGTTATTCGTTTTAATTATTATTGAGAATGATATTGTGTTGATACTAGATTTGAATGTTAGATTGGACCCTAGAGACATGGGGTGGTTTGCGAAATAGAAATCACGTAGACGATGCTAAGTAATGGATAAATTGTGAAGTTTCTTTCTGTTTAAAGGTTGTCTGCAGGCGTGATTTGAGATCTGATGAGATTTGTGATGTGATTTAAGACTGGCAGAGTAAGCCCAGTGATGTTTTGATAAAACCTGGCAGTGGTCCAGTGACGTTTTATGTTGATAAAACCTGGCGATAGTCCAGAGATGTTTTCTGTTGATAAAACCTGGCAGTGGTCCAGTGACGTTTTATGTTGATAAAACCTGGCGATAGTCCAGAGATGTTTTCTGTTGATAAAATCTGGCGGTGGCCCATCGATATTTTGTGATGTTAAACCTGGCGGTGGCCCAGCGATGTTTTGTTGACGATAAAACCTGGCGGATGGCCCAGTGATGTTTTGTGATGGTGTCCTGGCGAAGTCCAGTGGAACAAATTGATGTCCTGGCGAGAGTCCAGTGGAACAAATTGATGTCCTGGCGAGAGTCCAGTGGAACAAATTGATGTCCTGGCGTGGGTCCAGTGGAACAAATTGATGTCTGGCGAGAGTCGGTGGAACAAATTGATGTCTGGCGTGGGTCGGTGGAACAAATTGATGTCTGGCGTGTGTCCAGTGGAATAAATTGATGTCTGGCGAGTGTCCAGTGGAATAAATTGATGTCTGGCGAGAGTCCAGTGGAATAAATTGATGTCTGGCGAGAGTCCAGTGGAACAAATTGATGTCCTGGCGTGGGTCCAGTGGAACAAATTGATGTCCTGGCGTGTGTCCAGTGGAATAAATTGATGTCCTGGCATGTGTCCAGTGGAACAAATTGATGTACTGGCGTGTGTCCAGTGATGATTGTGATGTGGTATATAAGATAGGCGAACCCTAGTTGTGATTCAGGCATGATAAGCGGGCCTCTTGTTGTAGTATTGTAACTTAGGTTATCTACGACAGCAAAGAGAAGTGATCTCATGGGACCGAGCATGCCTAGCGGTTGGGGGAGGAAAGATCTCGTAGGGAGATGTTGGATTACACGTTAGGTTAATGGATAGTAATGAACTGGTTTATGTGAAAAATCTCTGTTTTACTTATTCGTATCATTATTATCTTGTTTGCTTGCTAGCTGTATTGTAAGAGGGGTAGTTGGGTTGGATTATTCTATTGGGTAATTTATCACTCACGGATACGTCTGTATCCTGGCAAATCGATTGCTTCGGCGATCAATTTGCTAGAGGGCGCAGGATTCAATGGAGGAGATTCAACGATGGTGCAGTTCGACACGGAACGAATATTAGTAACGAGGATCGAGGATGCTTAGGATTCGTATCAAGATTAGAGTCAGCTCTGAAGTTGGTGTATTTTGATTCCGTAAATCTATCTTGAGATTGTATTAGCAAAATCTTTATTTTGAAAAATTATATTTATTTAGCAATATTTTCTTAAGAAATTATTTTATTTTGCACCCGAAAAGTCAGGGCGTTACAAATATAAACTTCACATTTTTATGAACGAACTTTAATTTAAAGTTTTCCATGCCAGTGCTTCACAACTGGCACGGTATTTTTTTTCAAAGTACCTTAAATGACATTGTTATGGACTGCAAAAATAAGTAATTGGAGTGTCAAATCATTTTTTCAAATAGTAAAATGATCATTTACCTTTTGTATGCAATCTAACTTTGTTTTTTTTGCATAGATTAATAAAAATTTCTTGCATAGTTTTTTTTTTTTGGCATAGATGATGAAGTTATTTGTACCTAATACCACTGAAATTTTTTTCTAAAGGAATCTAACGACGAGGGAGACATCGACAAACTTAGTATAAATTATAAGGGTGCAAAGTGTACTTTACCCATTAATCTTTGCTCTTTTCTTGGTCCCATAAGCTATTCTATCCCACTTTTGAATCATCTGGTAAATGTAATTCAATCCATACCTGATTTATGGGGTTGAGCGAGTGTTGCGTTCATCTTGGGGATAGCAAACAATGAGGGCGCCCATTGTCATCTCCTTTATCATAGCTGGGTTTAATGGTCCACATTCGGGACAATCAAGGGGCCGGGTTAATAATTTAATTATAATAGTATAGGATTTGCTTTTAATTTTTCTGTTAAACCTTTTATTGCTTTTTGCCCCGTAATTAGCTCACCAGCGTGGTAAACAGTCCCCATAATTTTTGGGTTTTACCAGCATTTCAGGGCCCCTTACTATTCCTAGTTAACTTAACTTGACTTTTCGGTAATTGTTTACCACTTTTTAAGACTCATCGCAGGCTTTTACAACTTTTTAGTTTTTTTTTTTTTTTTTCTAATCGGATGTCTAGGTTAGCTTGCGCATACCTTGACTAATTTCGGGACTATGAAGGTAAAGACCGGGCATAACTCTCATTGGCTCCAAGGTTAGAGATGGTTGATCTCTATAAGATTCAAACATGCGATGTCATTGTCAAACACTTATTATTTACTTTCTCATGCCCATTCTTCAACCCCTTGGGTTTTTATAATTTTTTTAGTTTACCTGCCTCAGTGCCACCTGTTTTTTCTTTTGTTTTGTAGGAGTAGGATTTTTCAGTTGATGTTTAGCTAGATTCTTTTTCAAGTATATACAAACAATATTTTCTAAAGAAACATTCACAAGTTATCCACCACGTTCATGGAAATCATGATAGCGGGACTAATATCTCTTCACATGTATTCCCCTTTGTTCCAAGATCGACGTTTTATACTTCAAAACACGATGATGTTACTATTGCCAATATGCTAATGTTCTATTGCGGGATTAAAATTGATAGTACGAGGAATACGAATTCCTAGCTAGGAATATATAATGAAATTTTGCTCCGAAGTAGAACTAGAATACCCTCCATTTAGAATAATCCTGTTTAGCTATTCTTAAGGAAGAGTGAGGCTGATTTTTCGGTGGTTTGTGCGCCGGTGGAGATCGAAATGATTAGGGTTTGAGTGCTGGTTTGGGTGGGCCGGTTCATGGGTGGACCGAGTTAGGGTGTTTGGGCTTCTATTTGTTTATTTGGGTGTTGAGTTGAGTTTCATTGTTTATTTGTTTTCGACATTTGTTGTGTAGACCTTTGGGTGTTTTGAGCTTTGCATGCGTGATGTATTTTCCAATTATTTGTCGGATCCCATTCTTCTTTCTCTGTTTTTAATAAAATTTCATCTTTTGTCGATAAAAAAAAAAAATAGCCCCGCTTCGGAGATAAGTTTAGATAGTTAATTGGGGTACAATCCCACAATTTCGAAACCGCTATCAAATTGGCCCCCTCTATATACGGGGAACCTTATATTTTATCGTCCTCCACTTACAATATTTTTGTGAAAAGGCTATAGAAATTAATCATTCTGAGCATTTAAATGTTTAATTTATCTTTGAAAAAATTATTCCAGTTCCAAATCATACTATAAGAAATATAAATAAGGACTTGTGATATTAATTACGTACAAACAATTCAAATGATGCAAATAAATACTCGTATGAATATTCCTTTCCTCCGCCACTGGTAAAGGTGAATAGTGAATAGTACTCTACTGATAATCCAAAAGAATAAAATACGGAGTAAAAAATAGTACTCTACTAGCTCTTTATCCAAAATGGGGCTGCCGCCACCACTTCCAACGCAAGGCAATCTTTTATGTATTTATGCACCTTCACCGTTATCACTAGTAGAAATTATACTTCATCCGTCCTGATTTGTTTATTTTATTTTCATTATTAGGTACCTCATACAAATTTTTTTTATATTTTTTAATTTATAATGTTTTAGTCGACTTTAAGTGATTGGGACATAAGACTCAGATTGATTTGGTTTGGTTTCAATTTATAATGTTTTATATACGTAATATGTATATTGTTTGAAATATCTCAATTAATTCTATAATATGATGATTTTAAAGTATGCAATATGAATATTATTTGATAGATATCAATTAGTTCTATAATATGATGATTTCATTAAACATTATAAATTGTGACGTATAGACAATTTTTTGAAGAGTACGTTTGTCAAAATTGGACAAACAAATTGGAATAGAGGTGAGTACAACTTAGAAGAGTGAGTTACTATGATACACTTTGATATTCTCTTATATTTCTTTTGGTAGTGATTTTCACATTTCCTTTTTTTTTATTTTATAACACCACTCTATTTTTTGTTCTCTTGTGATGTAAATTTACAATGTTGCCCTTCCAAGTGTGAAATAGTATACTATGTTATTTTTGTAAATTCAAATCGCAAGAGTACGACAAAAAAGTGTGGTGATAAAAAACAAAGAGTGTGAAAATCAATTACCTTTGTAGAAATTTAAACCCAAGTTGACCTATTTTCTTTTAAACAAAACTCTTTTATTGTATTGGGAGGGTAGAAATCTGAAAGGTGCTGGCTAGCATTTCAAGATTCTTGTGCAAAACCTAAAAACTTAACTAAACCTTCAAAATTCTTAACTCAGGATTTTTGACCGTGACATCAAAAATAAACCAAAGTTGAGACAATCATATAGCCCGGTTGAAAAATGAGTTTTGTCGCTCAATTTGGTTAGATATATACTTCAGGTGTTTAGACTTTGCCCTTAAGGTGTATTTTTAATTTTTGGTTGGATTCTTCCTCTCCATTAACCTTTAATAAAACATATTTTGCCGATAAAAAAAAGTATTTAATCATATCAACATTACTTTTTAGTTTTTATTATGGCATGCTAGTAATTTAGTTTAATTAGTTATGACCGATCTTTTGAAATTGTCACTCAACATGATTACCAATCTCAATTATTAGAAACGCTAAAGGCAAAACAAAGAATTAAAAAAAAAAAAACAAATATAACTGCTTTCTTTTCCATACCACAACCACTTTACAATCTTAATAAGGGTAAACTATAATTAACCCCTCTAACTAAGTTTCGCGTGTACTTTGCCCCTTTTCATTTTTTTTTTTGGCACTCAACCCCCTCTAACTAATTGAAATTCAAATGGTCATAACTTCTTCATCCGAAATCGAAAACATGCAAATCATATATCGATTTCGAGGTCTTGAAGTCAGCTTTCTAACGACACCAAAATCACATCACGATTCAAAACACACAGAAAGTTATGATCAAAAGAGTAAGGGTTGGTAGACAGAAGGACCGTTTTGATCATAACTTTCCGTGTGCTTTGAATCGTGATGTGATTTTGGTGTCATTAGAAAGCTAACTCAAGACCTCGAAATCGGTATATAATTTGCATGTTTTCGATTTCGAATGAAGAAGTTATGACTGTTTGAAATTATGACCGTTTGAGTTTTAGTTAGTTAGAGGGGGTTGAGTGCCAAAAAAAAAGTTAGAGGGTACAAAATGCACGCGAGACTTAGTTGGAAGGGGTTAACTATAGTTTACCCTCTTAATAAATAACAAATAATATATTGGACTACATAATAGGCTGAGTATTTTTTGTATGGCCTCTTACATGATTTCGAATGATATATATATATATATATATATATATATATATATATATATATATATATATATATATATATATATATATATATATATATATATATATAAAGCAAATAAAATCCCATCCACATTAGTGAAATGTATGTGTTTTTTTTAGGTAATGCAGGGTGTCTCGAGTCAGCTTGGGCGCACCTTAGACTAAACTCTAAAGCCCCTTCCACGACCGTTTTACAACACGTAAAGCATGGGGGTGAGATGACTCCAAGAATTGTTGGTAAGAAGAATTGAACATAAACCTTAAGATAAAACAAACACAATCTATTAAAGCTACTTTGGTGTTTTATAGTAATTTGTTGGACCGTCGTAATTTTTGGCGGATTCAGTGGCATGCATTTAACCGTCAAAACTTCGAATTTACACTATTTTACTCGTATACATTGCAATTTACCCCTTGAAAATTTTGCTAGTCCCGTAAAATTATAGTCACTCTCCATTTTATGAAAGTTAATTTTATGTTTTTTTTTTGTTTGTTGCTAATATGAGAATTTATATTTAACTGTAAGGCGAAAACCTACATAACAAAGAAGAATCTCATGGGGGCAAATGGGCATCCACAGATCGGGCAAACCATTAGAGAGATCAATCAGAGCACAGTACATATGCATGTGCAACCCTATTTCAAACTTACCTAGTGAGATTAGGTTCGCAGAAAATAAAATTAATACCAAGTGCATGACCAACAAACCACCGGACAGAAACCAGGCTAAATTCGGACAAAAATAAAATAAAGCAAAAAAATACACTCCCCTCCACTATTGAGCAGCCCTTCTCTTGCCTAGCCCCTACCGATCAAACTCCCAAGCCGGCGATCCAATAAGCCATCGATGACAACGCGGCTACAAACTCATAAGCGTTGTGGCGGCGAACGGTTTTGGCGGAGAACGGAAAAGGGATATGTAAGGACCAAAATTTGGAGTTTTTATGTATTGACAATTCCGTACGACAAAACATATACTCCCTCCGTCCCATAAAGAGTGACAATTTTTGAAATCCGTGTCATTTTTCATCGCTTATATCTTTCAATCTATAATCTTTTCCATGAGTTTGAAAACTCTGTATAATAGAAATTATCGAGAACTATCAAATAAGATTCATATTGCATATGTTTTGAGATCCATATTGAAAGATATAAGGAGTTGAAATTGACACGGATATCAAAAATTGACATCCAATTTGGGATGGAGGGAGTATTTTATATCGAGTTGTAATTTTAATTTTTTTATAGGCCCGGCGCGCGCTCGAAGAGTCGCCACCCGGATTTTTAAGATAGATGATCCGAGAAACCGAGAGTTTGTTTGAAAAAAAGGCTTTTGATCTAGCGAAAACTTTGAGATTTTGGATCCGGGAGCCACATTACGAGCGGAGAAGGTTTTGTTGAAAAAACACCCCGCTCGCCCCGTAAAGACCGGTCTCTACTAAACATTTTAAATGGGAGATTTAATATCATTTGAAAATTTTAATTTTAAAACATGTATGGGAAAGGGACATGGGATTAAATATAACATATCGGTGTTCTTGGGTGCACACTATATAGTATGAAATGGATGAACAATGTACAAGAATGAAACTAAACAAAAACTGTAGACTGCTACTGTGAACAGAATGCCGTACAGGATTTAATATGCCGCACCGCGTTTCTAAAATGCCATGCCGCATACCAATTACGTTGTGCGGTGTACTTGTCTACACATTCCAGAATCAGTTCGCTTTTACATGACAAAATTACAAACCATAGGTCCACAAAATAGTTTTTTTTTTTTATATTTTTCGAATATTTGAAAAATGATTTAGAAGACTCTTTTGTTCATTTTGTCATGTAAAGCAATGTTCGAAAGCTTTTTGAAATATTGAAAGATTTAATAGAGTTAAAAGATGACTTTTAACATGAAACTTGATTCTACAATGTATTCGCACAAAAAAATAATAAACAGACTAAACAGAATAACACAATGAGCATGTACAAGAAATAAAATAATGCACGACGTAATACACTACGCCGTGCGGTGTCGTAAAACGCCGCACGATGTAGCGTATCCGGTGCAGAAACTGATTTTTTGTGGTTTTTGAATATAAAACTCGTTCGAGACCCAAACCCAGTATAGATGGACTAGAAGGGTCTCGGTGAGCTCCCCTCAAGGCTAAAACATGGTTTTAGCCCAAGGAATTCGATTATACCTTTTGATCAAAGTGTGAATGTGTTTGAAGATGGAGCAATGGAGCGGTTGATTTGGACTGAAAATCTTTTTTGAGCTTGAATGGGGATTAAAAGATGTGAGGATGTTTAGATGCTTTGATGTGGAAGTCCTCTTAAGTTAGTAGTTTACTGAACTTTGCATTTTGATACTTTTTTCCTTTCTTTTTCTTTTTTTTTTAAACTGAAGCATTCTGATACTTTATTTATTATTATTAGCTACAAAGTTAATTATACTCTATTGGATAATATTACTAACTATGATGAAGTATGTGGTAAATACAAATATATATCCATATTAATTATACACGTAATCTTTGAGGTGCTTGCCAAAAATGATATGATATTAACGTTGTTTCAAATGAGTCCTTAGAACATCCGCACCAGTATCTTTAAATTTTGCACCAAGTTATAGAGTTAAAAGCCATTTTATTACTTTAGCTACTCACTTTTAAAATGTTTACTATATCGGACTCTTTATATTAAAACTATTGATGAGCACCCAATATTGCTAATATTTGGTGCCCTAGTCCCGTAGTTTATAGCTTATTTATGTTTTATTTACGTTTTTAACTCGATATTGCACGTAGGGTATTATGTTGAGTTTTGTAGGTGAAACGTGCAAACGAGGCGTTTTTCGACGCCAAGTTTAGCCCTCGAGGGTAATTGAGCATCCGAGGCCAAGGTGCTGTGCTAACCAAGTCCGGGAAGTCAAGGGATGATGCCTCGGGAGATGCTCGGAGGTATCGAGATCAAGGTGGCAGATCAGAAGAAGATTTACAAATTTTATCTCCATAAAAATTTTATCATTAAAAAGTATTATTAGTATTAACAAAATTTTTTTGTTAAAAGATAAATACAGAAATAATTATCTTGACTTATTTATTTTTTTTAAGTTGCATGCATGCGTACAACTCCTCCCATCTCTCCATCTCCTACTCCTACTCAATCTCCACTCCCTTCCAACTATAATTCGTCCATAATCGCGTCCGTATTCGCGTCCTAAAAGGGTACAACTTCGGTAATTCTATTTTGATCGAAATACTCCTCAATTCTTTATATATACTTTATTACGTCAACCCTAGGGTTCCCCACGAAAATTATCACGCATCAACAGTACAAAACCGAGAGAAAATCAAAGGGAATCGAAGCTCCAAATCCATGGAGTTCTAGAGAGAGAAAGTGAGAAATAAAAGTGGGTTTCGCACCTAGACCAACCCGGAACCCAAATTGATCGTTCCAACCTCCTTCTACAAGCCAAAGCATCCACGAACATCAACCAATTCGGCCCCGAAGTTCCCCGATCGACGGAATTGAAGTCATCTTCTCCAAATTCAAGTTTTCGATCGAAAACGAATTTAATCCGAACCGAGGTATTATAATTCGATCCGAAGCCTCCTCTAAGTATATTTGATGTTTATAGACATAACCCAATAGACCCCGTAGCCCCATGCATCGAAAACAATCGAGAAAACGCAAAAAAATAAAATCAGACAGCAAGGTTGCGGCCGCAACCTTCGGGAATTCCAGCCGCGTGAACCAGCAGAACTGAGTTCGCGGCCGCGAACTCCAGTAGGGCCAGCTGTGCGCCAGTTTTGGGTTTCGTGTCGAATTGATTTTGCGACCTTTTTAAATATCGTTTTTGACCCCGGATTATTTTTCCTAGGTTACCCACACTCTAAAGATCATACCTTGTTAGTTTCATATTTTTTTTATTTAATCTGATATTTATTTGATTTTTATTCGTAAACGTGTAATCATTTGTAAACCAAAATCCATTGCGACCTTGTAAACTATTCCATAAATCCCCAAACTATTTTTCCTAGTTTCTAACCTGTCAAAGGTCATAACTTACTGATTTCATAAACTTTTGATATTATTAGCTATTTGTTTTATTTTTATTAAGGATACAAACAAAAATTAGTCACGACCTTACAAAAAATGTTTTTAACATCAAGAATATTTTTATTAGACTTCTGACATCTCAGAAGTGATATGTTATTAAAATAAAATTTTATTTATTTGATCAACTATTTATTATTATTTAAGAGTTGTTTCTTAATAGAAATACTTTAAAATATTATAAAAGAGGTTAATAATTCCGAATAATTTTATTTAGACTTCTTACAGTCCTAAGATGATACTTTGTTAGAATAAATATTTTTTTAATTATTTAATTATTTATTATCTATTTAGTCTTCTTTTGCCTATTAACTTAATCTTTTTATTTAAAATAATTCCGTGAGCATCCAAACCCAACTTTTAGCACTCGAACTTATTATAAAGGACTGTTAGGACCTTTATTAAGGTTACGATAATTATTCTAAAATTTTTACCTAATTAATGTATTTAATTAGTGTTTAATTAACTTAATTACTTATATTAATTAACGAAAGTCCAGAAAATTATTTTTAAATCTTAATTAAATAATTCTTACATTCTTAATGACTTTATGATCATACGAGATTAAGGGCAACGGCCCAGTCATAAAAATTATGTGATTGCATTGCTTAATAATTGTTTCGATCCATCATTATTTGTTTTAATTATTTTTTGTTTATAATTGATATTGTATCGATGCTTCATTTGACTGTTAGATTGGACCCTAGGGACATGGGGTGGTATGCGAATTAGAAATCACGTAGACGATGTTAAGTAATGGATAAATTGTGAGGTTTATTTTATTTAGAGGTTGCCTGCAGCGTGATGTTGTGATATGATGAGATTGTGATGAGAATTGATCCTGGCGGGTGTCCAGTGAGAATTGAAACTGGCGGGTGTCCAGTGATGATTGTGAAATGATTGTGATGTGATTTATAAGATAGGCGAACCCTAGTCGTGATTCAGGCATGATAAGCTTACCCCTCGCTGTAGTTATTGGGGGTGCACATTCGGTATATAACTTAGGTGTTCCTGCGACAACAAAGGGAAGTGATCTCATGGGACTGAGCATGGCTAGTGGTTGGGGAGGAAAGATCTCGTGGAGAGATCTTAGATTTCATGTTAAGTTAATGGATAGCAATGAATCAAGTTATGTGAATTATCTCTGTTTTACTTTTTCGCACCATATATATTCTGTTTGCCTGCTAGCTGTAAAGTAAGAGGGGTGGTTGGGTTGGATTATTTTACTGGGTGATTTATCACTCACGGATACGTCTGTATCCTGGCAAATCGATTGCTTCGGCGGTCAATTTGCTAGAGGGCGCAGGATTCAATGGAGGAGATTCAACGATGATGCAGTTCGATACGAAAAGAATATCAGTAATGAAGATCGAGGATGCTTAGGATTCGTATCAAGATTAGAGTCAGCTCTGAAGTTAATGTATTTTGTTTCCGTAAAACTATCTTGAGATTGTATTAACAAAAGTTTTATTTTGGAAAATCATATTTATTTAGCAAATTTTCTTGAGAAATTATTTTATTTTTCTCCAGAAAAGTCGGGGCGTTACATGCTCAGAGGTGTTGGGCTAAGGTGGCAGAGCAGAAGACAGAATCTGCACTCTCTGCAGATTGTTATCGATTACAACAGACCATAGTATCGATTACCTGTGTCAAAAGCTGGTCCAGTAGCTAATTGGAACCAGGGTTATCGATTACAGGATGCAAGGTATCGATTACAATAGAAAGTTATCGATTACAATGAGAATGTAATCGATACCTTTGCTCCATCTTGGTCCACAAATCCTTCAGACCTGAGGGGATCGATTACAAGTGGTCCTAGGTATCGATTACGATGTGTTCCGAGGGAAGTCTTGGCTAAGGTATCGATTACATTTGGGGAAGGTATCGATTACTGTGGCCGCCAGAAGATATTTTTCCTGACTTTCCAACTTTCCTTTTATGGAAAGTTTCCTTTTAAGGCGTGCTTTTGGGATATTTTTGGGGCCTTTTGGTCCATGTTTTGGCTAATTGTTTTGGCCTATTAATAGCTTTATTGGCCATTATGTATTACTTTCCAAATTCTAGTCTTTTACGTCTTAAGCTCTCAAGTCATTTCCTCCAAGTTCTAGCTTTCAATTCCTTTCAAACTCAAGTAAGTTATTGTTTTACGGTTAATCTTCAAATATTAAAGTTGTTCGTGTGGATTGGTTCTTAATAGAAATCAAGTTTAATTTCATGTTTATCGGTGAATCATGTTTTCAATACTTGGCATAATTTCTAGTCTTTTTCCAATGCATGAGTAATTAATCGGTTCGGTCTAGGGGTGAGGTTTATTTTATGAATTAGTCAATCGAATGGTTTCGCTTAATCTTTAGCTCATTTTCAATGTATTGAACGAATTAAACCCATGATTTCTAGTATTTGATCATGAGATTGGTGGCTTCTTTGATCAATGAAGTCTATCGGCCTATGCAACGTGCTTAATAATACTATGCGTGCGAACGATCCTTTTTCGTCTCTCACTTGCGTTAAATGAGTTCAGTTTGAATTAATACTTTGAATCAAGTTACAAGTAGTCTTCAGTTTTTAATACTTCATGTGGAATCCGAACAGTTTCGGTCCTCTCATTCGTTAGATCAAGGAACCGTTTGAATGGCTAAGTAGTGAGTAAACCGATTTCTCTAGACTCGACCATCTTAGTCTATTTTCAATCCAAGTTTTTATCGGCATTTCAAAGCAAAACATCAAAGTTGGCTGCTTGAAAGCCACAAACCTTTTTCATTGCATCTATTCCAAATTAGCTTAGAAGATTTCTCCGTGGGAACGATCCGGTCTTACCGGTTTATATGCTTTCAACGACCCCCTTGTTTTATTGAAGGGTAGGTTGCGGAGTTAAGCACCTATCCTATTAAAAATATTACTTCTTAAATACCTATCAAAAAAAAAAAATGTTTCTTCATTTCTTTAATCGATTCCAGTCCAAACATTTGCAGGTCACTCCCCTCTCTCTCTCTCTCTCTCTCTCGCATACACACAAACCCAATTAACGATTTCAGTCCAAGTCAACAAATCCCGAAACCCAGTTCACAAACCCCTTCAACCCAAAAATCGATTTTAGTCCAAAACTCAAATGCTCCGGCGATGGGAATATTCAGTCTAGTACAGATCGATTCGGTCCAAAACCCAATCGATTTCAGTCTAGATCTGTTCTGGCTCCGGCGACGATAACTATGGGTTGACCCCTCTCTCTCAAGCATACACACCCCACACCAAGCACAGTTTCGATGGTCCAGACTTAGCGGGAGGAAGGACACGAGTGAACAGTTCTCGTGTGTTTCAATGAGGAATTGTAGCTCTGGCTACTCTTCTGGCAAATTCAACGAGACTGATAATACTGTTTTTTAGGGGGATTTCTTAGGTTTGGCTAGCTACTCTAGTGTAGAGGAGGGAGTAGCTAGGTTAGTGTGGATGCTGTTATATTAATGTTCGATAAGCTAGCTATCGTAATATAATTGATAAAAGAACCAAAACTTCAATGCACATTTTATACTTTTCAACACACTTTTATGTACAGTTTTTGACACATATTTGCAATCATGCACAATACCAACCCAATTGGGGGTTTTTTTTTTTTTTAATATTTATTTTAGGTAATTTCTATATCCTTTATCTCAATAGACAGCAGAAACCATATACCTAATCATCTTTCCTGACTTTGAAAACTCCCATTACTCTGTTTAACCACCAAAAACTTCAATGATGTTCGTTTTAATTAATTCCTGGTTCATAATTAGGTAGTAGTACAACTTTTTGTCTCAGAATAAATTGCGGGGTATCTTTGAAAATCTGCATGGGATCTTTTTGTGCATGCCTGTGTTCACCTTTATCCGTAGAGCATATATAGCCGGTATTTAATTGTATGTATGCTGGCTTTATGTATCTCTCTATCTCTACTAGCGGAGTAAAAGAATGTGGTAGGCCTGCACGGTCTGGTATTCCACCTCTTTATGATTGCACTACCCTCCGGTCTTGAGCAAGATTTACAATTTTGGTGAATACAAATATTTTTACTAATACATACATCTTATACAGTAAGAATTTCTTTCAGAACAATACATATATCATAGATTCCATGATAGAGACACTTTTTTTTTTATTTTTTTTCTTCTGTTAGCTGAATGTTTTGATCAGCTTGTGCGCACCTCGAACAATTTCAGAATCTTGAAGTTAAGACCAAATCTCCAATGGCTTAAAGTTTGAAATGTTCAGCCTTCGTGAAATTCGAACTTGCAAACTCTTGGGGACAAAAAAGTTTGTGTTCGTTAAATTGTAAGTTACAATTACTCCTTTTTCTTTTTGTTCAAATTAAATAAAAATTACCATTGGACCGATTGTACATCCCTCTACATTTAAATTCTGTATTCAATCCTGAGGAAGCTTTTACCCTTTTGGATTATGGATAAACCCGCATTTGCCTTTGGCATACCACTTTGGAATTATCCAAGAAGTATTTTTTTACTCCTACTTGCCAAAGGCTTTACCTCCCAAACAGGACTTTACTTCCAAAAATATCAATGGAAGATGCGAGCTATTGAACCTGATTTTTGACTCTTTATTACACATGTGGGTCCTCCGTGCGTGACCACAACTTCTTTGTGGGTGGGTCTCCTACTTTTTGCCGTTTTATCATTCTAAAGTTGAAACCTTTTAGGCTATGCATGAACAGTACAAAACTGCAGATTCAATGAAGGTAATAAGAGAAATGGTACTGCATAAAAACTTAAACAAACGACATAGTTCTAGGGAATTTCTTCCCCATAGCAGCATCTACTACAAGCTGCTCAAGGCAGTTCGGAACAAATGAAAACAGAAAGAGGTTATCTTGCCCAAAATATAAATTAGCTAAAGCATAGGCGAGTAAGGGACGGGCCAATAGGGGCAGTCGTCCCTGCAAAAGCAAAAGAAAAAAACTCTACTATTATGTTAAAAAATATAAATTTTCTATGAAAGTATATATATATATAGGCTCGCCCCCATCTAATATTTTAGAAAAAAAATCAAATAATAGTAACCGTGTACTGAAAGTGCTGGCTCCGTCCCTGATCGGCGCATTGGTTCGCTTCCCTGGATATGTGCTTTCACTTCACGCCCAATTGGCTCTCGTGCATTGATTTGCAATCAGTAATAATTAATTAACAGTGCAAAGAACATGGTTTACCAATGTTATCGTCATGGAGGAGCTTTGTGAGAACCAGAGAATAGGTCTCCACATTAATATTTCCTTTGAGGTTTCTGTCCAACGCTGTTTTCAGGCCGTACGTCACGAAAGAAACCTCCACAATAATTCCTCTGAGGTTTCTGTCCAACGCTGTGAAAGCCTGCAATTTTCAGCCGCCCAACATTCAACAATGGTGCTAGAATTTGTAGAGGAAAAGATTTCTGTGAAAGCCTACTATTGTTGAATGCTGAATGTAAAACAGAGGAAACTCTCAAATGCTCACACACCTATTTGTAAAAGTAGTACTATTTCCTAGTACTAATTCCACTTTGACTGTTGTGGTCTCGGTTACTAACTCGGTAACCTGGCCATGTTATGTGACTTGGACTCTTGAGGAATCTTGATCCAGGGTTTCGGTGAACTGTTCGGTATTGTGCTCGAAACCAGGCCTCTGCGTGCTGCGCTGCTGTCGATGACTTGGTCTCTGCTCCGGGCATTCTCGAGGACGTCTAGGAAAAGTTGTTATGCCGTGCGGGACCTATAAGGATCATGCCGCAGGTGTAATCATTGGGGACGTTCCTTCCCATGTGCTTCGTAACCGCTTCTTCCCTCCCGTCACATATGACGTCACCGGAAGCGGTTACTTAAGCGTGCCCCTCACGCGTTAGCTTGAAGGCCAAGCAATCCTAGGTCTATAAATATAAAGGGATACTCACCTGAAAGAGGTACGTCATTCTACCATAACTCTAGACCTATACACTTTCCTCTGAGATCTAACTTGATCGTCGGAGGGTCACTGGGCTATCCAAGCCCTAGTGACTTGTCGCAGGTTCCAGCGGCGGAAGCGCGGATCCACGAGAGGAGGAGCCTAACCAGAGCCTTGGTCTTGATCCCGATAATTTGAACCCCTACAATTGGCGACTCTGCTGGGGATCAGCCAATCTCTCAATCGTTCATCTCTCTCCCTCCAAAGAGCTCCGTCCATACCTCCCGTAACAGCTATGGTGGAAGTTGAAGACCCTCACCCCAGTGAAATAACCCTCGGACTTGGCCCGTTCGGAGATCCCAATCTGGCCTCCGGTAACCGATGCCACCACATTGACTAACGAAGTAAAGAAAGAAAACTAAAAGATCAATCAAGATAAGAGATTTTGTTTTTGGTTAATGTTAAAACAGAAGATTTCCTTAATCAAACTATTGTTGCAAAAATTCCCAAAATGAAAACATCGAATAGGTTTAAAGTTAAATTGTCCATGACACTCTCTTTTATGAACTAATATTCAATTTTTGATGTACCTATTGATGTCCGATCAAACTGATTTTATGCATGAGTATACTACTCAAGGGTCCTACAAAATTAATGGTTTTAGATTACTAGAATAAATGCACACCGGAGCTCAATATGTGCGGTTTCCACCATGGGTGGAATTTTTTTAAAATACATCGCACTCAGGCTTAACTTAATGCTTTTTTTTTAGAACTTGTAGAAGGGAAAGAGAAAATTAAAAAAAAATTATCTCCCATTGTTTAGTTTGGAGACAATAAGAAAAGAAGATAAAAAAAAAAAATAGGATTTAGAATTGTGGACGGTATGTTTTTCCTTTCATTTTTCTCCTATTTTTCTTTCTCTTTTCTTTTAGGAGTATTTTCTTTCAAGTTTCAAACAGAACATAAGATTCTGATTAAAAAAAAAACAAAAACAAAAAACAAAAAACAAAAAACAGAACATAAGATCGCCAAAATGTGGATTCTTGATCTAGTCACCATGTGGGCCCGCCCCATAAAGTGGGATCAATCGTTAAGAAATTGTCATAATTTTACAAATCATGTGGGCCCCATGGTTTCTTTCTTCTTCTTTCTTCATTTCTTCTTGGTAAAATCTCTCTGACACCTCTGAGGTTTGCCTTAATGACAAATATTCCGCTCTTGAATTTGAAATGACTATAAACCCCCTGTTATACCATTGTTTAGTTCACCGACTCCCAACAAACAACCGTTCAACCAAATGTGAGATAGAATTAGCCAAAAGTGTGTTAGATTGACAAATTTACCCATTTTAATATAATATAATAAAAAATAAAATACTTAATTCTCAATTTTTCTGGAACCCAAAAGTAATAAATTTGTCTTTCTAACTGAAAAAATGATCTTTCAAGTAGTAAAAATAAATAGTTATTAATACATTTTTCCATTTTGATCAAAACAGCTTCTTCAATGGGTAAAAAAAAGTATTTGGTTCAAAATAAGTGGAGTTGATAGTTTTTTTTTTTTTTTTAACCACTTTTTAGTACTCCCTCCGTCCCATTTTTAAAGTTCAGTATTCTATTTTTGATTGTCCTTTAATAAGTATCCATTTTGAAAAGTTAGTGGGTAAAAATTAGTACATTTTCCATTTTGCCCTTAAAAGTATATTCCATTTTGTAAAATTAGTGAGTAAAAGTGTAATCATAATATCTCCATAGAGGGTAAGTAGAAAAAGTAGAGGTAAAAGTTAATGTGAAAGGTGTAATGATGATGTTTTCTTAATAAGTTGGAGTTACGAAGCTGGACACTTAAAAAAGGACGGAAGGAGTATTAGAATTCAGAAAGGGTGAACTTAATTTTATGTATTCACTTTCGGCTCATTGCATACAGACAATTATTGATTGAGAGTACTAGTGAAATGCATATAGAAATGACGGAAGACTCGTTGTTATTTCTCATAAGTGAAGGGAGAATATATTGGTCGTTACGGCAAACCTCAGTTTTGAAGGGGGAGCCAGTGTGCCACACATAATCACTGTGTTTGGTTTGAAATTTATTTTTGAGATAAAAAAATTCTATAGATTTGCGTATTTTTTTGTCTTTAGTAAATTTTTTTAACAATTTGACAACCTTTTTTAGTTTTTGAATAGAGGTACATTATGTACATCCAAAAAGTATAAAATAAGTAAAAAATTTGGCAAAAAATCACTAAAGATAAAAAAACACGGATGACAAAACAATCAAAAATTTTGGAGAAATTATTTTTGAGAGGAGAACCAAACAAAGTGATTATACTCGTCCTGGACAATTACGCTTATCCAAGCCCAGAAAGACAAAGCAAATCCCAAGTAAATTTTGACATTAAGAAGGCTTAAACCATGGGGCTACCTTTACTAACCAAATCTTACCCCATGCAATTCGGTAATCAAAAGGACTTGACAAAATACAAAAAGTGGCATGACTTACTGATGGCGAACATGAATAATATAAGTTCGGGAGGTTTAGAAGATCACACACGGGAGACCATTTATTGTTGGGCTTCATTATGAAGATAGTAGAGCCAACATTTTAGGTTACTGATGGCGAACATGAATAATATAAGTTTGGGAAATGCTACGGAGTCTATCCTACCTTTGGTGTTGGGATTTTGAGTCCGTCGCTGCAACGGAAACACGCCACAAAATTAAACAAGTACAAGAAAAAATAAAGAACACAAGATTTCCGTCGTTCGGTCTCAATACCTACTCCACAAACAAAAGAGAAATTCCTCTATATTGATCAAGTACAATGAGATAGAAAAATATTAATCTACAAGCCCACGCTCACTAATATTTTTTACCTCTCCCTCACTCTCACAATATATTTTCTCTTTTGCTCTGACCAATTGTGTATCTCTCACACACATATAAATCCCAAATACGCCATGGTATTTATAGAGTATCAAGCCTTGACCTCCAAGGCTTCCTACTGCCTTGTAATTCCTTTTCCTACTCGGACTAGGAAATACACCTAGAAGGAAACTCTTCCAAAGTATTACCGCCAAGTATGGAACTCTTCCAACTTGCCATAGGATTTGATTCTCTAACCAAAATCGAATATAACATAACTACACTTGAATAATTACCAAGCACCCCCTCGATAAATTATCACACGTGGGTGATGTAACGACCCTGATTTTTGGTCAATAAAAATTTCGTTAAAAAAAATTAAATTTTATTTTATTACTTGAATTTTTATTTTCATAACAAAAAATCTGTCGTTATTGATTAATAAAAATCTCGTTGTAATTCTCGTTTAATTGAAACCGTATCTAAATTCCCTTTTAATTTTCTTATAATCCGTCTTAATTAGATTCGATATTCCTAAATGGAATTTCATTGCCGATAAACCTAGATATAATCCTATATGCTAAGGCATTTATAAGAACGCTAGAATATTCGATATAAGACCTCGACAATCTAATTTCCGGCTAGAAACCCTACTCGGTTAGTAGAACTAGTTTCCAATTAGTTAGTTAGCCTAACCTAACTTTAAACTAACTTAGTTACATTCTCCTAACATTCTAGAACCACTGGACAATAGAAAACAATCATGAGATTCCAAAAGTAATTACTTTTGGCTTGGTAATCATTACATTTATGACAAGATTCTCTTTCTAGGAAACCTTTAGCCATTGGACAATAATTAGTAGAGAAATCTTTATCCATTGGACGATAAGTGCTAGAGAAATCCTTGCCCATTGGATAAACATTGTTAGGGTAATGGTTAACCATTGGGTAATAGAAGAAATCATACCTAAGTTTGACTAGCCTAGTCAAAAGCAATCATTACATCCCATGATGTGACATAACAAGGCCATCTTTATTCTTTAACCTTTGGTCATTACATGCTAGGGTAATTTTTATCGATTGGTTAATGGATATAAGACTTGCCAAATAAGATGACAAGACAAGTCATTAGGATCTTTAATCATTATACTCCTTGATTTGACCATTCAAGCCCATGCCTTCCTTGACCATTGGTCAATAAATGCTAGGAGAATTTTTATCCATTGGATAATGGATATTAGTCATGGCCAATGAGTACAATGAGTTGACAAGACAACTCATTAGAGTCTTTCAATCATTCTTGCTTCCAAAGGAAGTAACCTTAGTCTTGCATTCATGCCACCCTAGACTAAATGGCCGTAAGCCTAAACTTAGATTTGACAAGTCTTGGCATGCTTTCAAGCATGATGGGACAAAACAATGAGAGAATGAGAGAGAGAGAGAAGAATTCAGCCAAGGAGGAGAGGGAGGGGCCGGTTGTGAGGGAAGAGAGTGAGGTGTGTGATTGTGTGTTGTGCACTCCAAGACTCCCATGTAGCCCTTAAGCCTATTTGCTACATGCCAACCCATTTCTAGTCAAGCCTATCATCACCTAGCCAATGATTTTGTGCTTTCTTGCAAGCAAAGCCTCCCAATGACAAAACTTGACTAGAAACCCTTCATGGTAACCTATAGTCCATTAGCCTTAAGCCTAAAAAGATTGGGCAAGACAAGTCACGGAAGACTTGGTATGCTTTCAAAGCATGAAATGACTAAACCAAAACCCTTCATGATAACCTAGTTCATTAGCCTTAAGCTAACCATTCCTAGGACAAGACTAGACCTTAAAACCCTTCATGATTGCCAAATGCATGGCCTAGATTGGAAAAGACAAGACCTTGGCATGCTTGGCATGCTTTCAAGTATGAAAAGACAATTATAGACACCCCAATTTGGACCTTTTAATTATCCTTAATTTGTGGCCTTGAGGCTCCCCGATGATGAAATAGGGTCAAAACAGGCCTTGGAAAACTTGGACGATGCTTCTTGGACTTTTTCAAAATCAAAACATTCCTTTTTCCAGACATCCTGAGTGTAAAATTGGCACACATTTCAGCATATAAAATACCTTTGAATGAAACCAATTGGGTTAGAAAGAGGACTTAACGAGCTTTCCAATGCCTTGAAAAACACCCAAAACCGAGTTCAGGAGTGTCCGTGGCACCCTTCTGAAGTTGGGCTGCCACTCCTGAGCGCTCGGGAGCACTCTAGAGCGCTCGGGAGTGCCACTCCCAAGCGCTTGGGAGTGTTGACAGACCATGCATGTTGAGCTTGACCTTTGACCATGGCTTTTTCAGGTTTTCAAACCTTCCATTCAAACCTGCACGAAGCAGAAGCATGCCTAAGCCAGCAGAGCATCTCATGATGCCTTTTTTCCTCCCAAAAAATTTTTCTTTTCATTTTTATTTGATTTTCAAAGTAAAACCATGATTTTTGCCCCCCCCCCCCCTATAAATACCCCTTCATTACCAGCTAAGAAGACCATGAAATTTCAGTCCCTCCCTCCCCAGTTTGCTGCCAAAATCAATTTCTAAAACTCTCTCTCAAGCTCTTTCAAAATAACTTCCATTTTCTAAAAAAAGTCACCAATTCTCAAGCAAAGTCTCTAAGAGAAATGGAGGCCTACATTCCCTCTTCTCAAACTGTTTTTTAACCATTTTCAAGCTCTAAAGTTAGCCCAAGAAGCCAAGTTCAAAGTCAAGTAAAGGTATAAAGGCTCACTTTATATTTCGAAATCTACTGTCTTTCAAACTTCTGAGGGGGATCAAGGGCTCATGCCAGTTCCTCATACTGGTTGTGAGTTCTTTTGATCTTGGTTTAATAACAAGAGCAAGAGGAGCACAAAGAAGCAAAACAATTTATGGGCACTGTGTTCACTCCCGAGTGCTCGGGACCATTCCTGAGCGCTCAGGAGTGCTGCTGCCATGAAAACCCCTGTCTTGTTCATTATGTATTTCATTTCCTACTTTCAGTAGACACTGGGTGTGTACTGGTCCTTCCAGAGCCCAGTTAGGTTTCTTTACAATTGCGAGGAAGTAAGGTTTAAATGGTTAAGACTAGTTCTTAGCTATTTAAGTCACTAGCTGAGCACGTCTGTACTTTGATTTCTTTGTGATTTTGTTGGCAGTACTAGCATGTGAACATGTCTAACAAAATTTGCAGGGTTGCTTGACAGCACTCCCGAGCGCTTAGGACCACTCCCGAGCGCTTAGGAGTGATTTCCGTAACAGTTCTTTCTGTTTTCTTACTTCATCATTCTATCGCACCTTGTACACTTTGCACATGCATGCACTGCTATCTTCTGGTATTTGTACATACTTGCCAGTTAGGTTTATTTACAATTGCAAGGAAACAAAGTTTGAATAGTTAAGACCAGTTCTTAGCTGTTTAAGTTTCTGGTTGAGCACTTTTGTATTTTGATTTCTTTTTGTCTTGCTAGCATTGTTAGTATGTGGATATGTCTAACCAAATTTGCAGGATGGCTTGACAGTGGTCCCAAGCGCTCGAGACCACTCCCGAGCGCTCGAGAGTGAAACCAGTGGCAGGATTTTAGCTTTCTGTTATTTTGTATTTCTTTATCATTTCTATCGTCTCCTGTACACATGAACATGCATGCACCCCTTTAATTGATATACTTCTGGATACTTGCTACTTGTTTAATGAAGTAAAATCTTTTGAAAAATCCCACAAACATTGAGTAGAGACCGATCTCGTATCGGGCGAAGGGGGTGCCGTAAAACCATTCCCCCCTCGTAATATGGCTCCCGAATTCTCAAACGAATCTCTGGTTTTCAATTCAAAAATCATTTTCAATCAAAACGGTTTATCGGGTGGCGAACCATAAATCCGGGTGGCGACTCTTCAAATTTTTCAATTCGATCCAAAGAGGGTGTTCTTCGGGCCGCCCCGATCCACCCGGGGTTGTGGTAGCCCACAACAACACAATGAGAGGTAGAGAGAGAGATATGGCTGGCCATGAGAAGAGGAGGAAGAGCCAGAATTTTGCCTATAAATAGCACCCATTCCACGCCATTCAACTCACACCTTCACCCCTTACTCCAACTTCTCTCTAGAAACCATTTTGTTTCTATTCAGCTTACTGCCCTTCGTAAATCCTCATTTTTCTCCTGCTTAAAGTAGTTCTTAGAACAAACTCCCTTCAAGAAAGTTGTAGAGCACTTCGAAACCTTGAAGTTAGAACCAAGAACCACCCCAATCGGTTAAGAAATGACCAAGATATTGCCATCCGAAGTTCAGTGAAATCTCGGATTCTAGATTCTAAACAGCTTACTATCCCCTTCCTTATCAATATTTTTCTCCTACCTAAAGTCGTTTCTAGAAACAACGTCCTCCATGAAAGTTGTAGAAACTTCGAGATCTTCGATTTTGACTCTAGAACGATCGTATTCGGCCAAATATTGACCGAGCTACTGCCATCCAAAGTTTGGTCCAGATTGTGAGCTTCACGGTCCGTAGGAATTTCTAACTAGTTTATTCGGCCCCGACTAGTTTCGGACTAAGGTAGAATCTTCTTCTACTCCTATCCCTAAGTATAGTAGATTATTCTTACACTCTAATCCTAAGTATAGATATTATATGATCATGTAGAGTTCTTCGAACTTACTTACTCTAAGTATAGAACGCTTTATGTTTAGTATGATCTTGTTTTACGTAGTCTACTTTGACCTTAAGAATACTTAATGCATGTTCTTGATGATAGTTACTTGTTTTGATAAGTGTAGTTACTTTGATAAACATATGTTGTTTTATTGAACTTCTTATAAGAAAGAAAGTACGGTTTTACTTTTAAAGATAAAGTGTTATTTCAAAAAGGATGTATTGGTATCTTGACCTTTTAGATGATCATGAGTTTATTGGTATGTTGCTTGCCTTACTTGTGGTTATGAACAAACATGATAGGATGTATTGGTATCTACCGCGGAGTTTATGCATGATACAAGACATATGAAATTAGAAAGTAGAAACATGACACCTAGGGTGTGGTTGATATGGATAAAAAGGATTTTCGAAACTACATAACGACCATTTTTGGGTGCATTATGTGACCATTTGTGGGTGCATTATGTGTGTGTGTGCGCCAATGGGAACCCCGCGCGGCGGAACCATTGTGAGGATACTCGGGAACCCGGCGCGACGGAACCGAGGTTGGGTGTGTAAAACTCATGTGGCCGAACGTGGCAGCTCATTGTGTGGATAGATTTTGAAAGCAGCAATGTGGCCGGACTTGGTAGCCCATTGTGTGTGTGTCACCAATGAAACCGGACATGGTAGTTTCATTGGTAACATGATTAATCTATACACTCAATAGGGACCTGGAGTGAAAGCCCTTGTGTGGATTTTGGAAACCGCAATGTGGCCGGACAAGGTAGCCCATCGTGTGTAGTGTGGGTGTGTTAAAATGTGATTTTCAAAATGATGATTTAGAAATGAAAATGGGACACGTTATACGATGAGTCGCGTAGGAGAAACACATATAATATAGACACCAACGTTAGATTAAGGAATGTGAATGCGTCATTGTTAATGCCTTGCTAAACATGTATGTAATATTCCGCTGCTTGTGCAAGAGTTGGTATGCTACTCTTATACTCTGATATTGGTAAGTTATGGGTTAGTGGGTATAGGATTATTCAGCTGAGCTCTTGTAGCTCACGGTATTACCTTTGGTGACCCTGACATATTATATCGGTGGCGACGCTGGTATAATGTGTCAGATTTTGTAGATAATCAAGATGAACAGTACACCTTGGAGACTTTTGGAGCTAAGGAGGTAGTTAGGATGGAAGAGCAGGCAGAGCTGTAGTTAGGAATCGTAGAACTCCTCATATGTGTAAATATTGAACCCTAGAGGAAATTTTGATGTAATAATGAGTCAGACTCCATTTGGTTTTATCAATAAAATGTTAATTAACGAACCCAATTTTGGGGGCGTTACAGGTGAAACCCAACAATTGGAGACATCGTAAGTAGGAGGATGCTATGGTGTCCCCGGTCATTTTGGGAACACCGTAATTTTTTGCTTAACTTCACCATTATGAGTATAAATAAAACCCATTACCAGCATCATAGAACCCAAATAAGGCATAAATAAGGAATATCCAAAAAACCAACCAAGGCATAACCAAACCCAATCAAGGCATACCAAACAAGTTATGCCTTTCTATGATTTTGTTGTGCTTGTAATGAGTTTTGGTTATACTCATAATGATTTTGTTATGCCAAAAATTACAGTGTCCCCAAAATGACCGGGGGCACTAAAGTCATTCCCCCGTAATCTATCTAATAAAACAGAAGGGTTGTCCTATGTGACACCCTGTGTCCTAGGTGGCATCCACCACGCACATGCACATATGTTCACACATGCCGGCACACACGTTCACTGTTCACACATCAAAAATGTTATTAAAAAATTAAGTACTTCATTTTTCAATCCGGTTGAACCGGTGCGTAATGCCGTACGTAGGCACGGGTAAGCACTAGTTATCCTATAAGTTTCGATAAAATAAAGGGAACACCTAAGGTATCCCCTCTTACGGTGTTCCCATTCTATGCCTCTGAATGGTTAATGATTATGCTTTTGAGTGGTTATGTTACACTATTTTGGAAAGACACCTTAATAATGGCATAACACTTTTTTTCACATATGTTATGCCATTTGAAAAGTGTTATGCCTAATAATAATAATAAAAGTGTTATACCATTTTGTGGAAAAGTGCTATGCTTTCGAATGGTTTAATATTATGTTTTTCAATGATTATGTTATACTTCATAAATTACAATCGTAAGATGGATACAATATCAATAATGTGTGATGGTGTCCTCAATTATTTTGGAGACACCGTAATTTTTGGCATAACTTCATTATTATGAGCATAACTAAAGCCCATTACAAGTATAACAAAACCCAAACAAGGCATAACTAAGGAATATCCAAAAAATCAACCAAGGCATAACAAAACCCAACTAAGACATAACAAATAAGTTATGCCTTGTAATGGATTTTGGTTATGCTCATAATAGTTTTGTTATGTCAAAAGTTACGGTGTCCCCAAAATGACCGGGGACACCAAAGTCATTCCCATCAATATTTATCGACTTGAATCACAATGCATCTATACTACTGCACTCAAATATTCAACACACGTTAAAATTAGGGAAAAGTCCAATTTACCCCCTTTGATTTGGGTCCGGTGCACTTCTTTTTATTTTTTTGCCGTAGGTAGTGCTAGTGGTTAGATTATGACAACGCAGGCTGACCTTTACTCGAACCGCTCTCACCTGGGCTATTGGGCATTTCGATCGACCCCTCCCAATCCCATGCAGTTGGAACAAAGCCCCGTTGGTGGCCTAGTGCATTTTACCTCCCTAACATTTGAACTTAATCAAATAACTCCATGTAGTTTATGGATTAAACTACGCCGTCTATTTTTGCTAACAAAACAAGGAAAAGACAAAAATACCCGACTCATTTAGAGATGGTTAAGATAAATTATAACTTGATAAAAGGGGTACCATGAAGTGTGTATTTTGGCAACGGGGTTATCAGCACAAAGGAGTTACTTTCTGAAGCTTACAAACAACTTATAGTCACCAAATGTGGTCATCGAAGCATTCTAAAGCTTGAGGCTTTGAGTGGCAGTATGTTGTTAAGGTTCTTCTGCTTGCTATTTTAACAGTTGCGTAGTGGGATTGATGGTGATACGTACTGCTTCGAGCTAGGGTTCGTTAGTTGGAGTTCTATTTTCTGTTTTTGCTTCCAGCCGGCCTGGGGATGGTACTTCGTTTCTGGTCATCTGAAGACTGATGCTTTAATTTTATTCTTGTTCTGTTTTTTATGGTAGTGTATTTTGTTTTATGGCTCCTTGCCGTGCAACTACCCTATCTTAGTTAAGATTTTCTCTTCTCTCACAGCTAGATAACAAGAACAGTCCTGAAATCAGTACTGAATTTCTTTTCTTAATTAAAAGATAAATTATTTTGCATTCAAAATTATAATGGAGTTTTTTTTTAAAATTAAAATCATAATGCGACATGTACCTCAAAACCAAAATTTGCCACCACATGTCCTTTTATCAGCATTGTACGTCTCTATAAGGAGTCTGCATGTCTGATTATATTAACGCTGATAAGCTGATTATTTTCTTCCTCTAACATCTTTCGCATGCCGCAGGGCATATTTCATTAATTTGGTGGTCGCAGGAAGCATATAGATACTAGTTTTATTCCAACTAATGTACAGCCCAAATATTCCATTGTGCACTTCACACAAATCTTGAGATAATTTGAATCTATAAGATGAACTGTGCACAGGTGCATGCACACCAAACTAATTAGCTATAAACTTCGTCTTTATTCAAGTCCATAGATCTACTATTCTACATGACACAACTCTTAACAAGCAACAGGGCCGGCCCAACCCCAAGGCCCAGGGCCCAGGGCCCAAGAGGCCTGGGCCTTGAGCATCCCAAAAGGGCCAAATTTTAAGGGCACTCCACTAATTTTGCTATTTGGGCTTGAGTAGGAGTCTTTTTGGGCTTAAAAGAAGGAATAAAATGGCCCATTCTAATTTAAATTCACCGGCGGCCATACAAAGCTAAGGAGGCCCAAAAATGCACACGGTGGCATTTTTGCAAATAAGTGATCCAAATGGTCCTTTTAATTAAAACACTTTTCTCAGCTTTAATTGTAAGGTCGGGGAGGGTTGAGAGCTTCTCTCTAAGAGAGAGAATGCACTCCCCATACCCACTTCCACTCTGTACATCTATCAAACCCATCCGATTTTGAGGTAATCTTGCTCACCTTCGGTTCAATCTGAAACTGTTCTAGGGGTTGTAGAGCCAAGCATCTACCAAACCCACCCCTGGTTTCCTGTTTCCTTTTTTCGATTTTTGCAAAATTCCCAAACCCTTTTGGGTTCCACAAATCACAGAGAGATCCACGAGAGTGGTGCTGATCTATGATTTTCAAAGGGTTTCGTTACCCATTATCAAACTTCCCATCTGGGTTTCGATTCAATGGTAAGCTACATCTCGAACAATCGCTAGAGTGAGGCAATCGCTGGACGATGACTTGGAAATAGGGCAGGTACGGGTCAGGGATGAGATTCACCGGTGGCACGGCGGTGGGGCGTAACCACGGCTGTCTTCACCGATTTGCAACCAAGTACATTGAAGGTATGATCAATAGTAGGGACCTATGTACTGGGCAGTCTAATTTGACTGCAAAATTACTTAAAATCTGTAGATTCATTTTGACTAACTCAATGGGCAGTCATCTGTTGGACTGAGATTGGGTTAGCTCGTTCGTTTGGGCATTTAGCTGCTTTGAATTGTGCTAGAAAATCACAGTTGATTAAGCGTTCGATGTTCAAGAGCTGGATTGTTTCTTGTTCAATATGGACCCAATTTCATGCTCAGTTTAGTTACTGGGCACATATTACCCAATTTGTGTGGTATATTCTTGGACCTCTCGCCATCGACGAATCATAGTTCTTCGAAAGTTGGGAGCTTTCAACAGACAACATGTCTAAACGTGATTTTATATTGCTTAAATGTTGAAGTCTGTAATTTAATATTGCTTATGAGAAGTGAGACTTTCTTTAATTAATAATTTTATAGGCTTTTTTTTTCATTTCTAAGTTCAATTGAGTAGTGATAGTGATATTAGGGCTTTTTTTTAATTCTCCACTTGATTTTTGTTTAAACTTATTGGAAATTGAAATGCAGGACCAGTATATACTAGTATACTACACTCTGCGGAGTCTTAGAGTTAGAGTATCTCTCTCCCATTCGCTTGCGACTTGCGAGGCTTCAAATCGGTAAGTATTCTCTTCTTATGTAGAGCCATGGTTGGTGGTGCTTAGATTTGTACGTATGTTGTTAAATGCAGAGCCCTGGCTGGTGGTGCTTAGATTTGTGCTGATTTAGTTGACATTAGTTGGTGTGCTTAAATTTAAAAATATCTGATTTATCTGATTATCGGTTAGTGCATTATTAATAATAATGTTATAAGCCTCTTTTTTTAATTCTTACTTAGGTGCATCATGCCTAAACGTCAACTATTTGGAGACTTTGTATTTTGTGTTCTTATGTAACGATTAGTAGAACTTTATATTCGTTTGGCTTTCTTGTATTGTGATTGTTGCTGTAAAAATTGTTGATTATTAACTCTTTAAGGGCACACTTTTTTTTGTTGACCTTGGGCATTTAAAACCCTTGGGCCGGCCCTGACAAGCAACACAAGTTGTTCATTGCGAGATGCTCTCTTACGTACCAAACCCGATATCCGGGTTTGAGTCTCACTGTTTTCAGCTAAGTACAGACTACGCATCATATATATAGATAATTCCTTCCCAGGTCCATCTCCTACCTCCACTACTACAAAAACCTTAAAAGATGACACTCAAAAAATTGAAACAATGACAGTTTTTGTAAAACTGTCATCGAAAATATGATGGTAGACTTTTGATGACAGTCCATCTTACAAACTGTCATCTTTGCGATATAAAATGACGGTTTAGAATAAAAGTGACATTATTATCTTTTTCTTTAATGTCAATTTTTGCTTAAAACTGACATTAAAACATGGCGCTTCCGAAAGCCCATATGGAAAACCTTTTAGTGACAGTTTTCCTTAAAGGCGACATTGAAACTAAACCCTTTTAATGACAGTTTTAATTCGAACTGACATTGCAGTTGATCATAAAAGATGACAGTCAAAAGCGTTCTAAAAACATATAAGATGATAGTTTAAAACTGTCATCTCATACTTTCAATGTCTACGATGACAGTTTCATCCAAAACTGACATTAAAAGTGCTCATCTTAAAATTTTCGAAAATATAGTATACATATTTTTGTTTGTCTTTTGTTAACAATAAGCGTGCTAGCTCAGTTGGTAACATGCGCGCGAGGAACTTAAGTTCTTGAGTTCAAGTCCTGGGGCAAGCAAATATTTGTTGGCCACACAAGTGCTAAGTAGGTGACACACAAGTGCCACTGGGCGGCCATGCGAGAGGCACGTGGGTGGCCACGCGTTCGAAATAGAATTGGTTTTTTTTCTTGAATGGAGAACAAATAAGATGACAGTTTAAATCCGTCATCTTTGCGATTAAAGATGATGGATTAAAACTATCATCTTTTATCACAAAGATGACAAGTTTAAACTGTCATCTTTAATGTTTAATGACAGTTTTTTACTGTCATAACAAATCTAGGCTTTTAATGACAGCTCCATAGATGACAGTTTCAAAATTGTCATCTTTCACGTTTAATGACACTTTTAAACTGTCATCTTTTACGATTATTGTAGTAGTGCTCGTACCATAAAATTACAAGTTATTCACATGGTTACCATTAGCCAGTGTTTGCTAAGAGTGGATCATATCAACCGATCCTCCACTGCTGGATTGATTGTCGTCTGGTCCGTGGTTTTGGCAACTATCCCATGACGGCCTTGGGATGGCGTGGTGGTTGTTTATATCTAGCTTGCTGTCCGGGGCTGAGCTCTTTGCCACTGCCTCTCCTTTTTCCATGTTGTGTTGCTCTCTGGCCGCTGTGTATGGTTTTTCCTCAGGCACCTTCATCTTCCTAGTGATAGCAGCACCAGAAACCCAGCCTTTTGTGATCACAAGTAGCAAAACAAATGAAAGAAATACCATCTTCATGGCTACTCGACTCGATCAAGACTTCTCTAATTTTATGGTTTGAAGCAATGAGGCTATTTAGTTATATAGTGATAGTAAAGCTAGGGAGGGAACCTCAAGGGCCATAAGACTTAGGAGTTTGCAGCCTTCAAGGGGTCAAAATCGAAATCTTCTCAGTGTTATATATCAATTCTTGTCTATATGGAATTATCAACCCTTACGTGATTTTGTCCCGATTTTAAATGGGTCCCTACTATTGAATATAAAATTTATTCCCCAGAATTTAATTGAATTATGTACGTATAAGTTGGCCCGCTATATATAGATTAAAAAAAAAAAAAGGGTTAGAGACGGAGGGAGAGAGATTGAGGTTAAAATAAAATAAAATCTGATATTGGACTTGCCACCAAAATCAGAAGTCAGATCAATAATTTGGTTTATTTAACGATTTCAGCTAGAAGTTAGTGGCTAGGTAGCTAGTAGCTATATAAGGTAGTGCTGCATATTTCATATTTGTGCTGCCGGCCTGCCTAAAGATATTTCTCAATGAGAGCAAAAACATGCATGGTGGCGGATGTTATATTTTTTTTTTGGGAGGGTTTCAACCTAAAATCAATTGATAAGGTGTGAAGTAGTTTTTGGAAAATATTAACCAAGATGTGGGATAAAGTCTACCACACTTCCTCTCATGTGCAACCCGAATGCTTGTGGAGGTCTTGGGCGACGGACTCAATGATGTGAGGTGAGTTTACACAAAATCTAACTCTGATATCATGTTACATTTTCTTGGAGCCTAAAATCAAATTGGCAATGAATAAAGTAGCCTCTCAAAAACATTAACCAAACTTAGATAGTTTAAATAAGCGATGTGGGATAAAGTTTAACAGGGAAAGTCGTATTTTTGAATGGGGAAATGCCACATTAGCAATTAGTAGATTGGATGATGGCCACTTCCATTTACCATTAATCACTAATTGTCCCATTGAAAGATAAGGTAATGGAATTAACTTTCACGCTGGACCAAGAACTTTATAGTACTCCTAGTAGACGTACGATGGTGGATGCAATAGCACACACACTAGACGTGTCCCGGGTTTTTTTAATTTTTAATTGATAACAGTAACATTTTATTAAAGAAAACAGTAACATATAAAGTTATTAGATAATTTCATATCATTTGGAGCTCCAATGCACATGTTTTAATTTCGTACGTAGTTAACCATAGCTAAGTGCGTCGTAGACTAGCCAACACTAGTAAGTATGTCAAGTTTCGTCATCCACAAATTCTGGGAACGAGAGATGTCGCCGAGCATCTTCCTGTAAAGTGGTGCAGAGCGGCCGATCCAACCATTTATCTCAACAATCGATAGCTCAGATCTTAATCAAGCAATGGATGGTTTAGACAATGGCGGAACCCCCGGCCCTTCTCCAAGTGCCCGAGTTTTAGATTTTTTATTTCGTATATACTTAATTTTAAATATTAATGATAATTATTCGTTTATGGCTACTTATAATCTTAATAATTTTGATTTGATAAAAAAATCGATTATTTTACATTCGATCTCATTTCTCAAATTTTTCATACACAAAAAAATAATCACGTGATTGTTGAAGTTGCCCAAAGGAAAAAACAAAATGATTGGTATATTTTAACTGCATTAAGCTAGAATCATTTTAATATACAAATGTAATGTATTGTAAAACAAAAACTTTATGATATTATAAGTACACGTTGCGATAAAAAATATATGTCAATTAATCTGGCCCCCCTAGGATCAAAATCCTGGCTCCGCCACTGAGTTTAGATTTGTATGCGATTTGTATGCGCTCAGGTGAACGGCCATATTGGCCTCTCTACACCCACTTTACAGAGAGTTGCTTGGCAGCATCCTTGAATCCCAAATTCTGGGACCGACGTCTGATTTACATAATCCAACAACATGACTAGCAATTACTAACTTATATAGGCCTGTCAATGGATCGGATCCGATCTGGATCCGGATCCGATAACGTCGATCCGATAATCCGAATCCGGTAACGTTATCGGATCCAGATCGGATCGGATTAAATCCGTTATCAATCTGAATCCGAACTTTATTTTTTTTTTAACTTTTTATAAATTTTTGAATTTTTTTAAAAAATATAGTAAATTTTTTATTTTGAAAAAAAAAATGTTTAAGAAGTTGTATTTTTATTTTCAATTTTTTCTTTTATTTTTTTTGGAAAATATTTTTTTTTGAAAAAAAATTGTATTTTTTAAAAATTTTTTTTGCTAAAATTTTTGGAGTAAAAAAGTTTTCAGATCGGATCCAGATTTTTCGGATCGGATCCGGATTTCCGCTATCGAATTTGAGTCTTATCGGATTCGGATCGGATCCAAGTCTTATCGGATCCGGATCTGTCGGATCCGGGCCGGATCTGGATCCGATCCGGCCCGTTGACAGGCCTCCTTATAATAAAGCCCACCTATCGGAGTTTTCCAGTTTGGCCATCGCACAACAGTAACACTAGCAATTATTTGTGTGCCCAGTTTATGTAATTTAATTAGTGAACAAAGATAATACAGTAATGCCTATTTTACACACGCGTGCGACATTGCCAAACATACAAAAGCATGATATTGGGAAATTTCCCTGGAAATTAGATTCCATTAGTCATGATCAGAAAGTATTACCATTGGGAGTAAAAATTGAAAAATAAAAATCCAGTGGTCAGTGAGTACTAGACTAGCTTACCAGAACGACCCAAGTTTAATTCTTGTACCTTTGCAGACGAATCTTTCACTTCTGAACCAAAAAGCCAAAACTTTATATTACCACGATAAGAGTATCGATCCGGTCTGTACTTTGTTCGAAATGTACATGGGGATCATGCCACCCCTGCTTGATCTTTATGCATGCAAAGCTTCCAATAAAAATCTGTATACAGAACAAAACATCCTCTAGTTGCTGCTGCATTCTTGGCTGTAAATCAGTCAGTTGCATGTTAGCCTTGCGATATTAATAAAAGAGGATGTGCATAGAGGTGAACTCAGAAGCCAGTAGGCGCATCCCAGAGCATCCTGTTGATCGAGCCAGTCTGTTTGGAGCTACTTCCTACACAAAAGCATTAAGCACAAATATAGAATCAATCTCACCAATGAGGTGCAGGATACCAGAGCGTCAATTGATCCATAGACCATCAGGCACAACACATATCGCCATCATACTTGAGTTGACAATAATAGCTATGCCATATGTCAACTAAAAATCACCCCCACAATTACATAATACACCATTCAAACCAGCATAACCATGATGTTGAGAGGAGGACCCAAAGTTCTTAGAGTTTTCCCGCATTATGCAGCTTCCAACGAACCTAATGCAAATGGTATTGATCTTGATCTAATTAACACATTAATCATGTCCAAATGCAGATAACGCGTTAACATGTGCACTCACCGTGACATAGAGTTACACTGAATACATTGGTAGGAACAGCTTGAATGGTCCTACCCAATGATCCAACGTAACTGATAAAGCTCAATTAGCAAGAACTTCTTTTCAACCACACGAAGAGGAATGACCTTCAAAAGCTTGCAAAATATCCTCAAGAATTAGTATTACCTTAATTCCATCACTAGAGGATGCAAAGCTTTGGAGTCGGTTAATAGACTTCAACCTAGCTTAAGACAGAGTACTATCTAACTAAAAACATCTTATGTGATTAAAGCACAAACTACTAGCGAATTTAGAAGGTAAGAATTAGATCACCTAAGCAATACAACTCTAGAAAAAATGCAGTGGCATGGCGTTTTAATTAGATTTTGAATTGCACATCAAGAAACTAGATACGTATAAACCAATAATGAATGGTTTTTTTAGGCAATTACCAATAATGAATGAATGTTTTTTTTTGGGTAATTACCAATAATGAATGTTGGACTTGCTTAGCTAAAAAACTTGTTTTAAAAAAGTTGTCGGAACTGATTCTCCAATTCTGTTGATTTTGTTCTCTTTTTAAGAAAGCAATCATGAGTGCAATACAGGACTCTGCAGTATATAAGTGAATGTAAGCTATAAACTAAGTTACAAAAGCGAATGCTAGCTATAAACTAAGTTGGATAAAGAAAGGCTTATTTACCTTTTTGGTCCCCAATGTATTAGCAAGTGACCAATTTCATCCCCAATCTAAATATTTGTCCAATTTCGTCCCCAATGTTTGAAATGTGTGTCAATTTAGTACCCGGTCTAGACGCCATCCATTTAGGCCGTTAGAATAAGGGGCTTTTCCGGAATTTCACCCAAATCTAACCCTACCCCAAGTTCTTATCAGTTACTACCGCCAGTCTACACCATCTCCACCTCCGCCGCTACCATCTCCACCTCCCCCTCCGATGTCCATTCCACCACCAAATCTCAAACACCGCCTCTCTCTCTCTCTCTCATTCCTCAGCAGACAAAGCAAAAACCCACATTGAGAGAGAGAGAGCCCAGGAAAAAAAAATGCACATCCACGCTAACATCGATTCAAAAGTAACAAGCTGCCAATCCTGCTACGTCCAAAGCCCCTCACACGACGGCGAAAAAACCCACCACTGCAACATTCAAAAATAACCCCTCCAATCGCAACATGCAAAAATAACCCCTCCAATCGCAAGGCGCGGACTTACTCGCGGGGGCCGGCGAAGGTGTGGACTTACTCGCAGGTGGGCGGCGAAGGCGATGAGACGGTGGACGTAGGAGGAGGGGGAGATGGGGTTGAGGATGATGAGGGAGGGGTGGCGGTGGGAGTGGTGGAGGGAGATTGAGTGGTGGACTGGTGGTGGACGGTAGCGGAGGGGGAGAGGGGGCAGGGGATATGGGAGGAGGTGGTGAGCGGAGATGCTGTTGGAGTAGTGGTTGGAGGCGGAGTTGCCGCCGGAATGACCACTGAAGCAGTCGCGGTGGGTGGCGGTGAAGTGGTTTTGTTCGATGGAGTACTGTTCATTTTTTATTTTTTTGATTTCTAGAAAGTCTACTTGCACAGCAGATCTGTGCACAGATAATCCGAGTCGTTCATTATGTTTAAAACATTTTTTCAAGTGTCCATGCGAAAAATTAGCTTAATTCGACACCTATAAGTACTTGATCTAATCGTCTAACTTTTCATTCCCTAAAAATTCGAATGAAAAGTTAGATGATTAGATCAAGTACTTATAGGTATCAAATTGAGCTAATTTTTCGCGGAGGCTCTTGAAAAAATGTTTAAACATAATTAACGGATCGGATTATTTGTATGGGACCCTCAGTGGGCCTCACAACGCGATCTGTGCACTGTGCACAATCTGTGAGCTGTGCCAATAGCACTTCTGTTTGATTTCTGAAACTAAAAAGTGGGGTTGTATGTTGGTGTGTTACTGTGTGGCGTACAATGAGAGGGAGGGGGAGAGAGAGGAATGCAAGGGGTGAAATACCACTCATGCCCTCCATTTTAACAGACAAGGGGGGCGGAGTCTAGACTGGGGACTAAATTGACACACATTTTAAACGTTGGGGATGAAATTGGACAAATGTTTAGATTGGGGACGAAATTGCCCACTCGCTAATACTTTGGGGACCAAAAAGGTAAATAAGCCGATAAAGAAACTTCATATGTTGGACCACAAAAATTCTTGGAACAAAAGAGTCCGTATAGTTGAAAAAGTGAACTAAGAAGAAGCTTGTTTTCATTGATGTATCATTAATACGTCTAAAACTTAGCCCTAATATGTCTTTATATAGGTTACAAGACTTGATGACAAATAAATGCCTAAACAAAATAGGGAACCACGCATAATAAAAAAAACCAAGACTAAAGTTGTCACGCCCCGCCCCGCAAACGACACCCAAAGTGGGCCCGAGTCGGCGCGACCACGTGGCATTCCACACAGAAGACCAAGCCACACGTCACAACCTGTCAGAATAAATACCCAGCGGAAGACTTATCACATAAAAATATAAAAGTGTCAACATTTAACCTCAAATAGAACTTCAACCATCGACTAAACTCAATTTCAACCTATACAATTTAGAAGCTCCAACTATCCTTAGCTACAACTCTTTTACAAACAAGTTCTGCACCAGCTAAGGCACTCCACAACAACGAATCAAAACCCCACTTGACGCTAGTGAGACACCTCCAACGTTGACCAGTAGTGGTCCCACTCTAAGCAACCTGCTACCTGGCAGACCAAAAAGGAAAGCCAGAGTGTGTGAGATATAGAAGTGCTCGATAAGATATCACAATACCCGAAAGAATATCAACAACAATATGAAACTCCAACATAACTGAAACACTCGAATGTAAACAACACTTATATCCATCACATGCTCCAAACACAACAACGTGAACATAATCACATCACATCACATGCAGTGACACGTCTGCCACTCTGCATGTACCCAAGACGAGGTGTCCCACATACCATGCTCCCATCCACCGACAATTAGCCGGCATGGCATACGACATGGTATGCCTCACACGCTAACCTTCGGCGGTTCAATCAACACTCATCAGTACGACTATCCATCAAACACGCATATCACAACCAAATCTCGTGTCCCACACACCATGCTCCCGACCATCGTCCATTGAACGATGTGGCTTACGACATGATATGCCTCACACGCACACATTCACAACATATCAAAAGCTAAACAACAGTAGCATGATATACTCCACACTACAATAATATCTCATTAAAGATAACCATATCAAAGCTAAAATACCATTAGCAATGTATACTCTCGTCACCACAACAATATCCTATTGAGAAGAACTATATCAGACACACTCACCTTTGTGTCGACCGAGGTATGCGAACTTACGATTTCGGAACCTCCCCAATTCACCGGCTTGTTACCTAACCACAAGCTAACCATATCAGTTTATTGACCGCTTAAACGTTACAACCAACTCCTGAAAATAATCTATAACACCAACAATAGATTAACGATGCTTAACGCATATTAGCATGTCTATCTCAAAGGTTTAGAAGTGTCCCTAAACAAGCGTAACACTCAAACACCACATAACCCTTATATTTGGTTTGAAATTTACGACCAACCTGTCGTATTCTGCCTATAACTTCTTATAGATTTAAAATCAGATCATGAGACCACCACCATTGGAAAGTACACCTCCGGTACATGAATTTTGATATAAAATTTGCTTAAAACGGAGTCCGGACGACAAAGTTATGCTCGTCCGAAGTTACACAATAATCTGTCCAAAACCGCAGATTCTGCATGTCTATCAACTTCAAATCAAAAAATGATTTAACCTAGTACAAATTAAGCCACAACCCCTACATATTCCGAAAGACATACGAGTCTAGTTTCAGAATCAACAACTCGTGCGCAAATCCGATACTCGAGCTAAGAGGTACGACCATTTCCCCAAAATGTGTCAGTGCGACAAACACAAAACTCAGCAGGAACGTACCAAATTGTAAATTCTGCCAAACCTAGAATATGCATCTAATAAACCCCAAATTTGGTACACACCATTATCACTCATCAAAGGTCATCCCTGATTTTTCCCAGATTTTACAAAGTAAGAGAACCTAGTCAAAATCACCCCCAAACTCAGAAATTCTGCACAGAGCAACACAATTTCCAGCAGAACAGTTTGTGTTCGAAAATTCATTAAAAATCGAATACTTAATACTTTGTAGTAATTCCAACGCCAAAACATCACCAACTTATCCATCTTTCAGACTCATAAGGACCCGTAATCAAGAGGATCGCTTAACTATCAAAAAATTGATGAAAGACGCAGCTCTGTAAGCTGTTTGCTCAAAAAAACAGGAATCCGACCACAGCTTGATTCACGATTTTTATCTTTTTCTACACCTCTCAGAAAATTATGAAAATTTACCACCATATACTAGACACATAAATGAACGTCCAGTAAAAATTATAGAAATTTACAAGCTTTCTAAGTACCTTGAATAAATTCGTGAAGAACAGCCCTGCACCTTGGTTTCTTCCTCTCTTCTCCTCTCTTCCTTTTCCAGCCGTCTCTCTCTCTCTCTCTCTTTCTGAAAATATCAGGGAAAGGGGAGATATTTGCCAAAAAATATCTCCTATAGGAAAATTATCAAGTGCAACCACACCACCCATTCATTTATGCAACCGTCCAATAACATTTAGATAAATACCCACTAAATATGAATAAATCTCGTAAACACATAATTCAATTTAAAATGTGAATGTAAAATACTAAATATTCGGGGCGGGTATTACAAAAGTATTGGGAAACAAGAATAATAGCCAAGCTAAACAAGAAACATAATAGGATTTTAATCCAAGAGGGGCCAGCGTAGTCGTATAGCATGTAAATCTCTTTCATTAACGTGAATATGTTTGTTTCTGTTTTTAAAGAGTAATTAAGAAGAAGAAGTTTTTGGTGTTTGAAGTACTATACAGGTCAAGCCTATCCCACCTCATGGTTTTTGTTTTGTTTAATTAGTTGTCCATTGCTGATATCTAAATGTCAATTCCATTCAGAATCCAAGTCAGAAATCGCCTCTTTAATTGCTTAATAAACAGAAACCATGACTTTAGTTCATGGGAAAACTTTCATTAATTTTTTTTTTTTTGACAAAAGGAGAGAAGTGTTATTAATCTGAAAGGCGTAAAAGCCTAAACATCAGACAGTTGGGAACCCCATGGGGGCAAAATGGAAGTCCACAGACCGGACCAACCATTCAAAAGAGCCTTTTGAGCACAACAATGTGCAGCCCGATTACAATCACGTTTAACAAAACCAAACTCACAGGAAGAAAAAGATTCGTTTAGAGTTAAACAATCAAAAATAATAGCCGCTATATCAATAGATGGATCTAGAGGGGTAGAACATTTTCTCACTATCGCCTCCACATCTGATTCAATAACCACTTTAGAAAGATTTAGATCAATCCCCAGCTTCAAACCATTTCGAATAGCCATAGCCTCAGCAATTCTTGATGAAGTAATACTAGTGTGAATACTCAAGAAGATATCAAGTACCTTGCCATCATGACCTCGAGCTATTGCTCCTATACCAATAGAATTCGAACTCCTAGAGACAGCAGCATCCACATTAATCTTGGTTACATTCATCCCAGGGCACTGCCACACTAAGGTCCCATTGCGAGTGGATCTCGACAATGGTGATGGAACCTTAGAGTTAGCATCTTGCAACTCATAGAAATCTCCTTGCGCTTTACCACTAACCGCTTCCGTAGCCCAACATTTACCATTAAAAATAAAATCATTTCTAGCTCGCTAAATGCACCAACAATAAAGAAGAGCCATATCTAATGAGAAAGGAGGCATATGACTTTGACTGATACGTTCTTGAATACAATCCCACCAATCTGTCATGTTCCTACAATGCAAGAAGCTCTTTAGGTCTTAAACGAAACGGAGAATGAATCCAGACTTTGATTGCAACCTCACACCGAAACAATACATGAGAAATTGATTCCTCTGCCTTGCCACAACGAGAGCATACTGGATCAAATCTGACTTTGCGCTCAACTAGAGCCACATTTGTTGCCACCGCATTATTAAGACACTTCCACATAAACAGTTTCACATTTGGATGGATTTGTAGTCCCCACAACTTCTTCCAAACAGTAGGTGTGGTGCTATGCTTTCTCCAGTCGAACCTTGGGTGTTGAGGTGGCTAGGGTGGCTTTATCTCGGTCGATATCTGCACAGGAAAAGCACTCGTTAGTGCCCAAGCCCGGATCATGGTGGTCCGGGATAGGCACTCCGACGATCAAGTCAGTGACAGGAGAGGAGGGTAGATGAGTTTGAGTTCTAGGGTTTGGGAGTGAGTATTGCGTACCTTTTTCCTTAGCGTCACCACTCCTTTTATAGGCGGGGGAGAAGTGTAGTCCAAACCACGCGGTTACACCACGCGCATGGTGATTGATTTGCCCATTATGGCATCCAAATCCAATCCCGTAAAGTTAGGCTCGTCATGATCCCTAACGGTCCGTTCCTACCATAGTGGGATTAATGACACGTTTCTACTCAACCGACTCCACCCGACTTCCTCTATAAGTCAGGGGGTCGATATGGTTCGGTGGCTGGCAGTCCCGCCGAACCTATCAATCTAGCTACGCTCGGTGGTGTGCAATCCCGCCGAACCCTTCAGTTTGGCTACACGTGAGCCCGTGGTAACTGCTACTTGGTTCGCTGGTGAGTCGCCGAACCAGATTCCATGACTTGTATACGGAGCAACGGCTTTCCTGGAGTGGAACACTTCTCTTTGGCGGGTCCGGTTCAACACAAAATCACCGAATCTCACTCCGCCGACCCACCAGTGCAACATGTCTATGGGTCGAGCTTATAGCAGTTGAATGGCCTCCACCAGGGTCCCTCCACCGAGCCACGTCTACCACACTACCGGACCCCTTCACCGATCCGAGGCAACCGGGGCCTTCCACCGAGCCGTGCCCACCACAATAGCCCCTCAACTTCTTCCTGGTCTGAGCAAGAAATGGGAGGAGTTGACATGTGGTTCTCCCAGGATACATCTCAAGAAATCCGTGCCGAACCATAACTACCGGCCACGGAGATGAGGTGAAGAGGTGTCGAGTCTCGTGTAATGTATCCGCGCCGAGCACACTCTGCCGGACCATCGAGGGGTAACGAGGAGACGTCTTGTGGAAGGAGTAATGATGTTTTGCTGCAGAGGACGCTGATGGGACCGTTGGGCCTCAAAGATCTAACGGCTGAGGACGCTGATGGGACAGTTGGGCCTCAGAGATCTAACGGCTGGGAGGCACCCGAGGATGACGAGTGGGACACGTGGCGTGAAGAGGGACTCCATGGGTACGGATCGACATAGGCTTTCCACATGGCGAATAGAGACTGGGCGGCGCGGCGTCTCATCGGTTCCGGCGCATGACCCTTGGGATTCCACCCTTCCCCTTCTTGCTCATTATATAAGCGGATGGGGGTCGAAGCAGAAATCACCTTTTGCTCTCGCTCTCCCTCGCTCTCGTCTTCGCTCTGCAACTGCTTTTGCCACCTGAGTCCGCCTTCGCTCTGCCCGCAACCGTCGTTCACCACCAACGATCTCAGGTAACTCTGGTTCCTATTCTTGCTCTATTCCAAGGGCACACGACTTGTACCCTCCTTGTTTACACGAGACTCCTCCCGTCTGCACATTACCAATCGAGTTTCCATGGCCGAATTTGGCTGTGAACCACCGCTTGGGCCCCTAATGACGGTGGCCCTTCGTTCCAAGGCGGTGGGCTTCAACCCTAGGAGCCCTCACAAGCCCTACTTTCCGCCGAAGAGGGTCCACTTGGCTCTCTCTACGGCGAAGGTCTAAGGGCATACAGGCCGCTGTGCTGAAGTAAAAGCTCTCACTTCGCTTTCTTTTCAAAAATTCTTTGTCTAGGTCTTCAGCATGGTGGACCCGAGCATCACTTCACCGAACGTAGATCCCAACGCCTACCCAGACCTAATGGAGAAGATCCAGAGCCTCGGCAGAGAGTATCGGAGCTTCGACGAACGCTCTAGCAACTTCCCTCGATCTACCGGGTTCGTCATCCCAGGCATCCACATCCCCCAATAGGTGGATGAAAGTGCTTGCACCGGGTACGGCTCCGGCCAAGGAGACCAAGGAGATCATGCTGAACGGGCGGCAGCTGGAGCCCAAGCTAGCACTTCCACATCGTTCGGCGGAGCTCCGGACGCTTCTGGGGAAGGGGGAGCAAACGCCCCACCAAGGGACATCGACGTCATCCCTTCGTTGCCAACCGGGCTCGGTCCCATGCCGTACAACAAGTTCTACGGCAACGGTCCAGGGGGCTTCACCGAAGAGTTTAGAAGGAAGTATTCGATCCCGGATGACGTTCTGGTCGAGAGGGTGACCACCGACAGGATCCCTTTCGGCGAAGAATTTATCGTGCTTCCACTCTTCGCTATCACCGAAGGGGGGGTTAGGATCCCAATGAATCCCTTCCATCGTTACTTCCTGTCGGACTACAACCTCGCGCCGATCCAGGTCGTGGTCAACACCTGGCGTATCCTCTCTTTAGCAATAAGGCTTGCCGAAACGAACAACCTTCCATTTACCCTTGGGGACTTGATGCTGATGTACATGGTATCAAGAAACCCCAAGTATGACAAATATACTTTACCACCCGTCAGCATTTCGACCATCTAGTGGACTGCCTCTACGACACCGAGAAGTGGGGCAACGTCCTGGTCAAAGTGTCTAGCAATTTCGAGTGGGGGCCAATCAACCCTCTCCTGGACAACCCCTATCCAACCAGGACTGGTTCAGCAGTGGAGAGGCCCTACAGAATTCCTCGAGTGCGAGGGTCCCCCGGCGCCGGGGATAAACCTGGTACTTATCCCCGTAGTTGCTTTCATTTTGTTTTTGCATTATGCCATGTACTGATCCTTCTTTTGCAGATTGTTTAGCACCGAACAAGGGACTTTTTATCTCTGGCAGGTGGCCTTTTCTGATTGCCCTACTTCGGTGTGCCAATCAAGACGCCCCAACCCTCCTCGGCTACGAACCTACATTCGCCGGATTCGCCGACCGAAAGGACAAAGAGAAAATGGTGAGAAAGACCTTCGACTTGGCCACCACTACCGGGCAGGCGCTTCAAATGCAATACCTAGCCCAGAACTTATCTACCACCGGGCTTCCGGAGCGGCAGGCACCGGCGAAACCAACCCCCACCGAACCGGACTCGCAGGGCCAGACTTCGGTTGATGCTACCGAGAAGCCCCATCCCACTCGCCGACGACAGAGGCCCTCGGCGACCGAAGGGGAGGATCAAAGGGCATTAAAAAAGGCCAAAGAGGCTGGGGACGTAGAAGTTCAACATACAGGCCTCGGCGGAGATGACTCCGCAAACCCCAGCGAGCCTTCGGCGCTTTTCGTGCCGGACTTCGAGTGCTCAGACGGGCACGTGATAACCGCGGCGGACAGTCTAGAGGAAAACCCTCTCCTGGCCATGACTCTTCTGAAGGGCTTGGCGCTCCCCAAAGATATAGAGAGCTTGCTGACCGCAAAGGCCAAAAACATGGCTGAACTATGCCTCCACCTTGCCAAGGTATGCCCTCCCACAGACGAACGATCTAAACAACTCGCTTTTCCAGATGTTAAATCTTTCTTTTTATTGCAGGCCGGGCCTTCAGCGACATGGATGTGCTCCTCGAGACCAAGAGGACCCTTAGGGGGGATCTGTAGGCAACGAGAAAGGAGGCAAAGCAGTACGTCGATCAGGTGGAGGCATTGGAGGCAAAGCTCGCCGAAGCCAAGGCCATCCAAGAGGAGAGGGATCGACTACTGATCCGGATCAAGAACGCCGAGGCGGAGAGTGCTCGGCTGAAGGAGGAGAAAAAGCAGATGGAGGATGATCTCCAGAGGAAGCTGGAGGAGGCAAGTGACGCTGGTTACAATGAGGCCGGTGAATACTATCAGCAACAGGTGCAAAGCGTGGTCACAAAGGCCTTCCAAGACGGGGAACTAAAGGGTGTCAAAGAAATCCACAACTCCTCCTTCCTCCTCGGATACCAGGTTGGTCTCAACTACGCCGAGGTTCCCGAGGTTGATCACCATTGGGAACCTCCAGTGGTGCTGCCTGTGGAACCGCCGAGGCACCTCCGTCAGGCTGAGGGGCCGGCTTTAGTTGCTAACACCGAGCCAGACATCAGTGCTGCCGAGGCTGAACCAGACAACAATGCTGTCGACGCTGAAACCCAGACAGTTCAGGACCTCGTTTGAAGTAGCTTGTTTCTTTTTTTCTTTTTTTGGTTGGGGTTGGCAAGGAACATCTTGATGAAGCTGAGCCCCTGTAACGGTTTTTGTATGGGTCTGTTTTGTTTAAGTAATGAGAAACTATCTTAAATGCACTTCATGCATGTTATAGCCCACGTATTGCACTTCATGCACATGGTTTGGATGTTTTCAGCCCCAACCTGCCGTACCTAGCCCCTGCTTTGGTGGAGGCATACAACCGAGTATGGTTCCGCCGAAGCAACGGTAAAGCAGAGGCTGGGCATGCCCCCTTCAGGATATGCCATGTCCCTTAATGCCGAACAGGAACTGAAAAAATCTGCCTCGGCGCCCTTCAGGCCTTTTTGAGAACTTAAGATAGTTCGAGCCCACCGAGGGTAGTAAATAATCATGAAAAGTAAAGAGTTGAACTAAAAAGTTTATTCAAACGAGATTATTGGCCAAAGGCTTTACATAAACAGCCGAGGCATAACGCAAAATGACATTAAGCATAAAATTTTTGAAGTAGTTGGGCATTCCAGTGGTTCGGAATAGCCGTACCGTCCATCTCGGCAAGCTCATAGGATCCGTAGCCTACCTTCTTAACCACGCGGAACGGGCCTTCCCATTTGGGCATAAACTTTTTCAAATCCTTCTTTTGAACCACCTGCTGAAGGACTAAGTCGTCGACATTGAAAGGCCTGGCCCGTACGTTCTTGTTATAACTCCGAGCCAACTGCTGCTAATACACCGCATACTTAATGTGGGCGTTATCACGGAGGTCATCAACACAATCGGCCTCGGCGGCCAACATCGCATCGTTCGTCGGCACGTCGAAAGTAGCAGTGCGGGCCGTCAGGCGCGTGACGGCCACTGGGAGCACGGCTTCCACGCCAAACGCCATGGAGTAAGGGGTCCGACCAGTGCCGCATCATGGGGTGGTGCGATAGCCCCACAACACATCAGGCAGCTCGGCCGCCCATTTGCCTCGTTTATTCTTGAGCCGACGCTTCAATCCAACAGAAATGGCCTTGTTGGCAGCCTCAGCTTGCCCGTTCCCTTGAGGGTAAGACACGGAGGCCATCTTCATCTGAATACCGCGCCTTTTGTACAAGGCCTTAATAGCATCGGCCACAAATTGGGTCCCATTATCTGACACAATGGCGTACGGCACACCGAACCTGGTGAAGATGTGTTTCCAGAGGAAACTCTCCACGTCAACAGCTGTAACGGTAATGAGTGCTTTAGCTTCCACCCACTTGGTATAATAATCAGTGGCAGTGATGATGTGCGTGAAGTAGCCGGTCGCCTTAGGTAACTTTCCAATAATATCCACCCCCCACTGAGCGAAGGGCTAAGGGCTAGATACTGGTTGCAACAGTAGGGTCGGCTGATTGATGAGCGAAGAGTGCTTTTGGCACGACTCGCATCGTTTTGCAAACTCCGTAGCCGTTTGCACCATCTTCCTCCACCAGTAGCCTTGGGAAAGGGCACGGTCAGCTAAGGATCGGTCGCCGGTGTGGCAACCAGCACTATCATCATGTAACTCTTAAGAATGCTCGGCACCTCCTGCTCGTGGACCACACGGAGGTCGGGTCCAGTGTAGGACCGGCGGTACAGTACGCTGGACGGATCAAGGAAGTAGGAAGCAGATTGACAACGGATCTTGTGGGCTTCCTTACGATCGGCAGGTAGGGTAGAATCCTCTAGGTAGGTAATAAGAGGGTCCATCCAACTTGTGGCCAGGTGGATGTCCATAATTCCAGGGGCGCGGTCTCAAAACTCGTTGTTGGGATTTCGCCGAGGACGATGGTTCGGTTGCCGTCATGCTCGGCACAAACGGCACCGAGGCCAGCTAAAGCGTCAGTGTGAGAGTTGAGATCACGCCCTACGTGATCGAAAAACACATTCTTGAACGTGCCAACCAGCGCAAAGACCTGGCTCATGTACTTATTCATACGCGCATCCTTGGCCTCGTACTCGTCGTTGAGCTGATTGACAACGAGCTGGGAATCACTGTAAACCTGGACTTCCTGGGCACCCATATGCCGAGCCAAACGCAACCTGGCGATGAGGGCCTCGTATTTAGCTTCATTGTTGGTAGCGGGAAAGCCAATGCTGAGGGCATGTTCATTTATCGTCCCATGCGGCGATACTAAGACAACCCTGGCGCCTGCCCCTCGGCTGTTTGATGCACCATCGACATGGAGTCGCCAGGCATGTCCGGTGAAAATTTTGGCTCGGTGAGAGGGAATGGGCCGTTTGGTGATGAATTCGTCATGCGCTGGGTGACTGAGCCGAGGTGCTGAAACATCCTCGGGCATTTCATTAGCTAAAATGGACCCATCGTCCTCTTGCTGATCCACCCCTGGGGAGAACTCAGTGACGAAATCTACCAGGACCTGGCCCTTGATCACCGTGCGAGGCTGATAACGAATGTCAAAGTTGGCCAACTCCAAGGACCACTTGCACAGCCGATTCGACAGGTCCGCTTTTCGGAGAATGGCCTTCAACGGGTATTCCGTGATAACTATAATAGTAAAGCTTTAGAAGTACGGCAAGAGCTTCCTCTTCGCCGTGACCAACGCAAGCGCCAGCTTCTCTATTGGCAAATAGCGGGTCTCAGCGGGTAGGAGCGTCTTGCTGATGTAGTAGTTCGGCTGCTGGTCGGTGCCTTCTTCACTGCTTGGCTGCCGGACCAAAACGGCGCTCGTCAATTGCTCGGAGACGGTGAGATAAAGGTAGAGGTCTTATCCGTCTTTCGGCACGACGAGTAAGGGGGCTCTAGATAAACAGACCTTCAAGTCAGCAAGGGCCCGGTCACACTCCGCCGTCCATTGAAAGCTTCTTCGGCTGTTGCCCTTAATGGATTGGAAAAAGGGGCGGCATATGTCTGAGGACTTGCTGATAAAACGGTTAAGGGCAGCTGCCATGCCAGCAAGGCGCTGAACCTCCTTTACCGTGACCGGGGCCCTAATTTCAAGGATGGCCTTAATCTGACCAGGATCGGCTTCGATCCCTCGACGGGTGACCAGGTGCCCGAGGAACTTGCCAGATCCAACACCAAAGGCACATTTCTCGGCATTAAGCTTTAAGCCGAACCTCTTCAATACACCAAAAACCTCACCGAGGTGGAGGATGTGATCGGCGGCATCCTTGCTTTTTGCCACCATATCGTCGATGTAGGCTTCCATCACCCGGCCGAGCAAACCCTTCAACAGCAGTGCTACCATTTGCTGGAACGTAGCCCCGACATTTTTCAGGCCGAAGGGCATCACTCTGTAGCAGTAAGTGCCATTCGGAGTGATGAAAGCAGTCTTCTCCTGATCCTTCTCGTCCATAGCAATCTGGTGGTACCCCCGGTACGCATCCATAAAGCTCAAAGGTGCGTACCCGGCGGTGGCATCGACTAACTGGTTGATCCATGGGCAAGGGAAGCAATCCTTTGGACATGCATCGTTCAGGTCGGTGAAGTCAATGCACACAAGCCACTTGCCGTTTTTCTTCTTTACCACCACCGGATTAGCTAACCAGGTGGGGTACTGAACCTCCCGGATTGCTCCGACGTCAATGAGTCTCTCAACCTCCTCGTTGACGGCGTCTGCGTGCGTTGCCGAGGATCGGCGCGGCTTCTGTACGATCGGTTTTCTATTCGGATCAACATTCAACTAATGCTTGATCACATCAGGGCTCACACCCGGCATCTCGTACGGAGTCCAAGCAAAAACTTCCACATTTGTCTTAAGGAAATGGACCAGCTGATCACACTCGGCTTCATCTAGCTCCGAGCCAACCAAAAAGAACCGGGTCCCATCCTCGCTAATTGGTACCCGAACCAGATCCTCCATGGCCCTATCACTGGCCGGTCTTCCAATCTCGTCTGGTCTTTGCAATTCTTCCTTTATAGCTTCACCAGGCATGCTCCCCTCTGGCAACTCAGGGACTTCAATCCACTGAACCCTTTTTGCCTTGCCACTCCCGCGAACGGAATTAACAAAGCACTTCTTGGAGGCTGTCTGATCCCCCCTGATAGTTTCCTGCCGCCCCGATTCATCAATGAAACGTACGCACTGATGGAGCGTTGAGGCGACAGCCTTCATGCCGTGTAACCAGTTACGGCCAAGGATGGTGTTGTAGGGGCTCGACAAGTTAACCATAATGAACTCCACGTCTAGTTGCACCGAGCTGGCATAGACAGGAAACATTATTTTGCCGAGTGGGTACACTGGAATCCCAGTAAAGCCAACAAGAGGTGCGTCCACCGGGGACAACCGATCCTCCGAGAGGCCAAGGGCTTTGAACGCCAAGTAGTAGAGAATCTCCGCCGAGCTCCCTTGGTCAACCAACACTCGGCGGAGCAGCTTTCGCTGAAATGGTATCGAGAGAACCAAGGCGTCACTGTAGGGGAGGGACAGCCCTTCCATGTCCTGCTCGGTGAATGTGATCTCCCACGTACTGCGAGCCTCCATCTTGCATTTCAAAGACGGTTGTACCACCATCACCCCGTGTGAAGGGCGACACAGTTCTTTATGGAGCCTATTGACCCGGCTTGGATCCATTGGTCCGTGGATACATTGCACCACGCCGTCCAGAGCCTGGGCTCTCGGCTGAATTCCTGCATTGGGTGATTTGCTCCGATCTATCCACCGATCCATCCTCCCCTGTTGGACCAGCTCCTCCAAGTAAAGTTTAAACGGCTGGCAAGCCATTGTGTAGTGTCCCTGCTCATTATGAAATGAACAGTACACGCGCGGGTTCGGCTCTCGTCCGTCAACAGTACCCAATTTATCCGCAGCCCCGGTTGGCCACTCAAAACCAAGAAGCCGCGGTCCCGGTGGTCCCCACTTCCCACGGAGTGGTGAGGGGAGATTCCTGTGTTATTCCTTCGATCGCCGTGCCGAGGTCTCACCACCGACGGCGTTCGCCCTTCCGACCTCGTTCGAGCGCTCGACGCCGTTCCACTAGCCTCTGGGCCGTGCCTCAGGTGGAAAGTGCCGCCGGACGTTTCATGTTGACTGTTCTGGCGATCTGACTCCAGGTGTGTGCGTCCGCCGAGCCTAGTGAAGGCAGAGGTCCTAGCGGTGTCGGCCGTCTGCGTCTGACGAGCCGCGTTCCTCCTTTGGCGTCGTTCCCTGGACCTGGTCGCCGAAGTGATACCCCGCTGCTCTTGAAGCTGCTGCACCTGCGTTCTCAACTGTAGTAATTCCTCGGCCATGCTCACCGAGAGCTCTGGAGGAGGTGGGGGAGGCCCTAGGCTAGCCGCCGTGCGGTGGACGCCGTCGATGTAGAACGACGCCGTCCCTACTGGTTGGGTACTTGTCCCAGCCACGGTTGATCCCATCATTACTGAGCCATCGGGTCCTCTGAGAGGGGAACCCACAAGTCCTAGGTCCATCCGCACTTGCTAAGTCGTTGGGGAGGGGTGGCTACCAAAGCGGTTTGGGTCGAAGTGAGCTAGACCGAGAAGTCGTCCGTCCGCTCTAGTCATCTTCAGGACGTGAGGAGGTTTGAGGGAGAAGGTAACACCACTGGATCTGAGTCAAATGTGTCCCCAACAGAGTCGCCAATTGTGGTGCTATGCTTTCTTCAGTCGAACCTTGGGTGTTGAGGTGGCTAGGGTGGCTTTATCTCGGTCGATATCTGCACAGGAAAAGCACTCGTTAGTGCCCAAGCCCGGATCGTGGTGGTTCGGGATAAGCACTCCGACGATCAAGTCAGTGACAGGAGAGGAGGGTAGGTGAGTTTGAGTTCTAGGGTTTGGGAGTGAGTATTGCGTACCTTTTTTCTTAGCGTCACCACTCCTTTTATAGGCGGGGGAGAAGTGTAGTCCAAACCACGCGGTTACACCATGCGCACGGTGATTGGTTCGCCCACTATGGCATCCAAATCCAATCCCGTAAAGTTAGGCTCGTCATGATCCCTAACGGTCCATTCCTACCATAGTGGGATGAATGACACGTTTCTACTCAACCGACTCCACCCGACTTCCTCTATAAGTCAGGGGGTCGATATGGTTCGGTGGCTGGCAGTCCCGCCGAACCTATCAATCTGGCTACGCTCGGTGGTGTGTAATCCTGCCGAACCCTTCAGTCCGGCTACACGTGAGCCCGTGGTAACTGCTACTTGGTTCGGTGGTAAGTCGCCGAACCAGATTCCATGACTTGTATACGGAGCAACGGATTTCCTGGAGTGGAACACTTCTCTTTGGCGGGTCCGGTTCGACACAAAACACCGAACCTCACTCCGCCGACCCACCAGTGCAACATGTCTATGGGTCGAGCTTATAGCAGTTGAATGGCCTCCACCAGGGTCCCTCCATCAAGCCACGTCTACCACACTACCGGACCCCTTCACCGATCCGAGGCAACCGGGGCCTTCCACCGAGCCGTGCCCACCACAGTAGGTAGGACACCGGAAGAGCTCGTTTGACCCATGTGAATGTTCCCACAAATATCAGTCCCCTCCCTAGCAAGTCGGTAAGCCGACTTGATAGAGAAAGAACCATTTGGTGATGGGTGCCAAATCTTATGATCCCGTCGATTTGTATAGCTAATCGGAATTGAGAGAATATGGTCGGCATCCTTCCAAGTTTTAATACTAGAATCGATCAAGTCAGCCACTTTCTCTATATCATTCCTCATCTGCGTGTGCCTATCAATTTTACAATTTGTATGTCTTGGGAGCCAAGGATGTTCCCACACACGAATCTCGTTTCCTGAATGAACTTGCCACCTCCAACCCTTGTCAATTAATTCCCGTGCCCATACAATACTCCTCCATGCCCAAGAAGACTGACTGGTAACTTTTGCATGCCAAAAAGTTGTACTGGGAAAGTAGCGTCCTTTAAAGATCTGTCGGAACAAAGATGACTTGCAGAGTTTCCAACCCTGCTTGGCTAGCAAAGCCTTGTTGAAGGATTCCATATCCCACAAACCCAAGCCGCCATCCCTTTTGCATAAACTCAACTTGCCCCATTTAATCCAATGAATTTTCCACTCACCCTCCTTTGAACCCCACCAAAACCTCGAAACCTCAGAAGAAAGCTACTGCAAAAGAGTTTTTGGCAGACGGAAACAAGACATAGCATAGTTTGGAAGGGGCAATACTAGGGTTGGCAAATTGAACCCAGACCCATTAACAAACCCATACCCACTTACTAAAAAATAGACCCAACCCAACCCATTTATTAGTTGGGTTAGAATGGACCCAAACCCAACTAACCCATTATTAGTTGGGTCTTAATTGGATCTCAATTGGGTCAACTTAAATGACCCAATAAGTCATGTAAATTACCCACCAAAAGAAATACTAGGAGAGCTGAACGGGACTGTCTTCTCCGACGGCATCAGATTCATAGTTTGTATTCCATTGTCCATCAACGAACTGGAGTAATTCTTCAATGGGAAGGAGCTCTCTCTCTCTCTCCCTCCTGTGTAGTGTTTATTCAATTCTTCTGTGGACTGTTTGTTTCCAAAAAAACATAATATGGGTTTCACACTCGATTTAAATGGCGTTCATTTCAATTGAATTCTGTTTATTCTTCTATGTACTCCATTGTTCATTTTCAAAGCGTCCCATAAAGAAGATCTACGGCTGGGATGGTAGCTTGCGCAAGATCAAAAGCTGGGATGGTAGCTTCACCAACCATGCGGGTAGAGGGGTTTTGGCAAAACATGTTTTGTTAGCCCTACCAATCTATGCCATGGCATGTGTGAAATTGGCTATCAGCTTGTGTAAGATGTTAAACTCCGTGATTGCAAAAATTTTTTGGAGTGGGACAGATGAAGCAAGGAAAATTCACTGGATGAGTTGGGATAGAATGACGCAAGTAAAAGGGATGGGAGGACTGGGGTTCCGAGACTTAGAAGCTTTCAATCTAGCCATGTTAGCCAAACAGGGGTGGAGACTTATGGTTGGGGAGGATTCACTAGTTTTCAAAGTCTTTAAAGCAAAATACTTCCCACAAACTTCTTTCTTGGAGGCTCAACCGAAACAGTCATCATCTTGGGCATGGCAGAGCATTTTAGCAACTAAAGAGGTTATTGCAAGGGGCTAGCAGTGGAGGATTGGCTCTGGCAATAAGGCAAAAATTTGGGAGGATCCATGGCTACCCGATGCAAATTACCCTAAAATTCTGACGCCAAAACCGAGCATTAACAATTGGAGGTTTGTTGGTGACTTAGTGGACCAGAGCAGAATGGTATGGAACAAGCAAGTTGTGGAGGAGATCTTTGTGCAAAGAGATGTGGAGCTGATTCTAAGCGTACCCCTGAGTACCACAGGACTTGCGGATAAATGTATTTGGAATGTTACCAATTCTGGATAGTTTACAGTGAAATCGACGTATGTTATAGCAAAAGATCTTGTACAACTGAGAAGGGCAACATGAAGCGGAGGCCAGATTAGTGGTGTGGAAGAGGATGCGGATATATGGAAAAAGGTATGGCATATGAGAGCACCAGCAAAGATTAAGATGTTCTTTTGGCGATGTTTGCATGATATTGTTCCAGTTAATAGGGCCTTAACACAACGTCATCTGCCAGTAGATCCGATCTGTTCTCTTTGTGGAATGGCTGAGGAAACACCTTCTCATATGCTACTTAACTGTGTTAGAGCCTCAAAAGTTTGGGTATTGTCTCCTTTCCGGCTACGAGCCAATGCGCAATGCACATATTCGAGACATATGGAAAAGGATAGGAAGTATGACCTCTGGTGAATCGAGACGGGAAGCTATAGGCCTATTTGCAATTATTGGTTGGCATATCTGGACAGCTAGGAATCACTGGGTTTCAAGAATGATTGGAAGCTGGAAACGACGATTTTAGAAGAGGCGGTAGCCGAGTTCAATTTATTTCTAGAGGCCACGGAGAATGGACATCAGAAGTTGCAAAGGGATGATTCGATAAACAGATGTCTTTGGAAACCACCGGACCCTAGTTTCTTAAAAATTAATGTGGGTGGGGCTTTTGCCACTGGGACGCGTAAAGGGGGTGTGGGAGTGGCGATTCATGACCATGAAGGAAGATTATTGGGTGCTATGGCTGTGCCACTTCCAAACAGATCATCAGCAAAATTGTGGAGGCCGAGGGATTTCGGATGGCTTTGGACTGCTCTATTTGCTTGACTGGGAGATCTAATGTGGTGGAGGGTGATGCACAAGCGGTGATCAATATGTTGCAAGGCAAAAGTCAGATTAAAGCATGCCTGAATGTTATTGTTCAGGATACTTTATCGTTTATTTGCCATTTTTTGTCTTGTTCTTTTCAATTTGTTCCTCGCAATGGTAATAGGGTGGCTAATGCTATAGCCAAATTTGCCCTATCTTTGGACTCCCCGTTAACTTGGCAAGGGAATTTCCCGAGTTGGGTTCATAGGGAAGTTACTTTTGATGTTTCATCTTTGCATTAATAAAACTACCATTATTGACTGGCAAAAAAAAAAAAAGTGTTTTAATCGGTCCGAATTAAAAATCAATTGTGATCGGTAACAATTATTTTTGACTGGTCAAAATTGAAAATACAACTCAATCATTAATTTTGCAAATAGACAGGTAAAATTGTGCGTATTCACAACTCCACCGTAAATCCCTCTAAAGATCCCAGATTCCAACTAAACCAATTTTACTTCAGATCATTTCGATTGGGAATTAGTTTTCGAACTTTTTGGTCTGAATTAGTTGATCTTTTCATCACCTCCGAGGTGACAGCCAGGAATTTGGCTGCTCAGACTACCCCTTCTTTTCAAAATGTCTAAAATACCCTTGTATATATAACTATTCTGTGAGCTGGTCACAGCTTGGGTGAATCGAAATAAACCCAAATTCTCTGTGTCCACACAAAGAACGCTGAAGCCGACGACTATAACAAGGGTAATAATCACTGGGTTTTGAAAGTGGGGTCCAAGATTAGAGCTACGGTTTTGCTCGATATGCAGTTGAAGATGTTCGGGACCAGAGGCGCATCGATTTCTTCTCAAACAAGCTAGGTATGGGTGGTGAGGTTTTTCAGCGACGAAGAGTACAGGAGGTTCGCCATCTGGATGAATCGTTATTACTGCACTAGCAAGAATTCACCCCTATCAGTTGATTTCCTTGAAGAATAGTTTTTTATCCAATTTTAGCTCGCTTCCTTTATAGTCGCTTCAGGCGTTCTAAAAAATTCACGGTAGCTAGCGACATGCTACTCTAGCTACGTATTAGAAAAATTGAGTGTACAGGGGTAATTTGGTCATTTTAGTAGTAGATGGATAGTATGGTAATTTTAGTCATTTAAATTTACAGGGGTAATATAGTCATTTTAGTGCACAATGATATTTTAGTCATTTTAAATTTTAGTATAAAGTACATAATTGGGCTAATGGCCGGGTCGGTTTGCTTTTAAATAAATGGGTCGGGTTGGGTATGGGTAATTAGACTCATCTAATTAATGGGTCTAAATAGGTCAATGACCCATTAAAGACCCAACCCACTTGCAACTTACCCATTTTGACTCAAACCCGCCCATTTGCCACCCCTATGCAATACCACATATTTTATTAAAACTTCACGGCCCGCATGATTAACTGGTTGTTTTTCCATCTCCTTATCCGTTTAATAGTATTATCCTTAACATATGAAAAGATTACGTTTGGAATTACCATGAAAAATTGGAAGTCCCAGATATATATCTAGCCCCATTTGCTTCCATTGTGATCCCCACCTTTGCTGCTAAGAGGTTTCTACGTTGAGTTGGAGTATTGGGATTAAAAAAAACTGATGATTTCTCCTTGTCCACTTTCTGACCCGATGCAGCTTCATACAAGTCAAGAATCTGATAAAGAGCTTCACAATCTTGATCTGTTGAATGACAGAATATAATAGAATCATCCGCAAATAAGAGGTAAGAAATGACAGGACAATGGTTATTTATCCGAAAAGACCGCAAAACCTTTTTACTAAGAAAGTCGTTGAAAAGAGCTGAGAACCCTTCCCCATATAAAAGAAAAAGAAACGGGGAAAGAGGGCATCCTTGCCGAATCCCTCGACCTGGTAAGAAGGTTTCACCCGCTTCCCCATTGACAGTGATTGAAAATGAGACGGTCCTAATGACGGGTTTCTTCCAGCGATATTGGGATATGATATAGTTGGGGTTGATGCTTGCCGAGCAGTGCACAGTTTTTTTCATGATGGCAGAATGCTTGGAAGTGTGCATCGCACTCAGATCGTTCTTATTCCGAAGGTGCATAAACCAATTAACCAAGGTCAGCCAATTCTGTCCCTATCAGTTTATGCACCACAATTTACAAGGTTATTGCTAAGGTTCTGGCCAATCGGCTTAGAGCTTTATTATGTCGAAAAATCAGAGTGCTTTTGTAGGGGGTCGTCAGATCACGGATAATGTGTTGATCGCTCATGAACTTACGCACCATATCAAGCATAGACGGTCAGGCACTCAAGGCGTAGCCACGTTTAAATTGAATATGGCAAAAACATGCGACCGGATGGAATGGAGTTACTTGGAGAGGGTGATGGCTCAATTGGGTTTCCACCAAAAATGAATTGGATGGGTCGTGGAGTGCATTATGAACTTTCATTAATTAAAGCCTGGTCTTTCTTCTATTTCCTCAACAATTTTATTTTCTTTTTATAATTAATTATCATTTCTTAAACTTTGATGATGTGCGTTATTGATGACATCACTTTCTCAAAAGATCAACTTCGTTGAATAGATTCGTAAAAAGGTCTCCAAGAGTGTTTCCTCGTCGTATCAGGAATTTAATCAAAATATTCAAACGGTTCAGATTAAGCTAACAAAAACTAATCGAGCTCTTGAGGTCTTCAGGGCCACTCTGTTGCTGTGGAATTAGAAGAAAACTAAAACGTTGCTCTTTCGCCAAATAAAGAGGGGATGGGATAATACTATTTCCGTCCCATGTTGTGTGTCCTTCTCCTATTTTGATCGGGTAAAAAGTAATTCACGTTGTGAATTAATCGATAATGCGGATTTTTTTTGATAAATTTAAATAAGTTAGATTGAACAACATTTTTGGAATTAAAAGAAGTATCTCCTCCGTCCCCCATTTTATTGGTCTCTTTTGGGATCCAACTTTTTAAGGCGACATGCACTCCTTAAGGAGTTGGTTTCAATTTCCATTATTGCCTTTTAATTTTCACTTTTAAAATTACCTTTAAACATTTATGAGGGTTAGTTTTGAAAATCTAAACACACACTTTTCCTTTAAATATTGAAATAAGACCAACATTTTGGGACATCCCAAAATGAAATATGGGACTAACAAAATAAGATGGAAGGAGTAGTATAATTTGATTTTGATAGATATAAGTAATTTAAAAATGATACGAACTCTCGAAAAAGACTAACGTTAAAATAGGGATGGAGGGAGTAGTAAAACAAAGTATTGACTATAATATAGTAGTACAATTTTTTCCAACACTTCGACTCCGTTTATTTCGGTGTAAAATGTTTTTTTAGCAAAACATTGACCAGCTATACATATATAATTTCCTTCTTACATATTCTCGATCTCCTGCTTTTACAAGAACAACTGCTAATGGCTTCCGTTGGTGCGCATTCTTTTCCTACTGCTTAATGTAATTTTTTCGTTACTTATGACTTCTTGATATGTGTTCAAATCTCCCAATTAAATTGTATCCAAGAAATCTGCAAGAAAGTCCCCTTAATTAATTAATTAATTAATTGTGTGCACTCCAACACAAGGTGTGTATATATCACCAATATAGTAACCATATATAAGTGAGCGAGGCCTCATATTACATCTCTCTCTCTCTCTTATCACAAAATATGACACTTTACATGCATCTCTTATAACCTAGATACCACCTGCTATTACTAATTGTTTCCCTTCTCCATTTGAAAAAGTTAGCTTAAAATCTAAACATGAATTGGCATCAAAGTAAAACAACTCAATTTCTATTTTGGGGACTCTTCTCCTCTTGCTTCTTTTCTGCCAAGCCAAATTAGTCATAGCATAAGAAGTTGATTAGGCCGGCCCCGGCCCAACCGCAAAACCACACTCTTGTTTCTAATGTATTGTTTGTTTTCACTTTTTTCTTGTTTCTAATGTATTGTTTGTTAGGTTTTGCCCCAATGTGAAAAAAAAACCGGAAGAAGATGAAGGAAAGAAATCGGTGGCTTTTTTGGAAAAGCTTTAATTTGAACCTTTGGTTGGAAAGGCTCTGAACCATTAATGGTCAATGCATGTTTCAAGGAAAAAGCCAGCATGAGCAATTAATATGGAGCATGTGTGGGATATTTGGTGCTGGACTCCAGAATATTCTTGGCAAATCCAGAGGCTTTGTGCTACGTGTATTAATTGTGTATTTAAGAAGCTACGTACGTAGTAGGAACAATTGAGGCATTTGATATTACATCTCTTATCACAAAATTAGTCTGATACTTTATTTACATCTCTGACCTAACTAGCTCCCACCTACCGTTGTTCTCTTTCTTCGTTTCAACACATGTTATCTGAAAATCTAAACATGAATTGGCAAATCAGTCATAGCACATGCAAGAAGTTGGTAACTTGCCAAATTCAAAGCCACATAATTGTTTCCTTTCTCCATTTGAACAAGTCAGCTGAAAATCTAAACATGAATTGGCATCAAAACAACAACTCAATTTCTATTTTGGGGACACTTCTCCATGCTCCTTGCTTCTTTTCTGCCTAGCCAAACTAGTTATTAGTATTTTTTTTTTTGTCAACACGATAACTGGTGATATTATTACTTCAAAACCAATACATCAAGAGGAAACTTCATCCCTAGACAAGGGATCAAAAAGTCAAACGGGAGGGGACTCAGTCCAACGACTATATCCCAACCCAATTAAACCCTTACTAGCCAATAAATGCGCAACTGAATTACAGGATCTATGGCTATAAGAAAAAATACAAGCAAAACATCTACTCAGAACCTTGATATCATCAATAATAATCTTCACTTCTTGGTTCACCACTACCAGATCGTTAATCATATTGATAACAGCTTGTGAATCACCTTCCATAATCACATTTCTTGTAACGCCCCGATTTTCCAAGGGAATTTCGGAAGCATTAATACATTATACTTAACGTAAATAATATCCTTTTATTACAAACTACGGAACAGAGTCCTTTATTACAACTAGAAATGAAGCTAATATGCTCTACCCCATATGTACGGAGGCCATTGGGTGACATGACGTCACAGAGCAAAGACTCAGAGCGACTCTAGTTCTGATACGGATCCCAAACGAACTCTTGCTCAGTCTCTGTCACTGGAATCTCCCCTGCGATGAACTGCTCCAAACTGGGGTCCTGTTCTTCTATGGCATCATTACCTGCAGCTTCTGGCAAATTGATCGCCGAAGCAACCGATTTACCAGAATACGAATGTATCCGTGAGTGATAAATCACCCAGTAAATACCCCTAAATCCAGAACTCATAAAATACAAACAATAATGTAATAATGAGCATAAAGAATAAAGTTATAGCAATCAGGAGCATATTATGAATTATCTTGTCTTTAAGTGATTTTTAAATTTCTCCACCATGAGAAATGATCCTCCCAGATAACCTCTGAACAATGGCAACTCTGTTGATTTACCCTCCCCTTGCTTGCCCAGCCTGGGGTCCCAGACGAGTAAAACCAAACTATATGTCGGGTCGAACTCGGCTGTACCATCACAAGGAGCGAATGATAAACCAACCAACCGCGAGAAATGATACCCATACTCTGGTTTCAACCAATAACAAAATCCCTGGAAATATCCGGAAGATAAATCCAACAGTGCCACGTTCAGGGTTCGCAAGATGATGATCCAGCGGTCTTTAACCACAAGTGCCGATACTGACGACCTTCTTTCAGGAAACCCACGGTCCTCGGCCACTCTGGTTATCTCCTGACCATAACGTCACAACTGTGACTATTTCACTTTTCCAAGGGATTTATCGTCTAATCAATTTATTCCAACATACGAATACCACCCGGGGTACCTATCGTCCAATTTCTATGTTCTTGTCACAACAACAAAGTAATAACAACCTATTGAAATTCATGATACCTGTTTCCACAATTTTTTTTTTATTATCTTTAATGACGAATTAGTAATTTTTTTTTATGATTTTATAAAATAGTCCACGTGTTACTAAATAGTTTAAAATCAATTACTTAATAATAATAATAATTTATCACAAGGATAGCTCTTTCTTTTCTTTCTTTTGAAAATCCTTTCATTCGTTAACAAAGTTTGTTAATCTTTTCCCCTTATCGAAAGAAATATTTTATTACAACTTATAATATTAATTTAATATTACAGACACACATTCTTAATCTTTTCCATATTTCTCGTTTCTCGTGTCCCGTAAATATGCATCATTTTCTCGCTTTCACATAATTCTTTCAAAGCTTGCTACAATCATGTGATAATAAATCACGAATTTCATGCATTTCTATTTTTGACAATTTTGAAAATTATAACATCACTACTTATCAACAAACATGCAATTAATTAAGCTTTACAATAATAAAATCAACATTCCAACTTTAACAATTTAATCATGTGATATCATGAACATAATAAATAAATAGTTAAACATATAGCACATCAACATTATACTTAGGTGAGTAGATATGAGGTTTCTACCGTTCTTCTTGGAGGTAGAGCGGCTACGGAGTACGTCGGGTGAAAAGGTGGGTGAGGTAACGTCGTTTCGGCTCAACCGAAGAAAATAAGAAAGTTGTTTTTCTTTTCTTTTCTTTTTATTCCTTCTTTCCCTCTTTTCTTTCTTCCTCTCCTTAGTTGTGTCGTGTGTGGAGTGTGTGTGGTGTGTTGTAGGTGGAGGGAAGTGGGGGCCTATTTATAGTAGAAGATTAGGGAATAATCCAAGCATATTCCTTTCTTAATTAATATCAAACGGAATAATTCCAAGTATATTCTTTTGTGCCAAAGCATATTCCTAGAATAATAAAAATCTAAGGGTTTGATGCCGAGAATATTCTTACCGTAATAAAATCTAGGATTTGATGCCAATAATATTTCTAGAATAAAATATAGGGAAATTTAGTAAATCAAATCAAATCTTATAATATCTAAACAAAATCTTATAAAATCTTAACAAAATCTAGTGGATTCTAAAGGATAAGATCAAATCTAATAAAATCTAACCAAATCTTATACAATCTAATCTTATCCAAACCATATCTAATAAAATCCTATATAATCTAATAAAATCTAACATAATCTAATTCCGCCAATGGTAATAGTAATTTCCTTATTTTTTTGGGGAAAAAAACTCATTAATCTTTGAAATTGTCACAAAGATCAATAGAAATCAGGAGAATGGCATCAAAATCCTAATAAAGCTAAGAAAAATCATGTGTCCAATTCGAGACCAAACCCCTCAATTGGCAAAGACATCAATCGAAGAAGCCCAAAGGGCCGAAGCACACACCTAAAGGGCCGAATCCGAAACACCATTTGGGTCTAGCCCATCCTAAAGAAACCTAACCCTAAACCACACACCTGCTGCCCCAAACACACCACCACCACCCCAGTGCCATCTACTCTCCATCGCCGTTAAGCGTGCTGGATTTATCAATGAGACGAACCCGGCAGGAGAAGAACCACCACCAACTGCCGAAGAACTCACAACGCTGTTAGGCAGGCCCGCCAACATCCAACAATGAAGACATGAGACATCCAACATCCAACAACGGTTGTCGGTGGTGTTTTCCGACGGAGGTGGTGGCTCTATCTGAGGCTAGTGGTGGCGGCTTCTTGGGCTAGGTTTTGAACGTTTCTTTTAGGTTGGGATCTCATTGTTGTATCTGAGCTTTTAGGCCCTTTGAATGTTGTGCTTATTGTTTATCTGGGTGTTTTAAGCCGTAGGTGATGTATTGAGCTCCGTCCCTTTGCTTTATTTTTAACTTTTTGTTGAAAACTTCCTCTCTCTCCCCTAATAAATTGCTATTTTTGCCGTTAAAAAAGAAAATGAAGATAGAAGGAGCACCAAACAAGGATCGCCGCCGCACCAACACACGACTCGAAACAACCCCGATAAATAGTAATTTCCTGAGTGGTATTAATTAGTAATTAATTTTGGAGTTTCTCAGTTTTCCTAAATAGAATACTCAATACTCCTCCCTCAAGGTAAAGAGTGAATTCATTTGGAATAATCAATCTTTTACTTATTGGTGAACTAGATATTAAACTTTACTACTAATTATCTGGAGAGTAGCGGGATAAATTTGGCTGATATTCTGTCTAGCTAGACAAAACTAACAAGGATCCTCTCTCTAAGTTATACTGTATTAATTAATCTTTTTTAGCAAAAAATTAGCCGTACCCAACATACTAACCCAGCGAGACATCAATTGTTTTCCAGCTTTTCTTTCTGATGAGGTATGTCCAGAGAATTGACCCAGATGGTTGTCTCTCTCTATTAGTTGAGTGCAACCCTCTTTCTTGGAAGCTTATAATCTTCTCGATCGATCTCTAGCAAAAAGCTCAAACAAAACGTGTGGGTTCATCTTCCCTGGCCTTTCACATAAACCACTCAACGTCAACAAAAATATATGACAAAAGAAAAACGAAAAGACGTGGTGGGGTAGGCTTAATTACTTTAAGTATTATTTTACGGTGTGTCTCAATTAACCACAAATTATGTAGAATAACATTGGTTAGGGGTGAGCAAAAAATCTGTAAAATCGTGAATCCAGTCCAAACCAATCCAAACCGAAATGTTTGGTTCGGTTTTTTAGTAGTATGGTTTGGTCATGGTTTAAAAAAATTAGAAACCGTATTATATGGTTCGGTTTGTGGATTCACATTTATGGTTATGGTTCCAAACCGATTCAAACCGCATAATACATACATACATATATATTTATAATTATATATATATAATTTAATTATGAGAGCTTTACTCAACTACTTTTCTAATTTATATGTTGATCCTACTAATCTACCGCAATATTTAGTTTTCCTTCCTTGCTAAGATGTTTAATAGTTGGTATTCTTAGTTGGTTCACTTTTGTGAATTACCACTATTTCATTTTCTGAGTTTAAGACTTGAAACAATTGTTGGTATTCTACTCTTAATAAGTTGGTTGATATTAGTGTGTTTTGGTAATTTGAATGGAATTGATTTAAATATATACTAGTTTTCTTTTAATTTATCTTCGTAATTTTATGTATTTAATTTTTTTTTAAAGATGATAACTTAGTTCAAAGCAAACCATGGTTTAAAACAGAAACCAAACCGTATTTTAATGGTTTGGATTGGTTTGGTTCAATGGAATTTATGGGTTGGTTTGGTTCTCCAAATTCATAATCCGTAAGTATTGGTTTGGTTCTTGGTTTACTATAAAACCGAACCAAACCGGACCATGCTCACCCCTAACATTGGTCGTGAAAAGGCATATATAATATTTTTAATGTTCTAAAAATGTAAACAGATCAGTTGTTGTTACCACCGAACTATATACAGGCTGGGATATGAACTACTATATATATAGCTTACTGATTCTCGATTTTCGATCAATAATTTTTTGTCTAAAGCAATCACGAGTGGTACAACTGTTATAACAACTATATATAGTTGTTGCAAGACTTTGTCCCTAAAGCACCAGTTTTGGTCGCTACCCTTGTTTTTCGAAGTCCATTTAAGTCAACTCGATAAGCCAAAAAAAAAAAACCCTAGCCGCCCTCTCTCTCCTTCCTCTCTCTCCCGTAGATTTCCGTCACCCTAATACGGCGGCGGGCGGGGAGGACTTTACCCTTGATGGGTGTTTTCCTGCTTTCTTGAAGATGATTTTTTTTCGCTTTCAGTAATCCTTCCTTTCCCGTGAGGGTTAGTATTTTTCTCTTTCGATCTCAAATCTGAGAGCTTTTCTGTGTTCCTTTTTCTCTTTCTCTTGGCTTCTCATTTATCATCGAGATGCCGTTTCAAGTTATGATTAAGGTGGTAGTGATGGCTGTTTGATGAAGTAAGACAGATAGAGGCAGCGATGGTTCGATCAGATTGGTTGGATTGACGAACCATCAGAGTGTGGTCTCGTCCTATGGAAGCGGAAGTTGTCATCTCATCGAAGATATCCACTGAGAAGTTGATCGGTTAGGGTGTATGATTTTCTCTTTATTCGTAGATCAGCGAATGTAGTTGAATACACTATGGCAACTTCGGGTTTGTGAGATTTTAGTTTTTATACTTGGAAAGCTACACATTCTTATTGGTTATTGAATCCTCTGTGAAACAATAATCGTCTTCTTTGATGTACTTCTATGTTTTTCTTATCAATGAAAGTTTTCTTACCATGTTGAGAAAAAAAAAAAAAAAAAAAAGGTCAAATGTTAAACCAATGCACTTGGGGCACAAGTTAGATGTACTAACAATTATGGAATACGCACAATGTAATATGCAATAAATATGGAAGGTGCACTAAATATGAAATATGCACAAATGAACAAGGAAACAATGATCAGCGAGTAGTATTTTATGTCACAACTGATTTCGATGGAATATTTTTTATGTTCATATATCCAATATATTGCATTCCGATGTTCTGGACTATCAATGAAGGAAGCATGATAATGTGCACATAAATTGATTTGGGTCTCTCGGCATGCCCTCTCTGATGCCATTTGGCTTTGATTTAGGGGCACGGTTCTACAACAAAACGTCTCCCTAGCTCCTCGGTTCTTGGAGGTTTAGGGGGCTACTTTTTTAGTAGTATTCTGAGAGCAACCACTTTATGCATATATTGCCAAAGGTTAGGTCTGTCTCTAATCATCCCCCGCCTATACCCCAATGATTAGGGACTAGATGGGTTATGTTATGTTGTTGTTGTTGTTTCGTATATATTCAATATATGCCAATACCATATTGGTCTGGTCTAGACTTACATTCGGGGTTAATTTGTCCACTTCATCTTCCCTTTCCCAACTTTGTCTTCATGTTTCTTATCCATTTGCCAAGTATGAATTTTTCTCCTTTATCAGCTAGTACATTTTTATTTTACAATTTTTCTTTTAATTATTTTTTTTTATTGGCAGTGGCGTTTCAGATTATAGGGCAATGAATGAAATTTTTTTGCACAATGAGTTCACCCAAAGAAAAAGAAAACAATTATTTTGACTTGAACGAGATTCACGGCAAAAAAAAATTGTACAAATTGGAGTAGATATATTACATTCCAATGAGAATCCAAATGGAATTGGAAAGTATCTGTTTATTATGGAAGATATTTAATTGCATGCTAAAATCATGGAGTAAGCATCTCTTATTTAGATTATTATCATTTACTTTTTTTTTTTTTTAAGAAAATGACATTTAATATTAGAGAAAATTCCATATCTATTTATCTTAACTTGTGTCCCGGGGGCACTTGTTAGTAGAATCGGGGAAAAAAAACACGACTTCTGTTGTCTTCAAATTAATTAAGATTATCGCGAGGCTAATCACGTCATCTTTGCCATACAATACAAAGGGAGCTTCGCACGTACAGTGCAGTCCGCCCGTCTGTTTTCCGTCCGTTCTTTCTTAATTAACATCGTAATGTATGATATTCGGGGGCTCCAAAACTGATATTTCTCCCCTAATTCGTGTTAACGTGAATATATTTGCTGGTTTTTTTTTTTTTTTTTCCTTTCTTGTTTACTGTAATTTCCGCGGGAAAAGAGCAAAATGGTTTGGTGCCTGCTGACATGAATTAGAGAGGACAAGCCTATTATCTCACCTATTACGTATACACTCGTGTCCAATATTGCTGATACGTACCTAAATGTCACGCCATGGAATCCAAGTCAGAAATCGCCTCCTTAATTACTTGATTAATATTAACAAACAAAAGACATTTTGCGTAGTGGTTAAGGATTTGGCGAAGAGAAATATTTCCTGCGAAAACTTCCATATATAAAATTTTCCTTGATGTGGCACGTAACGTACAGTCGTCTGATAATGTGTATCGTTGACGACTTCACTATTCCAAAATTATCAACTCCGTTAGAAAGGTCTCCAAGTGTTTCCTTGTGTTAGAAAAATGCCCAGATTTTCAATACAAGCCCAAGTCCAAGGCAAATTAACATGTGTTAATCTGCCAAACAAATTAAAGTCTCGTTTCTCTTTCTCACTCCCATTCGAGCCAACAATTAATCTCTTGGAGGAATATTATTCAGTATTCTTAAAATAGTACCGTCACGTAGCGCTTTATCTCTACGGATTCATCACACGTTTATGTGAAAGCCACACATTTGGTGGTGTGACCCACACAAATATGTGATTAAGAAAGCTCTTACTGCACCACGGGACGGTAGTCAAGGAGTAAGTAATAATTTCCCCACCCTCTTCTGTTTTTATCGACAACAAACTTAATTTCCCTCATATGTGGTATTAATTCTTCTAAGAAAATTCATTTTCTTTTTTTCCCTATACTTGTGAAATATCAAAAGTTCCATATAAAAATTTAATATTACGTAAATAAATAATGAGGGATAAATAATTTGTAAAAAAAACTTATACCCGTAACTAAAAATAAAATTAAACATAATAGAATATTTTCTTGCTCTCGTGCATAGCACGGATAGAACGCTTGTTTTTTTAATGAAATATTAATGCATGTGTGGGTTCAACAATGCGCGGAGATGTAATTTCAAAAAGATAACACGTGTTAGTTTAGATGATTTTCTGTGTAAAGAATGAATAAAACACATAAGACTCGTTCATCTAATTTAGATAGCTGATAAACTCTCTCTTTTCGGAGTACGGTATTTGTGTTGTGAGGCACTCTACGGCAATCTCTTGAAAAAAATTTGAACATGAGATATAATTTCTATTGGCATCCGTACTCCATATACAATATAGGATTTTCAAAAAATATATGTACGTACTCTAGATAATTGATCACACTAGTTCTAAATCCCATATCCGGCCTTGCAATCGCTAATGTGTGTTTATTGTTTCTCCTAGACACTGGAATATATTCAATTTGTCAAAATGAGCGTAAATTGGTCCAAACACATCTATATATGACTATTCATCTCTCATACTATCTGCTCAAAATCAAAAACTCTTATTTTGCTAAACGAATTAAAAGGGAAGTCCAAGATTATGGGATTCTTTAATTTTAATTGTTTGGTTAATTTGTCATACATTTTTTTTTTTTTTGCCACTTGATTTTTTATTCTCATTTGCTAGCTGCATTCATATTGCCGGTATTTAAAAATAGACTTGCATCCAGAAAATCGTGCCTTTAATTTCACAACCACACCGATCTTGGGCACTATTTTTCGTTGTTGGCTTGGTCTTGTCAACTGTGGGGTTTTGTTGGATATTATTTCCTTTGACCTTCATCTTGTTTGGATTTTCAACTATGTTTAATGGTTGGCACAGCCCTTGCCAACACTTGACTTCAATTGTTTCCTATTTAATTACATGCTAAAATCGTGGAGTAAGCATCTCTTATATATTTAGATTATCGTTGACATTTTTTTTTTAAGAAAATGACATTTAATATTAGAGAAAATTCCATATCTATTTATCTTAACTTGTGTCCCGGGGGCACTTGTTAGTAGAATCGGGGAAAAAAAAAAAAAACACCACTTCTGTTGTCTTCAAATTAATTAAGATTATCGCGAGGCTAATCACGTCATCTTGTTTGGGGATGAATTAGCTCAATCAAATGGCCAATAATTGTGTGCGGGCGTGCCAGAAAAGAATTAATTTCACAAAAGAAATTATTCTTTTCAAAGTGATTTGAAACAACTAATTTGTATCAGGCAACTGTGTTATTGTTTACATCCTAAAATACGCCACCCAATGAGAAAATTACACGTGGCATCAAACAATACTTTGGCCTATCAGAACATATCCCATTCTGGCCCGAGATACAAGGGATCATAGGGTTAATGGCGATATTATTTTAGTACTAAACGGTATCGTTTTGATGGGAAACGGCAGCGTTTGGGCCTCAATTAAGGGTAATTAAAATGGTAATTAAGTTTAGCTGTTCATTACTTATTAAAACCCATCCAATGGTGATTAATGTTTCGTCTTATGGGAAATTAAGCAGGGAATCATTCAGAGGAGATAATCGTGTTGCACTAACTCATGTTGCATAAAAACAGGAGACCCACGATTCAGAAGGCAGCCATGATCGAAGATAACAAACGTGGAGAGAGAAGAATTCTGAGGAAATCAATCCATGTAACCGTTCAAAGGCTCCACTCAACCGTTTGTGAAGGATCATGATCAGTTCGAAGTAGAACGTGGGAAGCAGTTGAGGACGTGGAGTTCGAAAGCAAGCTCGGCGTCTATAAATAGAAGAAGAAGTTGAAGATAGAAGACCCCCCGACAAATCTCATCATCTGACAACTCATACTCAATATGATTGCTTAGAGATTTATCATAGTTTAGGACTTAATTTAGTTTAATTTGTAAGTTGAAAGTTTGTTTGCATGTAAGACTACTTTTGATTAAATTCAAGTTTCTTATTTCTTTCAGTCTTTTTCTTACCAAATCTTAATCGTTTATAGGCTCTCTTTGATTAAATTCAGTGCGCTTATATTTCTGCATTAGTCTTAGAAAATCTCGAGAGTGTTTGTGCACAAATTTGCCTTCGATTAGATTCAGGTTTATTTGTGTTCGATCCTCTGAATTATTTATAAGCTTGCTTTTGATTAAATTCAGTGTGCTTATATTTTTACATTGGTTTTAGTAAAATCTCAAAAGTGTTTATATACAAACCTACCTTTGATTAGATTCAGGTTCGTTTGTGTTCAATCATCTTTTTTGATTTGAGAAAAACCAGTTCTTTGTCTTGGTTGATATTTTAGGGAAAAATCCCCTTAATTGAGGTAATTGAACAGATAACACAGTTGCCTGATATAAATTAGTTGTTTCAAATCACTTTGAAAAGAATAATTTCTTTTGTGAAATTAGTTCTTTTCTGGCACGCCCGCACACAATCATTTGTCATTTGTTTGAGCTAATTCATCCCCAAACAATTTTTGGCGCGCCCGGTGGGACTCGAAAGTGTCAAAATGCCAAGGCTTAGGAAACAAATAGGGACACATATTGGTGCTTTGGAGCTAGAAGAACAAGCTGAGCCAGAACAGGTTGCAGAACCAGGTACGCCTGTTAACCTAGCTTTTCAGCCATTGGCTTTAGAAATGGAAGAGCCTCTGCAGGACGAGCCTTCTTATGAAATACCTCCTTATCATGTGCCTCCAAATTTCCAAGAGGGGCAGGCTAGTGGTAAAGACCACGAAAAGGATGAGATGTTTAGAGAAATGATGATAGCTTTCAGAGAGATGGCTCAAACTCAAAGAGCCATGATCAAAAGCATAAAAACTAGACTACCTAATCCAGAGTTAGCAAGAAACAGTCCAGTGAATATTGGACTAAACAACCAAGCTAACTCTAGCACTCACCAAAGTTCCGTAGAACACATTACTAGATTTTCTGGCCAATGTAAGAACCTGGCTCAAAATGGCTTCATGAAGTTGAAGCTATTTCCAAATTCTTTGTCTGGGCCAGCTTTTGCTTGGTATACTAATTTACCACCAGGATCAATAACCAATTGGTTTCAGATGGAAGAGGTGTTTCATGCACAATTCTTCCATGCAGAACCTGATGTCTCTATGGCAGTCTTGGCTAGGTTAAGGCAGAAACCAGATGAAAAGGTAGCAAACTTCATATCTAGGTTTAATAGAGCCAGGACCAAGTGCAAACTCCAACTGCTAGAGGCAGAATTCGTGAGGTTAGCACAAGATGGTTTGGAAAGGGAACTTCGAAAGAGGTTCGATTCCACTGAGTTTAGAGACTTTGCAGATCTCACCTACAAAGTTACTAGATATGAATAATTGTTGGAAGAAGATACTGATAGACACAATTCTTCTTACTCTACATATTATAGAGATCCCAACTATGAGATAGATGCTGCAGAAATTATAGAGTATGATCCTTGTGTTTGTGAGCCTTTAATCCAAAAACACGTTACCATAGGACAGAAATTCAAGCAGAAGGAAATTTCTAAAATTTATTCTTTTGATGTATCGAAGGCTGATGAAATCTTTGATTATCTGTTAAAGAAGAAAATCATTAAGCTGCCATCAGAAGTTAAATTACCAACTACAGAAGAAAAGCATGGAAAAACATATTGTAAATGGCATAATTCTTGGTCTCATTTAACTAAGTCTTGCAATGTTTTTCGTGACAGAATTCAGGAACAAATCAAGAAAGGAAGGATCAAGTTCCCTGAAAAGGCTATGGGAATGGATGCCACACCTTTTCCAAAGATCGAAGAAGTGAACACCAACGTGCCAACTTCATTGGCTCGTACTGTCAAGAAATATTGGCAAGACAAGGAAGCACCAGTGAATATGACTTCAGTTCAGCCTGCAAGGTGGAAGCCATATGCCGGCCACCCTCGAAGCATGGGACTGAGGCAGAACCATTACAGATCGAGCAATGCTGGTTTTCCTTCACAGAATTCAGGAACTAACCATCTGCCCATGCTCGAAGCCTCGTTCTTGGAGTGCTTATGTGTGGGATGCAGAGCCAATTATTTGGTTTTCAAGGATCTGGATAGAAAGGGAGTCAGTTTGTTTCCTAAAGAGCAAGGAATGAAACGAATTGCTCCAGCACCAGCACCAGCAAGACCAAATGAGAGTAAGCCTTGGTTGGCTTCGAAGACGGATATGCCTTCGAATACAGTCCCTTATGCTAAGAAAAGGGAAGCACCTCCTCTAAAGAAGGCCAATATTGGCCGGACTTCAGAGGTACGAGAAGAAGCTAAGCAAGACGAGTTTACTTTGGTAAAAGGCGTCCCTGATTGGTTTCTGAAGCAGGTTAAGCCTGATCTGTTTCAAGGATATAAGAATCCAACCAAAGGTGGAAACAAGACTTTTAAACCACCAAGCTCAAACTCTGGAAATTGGGTGTTGATAAGAGATCCCAAGTCCAAAATCTCACAGATGGTTCCTTTGCTCTCAAGAACACAGAAAAGGAAGCTCCAAAGGTAGTATTCACTCTTTCAATTGGGAGAATCCTCAACTGGAGAGGAATCTGGAAGGGGAGTAAGGCCTAATCCAAGGTTCAACAGGGCTCAAAGGGATCTAGAAGAGTTTCGAATCCAGTATCGAGAGGGAGAAACTTTGCAGAAAGTAGCTTTAGCAATGCTCGAAGAAGACTTCGATGTACCATCCCCCAATTCATTGGCTAGCTACCAGTCTGGGTTGCTAGAAGCCATGTTGGTGGAACAAAAAGGGGTAGAAGGAAGCTCTTCTCCCATGGAAGTATCAACACAGGAGGTTGAATCCAAAGAGATGATGAAAGAAGATACGACAGCCAACCTAACCAAAGAAGCAGCCAGCATCCAGTTTGGAAGCCAGCCAGAGGTCCAAGTCAATATGGTTTACCCATGTTTGATGGATTCCTTTAAAATTGGCCAGGCATCCGAAGATGAAAGTAATGCCTGGTTGGTCAAAGCAGACATCTCTGAAGAAATACACAGTGATGAAGAGCTGAACATCATATGCAATGATTGTGATCTGGAGGAAGTGGCCCAGATCGAGATGGACGAGGGTCTGGTATGTGAAATTGAGCAGAATCAAGAGAGTTTGGAGGTAAGCTCGAAAGAAAGTGCTTGTTTGTACCAGATTCCATGTCTGACATCGAGTACCCACTGGTAATAGATTTAAATTATGTTGAGCTTTCATAGCCATTTAAATTACCTACCAATGCTATGCGACAATATTTACGTCCACTATATATTACTGCACACTTTGATGGAATCCCACTCAATAGAATCTTGGTGGATAATGGGGCCGCAGTGAATATTTTGCCTTTCCAAACCCTGAAAAAGTTAAGAAAAGGAAAAGCAAAATTGATTCCAACCAGCACCTCCATTGCAGGATTCACAGGAGAGAGCCAACATGCCAGGGGTATAATCTCCATTAGACTGGCAGTAGGTGGAATTGAAACAGACACTGCTTTCTTTATGGTGGACACATATGCTAAATATAATGCCTTATTAGGAAGAGATTGGATTCATTTTAATGGATGTATTCCTTCTTCCTTGCACCAGGAATTGATGATTGTTAAGTATGATAAAGGCAAAGAAGTGGGTGTTGAAGGAATCAAAGCTGATCCACATCCATTTAGTGCCGCAGCAAATTTTGCTAAAACAGAAATGTACAAATCAGATGTAGTTCCTTTGAGTGAACTACTCCAAGCAGCCACCTGCCCGGCCAACGAGATGGAATTGGGAGAATTGGCAGAGCTGAAGTCGAAGCTGAAACAAGCTGTTGATTATGAATCAGACACCCCAAAAGATGATACTGCTTGAATGTAAGTCCAAGGAAGAGGTGGAAGAAGAGGCCAACTCATTGGCTTTAGTAAGATATGTTGCTTTGGGGATCGAGCAGAAGATTCAAGAAGACAATATGTGGGAAGATGTTCTGCAGAATAATAAGCCTCACAAGGAGGAAGGTCATCCAACGTCTCAAGAACAATTCGAAGCCTAAGATCTTCTGGAGGAAGTAAAATTGGGAGATGAGAAAAATCCTAATCCAGTGTTTATTAACAAACAGCTCGAATCAGATATGAGGGCCAAGCTAATAGCACTGCTGAAGGCAAATAAAGAATGCTTTGCATGGAGTTACAAGGAACTGCCTGGATTGGACAGGAAATTGGTGGAGCATAGGCTACCTATCAAACCACAATTTAAACCTGTGAAGCAGCCAACCAGGAAGATGAGTCCAGAAACTATTGCAGGAGTCAAAAAAGAGATTCAGAGGCTCCTAGATGCTGGTTTCATTAGAACAGCCAGGTATGTCGAATGGCTATATAATGTAGTCCCAGTTCCTAAAAAGAATGGAAGTATTAGGATCTGTATTGATTTTCGAAATTTAAATACTGCAACTCCTAAGGATGAATATCCTATGCCTAATGTGGACATGCTTGTGGACGGTTCGGCTAGACACAAGGTGTTATCCATACTAGATGGGCACTCAGGATATAACCAAATCTGCATAGCAGAGGAGGATGTGCACAAGACAGCATTTGCTTGTCCCGGTAACATTGGCATTTTTGAATGGGTCAAGATGCCATTTGGGTTAAAAAATGCTGGTGCTACATACCAAATAGCTATGAATACCATTTTCCATGATTTTGTAGGAGGCTTTCTAGAATGTTACATAGACGATATCATTGTGAAGTCAGATTCTGATGGTGATCATTTGCAACATTTAGAAAGGACATTTCAACAACTGAAACTTTACCAATTGAAGTTAAATCCAGAAAAATATGCTTTTGGAGTATCAACTGGTAAATTTCTGGGTTACTTAGTCCACAAGAAGGGGATACAGGTTGATAAGAACAAAGCAAGGGCTATTATTAAAGCCAAACCACCTTCGAACAAGAAGGAATTGCAAAGGTTTCTTGGTCAATTAAATTTCCTTCGTAGATTTATATCTAACACCGTAAGAAAGACTAAAATTTTCTCTCCTTTGTTGAAATTGAAGGAGGGAGAGGAATTCAAGTGGTCTAGAGAGCATGATGATACCTTCGAAGCCATCAAGAGATACCTAGCCAATCCACCAGTGTTGATGTCACCTATTGAAGGGAAACCAGTGAAGCTGTACTTGGCAGCAACTCACGACTCAATAGGAGCCTTGTTAGCACAAGACAATGAGAATGCAAGGAGAGAGCAGTCTATTATCTTAGTAGGTTTTTAAATTCCTGTGAATGTAAATATGCTGCAGTAGAAAAATTATGTTTAGCTTTATTTTATACTTCCAAGAAACTCAGGCATTATATGCTACCTAGAGTGACTTATGTCATTTCTCAAACTGATGTAATTAAGCACATGCTTTCAAAGCCAGTGCTTAGTGGGAAGATTGGGAAATGGATAGTATCTTTGATTGAGTTTTGTCTCGAGTATATACCTCAGAAATCAGTAAAGGGACAGGCGTTGGCCAACTTTTTGGCTGACCACCCTAGTGAAATAGAAGTGCCTGAATCTCTGGAAGCCAGTACGGTTGAGATCAAGCCATGGAAGTTATGGTTTGATGGGTCAAGAACTGCTCAGATGGCTGGAGTAGGCATAATTTTGAAGTCCCCTCAAGGTTTGAAAACCAAATATGGATTTCGACTCAATGAGGGACAGTGTTCGAATAATCAAGCAGAATACGAAGCTTTAATCATAGGATTAGAGATCTTACTCAGATTAAGAGTAAATGCTGCTGAGATCTTTGGAGATTCTCAGTTGGTAATTAATCAGCTGAATGGACAGTTTCGTTATACTAGTCCAACTTTAGTACTGTATTACCAACATGCTAAGAGGCTGATTGGCCAATTTTTCATGATTACTTTAACTTACATCCCTAGATTCTTCAATGAGGAAGCTGATGAGATAGCTCAAATGGCATCAGGATAGAAAGTTTTGTCAGAAAATGAAAAAGAGTTCTGTCAGTTAACCCTAAGGAAATCTTTACCTATGTTAAGCACTGGTAGCTAGCCAATGAATTGGGGGAGGGTACATCGAAGTCTTCTTCGAGCATTGCTGAAGCTACTTTCTGCAAAGTTTCTCCCTCTCGATACTGGATTCGAAACTTTTCTGGATCGCTTTGAGCCCTGTTGAACCTTGGATTAGGCCTTCCTCCCCTTCCAGATTCCTCTCCAGTTGAGGATTCTCCCAATTGAAAGAGTGAATACTTCCTTTGGGGCTTCCTTTTCTGTGTTCTTGAGAGCAAAGGAACCATCTGTGAGATTTTGGACTTGGGATCTATTATCAACAACCAATTTCCAGAGTTTGAGCTTGGTGGTTTAAAGGTCTTGTTTCCACCTTTGGTTGGATTCTTATCTTGAAATAGATCAGGCTTAACCCGCTTCAGAAACCAATCAGGGACGCCTTTTACCAAAGTAAACTCGTCTTGCTTAGCTTCTTCTCGTACCTCTGAAGTCTGGCCAATATTGGCCTTCTTTAGAGGAGGTGCTTCCCTTTTCTTAGCATAAGGGACTGTATTCGAAGGCATATCCGTCTTCGAAGCCAACCAAGGCTTACTCTCATTTGGTCTTGCTGGTGCTGGTGCTGGAGCAATTCGTTTCATTCCTTGCTCTTTAGGAAACAAACTGACTCCCTTTCTGTCCAGATCCTTGAAAACAAAATAATTGGCTCTGCATCCCACACATAAGCACTCCAAGAACCAGGCTTCGAGCATGGGCAGATGGTTAGTTCTTGAATTCTGTGAAGGAAAACCAGCATTGCTCGATCTGTAATGCTTCTGCCTCAGTCCCATGCTTCGAGGGTGGCCGGCATATGGCTTCCACCTTGCAGGCTGAACTGAAGTCATATTCACTGGTGCTTCCTTGTCTTGCCAATATTTCTTGACAGTACGAGCCAATGAAGTTGGCACGTTGGTGTTCACTACTTCGATCTTTGGAAAAGGTGTGGTATCCATTCCCATAGCCTTTTCAGGAAACTTGATCCTTCCTTTCTTGATTTGTTTCTGAATTCTGTCACGAAAAATATTGTAAGACTTAGTTGAATGAGACCAAGAATTATGCCATTTACAATATGTTTTTCCATGCTTTTCTTCTGCAGTTAGTAATTTAACTTCTGATGGCAGCTTAATGATTTTCTTCTTTAACAGGTAATCAAAGATTTCATCAGCCTTCGATACATCAAAAGAATAAATTTTAGAAATTTCCTTCTGCTTGAATTTCTGTCCTATGGTAACGTGTTTATGGATTAGAGGCTCACAAACAAAAGGATCATGCTCTATACTTTCTGCAGCATCTATCTCATAGTTGGGATCTCTATAATACGTAGAGTAAGAAGAATTGTGTCTATCAGTATCTTCTTCCAAGAATGATTCATATCTAGTAACTTTGTAAGTGAGATCTGCAAAGTCTCTAAACTCAGTGGAATCGAACCTCTTTCGAAGTTCCCTTTCCAAACCATCTTGTGCTAACCTCACGAATTCTGCCTCTGGCAGTTGGAGTTTGCACTTGGTCCTGGCTCTTTTAAACCTAAATATGAAGTCTGCTACCTTTTCATCTGGTTTCTGCCTTAACCTAGCCAAGTCTGCCATAGAGACTTCAAGTTCTGCATGGAAGAATTGTGTATGAAACACCTCTTCCATCTGAAACCAATTGGTTATTGATCCTGGTGGTAAATTAGTATACCAAGCAAAAGCTGGCCCAGACAAAGAATTTGGAAATAGCTTCAACTTCATGAAGCCATTTTGAGCCAGGTTCTTACATTGGGCAAAAAATCTAGCAATGTGTTCTACAGAAGACTGTCTTCCATCCCCATAAAACAAAGTAAAATCTGGGATTTTAAATTCCCTAGGAATTTGAAACGTTGTGTCTATCCACTCTGGATATAGTTTTCTATAGATCTGAGGTTGTACCCCCCGAGTTCGAGGTCCACAAACCTCTTGTATGAGGCCCATAACTTGGTCTCTTAACACTGGGTTATCTACGAAGAGATTCTGCCCTTGATTTGCTACAGGCTGATCTTGCCCTACCAAATCATCTTCATAGACCCCACTAAAATTCCCTTGGTTTTCCCTGGGGAGCCTCCCATGTGGTGGCTGCTGCATCCTCTCGGGCGCAACATGAGGCTGTGTGTACCTAGGATTTTTCTCTCTAGAGGTTAGGAAAGGATCCCTAGCAATTGGCAAATCTTGACGAGAGTCTTGCGGATTAACATCCCTTCTTTCTGGTCTATACCCTTTCTCCAACTCTATGTCATCCCCCCATCTCCCTGGAGTAGGTTCGAAGAGAGGATTGACACTTTGTCTATTCCCAGAATTTCCTGGGACTCCAATAGCAATACCATGAGACTGCTTTGGAATCTCCAATGGCTTCGTTGGCTTCACTGGCTCATACCAAGATTGTGGTATTTGCTCAGGGTACATTTTCTCTTTTCCTGGTCTAGACTTCACCTTACCCTATCCAATATCCTCTCCAAGCCTTCCTTCGAATGGACTTTGGTGAGTGCTAGAGTTAGCTTGGTTGTTTAGTCCAATATTCACTGGACTGTTTCTTGCTAACTCTGGATTAGGTAGTCTAGTTTTTATGCTTTTGATCATGGCTCTTTGAGTTTAAGCCATCTCTCTGAAAGCTATCATCATTTCTCTAAACATCTCATCCTTATCGTGGTCTTTACCACTAGCCTGCCCCTCTTGGAAATTTGGAGGCACATGATAAGGAGGTATCTCATAAGAAGGCTCGTCCTGCAGAGGCTCTTCCATTTCTAAAGCCAATACCTGAAAAGCTAGGCTAACAGGCGTACCTGGTTCTGCAGCCTGTTCTGGCTCAGCTTGTTCTTCTGGCTCCAAAGCACCAATAGGTGTCCCTATTTGTTTCCTGAGCCTTGGCATTTTGACACTTTCGAGTCCCACCGGGCGTGCCAAAAATTGTTTGGGGATGAATTAGCTCAAACAAATGGCAAATGATTGTGTGCGAGCGTGCCAGAAAAGAACTAATTTCACAAAAGAAATTATTCTTTTCAAAGTGATTTGAAACAACTAATTTATATCAGGCAACTGTGTTATCTGTTCAATTACCTCAATTAAGAGGATTTTTCCTTAAAGTATCAACCAAGACAAGAACTGGTTTTCCTCAAATCAAAAAAGATGATTGAACACAAACGAACCTGAATCTAATCAAAGGTAGGTTTGTATACAAACACTCTTGAGATTTTACTAAAACCAATGTAAAAATATAAGCACACTGAATTTAATCAAAAGCGAGCTTTGTAGACACCCCAATCCGGACCTCGGAGAGTTTTTATCCGCCCCGATGATGAAATAGAGGAAACGATACCTTTGCGAGCTTGAAAAAGGATCTCTCTGAGCCCAAAGAAAACCCAAAAAACCAAAAAACCTAAAAAGCCCAGACAAAGCACAAAGAAAACCCAAAAAACCAAAAAACCTAAAAAGCCCAGATAAAGTCCAAACAAAGCCCAAGGAAAACCTGGACCACAGAAGAAGGCACCGTGCGGAGCGAGACTGGAGCGCACGGCACCTTGAGAATTCAAGTGACCGTGCGCAGCCAAAACTACCCTCAAGACGGCACCTTGAGCTAAAGTCGATCGCTCGAGAAGTCGTTTGGCCACGCCGATGTGAGCCACACCGGTGATGACTGCTCAAAAATGCACTTCTGGCCCGCCCAGAAAATACCTCCACCATTTGAATTCAAAATCCTTGGCCATTTGCCTATAAATTGACCCCTCCACTCAAGGAGAAAGGACCCTTCTTTTGAGTCTCTCTCTTGCTTTTCTCTTGGATCTCTCTTTATTTCTCTCTCTAAGTTCTTACACCCACTTTCTTACTTTCACTTCCATTTCCAAACCTTAAAAAATGTCATTCCCAAAAGACCTACTTTCAGTGCTTTCACCCACTCCCCTCTCATCATTAAAGTTGATCCTTCATTAACTTCAAAGTCTCATCACCCAAAATACCTAACTTTCACTCACACCCATACTCTCTTTGTCTCATTCAACCTCTTCCATCAACATTCGTGACGATCCATCCACGTCCTCACACCAACGGTCCTTGATCAAGCTCGAAACTAAAGGTACAAACTAGTTTCCTCGAACTAGACCCCGTTCTAGTCCTGAGGGGACTTTTCTGTCAGTAAGTCTAAACCCTTTTGGTTAGACCCTGACCAAAAACCCATTTTTCAGAAAATATAACCAGCACTATGCTGAGGTTGGGGAACCGCGCAGTCTGTTGATCAGACGCACGGCACCCTGACCCTCAGCGCACGGCATGGTACATACTGATGCTATTGTGAGCAGGCTGCTTGGATCTGAGTTTTCCTCTGTTGTGGTTATCTGTATCTGCTGTTTACTGTTTCTGTTGCTCTTAAAATAAGACCATATCTACAAGCCATGTTCTGACTCTTTTAAAAGCTTTTCAAGATCATTCCAAAATGATCAAATATGTTAAAAACTACTTTAAAACCATGTTTTTGAAAAAGACAATGACATTTTGGGATGATCAGTCTGCCGTGCCGTGAGGCTTCTGGTGAGTTTTCCAAAAGATATACAGAGAAAGCAGCGAGCTAGATAATGTTTTGAGAATGTGTAACAGTCTGACAGCAGAGCAGGTACCACGCACGGCGTGTTGAGGTGCCGCGCGCGGCATATCAGTGTGCCGTGAACAGTTTGTCGAGGTCCAGACAGTCTGCTAAGTGTTGTTTGTCTTCTCTGTTCACATCATTTTATCACTACTATACAGACAGCACCACATGCACGTCAATGTGATATATTTCCCATGTCCCTTCCCCGTTATGTACTTTATTGAAAGTGTTCGATGTTCCAAATGATATTGAAGATTTCCCCTTTTTGAAAACATTAAGTAGAGACCGGTTTTACCGGGCGAATGGGGTGCTTTTTAAAGAAAAACCTTCCCCATTCGTAATGTGGCTCCCGAACCCAACATCTCAACTTTTTCGCTAGACTAAAAGCCTTTTCCAAACGACTCCTCGGTTCCTCGGGTGACCCATCTCAAAAACCCGGGTGGCGACTCTTCGAGTTAGCGCTTTTCGGGCGCCGGGAGCCCACAAGCTTATAAATAATTCAGAGGATCGAACACAAATAAACCTGAATCTAATCGAAGGCAAATTCGTGTACAAACACTCTCGAGATTTTCTAAAACTAATGCAGAAATATAAGCGCACTGAATTTAATCAAAGAGAGCCTATAAACGATTAATCTTTGGTAAGAAAAAGACTGAAAGAAATAAGAAACTTGAATTTAATCAAAAGTAGTCTTACATGCGAACAAGCTTTCAACTTACAAATTAAACTAAACTAAGTCCTAAACTATGATAAATCTCTGAGCAATCATATTGAGTATGAGTTGTCAGATGATGAGATTCGTCGGGGGGTCTTCTAGCTGCAACTTCTTCTTTTATTTATAGACGCCGAGTTTGCCTTCGAACTCCACGTCCTCAACTGCTTCCCACGTTCTACTTCGAACTGATCATGATCCTTCACAAACGGTTGAGTGGAGCCTTCGAACGGTTACATGGATTGATTTCCTCAGAATTCTTCTCTCTCTACGTTTGTTATCTTCGATCATGGCTGCCTTCTGAATCGTGGGTCTCCTGTTTTTATGCAACATGAGTTAGTGCAACACGATTATCTCCTCTGAATGATTTCCTGCTTAATTTCCCATGAGACGAAACATTAATCACCATTGGATGGGTTTTAATAAGTAATCAACGGCTAAACCTAATTACCGTTTTAATTACCCTTAATTGAGGCCCAAACGCTGCCGTTTCCCATCAAACGATACCGTTTAGTACTAAAATAATATCGCCATTAACCCTATGATCCCTTGTATCTCGGGCCAGAATGGGATATGTTCTGATAGGCCAAAGCATTGTTTGATGCCACGTGTAATTTTCTCATTGAGTGGCGTATTTTAGGATGTAAACACATCTTTGCCATACAATACAAAGGGAGCTTCGCACGTACAGTGCAGTCCGCCCGTCAGTTTTACATCTGTTCTTTCCTAACATTGTAATGTATGATATTCATTTTCTAAGAAAATTCATTTTCTTTTTTTAATTCGTTAAGAAAATTCATTTTCTTTTTTTTCCCTATGCTTGTGAAATATCAAAAGTTAAATATAAAAATTGGAAAAAAAAAAAACTTTCAAACTTCCTTTTCATGTTCAAACATGCTCTCTTAAAAACTTTTACATTTTATATTACGTAAATATACTGAGGGATAAATAATATTAAAAAAAAAAAAAACTTTTACCCGTAACTAAAAATAACATTAAACATAATAGAATATTTTTTTGCGCTCGTGCTTAGCAAAGATAGGATGCCTGTTGTTGTTTTTTTTTTAATGAAATGCATGTGTGGATTCAACAATGCGCGGAGATGTAATTTCAAAAAGATAGCACGTTTAAATTTAGATGATTTGCTGTGTAAAGAATGAATAAAAAACACATAGAGACTCGTTCATCGAATTTAGATGAGCAAGCTTTTCTGTTTACTCCTTGATCTTTGTTTATTTAATCATAACATAAAATACTCGTCGGCTTTGGTAAATCTCTTGCTAGCTAGCTTGCTACACCAAGACCGCAACCCACAAACTCCTTAATTAATCATTTCTCATCCGTAAATTTATGGCTACGTGAATAAAAGGGAGAGGGCTGAATAGTTTTTGAGGGAAATAATCGTTAGAATTTCTGTAAACTATAATTACAGGAGGTAACAACATGACAGTAAAATAATAAAACCATACTTGAATAATACTAGTAGAAAATAAGAGTATGAGAGAATTAATGTAGAACGAGTCGCGCGTAAACTGCTGTCCTAAGAGAATTTGTTGTTTCTCCTAGACATTGAAATATACTGATCAATTTGTCAAAATGAGCGTAAATTGGTCCGAACACGTCGCGTTATTAGAAAAAGACGTACTTTAATCCTTTTTTATTTGCTTCTATATAGTACTTGTTTTAATATGGCTTTGTTATAACAGGGGGTGGGTGCGTTCGTCATCAAATTTTGGTGACCAGCTGTTTCTTACTCGTTTCCCTTGCAACTACTAAAAATAGGAGTAGTAAAATAATTAATAATGTCATCTCAATTTCTTCCTACCTCCAAAATTCTCGTGTTCAGACGTGACACGTTGTGTCCAAGAAACTCACAAGAAAGTCCCATTCTCATCTCACATCGATCAGCCCCCCACGCTCATGACTCCGGCCCCTATATATACATGCACACCCTTATACGCGTTTACAGGGTAAAATGGTAAATCATCAAATACGTACAGCAATTGACCATTTATCAAAGCCATATATATATACATATATATATAGGACAGACCTCTTATATACCATATAGCCTTTCCAAAAACAAAAAAACCTGACACTGTTAACCTCTCACCTGCTATTACTTCCTTTCACATTCAACAAATTTAGCTGAAAATTGAACATGAAGAAGCAGCAGCAGCAGAGCAACTCGATTTTCATTTTGGGGTCCCTTCTCCTCTTGGTTCTTTACTGGCAAGCCACATCGGTCGCGGCGCAAGAAGTTGGTAATGCCCTCAAACGCGCGCAAAAATATACTGTTGTTTCAAATCTGATGTTTGTTTGTTCTCTCTTTTACGTACGTTAATGCTTCGTTTCTGTGCATCTTGTGCATATGTATATATGATTGTGTGGGTTTGATGATTCAGAGGACGAGAGAGAATTCGATTATCTGAACGCGAGCGGGAAGGGACCTCAGCATTGGGGAGATCTTAAGAAAGAATGGGCAGCTTGTAAGAATGGCGAAATCCAGTCTCCGATTGATATGTCGAACCAGAGAGTGAAAATAATTCAAAAATCAAGGCAACTAGAGAGGAATTACAAGCCTGCCAATGCAACTATCAAGAACAGAGGCCATGATATTTCGGTAAGCAAAATTTTTATTGGCTTTCATATTCTGTGTAGTATTAGTTTTGTTCCACGAATAAATATACTTATATATTTAATTAAGCTTGTTTTTCTTTATTTTCCTTGTCCACCGTTTAATTAAATGGTTAACCTTGTCCGGCTCAGTAAGTGAAGTAAATTAAATTGTTGGTATTGTAATTTGTAACGTTAATTATTGATCTCAGTTGATTTCCATTTTTCGGTTTAGTACTAACTTTTCACTAATACATTTTATGCATGTGGACCATATGCAGCTTCAATGGGCATTTGGCAAAGCTGGATCAATTAAGATCAATGGCACTGAATACTTTCTCCAACAAGGCCACTGGCACTCCCCTTCTGAGCACTCCATCAATGGCAGGAGGTCGCTCTCTCTCTCTCTCTCTCTCTCTCTCTCTCTCTCTCTCTCTCTCTCCCTCTCTCTCTCTCGTATTTGGTTGAGCAGTTTGATAAGTTAATTAATCAAGTCTACAATTTTCCTTGCATATACAAAATAGGTATGATATGGAACTGCATTTGGTTCACGTAAGCCAGGACTCGAATGTGAAGAATAAGATCGCTGTCATTGGGGCCCTTTACAAGATTGGTCATGCTGAACCTTTCCTCTCCCAGGTATTATTATACCCTACAAGTTTAATACTAATATGGTGTATCTACACGCGAAGCTTTTTCGTGTTGTCTAATTAAAATCGGGAGGAGAAAAACAGGAAGAAAAAAAAAAACTAAAAGTTACATTATGAAACACTAAATTAATTTAACTGATGATACTTTGCCTAATTACTAAAATTTGTAAAATTTAAATCATTAATGACTGCGAGAATCGCGTAAGCTTGTGAAAAGTCAATAATGTTGCTCTCTATATTTTACCTGATATCATATGTTGGCTGGAATTTTGTGAACTTTGTTTAATCGTAGTGCTTTGTTACCGGGCGAGATTGCAAGTGCTAGCCAGCCAAACAATTGTAGCATGTTAAGCTTACGAAAATTAACCCGCATGAGAAAAATGTGAGCGTGTAAGTCTTTAAATAGAGATTTTGGCACTACAAGAAAATTGAGATCTCCCAACGGTTTAGCTAGCAACGGTTCAAAAAACCGTTGGTATAGATGGTTTGTAGCAACGGTTTTTAAACCGTTACTAGAAACAGGACTATAGCAACGGTTTTCATGCAACCGTTACTAGATTATAAGACTATAGCAACGGTTTTCCATAACCGTTACTAAAAATCAGCCTGACGGTTTTCCATAACCGTTACTAAAACGACCTATAGCAACGGTTTTCCATAACCGTTATTAAAATCGGCCTATAGCAACGGTTTTCCATAACCGTTACTAAAACCGGACTATAATCGAGACCATTGATTTTGTTTTCCTTGTTTGTTGATTAAATCATTCTCATAAAAATTTGGCTTGATCGAGTCTAGAAAACTTCTTTATTGAGACAAAATTTAATTAGTAAAATAAATTTTTCTGCCCGATCAAGTATGTAACGATACCCGATTAATTTCATTTTTCATATGAAGGATGTACTCTTTACTATGTAAAAAATAGATGGTTCTAATTGGGGGAAAAAAAAAGTAGGTATTTGTATAGAATAAACTGAATTTAAAAACTTGGGTTAAGAATAAATCGATGAAACTCAAATGACATAAGCTAACCCAGCTGGTTTGCATAGTATAAATATTAGTAGTCCATTGATATTACACAAGTGTTGGGCTAGCCCAGCTGGTTTGCACTCGCGCGCGCATGCGGGAGGTCCTGGGTTCGATTCCCAGGAGGAGCAAAAAATTGTTGTGTTGCCACGCGGGTGACACGTAGGCGCCACGCGGCGACAGTTGGAGGCCACGTGGGCGCCACGTCAGCGATACGTGGCGACAAGGGGAAGCCAAGTCAGCGCCACGTGGCTGTCATGTCATATTTTACCCCAGATTTTTAGAAAAAAAAAAAACTTGCCTTTAGCAACGGTTACAAGCGTTGCTAAAGAAACCGTTGCTAAAAAAAAATCTGTACCAACGCTTGCCAAAACCGTTACTATAACCCTACAGCAACGGATATCTCGCAACGGTTTAACCAACGGTTCTATAACCGTTGGTATAGCCTATATTGGTCTTTAGCAACGCTTTTTTGCATCTCTAGCAACACTTTTGACCGTTGCTATTGAACGATTTTCTTGTAGTGTGGTACCTATAAAAAAGTGGGATTTTCTAGATATTTAAATTAAAAATTGTGATAAAAGAAAAAGATATTTAAAAATTAAGTGGAGAAAATCAAAACAAGTTCAGTAAAGGAACCGAAAAGAAAGAAGAAAACTAATTTCTTCCCAAGACGGTCAAGGTCTGCAACAATGAAAAGACTTAAATTACAACTTTAAAAAAGTAGGATTTTTTTTTTTTTTTTGACCAGATTCGACAAAAGATCCACTGTGTAATAGATGTTGGAAACTTTGGTTAGATAGGGGCTCGAACAGGGTTTAAATGCTCGGGAATAGCCTTTCAATAAGCGGATTAAAAAAAAAAAAAAAAAAGCCTTTCAATAATGCTCATTCCCCCAACTAGTTTCAAAAAGAAGCCACCGAAACTCACTTTTTTGGGATAACGAAGAGTGTCTTGATGGACCGCACTACTGTGTCTCTAGTCCTTCCTGCAGTTTTCTCCGCGTGTTTGCGTGAGGTGAGGTGAGGTGAGGTGACCCTAATGACAAATTTCTATTGAGGAAAATATTCGACTCTGCGACCTTACGATGGTAAGCTCCGCCGAGACAAGTTGATTAACCACTGCGACAAACCTTTAGTTTTCTTTATTTATTTTTTAGATTTTGTGTAATGGGTTTGCTGATTTTGACTTTCAGTTGATGAAGAATATATCATCTATGATTGATGAGAAGGAGGAGGGTAACATGGGGATGATTGATCCAAGAGAGATTAAATTAGGTGGGAAGAGATACTACAGATACATGGGCTCACTCACTGTTCCTCCTTGCACTGAAGGTGTTATTTGGACCATTAACCGAAAGGTAAATGAAATTTTTTCTGTCCATATTTAAAAAAAAAAAAATTATTAAACGAAATTTGTTTGGCAAAAATTTTTTGAAACCTGTTTAGGGCGGCATTATACAAACAGGACATTATTTTTAAGAAATTCAGCCAAAGGATGATACCGTCAAACAGCTTAAAATTATTTGGCCCGACGATATTATGTACAATATCGAATAATATGAGTCATATGACAAGAGATGTGTGTTTAGTATGGCCAATTACTGAAATCTGCATGGCCAATACACTAGTATGTTTAATGACGACAGCCAAAAACAGGGCCAAGACCTGTCATTCATCTATATATATCGATAAGTTGAGAAAATCTTTTTCACGGCGGAGCCGTAAATAGTTGTTTACAGAGTCACTTGCAACCAATCCAGATGTTAATTAAACTTTTATGTGGAAGAGATAAACTTTTCCCAAGAAAAATTTTAGCGATTGGTTGCTGCTGTAAACGACTTGTTCTCATGCCAGTTCTGCTCACCTTTAACTATGCTGCTAACATGAGATTTGTAACCTATATGTCAACCATGGTCAGGTGAGGACTGTTTCGAGAGATCAGGTGAAGTTACTCCGTGAGGCTGTTCATGACGTAAGTGGCTAAACTTCATCTTTTTATATTGTATCAAATTGAAAATGCTAATTACAACTAATGGACTTACAGTAAGGCAAGAAAAGGATTAAAAAAAAAAAAAAACACCACAGTTTTTTATGTGTTATAATGCCTTTAAAAGTGTTTAAAAAAAAAACTGCATCAGAAGCTGTGTATTTTTTTTTTGTATCTTCTTGTTTTATTGACAAAGCAGTGCGTAGTGACATAACTGTTATCGAATACATGACAAGATATAAAATGATATACCGTATTTGGACTCAGATTGCATGGACGAAAAAAGAAATGACTCCGAAATTTTCTCGGAACGTCTAAAATGCGATTCTCCAGCCTAACTTTTCTCTCAACAAATCTGTCCACAATTTTATTTTATTTTTTTATCTCAAACAAGTAACTGTTCCTGACATATCACATATCAAGTGATCTAAATTAAACATTGTTACCCTTCATGAATATTTTTCCATGCAGTACGCAGAGGAGAATGCAAGGCCAGTGCAACCACTCAACACTAGAGAGATCCACCTTTATGATACCCAGGACAACATAAATAACTGACAAGACAGAGTGCTATCAGCAGGCATAACTAGTAGTGCAGTGTCATCGTTTTCCTGTATATTTTCTTTGAATCCTAGCTACAGAGGCATAGAGAGAGAGAGAGAGAGAGAGAGAGAGAGAGAGGAATGCATGTTTTGATTCGGAACTCAATCATGTGGTTATGGATGAATCAATAATTTATTCTAATCTTTTTGTGCGCTAATTGCTAATGAAATGTCAGGGGGTGTTTGAGAGCCTACTTTTTGACTTTTTAGATTATGGTCAGAAATTTTTTTTTTTTTTGATACGCGATTAATTATGGTCAAAATGAGTTTATGAATCTGGTAGAATATTTGGATGATATGTGTAGAATGCATTTTACAACAGGAGTAGTGTTTGAAAGATATGTGATAAAATGAGTTATGATTTGGTTTTTTACCATATTGCCCTTGATTATTTTTATTACGAAATACAATATGTATAAATGATGGTTCAATCAATTTTGTAAGATTCATATTTTTAATTTGTATTATTCTTGGTTAATTCAACGTCTCCTATTAATTTTGTTTTTAGATAATTAAGAAGGAATACCAATAAGATAAATCCAAAAACTTTTCAAATGAATTAAAGTTTACAAATTTCAGTCTTCCAACAACGGACCCACATGAAGCAATTAAAATGTCACACATATTAAAGTTTTACTGAAGAAATTAAGGTCTCACACAAGAAATTAAAGTCCACAAATTAAAGTCTACAAATTTAAAAATACCCAACAAAAACTACCGCCAACACCAAGAACTTTTCAAACGAATTAAAGTCTACAAAATAAAGTCACAATTTCTGGTGGCAGAAAAGAGATGCTTGAGATTGAAATTCACATTACTTTCTAATTGTTTCCCACAAAAACTGTATGTACACTATTTATATTCACAATATAAAAAAAGCCAACATTTCCATAAGGAAATACTAAAATAGAAAGGTTGTCAACATTTCCAGATGGTCCATTACCCTGCTCTTCCAAAACCAGTAAACATTACAGATTATGTGGACGGCAAAATTGACTTTAAGAAAAATTGTTCAAAAAAGAGAAGTGGTTTTTTTTTTTTTTTTTGAATATGTCAAGCCCGAAGGCAATACAGACTCCATTAAAAAATACAAGAATGAACCAAAACTACCAAGGCTTTGACACAAGCACCCCCTGCAGAAACAAGACCGACGAAACGCCTAGATTAGGAACCAATCTAGGTCCAGGTAGTAGAGAATCCCAACGGACCTCAGCTCAAACTCGAGAAAGCGCAAATGGAATCTGGACAACATCACGGCCGTGAACAGCACCGTGAATCGTGGCTACTGAAACCCATTTGGAAAAAACCAACCTACCAAAAAACAGAAATAAAATAAAACCCAGCTGGAAAGAACCCAACACCCTAAGTCGCCCCACTGAGTCGCACCACTGAGTCACCAAGAGAAATTGAGTTGGCAGTCCAGCCGCTTCCCCGGGATCAAATCCAAGATCCATGGCCGGCCGCTTACGGTCACTGGAGCCTTATTGCATCAGGGGGTGCCAAAACCACCCAAGTTCACCTCTATGTCAAAACAAACCCAAACCCCGAGCCAGAGGAGGAGAGGGTGAGGCGGCAAAAGGAAAGGCGGTGGAAGAAGGCGAGGAGGAACACGACTGGCGGAGGATAGGCGAGGAGTGATGGTGAAAAGGAGAGGAGTTGGAGCGGCGGATGGAGGCGGGGTGGGTTTGGAAACGGCAAGAAGAATCTGGTTGTGGGCATGGTCTAGAATCGGCGAGTGGGGGAAAGTGGGTGGTTGGCGAGGTGAGACAGGCGGGGGGTGAGGCACGGAGGCGGCGGCCCCATCCCCAAAGCAATAGCCAAAGAAAGGAAAAGGAAAGAAGGGCAGGAGAAGATGGAGATGAGAGAGAGAGGAGGAGGAAACAAAGGCAAAACTGGAGGAGAAAGAGATAAAACCCTAACCCTAGGGGAGGAAGAGGAGACGCCGCTCCTAGAGAGAGAGGAGAAAGGGGGATAAAACCCTAACCCTCTATAAAAGAGAAGTGGTAAAGGACCTCCCTCCCTCTTTTTGACTTTTGTTCTGGATCTTCAAAATTGGAGAAATCATTTTGCCCAAACAAAAAATAAGCGCCCAAACAGGCACAACAATTTTTAGTTTAAGTAGTCTATCTTTTTGTACTCATACTATAACAAAATAACAATGCCAGCTATTTTCTTCATATTCTGGCAACAAAGAGTGTAGTTTTAAAATGAATAGTTCCATAAGCTTGATTAGAATATTGACTCAATGCATTTGTTGTGTTATTGTAAATATATTAAGGAAGCTAGCCGGCCTTTTTTGAGGTTTGGAGCTTCATTATAATTCTTACATTGGCTATATGTCTAAAAATACCTAAAAGTTCACATTTAAGTACTGGGCTTTTGTATATGGCCGATCGAATAACAAACTCTTTCATATTTCAGTATTAAACCCGTACGCGTAAACACACGTCTACATTGACCTTGAAAATATAAAAATGAGAGAATCGAATACTATGTATGTAGAATACGGGATTGATGTAATATACTTCATTCTCACATGCAATTTGACAAGAGTGAGTACCGTTGAATTCGAATTAGTTCATTTGGGTTTTGATGGAGTATGTCTATTTCTATCTATTCAGGAAAAAAAATGGAAAGGGTGATGAAGCAGTGTCGTTGACAAACTTAATCTGGTATTTGGGATATGAAACTAATTGCAAGAAATGAAAGTAATGAATGATAAAACTATAAGGTGGCATAGTGGTCGGATGCATGACAAATATTATCTAGGTAAAGGGTTCAACTGTGTTCCACTAATTAAAATAAATACTTATTTTTTTAATTAAAGATGATGTGTCGTGAGAGAAAATGACTTGTCTCGTAAAACGAAAAATAAATACTTCAAAAATAAGAACCTTAACGGAATGGGGAGTAATCCACGAATACTTCTTCAATCCATTTTATTAGCTCCATATGTCTTTGTAGAGACCCGTAATCTCTGAATATATTTAAAGGTTTTATTAATGCTAAAGTAGTGCATAAATGAGAAATTTGAGAATTTATTTGATTTGGGGTTTAAATGATAGGATTGTTAGTTGAGGGAGTGAAAGTGTGATTTGTATATGAGGTAGTATATATATGTGGGTGTGTGTGTATAGGGGATTAAAAATCCCATCTCACTCTCTCTCCACCTATAGGCGCTCCCTCCCTCATCTCTCTCATCCGACTCCCTCATCTCTCTCTCACCTTCTCTCTTGAAACTCCACCTCAAAACCCAAAACTCATGGCAATCAACCTCCATTCCACTCTCTAGACGTGATTTCAAGCTCATGGTTCGTTGGATAGAGCTCGGAGAGGAGTATTCATGGGGGATTCCGAGTTGGAAAGCTAGGGCTTGATTGTTGGAGCTCGAACTTCGATTATTGATCATTAAGGTAGGGATTTCTTACTCTCTCTATGTGTTTATGGGTTGATTATGTGTCTTGATCGTGCTTGATTCGTTGTTTGGTGTTGAGATTTCGTTGTTGAAAAGCTAAAAAATCCTCAGAAAAACTACGTGGTATTGATACCTATCAATACCCCACTATCCTCTGGACCAGATTCTGGCCAGGTATCAATACCTCCAAAAAGGGATACCCCCTTGATTTCTGGGCAGTTTTGATACACTTGCTCGTTTCATGCTTGTTGAACCCCGATCACCTCTAGCACTCTCTAAACACCTTTGAATCACTTCTATACTTGATTGTTGATACCTCGAATGGTTCGTTGATCTCTCAAATTCTTTTGGCCCTCGTTGGAAGATAAGAACATGTTGAACTTAATGAATTTGGTGTCCGTTGGTCGTTCTTGCTTTAGATTGACTTAGAGAAGATATTTGGCATGTCTCAATGATCGATATAGACTTGTTAAGCACTATAACATGACGGGATGGTTGGTGAATTGACGTACTATGGAGCAGATATTCAATATTGTAGGCCGTAAAGTACATCGTAGGGTGCATGGTTGGTTGATAAGGGCCTGTCAAATAGTCTAAACGGTAATAGAGTAATTCGTATCCTCCTCATTCGTTTTGTTGATCTTTTAAACTTCCTTTGGTGCTCGTTCTACGAAACTTTTAATATAGGACCTAATGGGTGGTGCGTTGTAAAGTCATTAGCGGGTTCGATGCATGACGTGGGATATTGTGATAAACTTAGAGGAGTAACATGAGCTTAAGGTATTTATTTATGTATAAAGGGACGTGTTTATGAGTTTATTACACTTTGTGTGATGATGAATGAAATAATGTGACATTGGGACCGTTGTGTTCTTGTATGTGGATTGGTGATGCGTGTGGGTATTAGTAGTTGATATATGTTGAACTTGAGGCTATGAATGATCGATTAAGACATGGTTAACATGAACGAGTACGAAGGAACAATATGAGGAAAGCCACGGATCCACCAAAGGATGTGATGCCGGAATGAACATGGGATGCACAGGATCCCGAATGCCCGGAAGTGCACAAGAAAGCCACGGATCCACCAAAGGGTGTGATGCCAGAATGAACATGGGATGCACGGGATCCCGAATGCCCGGAAGCGCACAAGAAAGCCATGGATCCACTGTAGGGTGTGATGCCAGAATGAGTAAGAGACGCACGAGGTCCTTAACGCCCAGAAATGAAATTGAAATACGAGACATAATGGAAATAGAGAATTTTAGTGATTGTTAAGCTACGGATAGATGAACGGGTATCACCATTCGGTGAGAAGACTGGACAACGCACAAAACCTAGCAAAAATAGGGAATGACAATGTAAGGACTGATGGATGATGCGAATGAGGGATAAATGATTGATTCTATCGAAGTTTTGAAAAGAAAGGGTTTGATAATCGATAAAGTGAATTTGGGTTCATGTGAGATGCGATGAATTTTGGATCGGCGTAGTGAGGGGCATGTGACGGTTGAGAGCATATTGTATTTTAGTTAGGTTGATTTGAGTTGGTTTCCTTCCCTAATGGACGTATGAGTTGTTAAGGGTACTCTTGTAGGATTTTGATTTTCTTGGGTTGTAGAATGCCTATTCGCGGTGAAAGATCATTGTCTCTCGTGATATCCTATTGTACTCATTCACTTTGTTTGCATAATCCATCGCATTTACTTATAGCTTGAGTATAGAATTCTCTACTGAACTAGTGTAGCTCAACCTATCAACATTTTCAGGTACACCACAAGGGTCTTGATTTCGGAATGCATGGAGTGCTTGTCTGACATCATACCTTTCGGAAGCCGACATCGAGGAGTTACTCTAGTATCTTTTGTATATTTTTTTTTTGAGAAGATGAAATTGTAACTTCATTTAAACTCTTTTGACTTAATAAGTCATGAAATCGCTAAACTTATCATCTTTGACTTATTCTGGAGAATTGGGTCGTGGTGCCAATATCATAAATCTGTTAAACTTGAAGTATGAGAATCATTTTGGGGCATTATGCTGCATTATTTCGATGGTCCTTCATTAAAAATATTACTATTATTATTATGTTGAAAATTCAGGGCGTGACAATCATTTTTTCCTAAAGAAAGATTTCGAGACTAATTTTCCAAAGTTATTTGCACCGTTTTTTTTTAACTGAATGTTTCTACTAGCTTGCGCACGCCTTGACTAATTTCAAGGTCTAATTTTTTTTGAAACAGAAAAAAAATTATGATTGAAAAACTCGATAATGGGTACATCGAGGAAGAAAGAAGAGAGAAAGGAAGAGTTGGGAGCCAAAATAAAAGCCACATGACAAGTCATGTAACCATCACTTTGCTTCAAGAAACTTCCAACGAGAAGTTAAGAAGAAGAAGAAAAGAAAAAGCAGATTACAACCAAAAAGAAATTAGGCTGCCCAGAGATTGACATTCATGTGCACCAGCACCAAAAAAACATTTCTTATCAAGTTGATTAAGAGCATTCCAGGGGAGTAGTCCACCATTACATTTCATGATTGAGCAACTATTTTTTTCTCGGCAAACAAAACTTTTATAACAACTCGAAAGGATACATCAAGGGGGCACGAACACAATAAGTTTACAGTACTTACTCGTTCAAACTAGGAAAAAAAAAAACAAGGAAAAAACATCTTAAAATGCCCATCCAACAGAGAGTTGGACGGAGCACACCTCAAAACAAATGCCCACATTACAATTTAACCATTCTAATTTCATCCAGAAAAACCTTAAATTCCTCCACCGTATACACCTTTATGTCAAATTTTGCCTTTATCCACATTGCGACTCTTGTTTTAATCACCTCGCCCACATCCTCAACTCTTGTTGTTGCACTCTTGAACACATAATTATTTCTTACCAACCACAAAGACCACAACGTAGCAAAGAAAGTAGCTTCCCACAAATGTTTCTCCAAATTTCTGAACCTATTATCAACCCACCAGATGAAGTGATCTTCCAAAGATGCAGGACACACCCATCTCACACGCCACCAATCCAGAATCAGCGACCAAACATCCCAAGAAAATTGACAATGCAAAAAAATATGTTGGAGTGTTTCCAAGTGCAAAGAACATAAAGGCCAGAGGATAGGTTGTCCTTCTGGAATCAAATTTTTGCCCAATAGCACTGATCTAGTAGCCACCTTGGACTGAATAGCCATCCACGCAAAGATTTCCACCTTCGCTACAACAAAATGGGGATTTAGGGGCACTTTTAAAAGGGCATTTTTCCAACACTGTCTTATCAAGTTATTAACGAGGCACCACCTCCTAAAGTACCCCATTTGATTCACCCTATTGCAGTAGTCAGCCTAGACACCAAATTTAACATTTTTATTATTTTAATTTTATATGATAGGGCAATTGAAAGTGTCTCGAAAAGCTAGATTTAATAGGGCAATATAAAACTATGCCATTTTTGTAATAAACTTCTTTGTTTCAAATTTAACATTTTTTTATTATTTTAATTTAATATGATAGGGCAGTTGAAAGTGTCTCGAAAAGATAGGTTTAATAGAGCACTTATTTGGATTGTTTAAAATCAACGTTTCTAATAGGGCATCTTTGCCCACAGCGTCGTTCACAATCTGTCGATTTGGACTCTAGATTGATATAGCTTCCTCCAAAGTTTCCAACTACTCAAAGGAGTCTTGACGATTGGAAGAAAACGGCACCACACTTCCATCTTTATCCACATCTCGTTTTTTGTCTCTATTTGAAGCTTTCTCTCAAGCTCAATTAGTCGCCGCGGGATATGAGGTATTTCATAGATTTTGGTCATATTTTTGTAAATAATGTGGGTAAATCACTATTCCATGTTCTTTCGATTTGTTTACGATGAATTAGGTTTTAATGTTTACGATCTGTTTACTCCCCTCCCCTGTTGTGTGTTTGGCAGTAGAAGAATGGAACTTTTGTTCTTTGATGCTGCTCTTTCCCTCTGATCATGTAGTCTAGTATTGCGATTTCTGAGTTTCATGCCCAGAGGTAATACTCATTCCATGGTTTTGTTGATGTATGAAGATTGATGGATAGTTTTTCCAAGTGTCATTCCTGCTATATCATATGTTTACTGAATATTTGATGAGGTTGCGATCCAATATTCCAATAAAGCACCTGGATTGGATGAGGTTTTGAAGTTCACAAAGTTGTCAACAATGATAAATTCTCATATTTTCAAATTGTATCCGGCAATATGGACTAATGTTGCTTTGTTTTGCGTTCCCCTGTCTGTTTTGGGGTTTATATGTTATGCTGGTTGTTCGATCTTTTTCTGGTGGTTGGCTTCTTGCCAACTTCCCTTTCTTGGGTGGCGGGTGGCAAATGATTGTCTGCGATTTAGGTGCCAGCATAATTGGGATGTAGGTCTATGGTTGTGATGCCTTTTTCCCGTTTCCTATTAATCTTTGTAACTTCGGTTCGTGGATTAATAAAATTTTCTTTGCCGATCAAAAAAATTATGTTTTGGTGTTTCCTTTTGTTATATACCTACCCCATGGTCAATCCCCGAAAAAATATTTTCCCGGACACAAACAAAGCATTAGTGAACTTAGCTCTAAAATGTAATATTTACCTTGACATGAGGACGACATTCTCATATCGCATGCTTGATCTTCTTGTGTTGCCTTTCCCTTGCCTTTGTGATTCATATGTTATTGCAACTAATGTTGTATTCATAGATGAGGAATCTGAATTTCTGATCAACCTTCTGGCTTGCAATTTTAATTTTGATTTTGAAGCTAGCTTTCATATAGAACATTCAAATAATTTGCGTAACTAAGTTCATCCCTTTCTAGCCCATTTTAGCGGTTGTTTAGTTGCCAAATTAGATTAGCACACACTTGTTATAAAATATTATCACATGGGCAAACTCATCACCAGGGATAGCTGATTCTCCAACCAAACTCAAGAACTCTCTTTTTAGATGAATTGCAGGAATATTTTTCTTGTTTTTTATTTCTTAAACCTAGGGGTATTTCTTTATCCATACTCCATGGGAATATAATATGAACTTCACCCATTTTTTATACCTATGTGCTTAGCTCGGTTTTTCAGTCCTTTGTTGGTTTTTTAACCCTAGACACAACTCCCATAGTCTCTATAAAATTACTCTATAGCATATGTTATCATATCCTTCGAAAAACTATACGTATCCCATCTCATAATTTTTTGTATAGAAATTCGTATGTATCCTACAGTAATTAGTATTGCTTCCTTTGAAAAACTATAAAAGGTTTGGGGATCTCTGTTTGTGGTAGAAGAGGAGATTATATTTTTCCCACTTAGTTTCCTATGTACAAAACCTTGCCAATTTAATGAAATTCTTGACCACAATAGGAACTTAACATACGTTATTTCTATCCATCAACTCTACAGGAATATATATATATATATATATATGTATGTATTGGCTTGAAAGAACCAATAGTTTTTTTTATTTTTTTTGCTTTACTGAATCTTATTGTTGTGAAGCTTGTAGAAGTCCACCTAACATGAGGCATAAGAAGCTATCCTCCATATGAAAAATACATTCCAGTTTCATATGAAAGTCCTTACATAGATTATGAATTTTAACTATGTGCCATCATTTTATGTCATCTTTTTAGGGATTTGTAGCACGATGGTTTTGTGTTCTTATAGATGATACATGATTATCATTTTTCCTTTTTGTATAAATATCTATTTGTCTTGTTGTTTAATTATGTTGCCTTAGTACAAAGTTCTGTTATCAGTTTACGGAGAAATGTAATGGATAAGAGTTGGACGTAGCAATCTCGGTTGACTAGTGAGTATTTGAACGGAGTAAAGGGATTCTTGAATTTCACATTCCAAAATGCAAGTATCAATGGGAAAATTATTTGTCCATGTGTGCAATGTGGAAATGGCAGATGGGTGACACAATCTGAGGCAGTAGACCATCTAGTATGTGATGGTTTTATCAAGGGTTACACAAAATGGATAGCTCATGGAGAAGCTTTGTTATCTACTACAACTACTCTGATTCCCACTAATTCTAGTAATGCCTTTGGCACAAATAATAGCATGCATGAGATGCTGTATGATACATTCGGGATCTCAAATAGAGATATTGGCATGGATGACTTGCTAAATAATATAGAGTTGTCGGATGCAGATGCTAAAAATTTTTATAAGTTGGTAAGTTATGCCCAAAAACCTTTGTACACTGGGTTTAAAGAGTTTTCAAAGCTTTCATTGCTCGTTGAACTATCTCACAATAAATGCCTTGGAAAATGGACTAACGACTCATTTACCAGGCTACTTCGGATGTTCAAAAGGGCACTTCCAGAGGGTGAGAAATTGCCCAACTCATACTATGAAGCGAAAAAAGTGTTGGAGGAATTGGGTCTCTCGAACAAAAAGATTCATGCTTGCCCTAATGATTGCATGTTGTGCTGGAAAGAAGATATTGATGATACAGAATGCCATGTATGTCATGAACAGAGATACAAAATTATTGACAATCATGAAGGAGCAGGAGGAATCTCCACAAAAAAGTGGAAAAAGGTCCCCAGAAAGGTTTCACGCCATTTTCCATTGATACCAAGGCTACAAAGGTTGTACATGTCGTCGAAGATTGCATCTTTTATGAAGTGGAATGATGAGGGTCGCACCGAAGATGGTTGCATGTGTCATCCTGCCAATTCCCCTGCTTAGCAGACTTTTGACTTCTAACATAAGGAATTTGCTACAGATATATTCACGTAATGTTAGACTTGGATTAGCGTCAGATGGATTTAATCCTTTTGGGATGATGAGTAATGTGCATAGTACATGGCCTGTCATCTTGATGCCATACAACCTGCCACCTTGGATGTGTATGAACAACCGTACTTCATAATGTCGTTGCTTATACCCGATCGTTAAACACCTCAAAATAACATTGATACTTATTTGCAACCATTGATAGAGGAGCTGAAAGAGTTATGGGGGGTCAAAGTAGATACACTTGATACTTCAACCAATCAAAATTTTAAAATGCATGCTGCCTTAATGTGGACTATCAATGATTTTTCTGCATATGCAAATTTGTCTGGGTGGAGCACTAAAGGGTGTCTTGCATGTCCATCATGCCATAAAGACACATGTGCTTGGTTGAAGTATAGTGGGAAGCATATGTACATGGACCATTGAAGATTCTTGGAGGATAGCCTTATATTTAGACAAGGTAAAAGGTCGTTTAATGAAAAGGAAGAATGTCAGAAGGCATCTTGTCGCTTAACTGGGTCTATGATACAAGATCAGCTAAAAGGCGTTCAATTTAAGTTTGGAAAGCTAGTTAAGGATAATCCTAAGTTGTCATTCAATTGGAAGAAGCCTAGCATATTCTTTGAATTACCTTATTGGAAAGATAATTTATTGCGACACAATCTAGATGTGATGCATATAGAAAAAAATGTTTGCGATAGTGTGCTTGCGACATTGTTAAATTTCGTTAGGAAGTCAAAGGATAATTGGAAGGCACGTCAAGATTTAAAAGATATGGGCATTAGAAGTGAACTTCATCCCATACAAGATGAATCAGGTCGAACATACTTGCCTGCTACATGCTGTTCAATGACTAAAAATGAGAAAGATATCTTTTACAAAGTCCTAAAAAAATGTAAAAGTTCCAGATGGGTATGCTTCGAATATTTCAAGGTCTTTCTAGGACAAAGAACATAAAGTTTCTGGGATGAATAGTCATGAAAATCATATTCTAATTCGGCGATTGCTCCCATTAGCATTGCGAAGAGTATTGCCTAAACAAGTGCGGTCCCCTTTGATTAAATTGTGCCATTTTTTTTTTAGAGAATTGTGCAGTAAAGTTCTTCATGCTCGTGACTTGATCCGTTTGGAGAAGCAAATTGCTATAACCTTATGTGAGTTATAAAGGATTTTCCCCCATCATTTTTTGATATCATGATGCATTGACCAATTTATTTGGCTAATGAGGCCAAACTTGCGGGGCCAGTTCATTATTGTTGGATGTATCCCATAGAGAGATTTGTTTTATCTTATAGAATATTTTCATTTTTGTTTATTCGTGATATCTCATTTAGTTTTCACTTTGTATTGCCAACTTTTGGTAATAATAGGTATTTATGAACATTGAAGTCATATGTACGAAATAAAAATCATCCTCAGGGTTCCATTGTGGAAGGATATTTGGCCTATTTGACGTTTTACTCTAGATACTTCGAGGATGTTGAAATGAGGTTTAACCGAGTGGGTAGAAATGATGATGAGAGTAGTACTATTGCTGCAAGGTTACCTATTTTCTCAACACAAGGACAGCCATTTGGAAAAGTAATGACAGAAACCTTAGATCAAGAAATGTTAGTGAAGGTACATCAATATGTGTTGTTCAATTGTGACGCGGTAGACAGATTTTTCAAGTAAGAGACTCACCAAAAATAATTTTTTTTTAATTGTATCATAGGATTGTTGTATTTTTATTGCTCATATAATTAACTTGAACGTGCATTCAACACCAAACCATGATAAGATATCAAAATCCTTGTCTACGTTTATGGGAAATCCAACGTATGCATAATGAAAAGTTTGCATCATGGTTTGAAAACTACGTAAGTATACTGATGATAAGTACTTCCTTTTTTTCATTCCTTTTAGATAAGCATTTTTTTAAAATCTATTAGTTGTTCGAAATAGGTTCAAGACTTGCAACTTGCAGAGGATGGACAGCTTTCTGAAGAGCTTAGAGCTCTAGATCGGGGTCCAAATGATGTAGGGAAGAGATATAGAGGATATCTTCTAAACGGTTTTAGGTTCCACACACGAGAAGTTGAGGTGAGAAGAAATTTTCAGAATAGTGGGGTAGTTGTTACTACAACAACATCAAGTTTTTCAAGTGCTAGTGACAATAATCCTGTGGCTGGTGATAAAGCTTACTATGGCGTTTTGACAGATGTTATTGAGCTAAGTTACTTTGTGTTGTTTAAGTGCAACTGGATGTCAGAAGGCAAAAACAGAAGGCCAGTTGAACATGGTTTCACCCTTATCAATTTTGTACGATTGGTACATGTCAATGAGCCTTTTATTCTATCTTCTCAAGTACAACAACCATTTTATGTTGAAGATCCCCTTGACAAAGGATGGCATGTTGTGATAAGGACAACTGCTAAAGACTCTTTTAATATGAACACAGAGTCATGCATCAATGATGTGGAGATGTATTTGCAGAGTGAGTCATGTGATGGTCAATTGCAAGATGATTAAGGTGATATCAGTTTGGTTAGAGAAGATGTGCAGGGAACAACTGTAGACACAATTGATGCAACAAAAGCTCAAGTGGTAGAAGGCGACGAAGTCGAGGGGATTTAGAATCCATTTCTAGATGCTTATATGATGTTTTCTAGGAATATGTTGCCTTGCCTTTTCTTTTATTCTTGAAAGTAGATTCTATTTCGAAGACCTTGAATTTCATTTCAGTAGCGTAGTGTTTTACTTCTCTAGTTTTTGTGAGACTGTTTAGCTGAAGTAGATATTTGTTTTCTCTGCTTTTGTTAAGCACTGATACATGGTTACATTATGGCCATTAATTAGTTGTGTAACTTCTCTTGCAGCTTCAAACGATTGAGTTTTATGAAGATTTTTTCCTTCCTTGAATACAAAGAATATGTAGCTGAGTTTGTTCAGCTTTCCTGATTTATTTTGCTGTGTCTAATCATAAATATATTTGAGCTCAGATTCTCATGCAAAAAAAATGACAACTATAGTGAAAGCTCTTGAACAGGTGGCATGCACCTTCTTTTTTATGTGATGGTATGATTCCTTATTTTCTTGTTTTAAATTATGACTGAGTGGATACTAGAAAGTTTTGATGAAAAGTCTTGACAAGTTAGACAGATGAAGAACAGTTTTAAATTATTTTCTTATTTAAGTCCAGTTGTAAAATTCTACACTGTTCATTTTGTTGTTGCAGACAAATCAAGAGTCAGACTAAAGGTCTTACCATAACTTTCTATAATCCCATCAGCAATCAGTTCACTCGACGAATGTTCAAGTTACTTTTAGCATCTCCCAATACTTGGAGGGTTAAAGAGTTTGTTTCTCATGCGTGAATTTCTGGAGTTTTTTGGATGGTTCTTATCAACTCCTATTCTTGGAGGGCTAAGAGCCATATAAGTGGACTATGCATGTCTGTTTACCAGTTCTGTTTTACATGTTTGGTCAAATCTAGAAAGAATATGCTTGGAAGCTAATGTTTTATGCGTTTGATGCAGTGACCATTTTGAGGTGAGGTTGCTGGATATTTTCTATTGGGGCACATCCCCAATCGTCTCTTTTCAACTCCTAACATTTGGGAGGGCTATGAGATATGAAGGTTGAGCTCTTGTTTGACTGAGATTGCTACAGTAGAAGGCTAAGAAATGCTAAAATAGCAATGGTTTTGACGTTTTTCCCTCGAGCTGTATGGCTATCTACTGAAGGTAGCACTTGATGTATTTAGGGCTACTGTATGATCAGCCTAATCTGAGTTTGGTTTGTTGTATTTGGAGCTTCTGGTGCTGTGTCACTCTTAACGGGATAACATTCATGATGTGTCTCTATCTGGAATGGAAGGATGAAGTTAGACTGTGATTGGAAGCTGTCCATTCTATTTGGATGTGCTAAGAGGCCTGTGAGTCTTTAATCAAGTTTTGAATCTTTTGTGGATCTTTGTTGCTCAAGAGTAGATGGCTGCGTTTCTCTTGCTATGATGGTTACGAGTGCTTTATGTCTTTGTGGAGCTGTTGTTATTGGAGAAGTTTCAAGTTGATGTTTATAAGTGATCTTCGATTTTGGTGATTCTAATTGAATCAATGAGACATGAAATCCTAATGGTTTAGATCGACCATTATTGAAGTATAATTGGCTGATTAAGTTTAGAATTTGTTACGCAAACGAATTCAACATTTTGTAATCAATTTTTCCCCCTCTTTAAATCAACGTTTTTTATCAACCAAATAATAGGGCATCTTGCCCCCAACGTCGTTCACGACTGGTGCTAAAAAAATTTTGCCAGATAATTTTGCCCAAAATTTTCCCTCTTTGACTGGTGCTAAAGTTTCCTGCTACTCGAAGAAGTCTGAAAATTTGGAAGAAAACCGCCCCACGTACTCCTCCATCTCTATCCCCATCTGGTTTCTGTTTGAAGCTTGCTCTCAAGCTCAATTTGTTGCCACGGGATACAAGGTATTTTATACATTTTGGTCATGTTTTTGCAATAATCTGGGTAATTAATCACTATCCTCTGTTAATTGATTGCCAATCGAAAGCAATTTACGTTGAGATTGGGTTTGCATTCTTTTAGTGTTTTAGCCTTTCTTTCTATTTATGTTGAGAATGGGTTTGCTGATTGGAAGATAGCTAATGTAAACAATTAATTAGGTTCTAGTGTTTCTTTTTGTTTTATACCTCTTGTCGTATCATGCTTGGGGAATGGGTTTGCATTCTTTTTTATTTCTTAAACCTAGGGGTGTTTCTTTATCCTTATTCCATGGGATTATAATATGAACTTCACCAATTTTTTATGCCTTTGTGTGTTGGTGGCTAATTTTTTTATGCCTTTGTCTGATTTATCCCATGGCATGTTAAGGGCGTCCCCATTCAATCCACGACATCCCTTCGCCTTTTGGGTCCAGACATGAGAAAGCGTAGAAATCGTTTTCACTTACTAAAACTCTTGATTCTGTATGTGATACATAATAACCATTAATCTTCGTTGGAAAATGATATAGAGTGGGTTTTTGAGAATGTTAGAGAATTGGAGGGCCAGAAATAATATGCATACCCATAGAGCTTAGGTGGTAGTAACTATTTAGCTGAAGTAGATAGTTGTGCAGCAGTGCAGCTTCTTTTGCAGCTTTAAACGATTGAGTTCTATGATTTCTATAACTTGATTAATACTGATTCCTTTCAATATTTTTTGGGAATATTCTTAGACCTCAACTTTGTGTTATCCTTTATTCATTAACATGTTTTTAGGTCATGGCCCCAACGACTTGTAATACTGGACAAGTCTATGTACAATCTAATTCCTCTCAGCCACACCAAGCAGCTATGGATGATGCTACCATTGTTTAGCACCCTAATTGTAACACTCTGTCCCACATCGAAAGTCTACATGGATGATCTTGGGCATATAACAAACCTTGTGGGCTACTACTAGTACCTTGTGCTTAAGCTTTTGGGCCATGTGGTGTGGCTTGTGGATCAAAATCAAGGTATTGGGCCAGTAGTCTGCTTGGGGCGTTGCAGGTGGTATCAAAGCTATCCATGTACACGACCATGTGGGCCTTGGAGTTTGGTTTGATTTGGTTGTTGGTTTGATTTGTATTGGTGATTATAGTGCTCAACCCCTCGCGAGGGTGCGATGCTGTAAAATTGGGGAGATTGTAACACCCCGTCCCACATCGGAAGTCTACATGGATGATCTTGGACATATAACAAACCTTGTGGGCTACTACTAGTACCTTATGCTTAAGCTTTTGGGCCATGTGGTGTGGCTTGTGGATCAAAATCAAGGTATTGGGCCAGTAGTCTACTTGGGGCGTTGCACTAATAAACCAGGTAAATGATAAACTCACAAGTGCATAGAGCTATCCTTTTTCTTTTCTTTTTGCTACTAACTCACTATCTTGCCATCAATTAGAAATTGGAATTGAAGAAATTGCAGGTAGTAGGAAAAAATGCAATAGAGTTCGAGGTCCCACATTTATGTGTAAAGTTTGGGGCCAGCAAGAAGATGAGCGTGTGAAAGTTTCATTCAGCGACAAAGGACAATCGATTTCCAATAGTAGCATCTTAAGCCACTTCTTAGGAACTATAGGAAGAAATGAGAAATATGCGCCTCTCCACTACAAGAGTTGGCCCAAGATGCCTTGGTTTACAAAGACGATATGTTTGCATTGGTATTGGTAAGTTTGATAATTATAGCGTCATTTATTTGGAAGCATATGGTGAGAGATGTCTTTGTATGTGAAATGCCATCACCAACGTTATGAATTTAGAGTGCATTACATGTTGAAAATTTTGGACTGGCTAGCTTGCTAAATGATCTTTAAAATATTATGGATTTGTAGCAAAAATTTGATTTCTCTGCTGGTCACAAGAGGTGGATCTTAGGATCACTTTCGAAAAAGTGGAGAAACTGGAAGGCTACAGTGAAGAGGGACAACTTTGATTCTGACCTACCCATTGAGGAGCAAATACATAGTCCTCCAGATCGAGTGCAAGCAGACCAATGGAAAGAACTTGTTAAGTATTGGCATGGTGATGCAAAGGTAGGAGACCTTTGATCTTTACCAATTTAAGTAATCTTAAAATATGTCCTTACTTCATGAAAACTTTTTTGTTTCAGAAAATTAGTGATAAAAATAAGGATAGTCGAGCAAGGCAATCTACCATTTATAGGATGGGCAAAACTCCTCTAGCCATAGTAAGAGAGGCTGAGATACGCAATCTTATAAATTTGTTGACTATTTGTACTAGAATCAAAAACTTTTGGTATGCTCACAGTCAAAAAACCTCGGCCATGATCCATCGCGTGCACATTTATTTCTTACTTGGTTCATAGACAATGGCAATGTCTCAAATGAGGAATTGCGGAAAAAATAGTGTGTTTCTCCTACTTCTTTCATACATAAACTTATGTTCTTAGATTCCAATAATAACATAAAGTATTTTGTTCCAGGAAAAAATGAAAGAGCTGTCCAAACAAGTTCCAGAGGGTGAACTTGATTCTTTTGGTTCAAATGATGTATTTTCCCAAGCTATGGGCAAAGAAAAATCTAGAAGTGTGCGCATGTATGGGCTAGGGGTTCACCCATCTGATGTTTGGGGTGAAGTGCCTAGCAGTGGCACATCTTATAGGATGCCAATGGAGTGGAAGACAGAGCTAGATAAAACAAACAAAAAGTTGGAAGTGCTAACGAATTTATATTTGCAGAGTCATACAAATGGGGGTAACACCTCAAACATTCCAGTCACATGCATCTCCAAACATTCCAATCACATCTCCAATCCAATAGATTGGTTCTTCTACATCTTTTTCCCAATGAGGATGAGTTAAGGTAAAACTATTTTCATGGTAGTGATTATTCTACGATTAAAAATCAAATATTAATTGGAGCTAGCCCATGCACTGATGTAACTTGAGTTTCTAAATACAACTAAGCATACTAGATGGTTATTCTATTGTTAAAGTCAACTAAGTGTATTAGAAACATATTGCTTGATTAAATTAGTCTATGGGTTATCTAATGAAAATCCAGTTTCCCTGGTTGGATGGCATTTAACATTTTAAACACGCATGCTTAATTGTGGAATCTAATATTGCGTTAAGTGTAGCTCATTTTTTTAGCACTTACAATGATAATTGATCGTAGAACACCTACACTAGATGTGTTAATACTAGCTTGAACTTAAAAATGTGTGGCATCATTGTCCTCCCTTTTTTTGTTTTATGGGGTGGGAGGGGGGATGGGCTCGCATATGTCAGGGTTTGAGTTCTTCCCACTACTAGAGTCTGAGGCAGTCTTATGCCTGTTTTATTTGACATGAACTGGTATTGTAGTGAACTGGATAGTGCATTCTACTAAGCTGATAGTGTCAATTCCATAAGGATAAGAATAGCTAAAATGGATGGTGAATGCCTTAGGCATGGATAATTTGTTAATATAAATTTGATATTGCAGAATTTCAATATGATATTTTCTTATTGATTGATGCTAGGTGGGGGATTATGTTAATTTTAAGAGCATAGCCAACCCAATAGATGTTGTAGGCAAAACGCGGATTGCTGGTACGGATCCATCTACAGAGGTTGGTGGAGAAGAACTTGGAGCTAATTGGTGTGAGATTCATGTTCAAGTCCCAATCCTATGGGATGAGCATTTGATGAGGCCTTACGGAGGCCTTAAGACCATTGGTGATGCCATCGGTACTCCAATAGCATGGCCTATTTCTTTGGTACATTTAATGCCCACTATTGTCCTCCTTTTTTTTTAATTCTTACTATAAAACAATAACTTTTAAAACTGTGTATCTGGTTTTGGTTTTGATTAGGTAGTGAAAGATGATGATGGCTGCTTTATGGACTGAATGAGATCACATGGAAGATTCCTAGTAGATAGAGTTATGGCATATGGATACTGAACTTATAAGTTTTGTTTTGTTTCTTTACTAGTGGTTGTTTTTAGGATACCATGGCATCTCTCATGATATTGTTCTAGTTTTTGCTGGAAACTTCAGTAAGTTTCTTAGAAGTGAAATTTGTTTTCTAGTGGAAACTTAATTTAATTTCTTAAAACTGTTTATATTTCATGTTTCGTTTTTTGTATTTGGATCCTTGTGAGTTTGTTGACTAGTGGTTTACTTCAGTAAGTTTCTTAGAAGTGAAGTTTGTTTTCTAGTGGAAACTTAATTTAATTTCTTAAAACTGTTTCTATTTCATGTTTCGTTTTTTGTATTTGGATCCTTGTGAGTTTGTTGACTAGTGGTTTCTATTGAAGTTAATGACTATGGCTTGTTGCATGGACATGGTTGGGAAAAAAATTGAAATTAATTTAGGTTTCATTGTATTGTCATTTGATTGTGTACTACAAATGGGAAAAAAAGAGCATCACTTTAGAAGGAATTCAAAAGTGCCGTGAAAGCTATGCTCTTGACCTTACAGACAATGGTTTATGCGGCAGTTTGTAAAGCCTTAATAGGGCATGGACTGATTTTCGGAATATCCGTAGTGGCACCAAAAAATGTCTTGATAAGTAATCTATGCGGCACTTAGAAGTGCAGCAAGAAAGAGCTTTTAAGGCTCATTTAAGTGCCTCGATAGGTAATCTATGTAGCACCTAAAAGTGGAGCAAGAAAGAGCTTTGGAGGCTTTTTTAAGTGCCTCGATAAAATCCATGCAGCACCTAAAAATGTAGCTGGGAAAGAGCTTTTGAGGCTCTTTTAATTGCCTTGATAGGTAATCTATGCGGCACCTAAAAGTGCAGCGAGAAAGAGCTTTGGAGGCTCTTTTAAGTGCCTCAATAGGTAATCTATGCGGCACCTAAAAGTGCAGCAAGAAAAAGCTTTGGAGGCACCTTAAAATGTATTTGTCGTAGGCTGGATTCCGCCGCTGGTCTCTATATCTGGGAGAGGCTGGCTCGGCTAAACGGCGAGGCTGGTTTTCCGGTGGTTTGTGCAGCGGGGTAATTGCAGTGGTTAGGGTTTGAAGATTGGTTAGGGTTGGTCGGTCCTCGATTGGACCGGGCTAGGGTGTTTGGGCTATACTCTATCTTATCTGGGTGCTGGGTTGAGATGTACTGTTTTATTTGTCTTCGACCCATGTAGACCTTTGGGTGTTTAGGCTATGCCCTTTTAGTGTATCATCCAACTTTTTGTTGGATCCCCTTCCCCTTTTCCCCGTTTTTAATAAACTTTCATTGCTTGACGATTTCCTAGTACTAAAATAATGGATTGCCCCAAGTGTAGAGCGTAGACCAATGTAGCACAATATGCGATAAGACCAGAGTCAAATCCACAAAGATGGTAATGTGTGCTGACTTAAAACTCAGGTTGTAATAATTAAAATGGGCTCTTAGGTAGCCACCCCTTGTCGATTGATTGAGATTAACTAAAACCTAGAAATTGATTGTACTTTTTAGATAATTAAAAGGAGATACAATCGTAGGGTTCATGGTATTCGTAACCAGTCCGGATTAACCTGCTCCATTCGGTGTTCTAAAAAACGTTCGATTTTAGATTGGAAAAGATACCTCGCAATATGCGAGACCCTATGGTTGCCATTTATCCATGCCCAGCGAAGAATGAGTTTTTGATCCCCCTTCCCCCGTTCACATGGGCTTCGATAATGTTCGGATTTGTCACGCCCTCGATTTTAAACATAAATATAAATAATTTCCATAAATGAAACCTCGCAATAACCATACAATACCCAAAAGAGTTTAACATTTCTACTTCCATGATTGTACCTTCTCATCCACGAGTTTTCAAAAGATTACATCGTTGGCTCCGAGGCCCAAATATTACAACTACGAAGGTTAAATAAGTTACGAGTATTACAAATATCCGTGGTCAAATTAAAATGTATTGAACTACATTACATCTTCCAAAATAAGGTCTATAAAAGATGTTGGATAATCCTTTGGTGTCAACTTTCAAAAGGAATTGAAGTCATGCATACACAACACTTCGTGACGCCATCTTTGGTCCGTACCTGAAAGTGATAAAAGGGTTGAGCAAAACACGTGCCCAGTAGAGAATTCTATGCTCAGACTATATGAAAATGTGATGAATCATGCACCATGAATGAGTGAGTATTGACTGATACACCCAAAGTATGAATGATTACCAACAAGCAGCACGTTATAATCTGAGGATTCTAGACTTAACCTAAATGTCATTAACCGTCTACGTCTCAAACTAAATACAGTAATAAACTCACATCAATCCACGTTAGTCTATAAGCCATTCCAAATCATCTTATTATTCTTCGTACGATAACATAATCTTTCTCGTGCCCACATATATCATCACAAAATCCATTTATTGCAAAATCTTTCCTTTCTTTTAATCAAGCATTTCCCATTTACAATTACTTGGGTCACCTCGGGTCTAGTTCCCTAGAGCGTAGGGTCACCCCGAGTCTATTCCCTCAATAATAATGATCACTTGGATCACCTTGGGTCTAGTTCCCTCGAACGTAGGGTCACCCCGAGTCTATTCCCTCAATAACGACCACTTGGGTCACCTTTTACATTTTTTTCATAATTGTCATCATTTTATAATCAACTTCATCATCAATCTATCGGTCGTACCACAAAACTTCAATCAACCATTACATAACTTCCCAAATGTACATGTTCATGCCTTTTCATTAGTTGACCTATTTGAATCCTACATAGCGTATCAAGCCCATATATATACATATATATATATATATAATCCTACAATACTGTATCCATTTGTTTCTACGCTTGAACCTCATAGGACGAATGCCCAAAGAATTTGAAAGATTCGACGAGTCGTGAGGACACAAGTTTTATATCATCTCAAACAATTCTTTCACAATATCGATTCTGCTTCAAGCATTCTAAACAATCAACTATATCATAACATCGGCTAATGAATAAACACGTACCATTCCCCACATATGTTACCATACTCTAAGTAACCTACCAACCCATAGTAACTATATGACGTACGACCTGCCTATATTGATACTTAAACCTTAGATAACGAATGCCATTGGGAACTAATAGTTAAATGAATCAAGAGGACAAGAGATCCTGTTAGACATGCTCACGTCTACCCATAAGACCCACTACAACACCCCATATAGCCTATGGTACTCCTAACCAGCTTTACGATACGTTTCCCATTTATAACGAAACTAAGATGACACTTAATGATTGTTTAAAGAGTGGAACGATCAACGAATCATCAAAGGACAAGTAACCAAGCTTAGAGATGGTTTAAAGGTGTTTTAGAGGTGTTAGAAGTGATCGGGGGTCAAAAGGATGAAGTTTAAAACAAAGCTAAAAAACTGTCCCTAAGCCAAAGGTATCAATACCTAGCAAAATGGAATCGATACCATTTGACCAAGAAGTGTTCCAGACGCAAGGGTATCGATAACAAGGGCAAAAGGTATCGATAACATGTGATTTTCTGGGTTTTGGAACACAGAGGTATCGATAACAATGCAAATGGTATTGATAACCGTACAGTTTGGGAGATTTTCTGCAGATTTTTGAAACTATTCCTAACAACCAAACCAACAATTTCAAGCATGACCAAAGCACAAATTTAACTCATAGGCATATAGAAAGAGCATGAAATCCCTACCTCGAGTATCAAAGCCGAACCCCAACAAGAGATCAAGCCCTAGCTTCCAAAATCAACACCGAGAGCAATACACCTCCACCGAGCTCTATTCGGCACAACCCGTGCTCCAAAATGCGTATAGAAAAGGGATAGAAGGTCAATTCGTATGGGCTTTGAGTTGTTTTGGTGAAATTTGGGTGAAGGAGTGAGAGAGGGAGAGGAGAGCCGAGAAAGGGAGGGAGATCGAGAGATGAGAGAGAGAGAGAGATGATAAGGGATTTTAATCCCCCCCCCCCCCCACACACACACACATACTAGGACACACACTTGCACTCCCTCCACTTCCAATCCTCTCGTATTAACCCCAAATCAAATAAACTCAACAAATTCCACATTTTTCTTCAATTTCTAATATCGAATAAACCTTTTAATAATTTCTGAAATTACGGGTCCTTACAGGATTCGTCTACGGGAAGTATTTTTCCAATCTTACATCTTTTTTTCATTGTCTGAAAATAAGAGCAGACCCCGAACTGGTCACGGTGTGCTAATCACCCTGCGATCCTACCGATACGACTACTCACTAATCATTATGCATGAAATAGAAGAAATCCTAATTTGAATCATGCTTCTTTTATGGGAGAAAGAAAACAAACGAGAGATAACAACTAATTGAATACCAACGAACTACTTTAATTATGAACAAAAGTTGAAACGAGTTACCAAATGCTCAAATACTTGAACAAAACTTGAAAACTTCAAAAGAAAAGAGCTCTGAATGGAAAAGAACATAAGAAAAAACTGTTACGTAATGTTTAAACCCTAAAAACGAAGTCCGTGGGGATATTTATATTAATCCCCAAAGTCTGAAATTAAAAATAACGAAATACACTTTTTTCCCATTAAGGACATCGGTAACCCTACAGCCCAGAGCTATAGCGCTACGGGTTTCATTGTTCTAAGCACCAGCACTCTGTAGGGCTACACTTCGAAGCTGTAGCCCTACCACCTACAATAGTTAGATTCTCGTGCTTTGTATGCAATTTTGGCACCCGACGTCCCCATCATGTCACCCGACGCCTCACACCTCCACACAACTTCCCACGATGACGTCCAACATGGCCTCAAGGCCTTGCAATCCAAACTTCGAGAACCGCCTTCTTTCCTGCAAAATTAGCAAAAACACAAAAACAAGACAAAGCACGGCATCAAGTAGAAAATGGAATAAACCGCGCCTCTAACGCGCTAATACGCTCTACTTAGGCGCTTATATCTTTGATATCCCACAGCCCTGCTCCAATTTGTATTTTCCTCTTATTAACTTCACCCAAAGAGAGTCATTATGTTTATTGAACCTCCTCCACCACTTGGCTAGAAGGGAAAGGTTTTGCACCATCAGATTCTTCACTCCTAAGCCACAATACTCCTTTTAGATGAAGTTTTCTCTTATCAATTGTGTCACCCCAAAAAAACTTTCTTTGTATTTTCTCTATCACCTTTGCTACAGTCGTTGGCATATTTTGAAAATGGACATGAAGTAAACAGGTTGGTTGGCAAGAGAAGAATTGATTAATGTAAGTTTGCCCCAGTAGAATTGTATCTTCCATGCCACGCACTTAACCTCTTTTCTATCTTGTCCACCACAGGATCTGAAGTCTTAATCTTGTTGGGGTTAGCACCCAAAGGCAAACCCAAGTACTTAATTGGTAAATGTTCAACTTTACAGCCCATAACTTGAGCTAGGGAAAGCACATCCTGTTGAGGTACTTTAACTCATAAGGAGGTTTTGGAGAAGTTGATCTTCGACCCTGACATGAGTTGGAAACATCTAAGGATTCTAGCTTTTGATGTTAGTTAGGTCCTCTCTGTCGTTGTTGCAAAATAGAATCGTATCATCTGCAAACTGAAGGTGAGACACAGTAACCCCATTACCCCTATTCTTGCTCCTTTAATGATGTTACGTTTCTTAGCTCTTTCCAGTAAAATGTTGAGGCCTTCACAATGTTGAACAGAAATGGGGATAATGGTTCTCTTTGTTTGATACCTTTCTAGGTCTGAAATTCCTTTGAGGCAGACCCATTAATCAGCATTGACATGGGGACACCAAAGATACACACTCCTTAATCCAGCCACACCATTTCTCTCTGAAGCCCGTTTTTGCAAAAAGATCTAAAAGAAAACCCCAATTAACACAGTCATTGGCCCTTTCAAAATTAATTTTAAGAAGTACACCTCTTTGAGAGCTATTTTTCCAGTTGTGAATAACCTCATTTGCAATAAGAAATCCATACAAAATTTGTTTTCCTCCAACAAACGCTGCTTGAGATTCTCCGATTACTAATGGTAAGTGAGCTTTGAATCTATTGGCTAAAACTTTGGATAACACCTTATACAACCATCTCACCATGCTAATGGGTCTATATTCTTTAAATGACAAAGGGCAATCGACCTTAGGAATCAAAGCAACAAAAGTCAAGTTGATACCTTTTGTAAGTCTGCTGTTAGAATGAAATTTAGAGAAGAACTGCATGATCAAACCCTTCATGAAACCCTAGCCTTGCTTTACAAAGGAGAAATTAAAGCCATCCGGGCCCGAAGCCTTCAGATTACTGCACTCCTTCTGAGCAGCTAGTATCTCCCCCTCTTCAAAAGCGTTACCAAGTTGGACTGTAGTTTCCGGTGTTAGCCGCCTAAGCAAGACTCCCCCAAGCACTAGACTCCCCCCGGCACTGGGCTAACTGCTCTATCCTTTTTGAAATTGTTGCTGAAATGTTCAACTGTTGCCTCCTTTAGAGCAAGTTTATCAGACAAGGGGAAAAAGCTTTTTAGCTATTTTTGCATGTCAAAATAAGAAAAAGTCCCTTGCAGCAGCTTCTCTAAACAAGTCGGTAAAGACCCTCCGGCTACAGTTCTTCGCTACAAGTACCTCACGACTGTTCACTATGGAACCCTTTTTTAATTAGTTTTTTTTCTTGAATGCTCTCTCTCTCTTACTTTTTACTCAGCAAAGGAAAATACGAAATTCATATTTTAATAAAGAATAGGCAAAATAGATAGTGTTGGTGTAGTGTTGAGAGAAATATGAGTAGGTAAAATAAAAAAAGTGCACTGTTCATGGGGTATTTTTGCTCACAACTAGTGTACATGCTCTTATATCCTATAGCAACTACCAAAGCGTCAGCCAAGCAATATTACCAGCCCAACTATTCACCATCATACCAAAGTGTCAGGGCCTAAATTAACAATCAAACAAACCCTCTAGTGGGTTCACGATTTGAAATATTTGACCTCTGTAGAATTCGAACATATACCGTCATAGAATACAAACACTTATTTCTTATCTCATGCCACTACCCAAGCCCATTGGGATTTACTTTTCTGTACCATAGAGTACTCATTGGAAAATTTTGAAACAGTGCAAAAAAGTTTAAGAAATTATTTTGTGAAGTAATTTATTTTTGGAGTTCAAAATGACATGATCTTCGATAGTTAGCAAACAACATGGGACACAGAGGGATAGAAAGAGTGCAAGTATAAAATTCTTTTCTTCTCTTAGAAACAATGAATACGATAAACTCATTTGATTTTGTATAATGCTCTTTTTTACTTTGGTCATTTTACCCAGAGAACTTATGATCGATAGATTTCCAACCATTGCAGTACTTCATATATAGCCAGAAGAGTTTTTTTTTTTTTTTTGGGGGGACCAGAAACCGTTTCGTGAAATAATAGCCAGTGGAGAATATATATATATATATATATATATCTTCAGGTAAGGGCGCCCTTACCTTGTTAAGGTAAAGACCTCTCCTTTTCCGATCAAATTTCGATAATCTGAGACGCTCAATGTCTTTAGAACGTGATTTTAAAGGTTCTCGCAAGAAATCAGCAAAAAAAAAAATGACCGGAAAGGGCTTCATCCGAGCAGTTTTTGTTTATTTTTTATCGAACGGTTCAAATAAAAATTGCTCGGATGAAGTTCTTTCTAATCTTTTTTTTTTTTTTTAATTTCTCACGGGTACCTATATCTTTTTGTTGGGGTCAAGTTTGAAAAACAATATTGTACTAAATTAACAATTAGATAACCAACAGAAATGCTAAGTCCACCGAAGGCCAAAGTGGTGGCCGGCCACCGCACGAGTGTGGGGCCCACTCCGGGCCCGCACAGACAATCCGAGCCGTTCAAAAATTTTAAAAAAAAAACCGAGTGGGACCCGTGAGAAATCACCCCCCGTCCGATACGTGTAAGTGCTCGATCCAAACTTTCAAAAATCAGATGATCCAAGCCGTTCAAAAGAGGATGATTGAATCGAGCACTTACTTGTATCGGACGGGGGTGATTTCACACGAGTCCCACTCGGTTTTTTTTTTTAAATTTTTAAACGACTCGGATTGTCCGTGCAGGACCCGGAGTGGACCCCACACGCGTGCGGTGGCCTGCCACCGCTTTGGCCTTCGGTGGCCGTAGCATTGCTCGATAACCAATGAGAGTTTCTTGAAAGTGAATGACATGACGTGACGTGACCAAAAATCTAGCCCTTTTTATAAAGGGTTATTCAGTGATTTGAAACTCTATAAAGAAATTAAACCAAGAAAAAAAGAAAGAAGTCAGCGGATGGGTTGGTTTACCTAACAAATCTAAGTCGTCTTCGTCTTCGTCTTGTTTTGTCATGTTCTAACTAAGATAATTTAAACACTTCTTTTCAAGAACATTGAGGCTCCGTTTCAGAACAGATAATAAGTACTTATTTTTTAAGAAGGTAATTTCGAGTTTAAAAATAATGTGTATACATAAATAATTTTCCCAGCACTATGGATCTTTTTTGATAGATCTTATCGAGATCTTTTATACGGTGCAAAAAAATTAAAAAATAAATTTTTTTTACATTATTTTTTAGTTTAAAAATGTGAAATAAGTACTTATTTTTTGAGAAGGTGTTCTGAAACGGAGCCTGACACTTCTCTCCTCGTGATGACAGTCTTTGTGTTCAAGAAAATAGTACATCAGGAGGAACAGGATACAAGACAAGTACGCACTCCGGCCATACTGTGTTACATCATGCGCCACAGAATTGTCACCACTCCAAGAACTTACTGTCATCATATCAAAACACTCCACACAATCCCAAAGGAGTGAGAAAGTCTCACAAAAAGAAAGAAATGCCCGCACAAAAGTAGGACAAACCAAATAACAACGATCTACTAACAGAGGCCCAACAAAAATACAAGAACAATCCTCAAAATGGCCGGCAATAAGCTACAATCTATGAAAGAGAAAAAGGAACAATCTGTCAATAGCTTGTAATAAGTCACCCATTCGAGTAGCCCACTGAGTCACCCACTAAGTCACACCGAGTCGCACCGCACAAGTTGCCCCGAGTTAAGGACGAGTCGGACCATCATAGACAATCCTGAGGCTAAGGCTTCGTCTCAGTTAAAACTCCAGAGACCTCGACCCAAACTCAAAGATCCGGAGTTAATTGGCTAGCTTTAGGGTGTCTACAATGGTGAAACCCAAACTCAAAGATTTTTAAGTTAGCGATGTTGATCCAATATAAAGCTCATAATGGTATAACTAATTTGTATAACCGTGATATAAGTACTTATTTTTTGAATTAATTAAAGGTGATGTATTACGGCTGATAGTATTATTTTTTTGAACTGCAAATTTAAAGAGAATTTCTATTAATCTGTGAATAAGAGTTTTAAAAAAAAATACTAAAGGGAACGAATGCGTGGAAAACGGCTGATGGTACTATTATTTACACAAGAGTAGAAAAGAAAAGATACGAAAGAAGAACAAGAAAGTTGAAAGTGATAATGAAATTGAAACGAGACCCAAAAAAGTGGAATCATGCACACAACCGAGCAAAACAACACAACCAAACAGTACTGGACCCACATACCAGAAATCACACAAACAATTATTCCAATGACTCCCACAAAAGGCAGGAAAGATCCAACGCTCACAAATTTTATTGACAAGAAAATAAACCCCTTGAAAACAAGAAAAATAGTACTCATCAGTGGCTTTAGTAGTCAGTTGTGGGCAGCTGTTCATGGGCGTGGCGGGTCATGAAAAACAACTCATAGATTAGCCCAGCAAGCCCGCCGCCGACCAGAGGCCCAGCCCAATAGACCCAGTGGTTGCCCCACGTCCAGCTCACCAAGGCCGGCCCGAACGATACGGCCGGGTTCATTGAAGCCCCGTCGAAGGCTCCACCCACCAGAATATTGGCGCCCACAATGAACCCGATCGCGATCGGTGCTATAATTCCCAAATCCCCCTTCTTCGGATCCAATGCGGTGGCATAGACGGTGTAGACTAGGCCGAAGGTCATCACGATCTCGAGTACAAAGGCGTTCCATACACCCACTCCCGAGGACAGCGAAAATGCCGATGTAGTCTACAACAATTAAGAAAAACAAGAAAGGCTTAAGAATCCAAGTCTCCTTTAAATAAGAGACAGTTGGGGCAAAATTATTGCCACTATATTTCTTATTGATCCTTTCTGAATGTTTGTTAGATTCACGTCAATGATTCCAAAATATTCATTCCTCTTGATCAGTTTAATTTAAAAATGTAAAATATCATTACGAAAAGTAAAAAAAAAAATGCTAAAAAGATGTTCAAAAGAAATTAGAGTAATAATTGAAGATAGAAACAACGAGTTTGTTCAACTTATTAGAACTTCTTTGAAATTTTTGGTCCACATTCTTATATTTCAACTTCTATTGTTGAAAGAATAATTGATTCCAAAAGTCGTGACCAAAATCTATATAGAAGTTCTTCACTAAAACACCAAAATCTTAACTGTCTCTAAATAATAAATTTCACTCTAGGTGCGTTTTTATTTCTTCCTAAAAATATTTCTTCTAGTTAGAAGTTGTACCTAAAGTAGCAAAAATATAAGAAAGACGGTCAGAAAATTCAAGGTCGGCCCAATTTTAGTCTTTGAATCCTTTTAATAGTTGTAATAAGTTTCAATAATTAATTAATATACTCCTTTCTTTTTTGCCAATAAAAAAAGGTGGGCCCAATTTCGCAATTCGTTGCCAGACAATAGCTTTGATTTGGTTCATTTATGGTCACTTACGGAAGAAGTTAAAGTTGAGTTCTTTATTTTTTATTTTTTTGATCTGAGACATTTAGGTTAAGAACGACAGTACAATATAAACTCTACATAGAAAACACAATTTTGCGTACCAACATACATCGTGTCTTGTTAAATATGTTTTGAATCATAACAAAATAAAATTTCCGTAGCAATAAAAGATCTAGAAATAACAAAAATAAAATTTCGATGTACGATCCTATTGTTTTGCAAAATACCACAGAGGCATATTAAAATCTATTATTTGACAGATTTCTAAGGTTTCACTAAGGTTCTTTATCTTTTAAGTACTTATTTTTCATTTTACAAGATAAAACATTTTCTCATAAAACATCACATTTAATTCAAAAAAAATAAGTATTGATTTATAGTTAGTGGAACAAATCCGTGAAGTCAATGCCTATAATAGTAAACAACTCAAGATTTTACATGTAATAATACTAGAGTTTGTCCGTGCCTGAAGGTACGGCGCAACCCGTTTTGAATACAACTAAAATGAATTACGAAACTATTGACCACCCCTGCCAACGAAATTGATTCATATGGGAATATATTTTCTTAAATTAAGATCAAACAAATTTTTTTCTAACCTTTAATTTGTTTATTTCACTAAAAAAACACACACACCAAAAAAATTGAAATTGATCAACCGATAACAAAAGAGAGTTGGGATAGAAAAAGTTAGAGAAGATTTCGCCTTGCTTCGGAAAGAGAGAGTGCTAAGGTTTCAAAAATTACTTCTCTTTCTTATTTTAAAATCCGGCTCTTTTTTTTTTTCAATGAAATTTTATTACTTTCTATATTTCTATAACATAAGAAAGTTGGAACAGGAAAGGTTAAAGAAAGTGCTAATTAAGGTTTCTAAAATTACTTCTCTTCCTTATTTCAAAATCCGGCTTTCTTTTTGCAATAAAATTTTATTGCTTTCTATCTTTCCATAATAAAAAAGAGTCGAAATAGGAAAAGTTAGAGAAGATTGAAAATAAAATTTTTCAGCCCTATGACTCTTCTCAACCGTAAGATTTATGAATGATAAGTTTGGACCGTTAGATTTATATACATAATATTCAAATACTGAGCTATTTTATTATATAGATAATAATGATAATAATGGTTCTTGTTTTGCATCATTTTAAACCTAAGGTACGATTCACATTCGTCATAGCAACACATACAGAGCAACGGATTTTAACAAGCATTAGATACAGTGCCAAGCTCACCATGCCATTGGTCACGAACTTGAGCAACAAACAAGCCACCGTGGACCCCAACAACTGAGCAATCCAGTAGAGAATCCCACGCAAGAGAGTAATATGCCCGCCAACAAAAGCCCCGAACGTCACAGCAGGATTAACATGTCCACCGGAGAAGTTAGCCCCGACGGAAACCGCCACAAACAGGGCGAAGGCGTGGGCGATCGCGGCCACGACAAGGCCGGCGGGGGTGGCAGAGCCATCGCTGGTCAGCTTGTTGAAGGCCATGCCGGAGCCTTCTCCGGCGAAGACGAAGATTAGGGTGGAGATGAACTCCGCCAGAACCGCCTTGAGGGCGTCCGGGTGAGTTGCTTCGTCGCGTGTGCCTATGGCTATGCGGTTGATCGGCATTGTTGTTTGATGGAGATTTGATGGTGGAGTTTGGAAGGAGATATAGGAGATCAAGAAGAAAGAGGAAAGGTTAGGTTACTACTACACCGAGTGGTGAACTATATATAATGTTTTTCTGGTCTTCACATCTCACTCACTTCAGCCTACTTATAATCAGTTCAGATGCCATCATGCCAATGTTAACCTGGTATAACCTGTTCAACCGGTTACAAAATCAAACAAACGTGCTACATCCACCGCACCAAACCACCGTATAAGGTCACCGCACATTATGTGGGGCCTATTCCGGACCCCACAAAATACTGAAAGTTTCGTTCCTATGGATTTAAGAAAACATATATATCTATATTCATTGGAGCTGATTTTTTTATAGAACCCTATAAATAAATATTTTAAAATTTATAAATATTTTTTTTATATTTTTGTGAGGTCCAGAGTAGACTCCACATGGCGTGCGTGCCCTTAGTAGTTGTAGGTGATAAGTGGTGGTCCTCTCTCACATAATGCGTTTCAATGTGTATGAGTGCGAGTGCAAAAGCGTTTTCTAAAAAACATGCCAAACCATTGAAAAAATTGAGAGAGCAACGATTAAGAGGAGTAAGGGTTGGTTTGGCTAAAATAAGTTAGTAGGCTTTTTTTTCTATATTGAATTTTTTTACATTTGTTAGTTTGCGTCTCTATATTTGTGGATATTTTTTTTGTCTCCACGAGAGAAATCAAAAAAAATACAAAATTTTGATTGTATCTAAATATTTTTTTGAATAAACCAAAAAATCTGTCTTTTTTGACTTATCACATAACTTGATCAGATCTAGAGACCTAAAAACTTATAAACATTAGGGGCCCATCTACTTTCATACCAAAACATCTCTCATATTTTTTTGGGTTTGTCTTTTGAATTTTTTGGCTAAAACTCGAGGTGCAGGGCCTGCATTGTGCTATGTTTGGAACACTTTTTGAATTTTTTTTTTAAATAGTACTAGGGATAATGAGTGGAGAGAGATAGAGAGAGAAATAATTGAAAATAAGAAGAATCTTTTGAAAAATATTTTTTAAAAAGTGTTCCACATAAGGCATTAGGCTTTAAAAAATTTATGAACTTCAGGGACTCTTCTACTTTGATAGCTCTAATAATTGTACAACGGAAAATGGTGTCATCTATAAACTTTATTTTAATAAGTCTTCCAAAAATCAAAAAATGGTCTCATCGACAAGCTTTATTTTAATAAGTCTTCCAAAAATAAAAACCCGGTTAATTCTGATTTTGTGCCCAAGTCGAAGATGCTGCACCAACGGTGCATAGCTCAAGCTAAATTACATGTGGATTTGATGTAGCCACTTGGCATCCCTCAATTTTCTTAATCTTTGTTTTTCCTTTTTCTTTCCTCCTGGGGTATACCCCTTGTAGGCTGTATATTCGCTTAATCTCTTTTTTATTTCAAGCTAAATTACCCCAAAAAAAATAAATATAAAAACCGGCCCTAAACTTGATGATAGGCCAAACATAGCCCATGTAAGGAGTCGTTCTGTTTTCTCCGAAAACCTTTGTTTTTCAAGAAGAAGTAATTTCAAATTCAAATATAATGAAAATAAAAAATAATTTTTTAATTTTTTTTGTACCGTTTAAAATATCTCAATGAGATCTATCAAATAAGATCCATATTGGTAGAAAAATTATTTGCGTAAACATATGATTTTTAACCTTGAAATTACCTTTTTTTTTTCTTAAAGTTATTTATTTTAAAAATTGGAACGGCCTCTAATTAGTTGACCATGTTATTACATCGGACGGCAATTAAATGTGAACAAATGTGTTGGGCGGTATTGGTTTCATATGTATATTCAGATTTTGTCTTTATTATTAAAGATAAGCTTGTACTACTACTTACTTTTAAGCCTACGTACCCAATTATCCATACAGCGAAGCCACTCGAGTAATTGATAAAGAGATTTTTTGAATGACACGTGTCGGAATGGATAAGGACACCTCATAGGCTTACATGCATCAGATAGGCAGTCTCCATTAATTATTGGGTCTTCTCTTCTGGAAAGATCGAACAGCTTTTTGTATTTATCTAAATTATTAGCCCCAAAACAAAACCACTTTGCTACAAACATCGACCATACCAGTGCAACGATCCTTATGCGGGGCCTATTTCAGGTCATGCATGGATGATTCGAGTCGTTTAATAATTTTTAAAAAAAAAAGAGTTGGCCCTATTAAAAATCAGCTTAATCCGATATGTATATGTTTTCAATCCAATCATCTATTTTTTCATTCAGATTACAGGGATCGACAATCTACACATATCGGAGGATTGAACTGATTTTTCCTAAACCCACTCAATTTTGTTTTTAAAAATTATTGAACGACGTGAATATCCGTACGGGGATTCAAAAAATGGGCCCCGCTTGACGGTCGGTGCACCTTTGGTTGGTGCCTTAAGGATTTATTGGTGTGCTTATTACTGATTGAGTTAAGGATAAGACGAGAACTGTTGAGTTAAGGATAATAATCACTTCTGGTGTAATTTAAGTTGACTAATATATAGAATGACAAAAATAAGGGAAATAAAGAAGTACTGTGAATTTGAAGACCTCATGGAAAAAAGATTGAGACGTACACGATTTATTCATAAACCATTTTCTTATTTTAAGTACTACTACTATTTAGTTAACAAATGATGTAGTTCATGCTTAATTAAGTCAAAGCTAAAAATGGCAAAAAATGGTTATGGTTTGTCGACCCACAATCATCATTAAGGTTCAATATGCAATGTGGCCAGCCATTCCGACCTCATCAATCAGATCAAATTATATTCACATGCATATATATATACATATGGACATAGAGAAAGAATCAAATCGTTTGATACGATTTGAGATCGTAATAGTAGCAGTACTGGAAAGAGTAATAATAACAGTACGTAACATATATTCCTATTTGAGTCCTATCCGATTAAAAACTCTGTCATCGATGAGTCATTAACATGCCCCGAGGGTGGTAGGTGTGTGACCCTAACTCTCTTCACACCACATATATGTGTAAACTCCACACAAATTTGTGCTGAGAGGGAAGTTTGGAGCATTCACCTTCCATGCCTCAAGAGCATTGAACAATTTTCGTTTTCGGTTGTTCATAGAAATGTAGCTTTAATATAAAGAGGATAAGTTCCAAGTTCCAACAATGGCTCAGATCAGATCCAGCAAGATATATCATGTGTAACATCCCTACTTTTATAATCAAATCTAGATATGATATACAATCTAAGATTGTGATTCCCCTCAAATCTTAGGAGTTTATTTTAGAAGATTGAGAAAGAGATTTGATATAGATTTTTTCTAGATATCCCTAGATTTTATAAGATATATTAAGATTGGATTCGATTTTATTAGATATTAAATAGATTTTGTTAGATATAGTTAGATTATACAGGATTATATAAGATATAATTGGATATTTAATAGATATACTTAGATTTTGTTAAATAATGAAAGATTATGGAAGATCCTTCTAGAATCTATGGGATGCACTAAATCTTGTTAGATATGGTAAGATTATTTTAGAGTTTACTAGATATTATTAGATAACATAAGATTATGTTTAGATATGATAAGATTATGATCTAGATTTGATTTGATTTTCTAGATATGACCTAGATTCTAGGTTCACTAGTATAAATAGTCTCACACCCATGCACACTAACTCACACCTCACTTCTTCATTCTTTTCTTCCTTGTTCTTGCATTTATTTAAAGAGAGGGAAAGTGAGGGAGAGAAAGAGAGAATAGAACGGGAGAAAGAGAAGAGGGAAAAAGCTTGAAAGTTCATTTTATAAATAGTTAGTGATGTTTTGAATGGTGGATATTGGTGGGCTAGTGGTGAGCATTGATTCGTAGACAAAACGGCCGATCGTATTTGAGGCAATCCGAGGAATATACGATATGCTTTCCACTTCCGGAATTCTTTCTTCACTCTCATTTTTGTACTCCTTTTGATTATCTCGTGATATTTGTTCAATCTTGTAGATATTGTTGAAAAGTAGAATAATTGATATCGAGTATGATGTTGTTGGCTGAAACCTATAGAACTGTTTAGTACAAGGATCGATTGAACTCACCAATAGCCTGTCCAATAGCCAGGGTGGGTCAAGGATGACTCAATGAGGAAGGTATTAGGGAAGGGTCACTGGTCATGTTCTGAGGAAGACATGGTATGAGATCATTGTTACTTCGACTTAGTGGTCGATTATCGTTTCTTGATTCCACTTGAATATGAGCTTTGTTATTCTGTTGTATCGTATACTCCCTGGATAATTTCTTTTTCAGGTTTGGAGCCGGATTAGTAGAAATTGAATCGGAGAACATAAGGATCAATTTGGAGAGGTCTTAGAAGAGTTGATAATTTTTGAGGATCTAGAAGATTATTTAGCTGGCGGCTTAATTTATTTTGGTGATGTAATTTATTTGTGGAGAGAATAAGGGCCTAGAAGTGTTTGAAATACAATGTATCTTGGAGTTTATTTTTAGAAATAGCGGGGCATTACATCATGAATGCAATGACGGATACATAAATTATTTCGAGCTTGGAGGAACAAAATCCGATTCCGAAAAGGGTTAAAGCAAAAGTATCAAATTTTTGAAAGAACAAGAACAATAAATGTAACTATAAGTGCCAAAATATGTGGAAAACAAAAGTTTGGGATTGTCACGGCCCTCGCATGCACTTCTTGCATTCGCCATTGCACATTGCAAACACACCTGCATGAGGATAAGGCAACTTCAATTCTTGACAAAGCAATTTACATTTGCATAATGCTTGTGAGAATATAATAATGAGCTAGTCAAGCTAAGTTGAATAATGAGATTAAGCACAAGTACTGGATAACTTTTACAGTTGATTTTGAATGATTTTCAATCAACTGGTTAATTACAAGTTGAGTGCAAATTAAACCTAGCTTAAAAACTAACTTTTTCTTCAAGGGTATAACAAATACTCATTATTGGCAACTAAAAGCAGCAAGCAAATACAGGAAAACCAATAGAGAAAGAACAATACTAATCCAGTCTGAGCAGGATTACTTCTTCCACGTGTTGAGCATCACCAAGCATGCAAACCTTCATTTTGGGACGTGGAATGTGAGGCAACCTCACCAAACCACTGAAATGCTTATCCTTTTGGGGTTCATAGTTCTTCAGCCCAATTTAGAGCTCAGTTGTTTCAATGAATTTGCGTTTTTTCTCCCTCGTATCATTAGGAATCTGAGTGATGGATTCCCTCAAGGCATCACTTTGAAGCTTACTGTGAATAAAAAATATCCAATTGAGTTAGGGAGGATGATTGGCAATCTCAGTTGCAGACAGCTGCATTTCGAACACAGACATGGCATACGAATAAATGCTAATAACCGTATTGATAAATACAATGTCCAAATTTGCCAACTTCATGGCAAATGCAGCCTATATGGATTTCAGACCTTGGTAGTGAAGATCTCATGTGGTAATATGGGTTATTTCATGTTATTACCATCAAGAATCTGTTATACGAATACAAACTAGGTAGTGAGTTTGTGCTATGCACAAAAAACTTGATCGTTGGTTGTTTCTTGCTGAGGATTGTTCCAAATAAAATGATATGTAATTTATATTTATGACGTAAGCTGACTTGAAGGAGTTCATTCCTTATAGATGTTAAGTTTTTTCCACCTATAGATTTTTGAAGGAAAATGAAAACATCATGTATGGTTGCGTAGATTAAAAGATTTGACCCAAATTAGTACATGAATATTTACTTCCTTAGCAAAATTTAACTAAATGTAGCACATATTAGATTACACATTCACATACACGCATGAATGAAAAACATCAACCAACATTCATAGATGTCTTTGGGAAATACATTTTCATTGCCATCTTGTTACCCAAAAATGGCAACCTAGAGTGGAGATGAAACGGGTTGCTAAGTAAAAAAGCCAATAAAGATTATCTCTAACAATCTTTTAATCAAAACGATATGCGCAAATAAAAGAGCAAGAGTTAGAGAGATAGAACCTGATTATAGTGGTTTGGCCCGGATTTGTCCATGGTCCGGCCTACTCCACTTCTCCTCAAGCAACTACTTGAAGGTTCCACTAATCTTGAAAAAGATTACAACTTGTAAGACTTGCGGGTGCTTACACCGACCTTATCCCCTAGCTTTCCCGAGGAGCTAGTGCAACTGCAAGAGTTTTCTCCGAAAGTCTCTCGAAAACAATAACACCCAAATTCAAACCCGAATTTGGTCTTCTAAGCTTTCAAGTGTTTGACTCAAACACTCGCTTAGGAATTACAAGTTTGTGGAGAAAGTATGAAAACTATCGCTCACGACTTGTACAAATTTTCTCTCAAGGAAAATATGAAAGTGGAAGAACAAGGAGAATTTTGGACTTGATCTTTGGAGAATTTGCTCTTGGAATAATATGTAATGTTGTAGCTTGGATTGATACTCATCAATGAGTTCTTGAAGCCTTATATAGCCCTCCATATGCTTCCTAGCCGTTGGAAAGTGAATAGAGCCGTTGAGAGTTAATTTAGGAAAAATACAGCCGTTGGAATTTTACTGATCTGCGGAAAACTGTAGAAATACACTACCGGTCGTCCTGTCGGTTGACCGGGAGGTCGTCCGCTCTCTCAACCGATCTGCCATCCAGTGAACTCCGGTTGACAACCTCTTCTGTTCAGACAGCCGGCTTGTCAGCCGGTTCGTCAACTTGTAGCTCAAAAGTTCATCTTAATAATTCCGTTAAAGCATGTATTGAGCTCATTAAGTCTTTATAAATATTAATCATTGAATTTCAAGAGACTTATGCAATGTTTCAAGGCAAAGAGAATATTAGTCCAAAAAAGGACTTTGCAATAAAAGATTTTCTTTTGCCAAATAATAAAACTTCATCAAAATAATAAATAGTAATGCATATAATTTTCAACAAATTATCATGCATATATTTGTCAACACATCTTTTTCACAAAAGATGAGAATTGAAAAGATAGTAGGAATGACTACACATGTACATCCTCTTGAGAGTTATAAGGTTTGTTTTATGATTACAATGCTCAAAAGTATATTAGTTGGAGTTCAAAAGATAGTACCAGCTATTGGACATGATTTATCCAAAGTACCATAATCTGGCTTAGCTAAAAGCTGAGAATAAATTAGCAAATGCTAATAGTGAGGGTTAGTGTTTTAAATTGCGATAGGGGCACGCACCTAATCTAAGCGAGGTGCAATTTTTTTTTGCTCGATAGCGAGGTGTAATTTAATTGAACAAGTATTCTAATATAGGCAAAACTTTCAACACAAGAAAGCACTTAAACTTTCAAATGTCATACAACATAAAATTCTGATGGGTAAACGGAACCACCAAACACTAAACAAAACATATCATCCATAAAAAAGAAGCGACAGACACTTAAACTTTCAAATATCATAAAACATAAAATTTCGATGGTTAGACGGAACCACCAAACACTAAACAAAACACATCATCCGTAAAAAACTAATCAAATACTAAATAAAACATATCATCTGTAAGAAGAAACAGAACAAAGGAGAGTAGATCAATCTCTTCAAGACTCTAGGGGTTGGCTACTGTTGTATATTGATTTGAGCATATCGATCTCTAGGGTTACCGATTAGTTCTTTTTACATGGAAGGTGCATTAGCCCACCTTTTATGTATCATAGATCAACGGTTGAAATCGATTTTGGCCTAAAGGTGTCTGAAAATATCACGAGGCACAAGCCTCAGCGCCTAATCTGCACCTAAGCTCAACTCCACGAAGCCTTCGCCTCGCCTCAGCGCTCGTGCGCCTTTTAAAACACTAGTGAGGGCAACAATATTTTAACTCAATATCTAAAACCTATTTTGATAGATATTATTAACTAAAACCCAAGAAACAGAGAAAAGAAAAGTATAAATCCAAAATGGTTACAAGCTAAACCTATAGACAAGAGGCCAAGAACCACCCACCTCAGCCCCATATACACGATCTATAGGAAAGAGCATTGTTGTCATTTGATGAGCTATTAATTTATGGATTATCTATTCATCAAAAACACTTGCTTGCTTTGCTGAGACCAGGGCCCAGTAGACAGAAAATCTGCTTAATGAAAGCTTTCGACACTAAGAAGGCACAGGATTTCTTTGCAGGTTTCTTGTTTTTGTTAAGTTTCTTCGGACCTTCCACATCCATATACTCCAAACCTCTCTTCTCATCCCGCAGTTTACATAGTAAATAAGATGAACTCAAGATAAAGAACATTGAACACATGACCCAACTTAATTTTAATTATCAGAATCTATAATCTACAATAAGAAGTTTAGTATTGTTCCTTTGATATAAGAACGAAGTGATTCTTGATTTTACTGGTCAAAGAAAAAGAGACTCGGAGCAACAATTAATAAACTATGCCTAAATAGTCCATTGTCAAAAGTATCAAACATATGTAGCAAGGGAAGCATGCCAAAATATAAATGGAAATATTCCTAGTTTTTGTAGAAATGCAAGTTCATTTGGTACAAAAGTCCAATGAGGTTCAAGTGCAGAGCCTTCCGCCATGGACTGAGACTATGCAAAGGGAAAATATCGTAGTGTAAAAGGACATGTCTTAGGAAATGACTTATCAAGTACCATGAGTATGGTGTATAGAGAATGTACACAATATACCAAGAACATACTGATGCAGATTAGATTTTGAAAACTAGTAGTTTATTAGTATTTTATTATTAGGAGTATTTTGTTAGGATTTTTATAATTTGAGATTACTAATCTAGAGTTATTTATTTTCCTAATTTAAGTTGAGTCAATTTTCTATTTTATGTTTTCTTGTCCTCCAAGAATTAAGGCTTGCTTCATAGTATTTTGTTTCCTTTTTAGTTCTAAGGTTGCTACTATTATAGATAATTGTTGTAAGCCTTGGGGCAAGTTAGTTGTTTATGAATTAAGAAAAACGAGATTTTATCCCATTATTGTGTGTTTGAAGAAGGAGTACCTCTAATTCATACTTGTTCGTGATTGTCCTTGTGCACGTTTCTTCTTTTTCAACACGCCTCCCTGCATCAATTAGTATCAGAGCTTAGGTTCGATTCCAGATCATGGCGCGACAAGGAGTTCGTTGTGGTCGTTATGTTGGTACCGAATATGTGTATGAGCGAAGTAAGGCTCCATGAGAAGTACGATGGAGGGGAGGTTTCAACAACTTGAGCAATGGATGGAGGAGGTGTTTGGTATGACGGTCGATCAGATTGCTGCTCTATCTATTGGTGCAAACCTGTCTCGCCATCGTCCAGTTCAACCTTGGTTTCCGAAAGAGGAGGAAGTGTTGCATGATGTTTCTATCACCAAACCTTTTTGGCTGGTAACCATCAGTTGAGGGACTGGACGATGGTGGATGAAGCTACTATTGAGTGGCCATTCACATCATAATTATTCTAGATCCAATTGTGGATTCGAGTAAATCGCAAGTTTTTTTATGAAGAACCGGTGGAAAAAATTACAAAAAAGAAAAAGGAAATTTAAAATATTGCAAAAAGAAGAAGTTACACTGTTGGCGGCGTTATTGGAAACTGAATTTATTGATCCATTTTGAAAATTTATTGATGACACTACATGCAAGTGTCCTCGTGTTTCGATCCACGAGGAAGGTAGGTTTGTTTTATTGATGGAAATTATTTCTTCGCAATTATCAGATTCTTGTTTAACAATTTGGGTCGAGAAAAATAAATTTGAAGTACAAGATTGATGCAAACAAGTTTCAACGAATTCAACTATATAAACTTGAGGATGATGCAAATTAGATTTTGAAAACTAGTAGTTTATTAGTATTATATTATTAGGAGTATTTTGTTAGGATTTTTATAAATTGGGATTACTAATCTGGAGTTATTTATTTTTCTAATTTAGGTTGAGTCAGTTTCTTATTTTATGTTTTCTTGTCCTACAAGAATTAGGCTTGGTGTAATCACGTTTCAATTAGAGTTGCATTGCTGCTGACCAGTTATGTGGCTACCTGCTGCTGCTGTTTTGTTGCTGAATTAGTGTGAGGCATGGTTACTTTCTTGTGTCGCACTGATACAAAGTTGCTGTACAAGTTGTTAATTCTGATTTTGTGCCCAAGTCGAAGATGCTGCACCAACGGTGCATAGCTCAAGCTAAATTACATGTGGATTTGATGTAGCCACTTGGCATCCCTCAATTTTCTTAATCTTTGTTTTTCCTTTTTCTTTCCTCCTGGGGTATGCCCCTTGTAGGCTGAATATTCGCTTAATCTCTTTTTTATTTCAAGCTAAATTACCAACAAACAAAAAAAGAATTATGCTTGCGTCAAAATATTTTGTTTCCTTTTTAGTTCTAGGGTTGCTACTGTTATAAATAATTGCTTGAAGTCTTGGGGCAAGTTAGTTGTTTATAAATTAAAGAAAAACATGATTTTATCTCATTATTGTGTGTTCGAAGAAAGAGTACCTCTCGTTCATACTTGTTCATAATTCTCCTTGTTGTGCGTTTCTTCTTTTTCAACACGCCTCTTTGCATCACATAAAATAAATAAAATAAAAAAACACCCTTGAAACTAGCAATATAAGTCTAGCTAATGAACTGGAAAGTGCAGAGAACACTAATGTTTTAGCTATAAAACATTTTTCTTCACAAATACTTGGTTACAGACAATATACATGAAACATACCCATCAACATGTAAAAATACATATCTTGTCAAAGTGACACTAAATTAAACCACCTCCAGGGGGGGGAAATGCAAACAATTTTATAAAAAGGGATTAGATTTTTTTATGGCAAAGGTTCTACCATAAATAGGAAATGACATGCAATTTTCTCTTAATTTGGGTGCCCTTTCTTCAAGAGTATAACAAATACTCATTATTGGCAACTAAAAGCAGCAAGCAAATACAGGAAAACCAATAGAGAAAGAACATGTCACACCCCATCCCGGAAAACACCACGAAAAATATTTTCCAAATGGGATGGACACACGCCTTGGCCCTGCTCAAACAAAAAATAAAAACACCAGCCAGGTGTCCAACACTTAAAAACTTAACTTGCATATATACAGAAATAATTGTCATACAAGACGTGCCCACAAGTATTTACAACATATACAAGATCCAAAAATAGGCACATAACCAAAAGAGTCAAAAGAAAGCTAAACTACTATATCAACAACTCATGTCTAAACTCTGCAGTGGACCCACGTGCCGTCACGCACCTGAAAAGGAAACACTGTGGGAGTGTGAGCTATCAACATGCTTAGTGAATGTTCTTATCCATAATAAGAGAAGCAATATCGACAAGCGCTATAAATACTTTGAACAACAATATAATAGGCTCTGTAACACCACTAAGGCAATAGCATCCACGCCACTAAGGCTACGCTCATATTCTCGCTTAGGATACATAAAACATCAACTCAAGTCAAACAATAACTTTTTCAATACGAAAACATAACTTTACACAATGTCTCATCTTCCGCTATTAAAAATAAGTACACCCACCTCGAGGTCCAGCCAAAAAGGAACCAAAACGAGCTCACTCCCTACGTGGAGTCACGGTACTCGTCGCCACCTCCGAACCTGACGAGTAACACATAAATCCATACATGTGAGTATTATTATTGATATACTCATAAAAATGAAAGGATTGCAACCATTCCTCTTGTATCATGTTCCTTCCAACTGACCCTAAGATAACATTCAGCACATTAAAGAACAGAAAAACAAGTCAATTGCATGTCCAACAAGCCACCAGATTAGACAAACCACAACTAAAGTATAACAATATACTTTTGTACACTTGCCACACATGATAAAATTCTCATCTGGTAGCCATGGGAAACTACGTTTCCTGTTCCACACACCAAATTCAAATTCCCTTCTTCTTTAAACGACTCCTTGATCCAATTTTCACAAAACATCACAGAAATCCAACAGCACATCTCCTCATTCAGTCAAGTGTAGCATATGATTTCCAGCTCCAACAACCATAAATGAATATTTCACACTTAGATACAGATTTTCACCATATACAATCAATTCTCAATATCTGGTATTTAATTCCTGCACCTAGGTAACAGTTTCCAGCATAACACATCAGTTCATTTTTTTTTGGGTAAATAACACATCAGTTCTCAGTAAATTAAGAAAAGGAATACAGTTCCAGTTTCAAAAATCCACATCCCAGCCGTTAAAGCCAAGTTCTTATTCACAACCAAATTGGGTGCTCAAGTATATCCTTAGTACCTAGTTCCAAACTCGAATTTGTGGTTAAGATTCCATCCTCGTTTCAAACAACAATAGCAGTTAACTAAAAAAAAATTCGTTTCTTTTGTAAAACTAGAGTTCAGTGATGACCTAAACCCATTTATAAATTATCACATCCCGTAAGAACCAAAATCCAAACCCTTCGACACCATTAGGTCTAAATTGAATCAAATTAAATAGGCCATAAGAGAAATTTAGATTACCTACTGCAATTAGGAATCTCCTTTGTTATCTTTTCCCCTTTTCCACTTCACGGTTTTTTTCCTTTCAAATGATGGTAATGTGCACATAAATTGATTTGGGTCTCTAGGCCTACCCTCTCTGACGCCATTTGGCTTTGATTTGGGGGCATAGTTCTACAACAAAACGTCCTTGTAGCTCCTCGGTTCTTGGAGGTTTAGGGGGGCCACTGTTTCAGTGGTATTCTGAGAGCGGCCACTTTGTGCATATATTGCCAAAGGTCTGTCTCCAATCATCCCCCGCCCATACCCCTAATGATTGGCAACTAGATGGGTTCCGTTATGTTGTTCTTCTTGTTGAAACACTCCAAACGTAACAACCCAAGAGCTCTGATACCAAACTGACGGCGGATTTTCCAAATGGGACGGAAGTAAGGTAAAAAGGGATAAAGGGATAGTCACCCACCACCCAAGTTAGGAAACCAACGGGATAAGATATCACCACCCGAGGATTTAACTAAGGATACAAGGCTAGGAAACCGCTCACCACTGGAAGGAATCCACCTAAAAGATACAGAAACGGGGAACTCGCCACCTATCGAAATCCACCGAAGGATAAGAGTTACAAGAAGAATTATCTTCTCACAAGCCAAAGGCTATTTTAATTCAACATTCAAAACTTTTTAATTTCATTCATAACAATAGAATTTATAGACTACTTGGAACAACCCACCAACAATAGGAAAAGACACTTGCTTTTCAAAGCTAAATTAAATAAAAACAAAGACTTGACTACAGAAAACTAGGTACACTCCATGAACAACTCAATGACTCCTTGAACCAACAAATGACACTAAAAATTGTGTCAATGAATACTTAGACTAGAAATTAAAAGACAAGATAAAAATAACTCTTCAATTCTTGTTGCACCATTATTTTTTCTGCATCAGTTGTTCAAGTGGAAGACTGTAGATGTTTGGAAGGAATTAAATAACCAAAACCAAATGAAGTGAAGTTTAAAGTACATTTGGGTGGATCTGATGTTAGGGTACTGAGTGACTATTATTCTACTTTATTGCAATGGTAACTCAAATTTGTTGAAGGTATAAATAATAAAGTTGGCTCTCTCTCTCTAACAGCTTAAGCTTTTAGATGAGTTGGTGGTCAACAATCTAATATGGTATCAGAGCAGGCAATAGATCTTGTGTTCAAACCTCACCGTCTACCTAATGTTAAAATATTTACACGTGTTTAGCCCGCTTATGGAGGAGAACCTGGCTATACGTGAGGGGGCATATTGAAGATATCAATAATAAAGTTGCCCCACTCTCTAACAACTTACGCTTTTATATGAGTTGGTGGTCAACAATCTAATAATAGTCATCCAGTTTTTAACATCTGGCCATGTCAATGCCAGAATTTGAAACTGGTAATGTTTAGTGGCAGGTGAAGAACGAAACCCATTCTAAGTTACAGTAAGGAGAACTCTAAATGGTAAAAATGCACCGTAGTTCTTCACAACATAAGCATTGATATGCTAGACAGCTTCAAGCAAAGTAGAAGCAAATAAAACCCGACTTTTATTTCAATCAAAATAAGAAAGGCTCATTGCAATAACTGATCCTCCAAACCCCCAAAACGAAGAAAAAAGACAATTATTGAATTTGGTTGCTTTAGTTTCAATTGTCCAAGTATACCCATTCTAAGTTTTGTTTTTGGTGAAAAAGATATCTCCATTCTAAGTTACAGCAAGAACACAATAGCATTGATATGCTAAAGAATTGCCAGAGTCTGTTTTTATTTTTCGGAACAGGTGGTGAGTACATTAGTCAAACAACAAAAGCCATGTAAAGAAAATATAGGAATCCAAGACAGAACCAATGGTTGATACATTTCATCGAACACTTGGAATGCTTACCAGAGAGAGAGAGAGAGAGAGAGAGAGTTACCTGAGAATAGGACAGAGGCAACTCAGTTTCAGCCCGAAATTCTCTTCAAAACAGTTAGGAATTGAACTCAAAAGCTGAGAAAACTCAACACGGCAGTGAAGTGAAGATATCAATATTACCTGTTGCGTTTTTTGAATTTCTATCCCCGCAATAACTTTCAGCAGCAATTGGGAATTGGTTTTCAGGTGGCAGTTAGCTGTTAGCATGGGAAAAAATGGTGAGACAGTACACAAAAAATGGCGAAACCTAGTTGAGGCATTTTAAACCATACCAATCTTACTGAAATTACTAGCATCAAGATTACTACCATCAATTAAAGCATACCAATCTTACTGAAATTCTAAGTTCCTCAATTACAGAGTTCCAAATCAAATAAAGCATTTTAACTCAAAACTTTTGCGCAACTAGCATGTTCCCTTAACTTATTCTCCTTTCAAAACCAACCACAGCATTGCTACAGTTTTAGCTAAAATGTGTAATTATGAGGGGGCAAATTCATACCCTCCCAATTGGCAAAGTGCGTCGAAAATTGAGTGAAGCAAAGAAGGCAGTAAAGCCAAAATTAGGAAAGCAATGAAGCATTACATAGAACACAAAGAAGGCACAATTTACTTTAATCCAAGGACCCTCTAAAGGAAAAAAGGCCACTCCTAACCCAAATGTGGGATGTAAACATTAGAATGGGGGCCAGAAATTGCATGGTGTCAATTCGCTTGGGAAAAAATGGTGAGACACTAAAGCTTCAATGCCTTTTTTGTTCGAGACAGGTTCAAAACTTCTTACTCTAAACACAAGTTTTTCCGCAAGTAGAGCAATTCAACTCTTTCCAAGATTGTACACAAAAAATGTTGAAACTTAGTTGAGACATTTTATCGAACACCGTCAAGACGTCAAGATTACCTGCATCGTTTTTCTCTTTCTGTCCCAACAATAAACTCCAGCACATTCTCCCCTCTACCGTCTCTGCAACTGAGAAAACCAAAGAGAATCTTCTCAAACCAAAGAAAATCTAAACCTATCACTTATCAAACAATGTCAAGACGTCAATATTACCTGTAGATGTCAATGGTTGTCTTAACATATTTAAGAAGAAGAGAGGGAAGAGCAAAGGAGGAGCAGTCCTACCCAATGGAGAGGGAGGGGTGGGGGTGGTTTGTTTGTGCAAGAGAGAGGGAGGAGTGAAGAGGGGTAGGCATAGGCGATGAGGAAGAGTGAGTGAGAGAGGGGTGGGGGTGTGGCAGTTGAGCTGTTAAGGAGAGGAAGAGAGAGAGAAGCAGGTGGTGCGTACGTGTGTTTGTTTGTGTATGAAGAGAGGGAGAGGCAGAGAGAGAGAGAGAAGCAGGTCATGGGTAGATGTTGAATAAGCCGAAAGCGGAGTAGTTGTGGGGTTGGGTTGTGACACTCTTGGGCAGGAATACGTAAATTACACAAAGCAATCTCAACCATTGCTTGAAACAATAAGTAAATCTGAGCCCTTGAATCTTTAGTTAAAGAAATCTCAGCCCTCAAATCTCAGGCAACTTCACTGTGGAACATTGGATTTATGTATAAGTTCAAAAACTTCCCTTCCATATTATGTACTTATTTCAAAAATTGTTTCCACAACATTTATCATGAGCAATGAGTTTCTGACATTAATCAATAATCTTTTTGTTCATTGAAACTCAAAAAATGGGATTACAAAGTATTCTCATAGCTAAGTCAAATAGGAGTTGGATTTGTAGATTCCCAAAGAAGCAATTCATCAAACACCTCAAGTGCAATAAGTATTTGTTCTGACAAGGTCTTCCCATGGAAACAGTTCATCAAACACCTCAAGTGCAATAAGTATTTGTTCTGACAAGGTCTTCCATGATCTAACAGTCGACGTTATATTTAGACATTTGGTGAATGCTGACTATGTAAAACGACAGAAGCTGCGACAGGAAGGGATTCTTGGCGGTGCGCAATGGCGGACGAAGAAATTTCTGATCGCAAGGGGTAGTCACTGGGTCTGGAGATGTTGGTTTGAGACTATGCATATGCATCGCTTCGGTTTGGACGCGCGAGACCGCGGGGGTAGTCTATTGCTTTGTTTTTGGACTTGGGTGTCATTTTGAAACAAAGCAAAATACAAGAGGATGAAGAAACGGTACACATCGGAAGATGGATAGGTGCACAACGGAGTTGGGAAGCACTATTTATTTTGGAGAGGGCGAGTCTGTTATTTCAAGTGTTATGAAGGGTATTTGGGAAGAGAAAACTGTGGGAAACACTTTAAAGGCCTTCAGATTTTTTAAAGTGGTAGTAGATAATGTTAAAAGATGATTTGACACGATACCTGCTATGGCACGACACTAACACAACTAGACACGACACTATGTCCACCCTGACGGTTAAATGCCAATAAGATATAATACGGGTTTTGCATCACGCAAGGTGCAACAGACTGCGATGGAGGCGGTAATGCCAATAAGAAAGCAACAGTAAATTCCCAAACTAGGACTCAAACTATTGAGCACCTAGAGAATCTCATGAATGAGACTCTCCAAAAGAGTAGCATTTTCTTGGAAATTTTAAAATACATTTTGCCAGTTCAATTTGTACTTTTCTCCCCCTACATCAACTATTCAGCTTAATGGATCTAGTATTTTTGGTTCTATACCAAACCTAACCGAGCCTTAGTCCCCATCATTGGGGACAGCTACATGGATCCTTTGTCACCATTCAGTTTCGTCAAGGGTGTGGTGGGCCGAATATAGTTGGACCACGGGTTGGCCCACAGATTGATTCAACGGGGCTAGGAGACGAGCGTGATGGGTTGGACTTGTGCAAGCGGTTTGGACCTAAGCCATGTGCGTGTAGTGGGTTGAGCCGAACAGAGGTGGACCGGACCGAAGGGTTCGACCCACCGGTGTCAGAGGCCCAATTCGCGAGCCCAATGACCGAATATTTGGGTTGGGTGAACGGGCCGGTTGGGCTTAGAGGGTCGGTTCAACCCGGGCGGGGGCTGCATAGAGTTCCCTCCAGTCGGTTCTAGAAGTTTCTAGAACACTCCAGAGTTGGGGCTGGTTTGGGTATGTGTTGTGCACACCTAACTTGGAGGGCAAGTATGTTTGTTTATAAATAGGAGAGGATAAACCTTAAGAAAGGTACGCAATCTCAAACCCTACTACAGTACTCTCTCTCTCCAGCATATTGACTTGCTCATCAGAAGGGTATGGGGCGGCCCACCGCCTCACGCCTTGGTGCAAGTACGCAGCGGAGCAACGGAGCAGAGATCCAGAGGAGTCCGACGGAAACCACCCCACCACAAAGGGTATCATGTTCCGTGATATCCAAGAAACCTAGGTCTTTTTGAACGATCGCCTCTACAATCAATTATGGTCTACCCCATCACTTATTGCTACCATATACCATAGTCGTATCCCTCGTCCTAAAATTGTGAAACTACTTTAAATGATAGTTCTGCTCCATGAAGAGCTAATGTTTTAGTTATTGTTATGATCCATATTATACTGTCTAGGGTTCTTGAAACACTAATACTTAGAGATATCAGGAGAAATTGCAAAATGAGAGCATACTAACAGCAAGAACGGAGGGGGAGGACACGAACTCACTTAATTGCGTTGCACAATAGTGCACATTCGTTTTCCAAGAACAGCGGAGCTTCCATGCATTGTTTTGCCCACGCATGAAGGCATAGCCAAACACATGCATCATAAGCAATACCGCATGCCACGGTCCTTGTGCACTGAATTTGATTAAAGAAGCATATAAGACAGTTGTCGAAAGAACAAATAACTAGGAACTAGGAAGTCATGAACAAAAAACAATCTACAATCAGTAAGAAATACCTGGCATGAAATGTAGGGCGGCGAGCTAGGACTAAACCAAAGGGTGCAGCACCTTCCATACAAGTGGCACTCCAGTAATACAAACACAATACCTAAGTCCAACCTTAAATAATTTCACTTATGAAAGCATGAAACAACTCAAAGCATATTGGTATATTCCAAAAACTAAACTCTAAAAACTGTGCTCAACAATTAAAAATATATGGCAACAACTGAAAGAAAAGTCAGCGCAACATTTTACAAACGTCACGGTCTTCTGTCCAGTACAAACTTGTCGTTCAACCTGAGGCTTGATTTCTACAGCAGAATTACAAAACAAGGTGCACTGGGAATTTCTTTAGCAGTAGCGCGTGAATCTTGCAAATTTGTTGGGTAGTCTACATGAGTGACGTCCCTTATATACACACCATGAAATTGGGTCAAATAGGAAAATGTAAAACATGCTACTTGTGAGGCTTATTGTCAACCAATAGGACACTAGGAGCATTTAAGTATATCATTCATGACACTTTGTTTGAAAATAACCAAAATCCTTAGTGCTAGCGCACTAAAGAAAAAAAAAAAAGGAGAGGCCGGTTGTTGCGTAGAACATTGCCCCACTATAAGGTACAGAGAAAGAAGATAGTGAAGTTTAACCTGTCGAAGAATATTGTTTGAACATCAAATGAAACTGATATATGCACACCTATCCACACCCTAACTTAGGGCCCATGCTATGCAACATGTTCTTAGAGGTGACACCATTCTATGGCCCCCATGTGCATGTTCAAGAGTCCGGGAAATGCGCAAGATGTTGGCCCTTTTTGGAGGACTATATGCGATTAGGGAGAGTAGATATTATTGTTGGTCGCCTTGGGAAGACAAATTTTGAAGAACTTGCATTTTTCCCAAACAGGGGCATTACATCCACACACACACCCCTTTTCATTCCACTCTAAATGCTTTGGCTATCTCCATTTTAGGCATCAAAAAACATTAGTTTAAGTTGAGCTAGAACAAAAACCTTACCAGCATGTCATTTTGATTAATTTTTGCCTAGGTGGAAAGGAGTGGGCGAAACTATTCCCGTGCCTGAAGGCACTTACTGCCGAATTCCAACAAAAGCCTTTACTGTTATACAATTTACCTGCAATGCTCCCTCATCAAATTATCTGACTAATACAAGAACACCTGGGTCAAGAAAACTACTATTTAGGCCACAAACATGGCCAACAATGAATACATTTATAGAACATAGAAAGAACTCAAATAGCTAGCAATCTTCCAATCTAAATGCCAAACAAATGTTCTCTTGCTCTCTCCCTCTCCACTTACTGATATGCACATATACACGGCACAAACCGTTTAAAAGAAAACTAAGACATGCAAGTTGCCAAACTAATCTAAGGGACAACCCTCTCAACTAGAAGAAGCCAAGCTATTAACATGTAACTGAATAATTCACATTTTGAGCATCATAAGAGGGAAAGAAACAATGAACAGAAATAAATTTTAAGATCCGAAAATCAACTAAACAAAGGAAGCACCAACACTCTAAGAGGTCACCATATCCGTGTCCGACACACTACGGACAACACATGGTGTTTCCATTATTTTATTGTAATGGTGAGGACACGGAAGGGACACGAAGGGAACATGGGAGGGGTTGAATACGCATAGAACATCATTAGGAGTGCTAATTTGAGCCATTAAATAAAACAGTGTCTACACACGCATTATACACCTAGGAATATTTAGGGAATATGCAATAAAAGTCCAAAACCAATGAGGTAGCCATCCACAACTACACGAATACATCAAGTCTAATAAGCAAGTGTTAGTCAATAGCAAAAGTGTCCTTTACAAGAAATAAAATCTTCACATTGCAAAAGTGTCATGACATTGGCTATGCAACAAATATGGGAAGAAGGCTTTACAATGTCATTCCAATACGGTGTCTTCTTTACCAAATGTGTTTGCTTTCCCAGTTCAAAAGTCTTCAACATACCTCTCAAAAAGTCTTCAAATGCTTCTAAATACGGCTCTCAAAAATACGCCTCAATAGACATCTCAAAAAAGTCTTTCAATGCCTTAACTTGTTCAATAATGCCACCATTCTTTATCCCCTCTAAACTTGTTCCTCATTACTTTTTTAATGTCCATGCATAAATGGGAGTGGAGTACCTCCATCGAGGAGAATACACGACAACCAAGGTATTTAGGGAAATAATAGTGTGTCAATATGCAACAAACACATACCATGCTCTTAGAACATTGAAAAATATAAGTAATTCCTACTTCCAATCAATGTTATTTCAAAGTATCGGCCCCAACACGCATATAACCACTCAAGTGAAATTTCTTACCAATCGACTAATAAGGTTCAACAATACAACTTTAAGCTATACTCCGAGTCTAATTGAAATTTCTTCCTAATCGAGTTCCGGAAGTGCCATATTCAAATGTATGTTCGATTGTAATTCTAAGGTTTATAAGCCCTAATATCATATTCTAACCTCTAATTGCAAAATCCAAACCTCTGATTCCCTGATTAGGATTCTATGGATTATAACCTTCATCCAAGCAATCTTCTTTTTTCAGATGTCGTGTCTACCCCGTTTTGAAAAAAGACATGGAAGATGTAGGAGAAGAGCAAAAAACTAAAACAGAGGGTGAGATTGGTGGACACCTTACGTGCATGAAAGATCAAGAAGCTAGGACCCCGGTGATTTCTAATCTGCAAGCAAAGATAGGATTAAATGCAAGTGAATCCTGAAAAATAAAAACCCTATTCAGAAGACAGGATTGAATAGATTCAAAAGTTCAAAAATCCGATTACCTGCAGAGGGTGAGATTGGTAGGTGGATGTTGAGAGAGAAAGAGAGAGATGTTTGGCTATGTGGATGAAACAAGGGTGAGAGAGAGAAACAGAGGTTGCATGTCCATTGGATAAACAGTGGGCTGACGCCGGTGAAGAGTTTGGTAGGCTCTAGACATGACATTTTTTAGGGGAAGTTTTATCCTAGCCATTGGTTCAACATTTAAGCTCAATATTAGCCCTTAGAACACACAAAAAGTTAGTATGTGCCCACACAATTTCAAACCCCCCTTGTATTGCTATATGGGTAAATATAGGTTTGGAGAGAGGGAGGGGACAATGCAATTGGATTTTACTCCACCAAGATTCCAAACCCAAAATATTAGTTTAAGCCAAGCAATTGGAATACTTTTGAAGTTATACATATGTTATCCCGGTAAAGCTTTCATAATTTTTAAATTCACCTTGCCGTGATACTAAAACATAATGGACACCTCATGTGGCATGTCCATACTTGTCTCCTCGTGTTCCCGATGTGTGGCGTGTCCTCGTAGTGTCCAACACGGATACAACGATCTCTAAGAGTATTGATGCTTAATAGCATTCAACCAAACCAAATAAATGATGTACCTACACCATAAGATCTTCCACCAAGCCATACCCCATAGATATACGAAAAATATTTGGTTTTTAGTAGATTAACCATGGAAGTGAGACACCCACCAAATTCCGATGACTACGGTTTTCAAGTGCTAATGCAAGCGGAAGTGGTGTAAGAACTTCTTATGACATCACCTCCACAAACAACAAAATGAACGGCTTTGCTTTGCTTGTTCAAGTAGCAACAGCAGGCACAATCAACTAGAAGGCTACCCGCACAAATCAAAGCTACCAAAGTTTGGATTTTGAAATGGAAGGTCCTAACTGATTGTTAATGATGCCACAACAGTTCAAAGTTAAAAAGCATGCAAGTGCCTTAAACGTTCATCCTATCTGTCCAACTTTTTTTTGAAGGGAAAAAAATTTTATTAACCTTCGAAAACAAATTACAATGATTAAAAGGACCAAAAGCACATCCCATACCTACAACTTATTGAGAAAAGTCTGTGTGACCTAAAAAATATTTGGTGGTTATAAGACAGTTATGCAAAATGGAAAAGAAAAAAGACACCCAATATAAATGCTAAGAATTGTAGGCAAAAAACTAAAAAGGATAACAGTTATACGACACCAAATATCCATATAGTGATGTTGCAGCAGTAGCAAAGACCAACACTACGTCCAACCCACAAAACTCTAGTAAGCCTCCTATCATTATGGAAAATAACAAAGCACATGGAATAATACTTACTGAGTTGCAGTTGTAAGTTAAAGCTTTCTTTATCGTCAAATTGAAGATGGAAGTAACTTCAGTCCTTGCAAAACCTGTGAAGCCAAAATATACAAATCAAAAACCCACATGGCGCGAATTTAATTCCCACACCGTATAAACCTTGATTCTCCCAATTTCTCATCTACAAAGCAGAGACTCACAGAAGAAGTGCACTGCCTAAAAAAAGAGAAAGAGAAGACAACAAATTTTCCATTTTATGCAAACATTACTCATTTTCATCCAACTACTTCATACCCATAAAGTAGTGGTAATGATCATAAGACCCCTTTAAAGTTCCAGTCTTAAAACACATATGCTTCCCCGAATAAGCATGAACGACAACTCACTCATCCCGACTCAATGCCCTTTTCCTTTGTATTTTCATTCATCCAAATAGAATAATTATCCATCATCCATTGCCCTAAATCTCACTGGCAAATGAAATGAAGGATAAAATTGAGAGAACTAAACACTACAGAGAGGCTGAAACCCACATGGAATTAAAATGTTGAAATAGAAACCCGTCAAATCTCCGTTGCCCACGGTCGTGATGTTGCCAAGCTAGAAAGGAGCTGCGAGGGTTACGGTTTGCAATTAAGTTCAACAGTGACAAGATTGTCATCTTAAAACCCGAAAAAACACAGATTAGATCTCAAAAGCCCTAGAAGCCATTAGGCACCAAAGAATCTGGAAGGCTAAAAGTTCAATCAAAGTTCTCAAAAAAGAGCAATATAGGGCCAAAAAAAATGGGAGAAGGAAATGCCAATCATCTTCCTTCGATTAAGTGAATTCTAGGGTGGGAAAAGAAGGAATTTCAACATCCAACTGTTTTTCCATGAATAACGTCTCTCTCTTTCTCCTATTAGACCATCATAAAAGAGATGACTGGCATGAAAAGATTGATTATCCCAATTCCACTGGCATGAAAAGATTGATTATCCCAATTCCAAAACTAAAGAAAACAAGTTGATAAAGTTAGAGATTAAAGTGGATAAGGAAAAATAATAATGTCTTCGCAGCATCAACCTCTGCCAATGTAAAACTTACAAGTTCACAGTTGTGTTGATATTTTACTCAGAGAAATTTGATTTGTCAAGAAAAACAAAAAAATAAAGATAAAAAATAGGAGACTTAAAAAGACAACTGAAAATTAATTTGAAATGAAATGAAAAAAGTTCAGAAAATGGAGCAAGAGCACTTACCAATCGAGGCACTGTGGGGGAAGACCTAACAAAGTAACAAAATGAAAAACTTGGAGAAAGTAACAAATGAAAAATACAATCGCACGTAATTCTTTTTTCCAGTGACCTATAAGAAGTGACTTTCCTTCATGGCTAATGAACAAGGAATCAGGTCCATATAATGAAATAGTGCTAAGTTATTACAGTTCTTTAAGGAATTAAATCAAACATCTAGTGTGCATAAGCTGATGATGATAAAAAAAAAAAATGAAAATCTTGCAATTTCATCAAACATAGAGCCAAATTAGGGCAACAGTCCATACGAAGGAAAATATCAACCTTTCATAATCCTAATCTTACCCCCAAAAGAACTCCCAACCCCAAAACTTTGAAAAGGACTCACCAGTGGATCTTGAACTCAATGCAATCGACAACAGTCAATGTGATTTCAGATCTGGTCTCCTTTTAAAATTGGGGGAGGAGAGACGTTTAGAGGAGCGGTGGGAAAAATTAAGAGAAAGAGGAGGAGGAGAGGGGTGAAGTGGTCTGGTAGTCACCACTCGATGAGGAAGGAATTAGTAAGAGTGAGAGAGGAAAGAGTTAAGGTGTGTTTGTTTGAAATGCATCCCTTGTTAGACACGCTAGATCTAACAGCTGAATTTCTTATTCAATGAATCTAATGGCTGAAATCTGTCTACAACGTTAGAGTGGAGGTGACACTTTTGAGGGGGAAGCGTAAAATCTGATTTTGCATCCTAGCATTGGTTCTTTAAAACACACAAAAAGTTTGAATGAGAGGGGGCAATTTTTTTTTAAAAAACCTTGGATTGTTATATGGACTAGCTAGTCAAGAAGGCTAGCTCTTAACTGCCCACGAAGCCGCTACTTTTTACCAAGCAGATACTCCAGAAAATACGAGTTCTAAAAGAAATTACTAGGAAAGAAGCCTTGTGTCCCAACCAATTGTGGTCGGCTAAATGAATTTCAAAACAAAAAAGTTAAGAGTCAGCTTGAGATAAACTAGTCCCAATTCCAACAGTAGAGGGAACACCACCCAAGTTCAAGTTCCAACACTAAATATTGCACCAAAACTTTGCATTTGAATTCCATGAGTGTGGGAATAGAATATTTGTCTAGTATATACTATTATCATGCAGTCTACCTGTAAAAGGAAGAATTAAATCAAACTGGAGGGAACACCACCCAAGTTCAAGTTCCAACACTAAATATTGTACCAAGACTTTGCATTTGAATTCCATGAGTGTGGGAATAGAATATTTGTCTAGTATATACTATTATCATGCAGTCTACCTCTAAAAGGAAGAATTAAATCAAACTGATTCCATATCTACTAACTTCAATTTCTCACTTAATGGTTCCAAGAATTCCAAGAAGATTTTTCTATATTTGTTTGAAAGAATAGAAGCTTAACATGTACCACATGTGCTTAGGCATAAATGAAGCTAAACGGCCCATTAATACTTATTTGTTAGCCAAATCAAGTTGGAGCAGTATTTTCAACAATATCCAAGTTCCGCAAACAAATACACCTTCACACTCACTATAGATCACCACTATAGAGAACAAATAAAAAGAGGACTTAAAATATTTAGACCAAGAAGGAACACTTGATGCATACCGCTATGAGGCATACGCTCTCCCACTTGCGTGCTAAAAAACTCAGAGCTTGCAGGAGAATCAGAGGATTCAACCTCAATATAACCATTCCTTCCCATCGGATACCTATTGGCTCCCCTCGTCAGTCTCTCAGCACATTCCCATTCCCCCTCCGGCTCTCCCTATTGTTTCCCTAGATGAAGTAACATTATCCTAATACATAGACCCACTAGTGTAAATAGGTTGTTGCCTCTGGGAACTCAATCATCTTGGGGGGAAGAATCAAGAGAATATCTCCTCCTACAAACCTCATCCTCCGACTCAGTGGTCATATCGTTTCGGAAACGGAGCGACTATCATTAATGTCATCCCCGAGTAGGGTTTTTGAAACCGGAATAAGTGCCCGCTCGAAAATTTGACAGTGGAGGGAGGCCAATACCGTGACCACCGCGGGGTAAGAGCCGTCGATTCGACATTGAATAGGGAACTTCCTTTTTCTAGTTAACAGAACTCTGTGTCAATAAAAAGTTATTGCAATCAAAAAATCCTGGACTTCAAGAAATTTTTGGAAACAAACAAAAGAGAACCCACACAAACACACATGGACACAAGAAAAAATTTGAACGATTGATGAGCATGTAAAACCCTGAATTTCAATTGGGTTATAGAAAATTCCTATTTACAATCATGTGAACACACAAAAACACACATTTGTATCTATCAATCGGAGAGAAGAATGTGAACATTAGCATATGTAAAACCCTCAATCTCAAACAGATAGAATATTCGTATAAACAATCATATGAAAACACACACACATACTCGCACACATGCACACCCACACATGTAGAAGAATGTGAACAAATTGAGCAAGTAAAATAAGAAAACATCTCTGACCCATGGAAGGGCACTGTTGTCGAAACCTTCAATGAACATCTTTCAGAGGGAATTTAATCACCTGCGAACCATAAACTAACACCAAACTTGCATTAGAAATCGTACGGCACCTCTACCAAAAAACCACGCAAAAACACCAAGCATAGCAATTTTTCCTTTTCTTAAAACCAATGCAGGCAATGTAGCAGGGAAACTAAAAGAGAAACAACAGAATGCTTTTGCAAGAGAGAGAGAGTGTGTGTGTTTTCTCGAATCTAATCTAAAAAGAGAAAGTACAGAGAGAGAACTTATTTGTCACGCCCCACTTTTCTTTTACAAGAAATAAAATATTTTTCAATATTCTATGTTTCAAAGTTAAGCTTTTCCCTCAGTAAAAGTTCAACAATACAAGGGAAGGAAACAAAAGGAACTGATTTTTGTTTTCAAATGAATAGGGCGTTTGAACAGTTTAAATACCTTATGCGGACTGATAATGCTCAAACCATATGTTTGACCCTCCAAGACACTTAGTTATAAACTCCCAACATCATACAACACACATGCAAATCCCTCATTCAAAATCCAACTTTCAAATTTAAGATTTTAGAAATTACATACATAAATCCCTAAACCCTATAAAAGTACCTAAACTACTAAAACCTTATAATAGAAAAGTGCACCCTAAAACCCTATGAAAGTGCCTAAACCCTAGAATACCCTACCCTATAATAGCAAAGTGCACTCAAAATCCTATAAAAGTGCCTAAACCCTAGGGTACCCTACCCTATAATAGGAAAGTGCACCCTAAACCCTATGAAAGTGCCTAAACTCCTAGGGTATCCTACCCTATAATAGTAAAGTGCAACTCTAAGGGCAAAAGCATAACATAGCCAACCCACTAGACTTGCACGTAATTAAAAAACGTGAGACTCCCTTGGTGGGAATTATTTCCTGTTTCCTAGACCTACAGGTAGTTTTCTCTCAAATAAAAAACCCTCTTTTTCGTAATTTGCAAATTGAAATAATATCATTAGGCGGCCAATATTCGCAACCCAAAATTTACTCCATGCAACCCAATTTCTTCATACAACCAACCCTTTTTTTAAGGACACAATCTACACCATACAACCCAATAAATTCACAAAAAGTTTCCAATATACGCCTCCCCTCCGTAAACTCCTAAAACTATCTAAAAAATAAAACGTGAACTAAATTTTTTGAAAAACCCTCTCCCTTCCCTCCCTACGATCTCTTTCAGTCAACCCCCCCCCCCCCCCTCTCTCTTAGTAGTCTTTCTCTCTCTCTATCGCCACCACCATCGCCCAACACCACCTCAAAACCACCAAACGCCGCCCAACTCCGCCCGCCCATTTACACAAACAAGCAAGAACCAAAAAACCTACAATTGAACAAATTTGTTAAGAAAAAAAAGTAACAAAGAAACTAATGAGAGTGATCCATTCTCAGCTCAGCCTAAAACACATTATTTAATCTACTTTTGCTTTGATAACAGCCCTTGTTAGGAAATTTGGTATGGATCTCAACCAATGACAAGAAACATTAATAAACAGAAATGAGGTATCCCGCAATTCTAGTATGAGGACCCAAATACTATGACATCACGTAAAAAGCGTCTGTACTCATGATCTCTCATGGAGCATATGCATTATATTCCCTTTCCCAAGCAACCCACATATGCACTACTTAGAGAAGAACTTCAAATTTGGATACGGAACTTGAATTTCTTGATACTAATGATAGTCATTAAGTTATTAGAACAAAGACTTAGATGCCTTGGATTCCATACTCACTAAGATGTCACCATACATAGAGGATCTTAGAGAGGTTACACATGAACAGCTATATTTCAATTAGGTTACACGTGAACAACTAAATTTCAATCATTTTTGAGTGTCATGCATGCTCACCAAGATGTTAGCATAAACAGCTATGACACTAAGGAAGCAATTCAACCAATTTCCTAACAAACTTGAAAAAAACACAAGCAGCTGCTAACAGAAAAAATGCCTAGCAAACTGTAGGTATATCTGAACTTAGTAACATGAAGCGAGTGTGGGTGCGGGAGCGAAAGCGGGAGCTGGTGCAGGGGAGCGAAGGCACCTAGAAGCTCCTAAGGTTGGGAACACCTAAAGAGCGTATATAGATTATATAAAAATATGTATATAAAATACTTAACCATTAAAGGAAAAAGTGATACGTACTGAAATTTTTCTCAATCTTAAGGTGTAATTATTGGAAGTTGTATATTCTCAATTTGTAAAACTTTTTGACTAGTATGATTCTCATATTTTTATTTCTAATATAAAATGGTTTAACTCCCTTAAAAGTAAGAGAATAATTGCCTTAACAGCCCGATAAGCTCCCATCTTAGTTAGGAGCAAGCTCCCGTCTTCGGGGGGGGGGGGAGGAGCTCCCATCAAGCTCTCATCTTGGGAGCACCGATTCGAGCTCCCGTTTAGGGAGTGCACCCATTTTAAAAGGATCCTGCAACTAGGTATCTGAAACCATGAATGAATAAACCAAACGCAATTCGTAATAGGAAAGCAAGAAGAAGAACACGAAATTAAACAAACAAAAAAAAAATGCATAGCATCCATTCAAGGAAAACAAAAACCTCCCACATAAAGAGATATAAGTGTATATATGTATGTGTGTGTGTGTGCATGAATATAAATACAATGATATGTATGCGCTTTTTTTTTTTTGTATTATTGTTCTTGGGTATCGAACCTCTTCCAGAAATAGATGCATGGCGGATCTCAATGAAAATATAGCACAAGAAGAAAACACAATCAGACCACAAGTCCATGGAAAAGGAAGGTAATAAGCATTTAAGACAAAACCATTAGTTCATGTATCTCAACCAATCCTTTATGCATAACAACCAAGCCTTTGCTAATAAGGCACTCCCGAGTTTTGTCAACATTAAACCCTTTTATACGAGAAATCATGTAAATTTATTGACTTATAAGGGCCAAGCAATAGTGTCTATAACCAACCCAGTATAATAATGAATCAGCAATTCATACAACCAACCATTATCGCTAACAAAAAACTAAATGAGGATTTTATTTTAACCATGACCTAAAATTCAAAGTAATCCCCAGCATTTCCCATTCTTTTCTTGAGTTTACGGCCAAGGAGAAGATTAAAAAAATAAAGCAAGAAGAAGAAGAAGATGAAGGAGTTGAGTTATAAAATGTTGCCTTAAGAATGGACAAGAAAAATAAAACAAAGTGCAATTTCAAAAAGTAAACATTACCTGCTATACTCATTTTCATCCTCAGTAGGAAACATCCACACGCTTGTGCTTGTGCCTTTGGGCATCTCAACTTATTTTGATATTTCTTTCATACTGACTGCACTGAATGAGTCAAACCTTAGCTGCAGGATCCTTCTAAAATGCGTGTGATCCCTAGACAGGAGCGCGAATCGGCGCACCCAAGACGGGAGCTTGCTCCTAACTAAGGTGGGAGCTTATCGGGTTGTTAAGGCAATTATTCTCTTACTTTTAAGGGAGTTAAGCCATTTTACAAATAAAAATATGAGAATCATATTAGTCAAAAAGTTTTACAAATTGAGAATAGACAACTTCCAATAATTACACTTTTAAGAGTGGGAAAATTTTTAGTAAGTATCACTTTTCCTTTAATGGTTAAGTATTTTATATACATATTTTATATAATCTATATACGCTCTTTAGGCGCTCCCAATCTTAGGAGCTTCTAGGTGCCTCCGCTCTCTCGCACCCGCACCCGCACCCACTTCATGCTACAAAGAGTCGAACAAAGCCAGAGTAAATGAAAAATAACTCAAATTTATGATTAATTAGATAATATAGCTCCACAAAATAAAACAAGCTAGGCCCGATAAGTTTGCAATCAAAGGAAATGTCGTCATTTTTTTTAGTGTTTTGCATGCAAATTTTTTTTGTATACATTTTTGTCACCACTGAGTTGCACAAGCAACTAATCCTACAGATACTATAATCCCCTTGTTCTATCAACATACTATATGGATCCTAATAACCAAGTGTGCTTTCATTTTTTTCCTTTCTCTTTGAGGAGACAATCAATCCAATTAACTAATCTGGTCACAACTTTCTCTTACTAAAACAAAAATTATCACTTTGTTTGGTTTTGAGTTTTGAAAAAAAAAAATTGATGTAATGTGGTAACAAGAGAGAGAAGCTTATTGAGAACCGAGTATAATTTTTTTCTTAAAACTTGTAAAAGAACAAAGTGATTGACTTAAAAGAACAAAGTGATTGACTTCAACATGCACTAATAACATACAGAAAATTAGAAGCGTGAAGTCTAGATGTTATTCACTAATACATTGACGAGATCAACCAAAACAGCAATACAATTGATACCTTAGTGCTCAATTAGTATTTAGTAAGCCAAATACTCTCTCTCTCTCTCTCTCTCTCTCTCTCTCTCTCTCTCTCTCTCTCTCTCTCTCTCTCTCTCTCTCTCTCTCTCTCTCTCTCTCTCTCTCTCTCTCTCTCTCTCTCTCTCTCTCTCTCTCTCTCTCTCTCTCCCTCTCTCTCTCTCTCTCTCTCTCTCTGAAGCTTCAACAATCAATGCATTGGAAGCATTGGTAAATCATATTGAAATCCTGAGTCTGAGAGGAACACATATCTCAAACTTATAAGCAACACTTTTCTCACAAACAAGAAATCAAAAAAAGAAAACACCAACCTCAACCAAACAACAGGTCAAAAATCATTAAATCTGTATCAGCCTAAAACATAAAACCAAAAACAGAACAAGTAGAATCTTGACCAAGTCCCTGTAGCTCCTCGGTTCTTGGAGGTTTAGAGGGGCCACTGTTTTTATGGTATTCTGAGAGCAGCCACTTTGTGCATATATTGCCAAAGGTTAGGTCTATCTCCAATCATCCCCCGCCCATACCCCCAATGATTGGGAACTAGATGGGTTATGTTATGTTGTTGTCAAAACACCAAATATGACTAGTGTTTATACTACAAGCTTACCTAATGTTTAGAAGTTTTAACCAATAAAAGGGTTCTCCTACTTACTTGATAGAGTGTTCAAAACTGATCCCAAGTGTCTTGTACTTTCATCTCCTCATTTTGAACTCCTCTAGAATTTCTACAGAAAAAAAAAAAAAAAAAAAAACTAAAAACCATTACAGAAATTCATATGGGTATTCCTAAATCTTTCAAAAATCATAATAAACACCACAAAATGCTTGTTTTGTTGCTATTTCAAAATTATTATTGATATTTTAGAAAAATTATTTTTGAAACATGAACAAAGAAGGCTTACATGCTTTACCTTTACCATTTTCGATCATCTTCCTATGTAGTTGTTGCGCCTTCCAGCATCAAACCTTATGGTGAGAAACATCGGTTATGGCTGAGACTAGATCGGTTTAGATTCCCCTTGCAACAACGACGCAACGTTGGCAATTTGCAATTTTCAGCCACAGATTCCATCTTTGCTAATAATTGAACACTACAACGGCCATGGATCTACAGAACTATTTTTTATTTCGTAGAAGAGGAAACATTATATGACAAAAAGAACAATATGTTATTTTCAACTCACCAAAGAGGGCGGGGAGAAAGGGAAGATAGATATGAGAGGTCAAGAAAAGCGAGATTTATTGGTGGGGAGCATTGGGTCTCTGATAAAATTTAAAAAAAAAAAAAAAAGCATTCTATCTACTGCAGAAGAGAGTAGTCACAGTTTTGCTGTAGAAAACCCGAGAACAATGATAATGGAAAAGGCAAAGGACATCTGATTTTCCATTCCGAACACAATCCTGCAAATTTAAGCTATTCCACAAAAATCCAACCCAAAACTGACTTGCACATGTCTTCAAGTGAACTACTAAAGGTTATTTTGGTCTAAATGGGAAACACAAAGACATGGCGCAGAGAGCAGTTAGAATTGCGTGTAGAGTAGAATTGTGTGCACCAAGCTGTAAAATACAAAATCCGGTTCAGTAGTCAAACATAGGGAACAATCCCAAAAATACCCTCAAAGAACACAAAACGATGGAGAAGCTCAAAATAGTAGAATCACGAGGGACGAAAACTTATTATTCTATGGATCTTCATGCTTTATACTCCCTCCATCCAATTTTTTAGTCCTTTTTGGGAATTTGTACCACTTTTCAATTGATTATATCTTATAATCTATAATGTTTTAGGCAATGTTGAAAACTTTGTTTAATAGTACAAATTGAGAGCTATCAAACAAGATCAATATTATGTATAAAAAGTATTACCAATTGACAAATTTAACCAATTTAAAATCCGGTAAGGATGGAATGAGGGACTAAAAAATGGGGAGGGATGGAGTATAAAGGGAAAGAAGTGAGCCAATGGAGGAAATTATGATGGAATTCAAAGAGAGGGAAACTTGAAAGCGGGAAAGAGAGAGACTAAAAAATGTCACCGAATATTGCACATTTTCAAATATTTTAAGAATAAAGAATGTCACAACCCACACAGTGAAAAGTCACCAAGAGAGTCATAATAGAGCGACAGCAGCATAGTAGACTAAAAAACATTGGACTTAAGAACATCAAACCCGTGACAATATAACATCTATGTGAGGAAATAAAAGACAAATATAAGCCCTGTAAAATTTTAAAAGTGGAAGTGACATAATCACACAAATAACCACAAATGTTAAAAGTAAACCAGGAGGAGTAATTACCCTAGACACTTTCAAAAATCTTGTGAAGTATCCTAAGATTCTAATATGTACCCCGAGAGATTGACATCTATCTAACGAACATCTTCCAAAAATGGGATCTCTTTATAGAAACTAAATTCCCTCCCCCGGGCAATCCAAGTACAAATAAATAAATAATATAATCATGTTTCATGGAGGTTGGTTGAAATACTCATGTTTCAGTGTGTATTGTTTATACCACAAAACTGATTGATTTTACCGTTCTTTTTTGCATTCACAATTGTTTCAGAATTGTCGAATTCAAAAGTTGGGCTTCCTTACATTCCAAATTCTTTCTATGACGTAAATAGCAATCTAATACCTCCCCAATGCTACTGAATCTAAAATCATGTCATTTCCATTCAAAATGAGACAAACAACACAAAATACAACATTGTACAAAAATATTTGGCAATAACAAACGTGTTCTTCACTGAAAAAACTAAAACCGAAATCCATTGATAGTTAAAGAAAGTAAATTCATCATTACCCAAATCCTAAAAAATCTTAAATTTGGATGTCGAAGGGAAGAAAAAGAATTGTTGCTAATAGAAGTTGTCAAGTCTACTTTCAAAGTCCACACTTGAACCAAACAATTAGTTTGTCACATACAGAAGACTAAGTAAATTCTAATGTCAAAAGCATGAATAGCACAATAAAAAAGCTATATACAACTTCAATCACATATTTTCATTTCGAAGAACAAAGTCAGACGCACTTACAGTTTGATTATTCGGCTTTTCGTGGTGTTACTGACCCAAACAAATGAAATCCACTGCAATTGGACCGAAATAAGGCCAACCCCTATCGGGATTTGAGGCGTTACATCTACAAATCTATCATTTTACAGAAGCATATATACTAAAGAGTAAGCGATTATACCTTTCATCGCCGAGGAACAGGGCTCTGTCTCTCATTTTCAGTACATCTCCACTGAGCGCACTTGGCCGGCAAAAGGAAGCACTTGGATGACACAGAGATGCCTAAAATAAAATCTCAACTTCAGATAGGACAAATGACATATACCTCAAGCTCCTGAATCTGTTCAAAGCATGGCTCTTCAAATTTAGACCTGCGGACAACCAATCTCTCTCTCGTACAACCAATCTCTTCCTTTTGTTCGAATGGAATACTGGACCAAGACTATGGGACGGAGGGAGTAACTCTTTGAAAGCTTAGTCAAGATAAACTGAAATATTTTTCAAAACTCGAGGGCTTGATCCTGTGTTGGTAACTACTTTAGTACAATACATCTTTGCCAAGCTTAAAAGGGAATCACACAAACATACAACTGTATGTGTACGCATTTGCATGAATTTGTTTACTGAATCCTGCTACTAGAAAATGTAGTATGTATTGCTAACAATTTAGCCTATAGAGAACTCACATTACTAAGCCTATGTTGTATTCACCCCTTTTTCGTATCCTCTAATCTTTCTAGGGAAGAAAATCTATTATCATGAAGACAAAAAAAGACCGGTGCACAAACTTTTATTGGTGTTCAGAGAAAAACCAATTTTTTATTACCCACTTAGAAACTCAAACATAGGAAGTCAAAATATTCTCAACCCAAGTTCAAACTATGGCTCAAACGACACAGATATCTAAACACAATCAAAAAGGGGAGAATTATAAAAGCACCTTTTCCAATCAGCTAAAACAAAAGGTCATCACTTATAAGCACTATCTCAACTTTTGTATCAACTTCAGCACTAAGGAATTTGGATTTCAGCACCTATATAAGGCTATTAAATAACTATTTCAGCACTTAATCCCCCAATATCGTACTAAATTCATGCTTTCAAAAAGGTAGTTTCAGCAATATACATTACGTCCCAACAGCTAGTTTATACCCTTTCAGAAAAATTCAGTCACTACTCTTCTTAACGAGCATACAAAATAATAATAATAAAACCTTGATAAAAACAATAATTTTTAGAACTAAACTAGTGGAACACCTAGCCAAAAGTAGAATTTTCAAAAAAAAAAAAAGAACTAGGATTTTCACATGTAAAAATTGTTATCTACAAGAAAATTCAAATAATCAAATCATTATCATCAAATAACTAAAAATCTTCGACTGAAATTTTATTGCACCGCACTAAAATCAACAAGGACATGGCCCATTATCCATGTCCAAATAACCTGTTCAGTGCACTGCCACACCCAAAATATCGGTTTGCCACAATATAGGAATATCTAAGTCTATACAGCAAGCCATTTTACTAAACACTCTAGACAAGTGGACAACAATTGGCCAACACTGGGGGTATTTCAACCAAAGCCAATACAGATGGCTTTGGAAAAATCCATCCCTCTTAACATATGAATAATGTCGATCAAAAATTCATATGGAACATATGGTCGTTCATAATTCGCAGCCATGTTTGGTGTGAGCGTATACTCCATGGTTTAGTTCTCACCATTATCCTTGGGTTTCTTAACCAATATGGATGGAGTAGAGGGATCATTTTCTATTTCGACCATCCATGATCAAAATTGAGAAACTCTAGTCAAATTATTTTCATGACTCAACTCTCGAAGAGAAAAAAGCAAAAATGAAGGCCATATGACATGCCATGCCATGGAGAAACCAAATGAACAAAAATTACCATTATTAAAAAGTTCAGGTGTTGGCTTCGAAATGGAAGAGTATTGATGATAGTGACACTTGGCAACCTGTAACACAAATTGGAAACTGAAAAGCAAAACCCAGAAACTGCAAATTGAAAAGAAACAATCTAAGCCCTCAAAGTAATTCTACTTTGGACGACCCAGTCGGGAGACTGATCGACAAATTCAGTTGGAGGAGCGACTGGGCTTGGGCTCTTTCGATCCGATCATAAAAAGTTCAAGCTATCAAAAACCATCCCATTTCTTCTCGTTTTTGTGATCCAGAAGAGAAACCAACTAAAAATAAGAAGGCCCTATGAAATTTGAAAGTGTAAGTGGTAACCATAGCAGAGCCAACAAAAAAACTAAGTCAAGCACAACCAATAAACAAACACAATACCCGACATAGGATTCTAATGTTTAATAGTACTACATCACAAAACCATGTTCAAATGGACAAATATCTAGAGTGTTCAAATGACACAATTCAAGTGCGGCACGTCACAAACTGTCTGAAATCCTCTCATTTTTCATAATCCCATCTATAAGAGCCTTCCCCGTCAGCCAACATATACAGAATTAAAACTATTTTGGATGTCCTTAACCCTCTTACCTCATAACCCATTGCTCGGCATTTAGTCAAACACCTAGTAGGCGTTATCTTCTAATATTTTTCCATTCTTTAATTCCCTAACCAATGGGTTATGGCTTAACTCAGTTCAACGAAAACTATATAATAGTACACGATTAGGAGAAAGTGCTAGCATAACATATTTGCCTCTGCTCCATGGCTATAAATCAAGAATCCAACAAGATCAACACTCTCAATCCGGGTTTGGTTGTTTCTAGAACGTAAACCCTCCAAGGCATAATGGAAAATTTTTGCTGGTGAATACAAACGAATTACTTGTTTTGCTAATTCTTGCATTTTTGCTCGTACTTTCTCAATATTGTGTCCAGACCGTAGCAAAAGAAGAAACTAAAAGCTCAGAAAAACGCCAAACTAAATGAAAACTAAAGCATAGCAATAGGAACAGTACTGTATATTAGCATCAACAAGCAAAACTGGAAGCATGTTAGCCCCTGGGTAAAGTTGCAAGTACCTTCCCTACCAAACAGGGGGGAAAATGGCAGCTTCTGACTCAGTGAATGTGTACCACTCAATCCGCAACATGTCAAAACAATGCATCACTAGAATAGAATACGAATGACCGTGTAAAACAAATATATATATATATATATATATATATATATAAACTATCAATTCTATACCTTGAGTAGGCACGACATGTTAGATTCACAGAACCGTAGAACAAACCACCTCAAAAGTATATCAAGAACTTCAATCGTTTCCTTTCCAATTTATGGGAGTGCCCGGAAAGTCATCTTAAGTTTAAGTTAAATGTGCCAATTGCATAATCCAACTTGAGAGTAAATCCAAGTAACCCTGAGTGGTAGCAGAAAAATCACCTTATGCAGCACCTCAATTCCATCAACCTGCATCTTAAAGTCTGTGCTGAGAAGCCTTCAATGCAAATCCTCTCTGAAACACTTCATAAGATCATTTTGTGGAAAGCATACAATTAAGAATATCTCAACTTCATATAGGACCAATGGTATATATACCTCAAGCTCCTGAATCTGTTCGAAGCGTGGCTCTTCAAATTTAAACCTGCGGACAACCAATCTCTCCCTTTCGTTCTAATGGAATAATGGACCAAGACTATGGGATGGAGGGAGTAACTCTTTGGAAGCTTATCCAAGACAAACTGAAATATTTTTTAAAACTTGAGGGCTGTGTTGGTAACTACTTTAGTATGATACATCTCTGCCAAGCTTAAGAGGGAATCACACAAACATACAACTGTATTTGTATGCATCTGCATGAATTTGTTTATTGAAATCCTACTACTAGAAAATGTAGTTTGTATTGCTAACAATTTAGCCTATAGAGAACTCACATTCCTATGCCTATGTTGTATTCACCCTTTCTTTGTATCCTCTAGTCTTTCCATGGAAGAAAATCTATTATCATGGAAATAAAAGAGGACTGGTGCACAAACTTTTATTGGTGTTTAGAGAAAAACCAAATTTTTATTACCTACTTAGAAACTCAAACATATGGAGTTAACATATTCTCAACCCAAGTTCAAACTATGGTTGAAAGGACAAAGATGAGTACCTGAACACAATCAAAAAGGGGGGAAATATAAAGCAGGTTATCATTGAGAAATCAAATTGAATGAATAAACAAAAAGAAACGGACATGTTCATTATGCTCTGAAAATCACAGCAAGATAAGTTTACTAGAGAGCATAAAAGTGAATATCACTTAATAAGCTAGACTAAGATGCTTAGATCAATTCTTTACAAACTTGTTGGTATGAAAACTAGAAAACAAATGAAAATACGAAGAAATTACCAAAACAAAGATCGTGTCAAACACTAAGGCCAAATCAATGGATTATAAAAGGCCGAGGAAGTCCAAATGCATTGATCCTGAACGCTCAACGCTGAAATAATAAGAGAGGGGGGACGATTGGTGGCTTTAGGTTTAGAGGGTTTGTAGACAGATGGAGATAACAAAGAAGGGTTTGTGGCAAGAGATTGAGAGAGGGGTGTGAGAGAGAGTGTGTGTGCGCAGCAACTCAACGTGTAAAAAAAAAAAAAAAACCTAATTGAAGTAGATAAGTGTGAGGTTCTAGTCAAAAACCCAACAGATGATTGTAGATGGAAGTTTGGAGTGGGGGTCTTGAGTTTGTGGAGAAGTTTTCCACAGGGGAAAAACAAGTGTCTTCTCTGAATAAATCAAAACAAAGCAAGAGCCCAAATAGTTGCACAAAATAACAACACCATTGGCGAGCAATTCATCATTACTTGTTCCTGATAAGAAGTCATTGACATAAAAAATCTCCTTTTGGTTTGGGCTCAAGCTTCAATTGAATGAGCACCTTTTGCTGCATGAAAATCAAAAATCAATAATTCCATTTCACCAATCACAAATGGTTGCCTTACGAAAATTAACAAATGGTAGAAGTGGGAAGAGATGACAAAATGTAAAGCACAAGGGCGGTTACCTCCTCCTCATACTCATTCATATATTTCTTTAGCTCTGATTCAACATTCTTCTTTTTCAGAGCTGCAAGCTCTTCCTTCTTCATCAAAGCCCACTACTCACTCCTCTTCTCTTTCTCCAGCATTGAATCTGGAACCATAGGCCCTGGTATGGCTTGTGCTTCAAACATCTCTCTGCAAACAACCTAATCAGACTTACAATCAAATAACTACTTTTGTAAGTATTGTAGGTGCCCACTAATCCTCATATTTTTTATGACAAATTGAGACCCCTAACCAATCCATCTCCACTAAAATGCAATCAAACCAGCTGTTTAGGACCTTTGCATTGTTGTTAAAACCAGTATAATGAACGAACAATATTTCCAAAAAAATCTCTCAATCGCTGCCAAATTAAGGTTTTTTGGCAAAAATGGAGGCGATTCTACGAACGGAGTCGCATCACCAGCGATATGGATGTCGACACCGGTACTGGGTTTCCCTCTCTCGTCGGTTCTAAAAGGCATTTTCCTCCGTCCCTTGAATTCATTATTCTTCTGTACTTGACCTTTCCATACTAAGTACGTAGATATGGACGTATGAAGTAATCGTTCCAGGAGATTATGGCACTTGTTTTTATCTTTTTCTCCTTCTGAGATGGATTCCCAGTTTATCGTCTGAAGTAAGCATCAGATTGAATTCTGTATCAGATAACTTGTGTTGACTTCGGCTTTTCGGCCTTTTATGGTGTCTGGGCTATGTCCCATTTGATCTTTATTGTTTTATCTGGGCTTGTGGCCTTTAGGTGTTGGGCTTTGGCCCTTAGGGTTCTTCTTTGATTGGCATCTTGCCAATCAAGGGATTGGGTCTTGGATGGGCACTTGTTGCCTTCTCCTTGTTCCCTTTGGTCTTCGTAACTCTCAAAGATCAATAAAAAAATGGCTGTACAAAAAAAAACTCAAGATAACTTGTTTATACGAATCTATGGGAACAGGTTACATTTCATCCCTCAAATGAATTCTTAATAACGCCATTCAATATAGCTCAACTGATAAGCCTTAAAGTATAAACAAACAAAGATTTGAAGCCAAGTGAGAAGGGGAAGTTATTTTACTAATTTATTCCATTATCAACTGTATCAAACTACCAATTATTGTTGAGAGTTGTAGGACCATAGTCTTCTCCTATGAAGTAGGCCTTATTAACCAAAAAGAGAGACAAAACCACACACTTGCTCATACACTTGTCACTTGAACAAAAATGCTCACATGGGGCGTGTGGTCCCATAGTGGAACAAAATAAAAACAACCCCACACAAACTTGCACATACACTCCTACAAATGAGGTTCCATGTGAGAGTTTGTACAAAGTGTATATGCAAGCATGTGTGGTTGTAGCAAAATTGTCAAGGATTTATGCCAACTATATTATGGGAGTTCGAACGTATCTCAAGTGCAGAATGACCACAATATTACTTGTTTTGACAGATAGGTGAATGAGTGATGGACGTAACAAAGATAAATTTCCTGGGTGGCCCTACGTAGCACGGATACGGAAATGGACCCGGATTGAACATGGACATGGGAATGCTAAACAAATGGGGACACAGACAATGCAGGGGACACAACAAAATTAAATGAATATTGAATAGATAAATTGTATTTATCTTAAATCAGTGGAAATTGATTATATGTATAAACACGAACATCAATATGTATAAACAAGAATCATATACACGTCATATTACACTTTAAACCCAAAATATTTGAAGTATATAATGATAAAAGTCAAATAGGGGGAAAAATGAAAGAAACTTGCCTTTTCTTTAAAGGGGTTTGTTCAGATCTTTTGATGAGATGACTTACTGGAACTTGTAACGAAAATACAATAGAAGTTGTCAACATTAAGACCAACAAAGCCAGATCTTATGAGTTGCCTCACATGGAACCAGCTCTACCAGTAGAATTAGAACAAGAGAAAATTGAAACCTATAAAGAGGAAAAGATATATGGTAAACAAAACATCTATTGACATACAGGTGAAGCAAGGGGTTTGGTTCAAACACATCACCGCACCTAGGATTCTAAGTAGCATCACTCGGCCAAAAGCCACAATTCCATAATTGCTACTGTGTACAGAGTTTTGAAGAATGAATAGGTGTTTTAGCATACATTACGTATGGAACAAAGGCATATGTGGGTAAGCAAAACCATAACTTATGAAGTCATGAAAATAGAAGCTAGAGGAAAACTAACCTTTGCGGTACAAGCTGATCAATGCGTCGTAGCTTCCTCAAACATCTGCAACAACAAATAAATATTACTACTAAAGAACCATTTTTTTAGAAAAATAAAGAGAAAATACAAGTAGCTGATTGCATCTATACCTCAAGCTACGAAATTGGGAAGTACAAGTAGTTGATTGTATCTTTGTACTGTGCGTGGGTAAGTGTACATTCAGAGAGATCTTTCAACTATCATGACAAGAACAGAGGATAAATAGATCAGACAAAGCTAGGTCTGAAAAATAAATAAACCATCTCTGATCTGGACTCCAACCAAGCCTTTGAATCTATCTAGTTCAAAGAAGCAGAGAGAATGAACAAAAGGAATAGCTGTGTAAAAGCAATGAATTTGAAAGCCGGAACTCGAAAAATAAAACGAATTTGAGACTAAAAAGTACACAATTGAAGACCACAAACTAACCTAGCAAATCGCATGACTGCTTCTCTTTATCCTTCCCAAAAATCTTTTATCCACAGCCGCTAGAACAGTTCTTCGATCGGAAGAGAACTTTGTGGCACCGTTCGAAGCAGAAACAATTCTTAGAGTACTCTGTGAAGGAAGCTTAGCCGCTCAAACAGTAACCTGTCTCCTTCTCTCCAACGACAATATAATCTAAATAGGTTGAGGAATTCCTTTTTCTTTTCTTTTTTTTATAAGTAATAGACTGAGGAATTACAATTGTGAAAGCCATATTTGAAGGAGTTCCTTGTCAACAAGGAAATGGAAAACACGGTTAAAGGCGAGGTAAGAGGCCAGAAAAGACACCGGAAAATAAGGAAACACTCCTCTACATGGAATGGGAAAGCCTAAAATACCCAAACTAAGAACAAACAGTACGCAAATAAAAGGGCAAAATGGCAAAATCTGGGCAACAGAAAGTTTTTTCCGGATTTCAGCAAAATCCGAAAAAAACGTTAGCTTTTTTCAGTAAAAAATCCGGAAAGACGTAGCTTTTAACCGAAAAATTATTGGTGTGGGTCCTCCAAACAAGGCAAAATGATGACCCTACACTCCAACGTAATCCTATAAGGGGTATTTTTGTATTTTCACAGCGCTGCTTGGCAACCAACGTTCGCTCTTTTATTACAAGAGTGTTGATACTTGTACAAAATGGCAAGTCTTGCCAAAATTTGAAAGTGCAAGTGGTAACCATAGCATAGTCAACAAAAAAACTAAGTCAAGCACAACCAATAAACAAACACAGTATCCAACATAGGATTCTAATGTTTAATGGTACTGCATCACAAAACACGTTCAAATGGACAAATATCTAGAGTATTCAAATGAAACAATTCAAGTGCGACGCATGTCATAAACTGTTTGAAATCCTCCCATTTTTTCATAATCCCATCTAGAAGAACCTTCCCCGTCAGCCAACATATATAGAATTTAAACTATTTTGGATGCCCTTAATCCTCCTACCTCATAACGCATTGCTGGGTATTTAGTCAAACACCTAGTAGGCGCTATCTTCTAATGTTTTTCCACTCTTTAATTACCTAACCAGTGGGTTATGGCTTAACTCAGTTTAACGAAAACTATATAATAGTGCACGATTAGAAGAAAGTGCTAGAGAGTAAATTTAGGAATAAATTCAATGCAACTCATTTTCTCTACTTTTATTAAAAAACAGTACTGTATTAATTACACAATCATCAAAACAACCAAGACAGTTGTGACATGAGCAAAGTGAAAGAAGCCTGTCTCTTCACCAAGAAGGTCATCAGTGAGAAATCAAATTGAATGAATAAACAACAAAGAAACGGGCATGTTCTCTGAAATCACAGAAAGATAAGTTTACCAGAGAGAGAGGAGGGGGTTTCGTGTGTGGGTGTGACCATTGTGGGTGTGGCGGTGGGTATGAGAGAGAGAATATAAAGAGATCACTAATTACTAACGGTATATAAATTTGAATTCTTGATCGATCTTTTGCGATGAGAATTAGAGCCACCAAGCTACGAATCCCCAAAATCCTAACCCTAGGTTTTCAAACACATCAGTGCATTACTACGTTTCCCATGAAAAGCAAGACGCATCAGATGAACTTAAAAAGGCGGGGGCACATCTGACCTTGTCTTTAATTCGCTTGATCATCTTCTCCTTCTTTGGCCTCGAGTTTCCGTATGATCCCTTGAACCTTTTCCCTTTCTTCGTCCTCTTGTCCCCGTGTCTGCAGAGGATCGGCTCCCCCGCCGCAACAAGGGGGTTGACTTGTGACTGGTGAGTGAGTGAGTGAGTGAGAGAGAGAGAGAGAGAGAAGGGGTCCAATCGCCTATCGACTGAGAGAGAGAGATGGGGGTATGATCGTCTAAGAGATGAGGGCCAAATCGCCGATCGAACTGGTGAGAGAGAGAAAGGAGGGATCGTCTAAGAGAGAATAGGGTTTTCGTGTGTGAGGGGTTTGTGTGTGTGGCGGCCGGGGGGGGTTGTGGGTGTGGCAAAACATATACCAATGAGATTATTTTAACGGTTTAGAAATTTGAATGCTTGATTTTATGCATGTTTGATACACGGGACATGGGTGTGGGTGTGGGTGTGGGTGTGGGTGTGGGTGTGCGTGTTTGATGTTAATTTTTTTAAATATCTAGTTTCGTAATTTCAATTTATTAAAAAAATATGATCATTATATTTTTCACATCAATTTTTACATCCACGTTCCTATTTACCCTCTATCGAAATATCATCATTACACTTTAATTACTTACTAATTTTTCAAAATAAAATCTACTTTTAGAGGGCAAAATAGAAAATATATTAACTTTTATCCACAAACTTTAAAAAGTGGACACTCATTAAGGGACAACCCAAAATAAAATATGGAACTCTAAAAAAGGGACAGAGAAAGTATTAAATATTGGATAATATTTCATATTGATTGCACCTTAACTTGGGCCCGAGGTACTTGTTAGCAGAGACATTGTTTCAAGTCAAACGGGCAAGTAGTTGATCAAACTTAGTATGAAAACTTAACGAGCTCGAGCTTAGCTTATATATTTATGATATGAGATGATCCGATCTCTAGTAACTTGAACTTTTTTAAGTTTTTTATACACAATAAGCCAAACAAGCCGAGTAGTAGTTTGTTCAAATTTGATTTGAAATCTTAATGAGCTCCAAAAAAATATTCAAACTTGGTTTATTTACAGGATCTTGCTATTGACACAGAGAAATACAACACTGATAGTGCACAGATTTTTTATGGGGCCCACTTCGCGTCCCACACAAACAATCCAACTCGTTCATTAAATGTGAAATAGTTTTTTAAGGGCTCTCACGATAAATCACTTGATTCAGTTCAATCTAACACCTATAGGTGCTCGATCCAATCATTTAACTTTTCATTCGAATTTCAGGATAATGAAAAATTAGATGATTAAATCAAGCACCTATATGTATCAGATTGAGCTGAATTTTCGCGGAGGGCCTTGAAAAAATATTTTAAATTTTATGAATTTCTCGTATCGTTTTGCGTGGGACCCGTAGTGGTCCTCACAAAAAATTTGTGAGCGATCTGTTTATTATTTGTCTGTATCAACGGACTTATCACTCTTTATATAAACAAGAGTAAAGCTATGAGTACATATGGATAGGGCTACAAACGAACCGAGCCACTCGCGAACTGCTCGCAGCTCGATTAGTTAGTGGCTCGTTCAAACTCGGCTCAGAAGTTAAATGAACGAGCTCGATCCGATTTTTTCAGCTTGTTTTGTAAACAAGCTGAGCAAGGATAAGCTCGGCCTGTGAGCCGGGGTATATATACTTAAGTTTAGGATTTTTATTATTATTTCATAATTGTTCTTCCCGTTTTCACTTTCCAGTCAATCAAGGGAGGCGAGAGCACATGCACACCAGTACACCCCCACTCAATATGAAAATGAAAAATATATACCTTCACAATCAAAATATTTTGGTTGAATTTGGCCTATGCAAGGATATATACACATTTTTCGTTGGTCTGTTAAGACTCGTGAATACGCTCGAGCTCGAGTCAAGCCAAGGCCCGCTCGGCTCGAGCTCGACTTGTTAAGTTTCATTGAGCTCGAGCTCGGGTTCGTTAAAAACTTAATAAATAAACTTGAACATGTTAAAACTCGGCTTGTTTGCAGCCCTACGTATGGAATATACATACAATGTACATATGGATTTTATGGGGCTCATTTCGGATCCCACAAAAATGATTCGAACCATTCATTATTTTTAAAATAATTTTTATGGAGCCATATAAAAAATCAGTTCAATCCGATATCAATAAGGATTTTTGTTGAATTTGTGAGGGTCAAACTACATAATTATTCAGTTTCGTTCCTATAAATTCAGAAAAAATCTTTACCAATATCGCATTGAGCTAATTTTTTATAGTGCTCCGTAAACAAATTTAAAAATAATGAACAGTTCGAATATCCCCGGTGTGAACTCCACAAAATCTATATGTATGTACATTTCATATGTCAAGGACCGGAGTAAATGAGCCATGAATTGCCAATTTCTGCCTGCTCCATCTTTGGCTGATTTTTCCAATCAGGCCCTTGGGTGAGAGAGGATAGAGTGTAATGGCCGGGGGCATTTTCGTCTTTCCCCCTGTTTTGTGGTTGGGGACCCGGTACTATTTGGCTATTTACCAAAAGACTAATATGGGTTTTCTGACTTTTGCACATTTCCGGTTGTGTTCCAAAAAAAGGTACCCTATTTTGTCTTTTTGCGTTTGATATTCCAGGTTTTGTTTAGGGGCATTTTTGTCTTTTTAGCTTTTCACCCCTGACACGTTAACGGTCATGCAGACCTGCTTTTGTAAAGCTGCAACTCTCTCTCTGTTCTTTCCAGCGACTGACGGAACCAAAAAAAAAGGAGAACCAAGCATCTCTCTCTCTCTCTCGTTTACAGCCACCGACGCAACCAAGAAGAAGGGTGTTGGAGTATGGGAGCACGACCGCATCGAGATAAGGGTGTTGGTTACCCGTTTTGAACCATTGCATAGAGGTTTGATTCTTCCCTTTATCTCTTGATCTTTACAAAATCATATATAAGGGTTGTTTTAGGACCCATTGATTGATGCACGCATATTATTTTGTTTGGGTTGGGTTCGTATAAAAAGTTCCATTTCTGCGATTTTAATTTCTTAGTTGGTGTATTCATGTTATTTTTATATCGATTGTGATTCTGTATCTCTTCTTTCATTTCCGAAACATAGAGAGAGAAATACCTATTTCAAAACCCTAACTAAGATGTGAGAGATCAGTGATAAAATAGTCGATTTGGTTTCGATGTTTGGGTTGGGTTCGTATATAACGTTCGCAAAAACAGACTTCCAATCGTGTATTATCATCTGCTGTGTGTTAGAATACTTGCACAAAAATCTGGGATTTTCTAATTATTAAATCAAATAACATATAGCAAGAATAAAACAGATCATGTATATAGAGTAATTGACACAACAATTTAAAACTAAGAGCATAAATTAACTGTTAAAGATTGAGGAAAAGGTAAAGGAAAAGCTGGCCTGAGATACAATCGGGAGGCGTGATGTCTTAAAGCCACTAGTCCTCCCCTACGTGAAGGTGTTGACGGATTATAGTGACTCCAAGATTCAACCCGAAATGCTCTCAAACTTCTCTTCCAATGGTCACGTCCACTAGGAGGATATGAACAAAGCCACGAACCGGAGTTGTCCAAATATAATAAGTATAAAAGTAGTATTTTGTCGTAGAGAGTTTTTGAACAAGAAAGGTTGGAAAAAGATGTAAGCTGAGAGTAAGAGAGAGTGGTGTGTGATGAGTTTCTTGGATGTGTTGGATGTGGAGACAAAATGGTGCTTATATAGAATTTGGGGGAATACCCCAATGGGCAAAACAATAAATAGAATTAAGAGAATTAAAGCCATACAAACAGTTTGTTTGCCTTTGAATTCGTTGACCAAATAATTTACTTCTAGGAGCCGTTTGTGTCATAGGGTTAAGAGGTAAATGGAATTTGACAGCTTTAACACCAGGAGTTACAAAATCTTGTGCAATCAATTTCATAGCAATCATTTTCTTACCTGAAAATAAAATAGTAAATTCATATGATTAGTTTTGAAACTTACAAACATAATTATATTTCATCATTCCTCCACAAGTTTCAAAACTTTGATCGGAAGAAAATAAAATATTTTTGGGCAACATTATACTGTGCAATAGGTGTAGGTGTCTTCCGGACTTGAACCTCACTTAGTGTTAATAGTTTTCCTCTGAAGGATCATAGTGAACTAGGTCTTGAACTAGACCCTTTGAATCAGAGTTCAACATATCACACACACAATACAGGTATTGGACTTTCGTTCGCGGGTTAGTGCTATTGACGGCCATGCACTTGATCTTGATTCTCATGGGAATTTCTATAGGCTAGCCCAAGCCTCATAGTCGCGGCCTCACCACAACTCCCACTTAGGTGAATCCTCCAAGGGTACAGTGACGGAATGTACCTTGCAGGAGATTTCCCGCCTCGGACTCATTCAGGGATAACCCTTCCTAACCAGTCACATATCACAGCACAACTGCCATAGGGATGAGCAGGAGAGTTTGATATTGTCTCCTTTCTTTTAAAAGTGCTGGATCCAAGTCACGCAATATGGATTGTTCTTACCCATTGAATCTCCTTCATGGGATCTCCAGTCACAGAGATTGGATTACCTCCTTAGGTGACTTCCTTTGGGCTTAAGCCCATCCCCCTCAACAGATCTAGGACTCCGCTCCTAGATAGACCTTTGGTCAGCTAATCAGCAACATTGAGCTCAGATTTCACATATTGTAATGAGATAATATTTTTGTTAAGCAAGCTTCTCACATATTTAAATCTAACATGCATATGTCTATTCATTTTTTTATTCAAATGAGACTGTCGCACAGATTCAATCACAGCCTTGCTATCACAATGTATAGAAAATGTAGTGATAGGTTTATTTACTAAAGGTATATCAGTCAAGAGATTTTTAATCCATTCAGCCTCAATACTTGTTGTGTCTAATGCTATCAATTCAGCTTCCATAGTACTTCTAGATATGATAGTTTGCTTTTTAGATGCCCAAGAAATGGCAGCCCCTCCTAGTAAGAAAACATAACCTGTAGTAGACTTTATGTCTTGGTTGTCAGTGATCCAATTTGCATCACTATAGCCTTCTACTACGGCTGGAAAACCTCTATAGGTTAAGGAGTAATCCAAAGTCCCTCTAAGATACTTGAAAACTCTTTCTAAAGCAGTCCAATGTTCTACACTAGGATTGTGAGTATATCTACTAAGTCTTCCCACAGCATAAGCTATATCTGGCCTAGACTTATTAGCAATGTAAAGTAGGGACCCTATGAGTTGAGAATACTTCAATTGAGAAACAAGTTCACCATCTAACATGCATATGTCTATTCATTTTTTTATTCAAATGAGACTGTCGCACAGATTCAATCACAGCCTTGCTATCACAATGTATAGAAAATGCAGTGATAGGTTTATTTACTAAAGGTATATCAGTCGAGATTTTTAATCCATTCAGCCTCAATACTTGTTGTGTCTAATGCTATCAATTCAGCTTCCATAATACTTCTAGATATGATAGTTTGCTTTTTAGATGCCCAAGAAATGTCAGCCCCTCCTAGTAAGAAAACATAACCTGTAGTAGACTTTATGTCTTGGTTGTCAGTGATCCAATTTGCATCACTATAGCCTTCTACTACAGCTGGAAAACCTCTATAGGTTAAGGAGTAATCCAAAGTCCCTCTAAGATACTTGAAAACTCTTTCTAAAGCAGTCCAATGTTCTACACTAGGATTGTGAGTATATCTACTAAGTCTTCCCACAGCATAAGCTATATCTGGCCTAGACTTATTAGCAATGTAAAGTAGGGACCCTATGAGTTGAGAATACTTCAATTGAGAAACAGGTTCACCATTATTTTTCTTCAACTGTACACTAGGATCATAAGGTGTAGACATTGGATTGCAATCGTAGTAATTAAATTTTTTCAACATCTTTTCTATAGTATTGGATTGACTAAGTGTGATATCTTGAGACGTTCTTTCTAATTTCATTCCTAATATCACATAAGCCTCTCCCAAATCCTTCATATCAAACTTCATAGACAGATAAGACTTAGTATCTTCTACTATTTCCAAGCTTGTTCCAAAGATCAATATATCGTCCACATATAAGCAAAGAATCACAATACCCATCTTTGTAATATAAACATTTATCATGCTCATTAAACCTAAAACCATGATCTAAAATTACCTTATCAAATTTCTCATGCCATTGCTTAGGAGCTTGTTTTAGACCATATAAAGACTTTACCAATTTACAAACCTTGTGTTCTTGACCCTTAACAATAAAACCCTCGGGTTGCTCCATATAAATCTCCTCATTTAAATCTCCATTCAGAAAAGCAGTCTTGACATCCATTTGGTGTATCACTAGGTTATGAATAGATGCTAAGGCTACTAGAGTTCTAATAGTGGTAATGCTAGATACAGGAGAGTATGTATCAAAATAATCAATCCCTTTCTTTTGAGTAAATCCTTTACCTACTAGTCTAGCCTTATACTTATCAATGCTTCCATCGGGTTTTAGCTTTTTCTTAAAAATCCACTTACATCCTATGGCTTTGTTTCCAGGAGGCAATTCAACTATTTCCCAAGTATGATTCTGCATAATTGATTCAACCTCACTATTGATGGCCTCTTTCCAAAACGGTGCATCTATAGAAGACATGGCTTCCTTAAACGTTGCCGGTTCACCTTCTAAGAGAAACATATAGAACCCATCTCCAAAATTCTTTTCTTTTCTAGGTCTTTTGCTCCTCCTAAGTTCCGTTTGAGATTCTATCTGATTACCTTGAACTATAATGGAACTAGAAAATGGGTTATCACTAGTTGATGGAATTTCACTTACTAGTTTCGGAATTCTAGTCCTATAAGGAAAGATATGTTCAAAAAATGTGGCATCTCTAGACTCAATTATTGAATTATTAGAAATTTCACTAACCTCGGAGTTGGTAACTAGAAATCTGTAGGCACTACTATTATGAGCATATCCTAAGAAAACAGAATCTACAGTCTTAAGACCTATCTTTTTCCTTTTAGGATCAGGAATGCACACTTTAGCTAAACATCCCCACACTCTCAAGAAACTAAGATTAGGAGTTCTTTTTTTCCAAATTTCATAAGGGGTTTTGTCATTATCCTTTACGATTATCCTATTTAAAATAAAACACGCATGAAGTATAGCTTCCCCCCAAAAACTCTCGGGTAACCCAGAACTTAACAACATTGCATTTACCATATCCATGAGGGTTCTATTTTTCCTTTCTGCTATTCCGTTGGACTGGGGTGAATAAGACGGTGTCACTTCATGTACTATTCCACACTCTTCACAAAAAGTAGTAAGTTCTCCTAGAGTATATTTTCCTCCTCTGTCGGACCTAAGAACCTTTATTTTCCTTTCTATTTGATTTTCTACCTCTGCCTTGTAAACTTTGAACTTGCTAAAGACCTCATCTTTGGTTTGAATAAGATACACAAAACAATACCTCGAACAATCATCAATAAAAGTTACAAAATATCTATTTCCGGCTCTAGTAGGTGGCTTAGCTGAGTCACACACATCGCTATGGACTAGCTCTAGGAGTTGAGTATTTCTCTCTACGCTCTTATGTGGTTTTCTTGTTTGTTTGGCTTGCACACATATCTCGCACTTTTGCTTAAAATCCAATCTTGACTTGGGAACAAGATTCAAATCCATCATCCTTTTCATTTTCTTTAAGCTTATATGCCCTAACCGTCCATGCCACACATCACAAGATTCAATATTCAAAACATGAGGAGAGATTTTATTGACTTCAAAAATAACATTCAATTTGAATAAACCATCAGTAACGTACCTTTTCCAATGAAGACATCGTTCATTGTTATTACAACTCGACTAGACTCCAAAACAACTTTATAACCTTGCTGAACTAAACTAGACCCACTAAATAGATTTCTTCTAACTTCTGGAACATGCCGCATGTCTCTAAGAACCAAAATTTTCCCTGATGTCATGTTTAATTCCACATCTCCAATCCCATGAACTCGTGCGGTTGAATTATTGCCTAGAGTCACACATCCTCCACTTGATTCCTGATAGGTTTTAAAAAATCGACGATCAAAACAAACATGCACATTAGCACCCGAATCTAACCACCAATCCTCATTTTGGTAAGTAAAATTCACTAGGGAAGAAGCATACCTAAAAAATGGTTCGGCTTTATTCTCTTCTAGCACACATTCACTTGATCTCTCGGATTCCTTGATTTTTGCATTGGCTCAATCTTTTTGTAGTAGCAATCTCTAGCAAAATGGTTGGTCCTTCCACACACGAAACAAGCGTTGCCTCCTTCCCTTTTATCCTTGGGTTTATCTCTAGGTTGACGGTTTTGGTTTTGGCTTTGGTGTTGATTCCTATTTTGGTTGAACCTATTTGGTTTGAAATTCCCTCTATTAGGCCTGAGGTTGTTCCTTCGGTGAGAATTATGGGACTTGTGGTGGTGGTTATTTCTATTATGATGGGAGTGGTTATTATTCCTATTGGGGGTTTCAACAACATTGACTCGGGGTGGTTTCTCTTCTGGTTTAGCAACCATAACAACCCTATGCTTTTCTTCCACTCTAAGGGTGTTTATGGTTTGTGTCATAGTAAGTTCTCCTTGTTTGTGTCTAAGGGATCGAGCAAATTCTGACCAGGAAGGTGGTAGTTTATCAATCAGACACGACACTTTGAAGTCTTCGCTAAACGCGGTTCCACTCTTTCCAGCACCCTTCAAAAGTTCTTTAAACTCATGAATTTGATCACCTACGGATTTCTCATCTATCATTTTGTAGTTGTTAAACGAAGACGCGGCGAACCTATTAACCCAGGCATCATCTAACCCATATTCGGCCTCAAGTAGATCCCAAAGTTCTCTTGCTTTTCCAGTGGTAGTTAAATAGATATCGTAAAGATGGTCCGAAAGGACACTAAGAATTCTATGGCAGCAGTGGTACTCTATTTCTTCCTTAGTCATCCATGACCCTTGGGAAGACTCACTACCATCTATTGCAGAAATAACCCCAACACAGTAAGCCAATAACGCACTTGAGTTTGCCATCTCTTAAAATGTTCACCGCTAAATTTCTCGGGCTTAACAACATTGGCTTCATCCATTTTTGCCATTTCAGTTTTGATCCCTTATGTCCTACAAGTAATCTGTTACACACAAATTAAACTAGTATTATAATTGGAACTCTGTCTAATCCAGAAACAAACACTAAGCTTACTTTCGAATACTATTTTGTATTATAAGGCTAGTGGCTTTAACTGTTAGAATACTTGCACAAAAATCTGGGATTTTCTAATTATTAAATCAAATAACATATAGCAAGAATAAAACAGATCATGTATATAGAGTAATTGACACAACAATTTAAAACTAAGAGCATAAATTAACTGTTAAAGATTGAGGAAAAGGTAAAGGAAAAGCTGGCCTGAGATACAATCGGGAGGCGTGATGCACTGTCTTAAAGCCACTAGTCCTCCCCTACGTGAAGGTGTTGACGGATTATAGTGACTCCAAGATTCAACCCGAAATGCTCTCAAACTTCCTCTTCCAATGGTCACGTCCACTAGGAGGATATGAACAAAGCCACGAACCGGAGTTGCCCAAATATAATAAGTATAAAAGTAGTATTTTGTCGTAGAGAGTTTTTGAACAAGAAAGGTTGGAAAAAGATGTAAGCTGAGAGTAAGAGAGAGTGGTGTGTGATGAGTTTCTTGGATGTGTTGGATGTGGAGACAAAATGGTGCTTATATATAATTTGGGGGAATACCCCAACGGGCAAAACAATAAATAGAATTAAGAGAATTAAAGCCATACAAACAGTTTGTTTGCCTTTGAATTTGTTGACCAAATAATTTACTTCTAGGAGCCGTTTGTGTCATAGGGTTAAGAGGTAAATGGAATTTGACAGCTTTAACACCAGGAGTTACAAAATCTTGTGCAATCAATTTCATAGCAATCATTTTCTTACCTGAAAATAAAATAGTAAATTCATATGATCAGTTTTGAAACTTACAAACATAATTATATTTCATCACTGTGTTCATGGGCTTCAAATTGTATACACTCGAGCGACGGTAACTGACAGTTGAACTCTTAAGAGTTAATCTTGTTCTTTCCCCATGGTATTTATAATTGTGATTTTGGGTAGCTTAAACAGTTTATCAAGACATTGAAAATAGCGTCGTTATGATTTCGTCTCTGTCAACCATGATGGCGGCGGCGACAGCAAAATCGACAACGGCGGTGGAAACGAACAACTCAACGATGGCACCAAAATCCTTTGGGTTTTCTGGTTTCGGTATCTTCTGTTCTTCTTGTTTGCTTTGATTTCACGTGAAAGGAAAAACTTTTGGAAAGCCCTAACATATAGTAATCTGTATTATCAGATAAGACTTGTTGAGCTTTTGAATTCTAATAGTGGGTATCGCGTGGAAGCCTTTGTTTTCCCTTATAAAAAAGCTCTGATTAGCTGGAATTTTTTTTGGGTTTCTAAGGTGCAGATCTGTGAGGCTAGGAGTGGACAAGACAAAATAATCTGATTTCTTAGGAAACAGTAGAGGTGAAAGAAGAAAGAAGCAAGAACAAGATTATGGTGTAGTTTCTGGCCTTACCTATTGGGGTTTTGGTGTGGATTGTGATTGTGGGATCTCCAAATCCATAGATTTTCATATCGTTGACAAATCACGCATTTTCTGCAATCCTTTCTCTCTCTCTCTCTCTCTCTCTCTCTCTCTCTCTTTGCAGTGTCTCTCTTTCTCTTATCCGGAGTTCGATACCTCCACCGACTTCTAGTCGAAGTTACTACATCTCGATCTCCGCCGACTTCATCATCATCATCCTCTTCCCTTTACTTCTCTCTCTCTCCCTCCCTCCACCGGCTTCACTCTCTCTCTCCCTCTCTCGATTGATCTCCAGCCGAAGCCACTAGATCTCCACCGACTTCCTCTTCATCATCCTAACCGTCATCGTCTTTACTTTGTCGCGTCTCTCTCTTTGCTCTTTCTTCGTTCGTTCTCCATTTGAGATTTGGCGTGAATCGATCTGTTTGGCTCTACTAGTTTGTTTGAATCATTCCGGTAGCCAGGTATTGCTCTCTATTGGGGTTTTCCCTATTTTGAGTTTGATTTAAGCGAAAACACTCACCTTTCTTGGTTCAACACTCAACTCATCTCATTTTTCTCTTTACACATTTCTCAATACATTTTTCTCTCTATCTCTCTCCACTCATTACCACTTATTACATCAAAAATAACTTTCAAAACTTTGAACCAAACAAGGTGACTAAGCGTTTCGTTTCGATCTAGGTTAACGCACAGCTTTTTCTTTGTCTGGGTTTGAGTTCTGTTTTCAATGGATTGTTTCATTTTATACTACTGAGCTTATTGTCTGTGATTATTTTTTCTTGTGTGTGTTGATTAATTTAGGTATTTGGTATGGTATTCAGAGGTTTTAATTTGGTTCTCATCGACGAACGAAAATCTGAAAAGTTGGAGGTTTAGCGAGAACTTATATTTTCTCCTTATCCTTGTCAGCTTAAAACAAATTGAAAAAATTGATTTTTCCTTAATTTCGGCTTAATGAGTAAATAGCTGCTACAAAAACTCGCATAGACTGCGAACTAAGTTGATTTTTAAATAAGTTTATGTGCAATATTTCTTGTTGTTAATCTCCAACCTTTGAGGATGTGATGCCTAAGGACCCTATGCTTAATAAATTAGAGCCAACCACCACACATTGAGAGATCAGGGTTGCTATCTTCAGAGTGATGGTCCCTGACTCCCTATCCAATTACTCCTATTGTTTTGTTGTTGTTCATTACCTCGGTGGCTCGAAAAACTACTAGATATTGCCTGGCTTTGTATTGATACTATTCTCAAAACACAGAACAACCACTAGATACGGGAATCTTAAGAATTTGAAATTATTTGTAGGTTGCTCCCAAATTTCCAATGGATCGCCAGTTCACTCTCAAATGGATGTCCTCCATGCTGCACTTTATGAGGTACATAACGTTTCAAGCCTTTCCACTTTCTTATTCATGTTTCCCCACCCTATATAATTAGAACGACTATGTAATGATTATTCAATGTTCTCATGTTTGACTCTCTAATTACCTTGTTAGCCATGTTATGATTATGCAATTGAGTTCCACACGTGTGTGGTGACTATCACTCCGTTTGGTTTACATTTTAGAAAGTTATTTTTGAGAGTTGGAGTGGTAATGAGTGGAGAGAGATAGAGAGAAAGATTTATTGAAAACTGTGCCGAGAGTTAAAAGTAACTCTCAGAATGTTAAACCAAACAGAGTATATGTAATTGAAGGTGGACATTACTGAATTCAGTTGTGTACTTGTGTGTGTCTTGAATCGCTAGATGTGTATAGTATGTATGTGCTTTAGCTTCGCAAAATCTGAACCTGATACATACCCACATGCCCCTTTGGATTGAGTAATTTTGTGAGAAACAAAAAGAAAGGATTAGAGTTTGTCTCCAATCAATCATTTATTGAATGATTTCGTGAGAAATGGAGAGAAAAGTACCAACATGAAATTATGAATTATTCTTGACCAGACCAGCTGCTGCAATGTTTATCTCCAATTCCTTGCCGCATCCGGTCTTATTTAAGGCAAACAGATCAGGGCCTCAGTGGACTGCGGTGCACTTATTACAGACAGCTCTACCACTTTGTTTCGACTGTTCTGGTGATAGATTTTTCATTAGGAAGAGTAAGCTTTTGACCATTGATTTTGATAGGGATGTAATGCTGTGTTAGTGACATTGTCAATTCTATTTTCTCTGTGAAGGGCCCAGATGAGGTTTTGAAGTTCTTTAATGCTTTACAGCCTTGCCTTTCCTGAAGGAAAATTTGTTTTCTCAAGGTTTTAGTGTAGGGTTAAAAGATTTTTTCATCGAGAGACCTGTCTTAGACGACATTCATAGTCACATTCAAGAAGTTTCAAATTTCACTTGCATTTGACATATGATGAGTTAGTTGAGCTGCAAGTCAAGAAGCACTTACAGCTTCTGAAATTACATGTTTTTCATTTCATTCTAAGGTCATTACCAATAGCATATGGCATGCCGGTTTTCTTTGTTCTGTTCTCATTTGCATGGGATATTAGATTTGCTTTTGGGAAAAGGGATTCTCTCATTGTTCTTTGCAGCAGAAATTTGTGGAAAATATCTGTTTTAGAAACTATAATTCTAGTGTGTGTGTCACAAGGCGGATGCCTATTATTGGTATGCAAATGATTTTTTTTGCTCATAACTATCTGTGGCTCTGTGAACAAGGTAATAGAGAGAATAATGGTAAAAAACTCAAGCTATAGTAATTAGATACATAATCATGGTTTGTGGGCACTGATCTGGCTTGTTTGTTTTCTTTCTGTAAAATGAGAGCTTCTTTCCTGACTGTCTGTGTTAGTGGGACATAAAAAGTCCCTAAGATCATCCCTCTGGATTACTGGTAGTTAAATGCTTAGATACATAGATGGAAGGATCAACAACATGATGATAGCTTAGATGTTGTTCGATGAGAATATTGGTTCTCAAATGTAATTTGTTGGTATTTTTGAATAATCTACTAGAGTTAACTCTTTTTTGTTTTTGAGACCTATCCCTATTCTCACTTGATCAGGATAGGCAACAATGGTGCTCAGCTGCAATTGGTATTAGAGTTGCTCTATGTTACCACTTGTCATAATATACACCCTTCCTTGGGAAACGTATAGCAAAATGAATGAACTATTTAATCGAGAAGTAAGTGCCCAATTACAGCAAAGAGGCAGTGTAGTAATATTTCTCCAGAAGTATTTTCCTGTTAAGTTAGGTTGTCAATTTCCATTGCACCATACATTTTTCTTACCATGAAAGTGAGTTTGTCTACATTAGTTCTTTAGGCCCTTGTGTTCCCAATCTGCGGTTGTCTGTAGTAAACTTGCAAGTGGAATTTATTATTGCTAGAAATTTAATGTCCTTGTACCTTTGTATTCAGCTTTCGTGTGGCAGTTGATGCGGTTTAATATGCTTCAACTTCTCTAGAACTTGAGGTCCCGCTCTCAAGGGAAGGAGTTTACTGATGCTGATATTCTGAACTGGGCCAACAAAAAAGTGAAGATCACAGGAAGAACTTCTCACATGGATAGTTTTAAGGTTAGTAAGTTTGGCATTCCTTTTTCTTTTTAATCCATTTCTTTGCATATAGATTATGGCTGACTGGTTATGTTTGTGGACTGTTATTCAGGATAAGAACCTTTCAAATGGATTATTCTTTCTTGAACTTCCCAGTGCTGTCCAGCCAAGGGTTGTCAATTGGAACCTTGTAACCAAGGGTGAAAGTGGTATGCATTTTGCAAAGTTTGTGTGAAATGTTTTGTGTTCTGTGAAAAGTGACTTGGAGTGACTAAAGGACTTTTTCCTTCTTCTTCTTGTTGTGGTAGATGAGGAGAAAGAATTGAATGCCACATACATAATCAGTGTTGCCCGAAAGCTTGGATGTTCCATTTTCTTGTTGCCCGAGGACATCATGGAGGTGAGACTGGAATTGTGAAAAGTTTTCCCATTTTGTGCGTCCAGTAATTGCATGTTTTGATGCTTAACATTGTTGCTTTTAGATAAGTTACCGTGTTAAATGAGATTAAATTGGTCCACATTGTTTCATAAAAGCTCTAGCGCTTTAACTTGGAGTTACTTTAGCATTAGACCCCTCCCATAAACAAAGTATTAGGGAGATAACCGATGTCAAGTTTATCTTCCAGAAAAGGATCAATAAGCAATTGGGACATACTGAATAGTGGATTACACGTTCGAGTCCCCTTGATCATATTCTTATTTGCTTCAGAATTATGCATTTTCGTTCTGAAAGAGTTTGATGTCGAGGAAATCAAGACATGGATATTAGTATATTACAGGGCAAGTTGATGTTGCATTGACCGACATTCTCGTAACGTAATGGCAGGTAAATCAAAAGATGATCCTAACGCTTACAGCCAGCATAATGTATTGGAGCCTTCAACAACCAGTTGAAGAGTCCGAATCATGACCATCACTATCCCCTTCTAATGCTTGCTTCTATTTATGGAGAAGATAAAAGTTCCCTGAGTGGTGAAGTCTCCAACTTGACAATGGATGATGCGGCATCCGATACAACAGTCTCATCACAGGTTGAGAACGAGATCACCTCCAGGGCTTCCATTAGAGTCTTGTCACTGGTTCAAAGCTAGGACAATCCTCTCGCCAGTGATCCTAGAGTCTCCTTGCTTGTCAAAAACGTCGACGCTTATTGCCCCCGGATGCTGGAAATGAACTGCAAGTTATGGATCTTTTCACTCTACAGGATTTAGCCATAGGAAAATTTTTGAAACTAAAGAGAATGAGAGGAATAGAAGTTACATCGTCGTTGGTTAGGTGGGTAAGATGGTGAATGATCTTTTCTCAAACGAAGATATACAACCATAGAATACAGTCCTTGTGATCCAAGAAGATAAAATTAACTTTTGTATAGTCGATCTGTTGCTTTTTCCCCTCAGCGATATTAGTTTTTTTCATGGTTTGGTTTTTTTCAGTTCAACTTTTGCTGTAAGTAGTTTTGCCAATGTCGATTTCGTTGTAAACAAACAATTAGAATTTTTCATGTCATTTTCATTTCTTCACTCGAATACTTTTTTTAAGTTTGAGAATAGTGGTATCATGTTTTGGTTTTAAATAGTTCGTATTAATTAATGAAAGCATATGAATTTATACTAAACTACAGATCGTTTTCTGTTTCATAAACTAGCTGCAATCAAAACTGCATGGCCACCTTCTGTTCTTCTAGCCAATGCTTATCCTCTACAGTTTGCATATGTTTGCTCACAGCAAATGTCATTCAATCAGGTTCTCTCCTAATTGACATTAACTAAGTCATATATGTTAGTTTATTTGGTAATTTGGTAGATAACTTAATGAGAACTACATCGCAGGTCTTTGCTCAACATTTCAAAGCTTTCTTCCATGATCAGCCCATTAATGACATTATTTTCCGCGTGTATAATTTCAAATGGAAAGCTACCAGACAAAATGGCCGTCTTCAGCCTATTGGCATGGAAGTTTTACAAAATAGCTCAAACTTACAAAACTCAAATCTGGTCTGTGTTGTTGGTAAGTACCCAAATGATATTCACCTTTTGCTGCTTGGTTCAAATGGGTCAGAGAAAATGTACTACTGGTTTTAGTATGTAACTGCTAAAAACTATTAATCTAGGTCTGAATTCTAAGAAATATGTCCCATGTATATATTACTAAGATGGTTTTGTTGAACAACCGATGAACTTGTTTTGGAAACTGATCTCCAATCCCTGCTGTGCGTGCCCCAGAACCAGAAAAATTCCCTTGGTAGAGAATAACAATACAAAGGAGCTTTCTGTCATTTTCCTTCTAAAATGTGAATTTTGCTTGATCTAGATCCTTGACTGAGTCGAAGACACTTATTTTCCATACATGGAAAAGTCTTTGACTAATACTGTCCAATGCAATCGGCAGAGTGGTCATAGCTGTTTAATGCATTCTTATCATATTTAACTCATTGTTACTGCATAAGTGCTATTATTAAGTTGTCTAATTTTATGGTCGGATGCTTACAAAGTTCATCTCTTTGTTTTTGGGGCTTTCGTTATCAGTTCTATCATTTATGCTATGTATGGAGTAACTCGTTTTATAACTATTTTCTATGTTGATTGTTTTGGATATGGTGTGAGTTCGCAATGAGTAGAAACTGACCTTTGGTTGGATAAGATAACTATTTAACACCCCCACCTCCCTTCATGTCATGCGACTCAAACAATTCAAAATTAAACAATACATGCTAAATAAACATCGTTATTAGACCAGGGAGCATGGCCAAGCGTGCAAAGCACGTTGTTAAAAACCTAGTACACATAGCACTACTCATGTAACAAACTGATCTCGAACAAGTTTTAACGAGCTTGGTTGAATAGATAAAAGCCCTAAATAGTACTAGGGTTGCTCGAGGTCCGGTTTGGTTCGGATTTCTAGAAATCCAAGGACCTAACCGCTAGTTACGGTTTTTTTAGAATGAAATTCATGTCCGGACCAAAAGTCCTACGATTCGGTTTCAATCTAATCCGTGACTCGCAGATCGGTTACATTTTTGTCAATTCTAGCAAAAATAAAGTTCAAACATATATCCCACACTAAAAGGAAAAAATGTTACATTCAGAATTAAGTTTAACACCACTAGAACGTACTTGTTACATTAATTACCAAAACCCTACTTCAAAAATCAGATTCAAAAGAATTTAAACACTAGTAGCATCGTATCATTACAGTACATAACATAAAAAGATCTGAAAAATAAACGAACTCGTGAAACTCAACTAAAGTTATCCGTTATTTATACGAAAAAACTACAATTTACTCCATATATATTTATGTATATCTATACTATATCCCATTATTGAGATAAAATATTAAAATTGGTAGAAAAAAGTGTTAACATTACTAACAATTTGTTAGGAGTATATAAATACACACATATGTTTTTATATATTTTATTTATATAACATAAATATCTCACAGTCCGGTTCGGTTTGGTTAATTCACGGTTTTGTAATAGAAATCCGTGAACCTAACCGCGAGTCACAATTTTTTAATTTTTCAATTCGTGTCCGAATCATTAATCCACAGACAAAATCTAAAAGGTACGAATCGATTTGGTCCGAATCGATTTCACGGTTAACCGGATTTTTTGAGCGGCCATAATTAGTGAATACCGCGTGACACTGTTCCTAGAGTAATTGCTGTACTTTTCCGTCAACTAGGGCACCCGAATGCGGACTGGGCACCACAGCGCATTCCGCACACCCTCGCGTCCTCTCCCTTCTCCCTTCAGAACTCTTTCGCGGCTTGAGAGAAGAGAGAACATGGCGGTACCAGGGAGGCGAAACGGTATGCTGGACGAAGAAGAAGAACAAGATGCTCTTTTTCAAGAAGAAGAAGAAGAAGAAGAAGACGACGACATCGACGAACTTCTGGAAACCGAGTCCGACACCCCTCCGCACCTCCGTGACCTCGCCTCCGCCTCCGAGCTCGGCGACGTTGACGCCCTCCGCCGCGCTCTAGGTGCGTTTACATCCTCATTGGTTTAATTTCTATGTATCACCAGTTTTTGTGCCTTTTTTGGGGTCAAGGTTAGGGGAGTGCAAAAATCCACTGTATATTGATTTTCGCTCTCCCCAAAGTTAACAAGTTGGGGAGTGCGAAAATCACTCCCCTAAGGTTATTGCAATTGTTGAGCTAGAAAGCTAGGGTTTGACTGTATCTCATATTTTGCTTGAAGCAAGCTTATTGTAAACCGGTAGATGTGTGTAGAGAACTGCTGAGTTGGTACGTGTGTCACACTCTAAGTCGCATAATGCGTGTGCGGGTATTGGGAGCGTGAGTGGGAGCATGAAAAGTGTCTTTCAAAACTCCATCATAAAAAAACTATCGTGAGTGCGAGAACTGAGAGCGCGAGCACATAGCAAGGATTGAGTGCAGGAGCGAAGGCCTTTTTGAAGGATTATGCGACTAAGGTCAGACACACAGGTAAAGAAATCAAGAATAATCTTTCTTAATCGTATTCTGCAGAACTTGATCACAATAGACAGATGGTGATGTATTTGTACGACTATAGTGTATCCTCTGCACTCTATAACACATTAGTAAAGAATACATACAGCTAACTCTTTTTTTTTTTCCAATCCAAAGAAATACTAATTTATTCTATCCTAGGGGAAAGGGTAGTGGGTGGGGGGTTGGGGTTTAAACCCTCACCAAACAATGTGCCAATTACCTGCCCAATCAACTGCACTAGGAAGCAACTTGCATACAACTAACTCTAACAAACCATAATTGACCAAAGACGGAGATAACTGCCTACAAGACGTAATCCACTGTTACTCAACTGTTTTCATTATTAAGGACCTTTTGCCATGTAGGCATAAGAACTTATTAAGAACCTTTTCTCAAATAAAGTGGAAATCGGTTTCAACATGCTTGATTCGTGCATGAGCAATGGGTTGTTAGAGAGTATTTGCTTGGGTAATTTTTTCTATAAAAATGTGTACACTTCTGTTCACACACACACACATATTTCTAGGTTTACACCTCGATGCCTGCCTGCCTGCGCCTACACCTTGCCTCATAAGCGATAAAATGCCTTGCATTGGGCATTTGCCTTTGAAAGCATTGGTTGTGGCTCGTGCACGTAATTGATATGATTGCAACTAGGTTCTTTTATAAGCCCTCAAGAGGTGTTGTAGGTGCTCAAACCATGCCTTCGATATACCTGTAGTTTGGTTCGTGCATGAGGATCCAATAGGTGGTGTTTGTGCTTAATTGCTTTATTTGAAAAGGTCTCCAACAAGCCCATTATTAAATTTCTATAATTGGGAAGTAAATACTTGATGTACCTGTTATAGATGATTTGCCAATTGTAAAACAATTCAATATGTGGCTTGGAAATCCCAAACTTGTGTTCAACTTGAATTGTTGGCTTCATGAGTTTTTCCAGTTTCCAAAAAATATATAGAACTAAAAACTCCCAATATAGTTTTTGAATAACTTGAGCAACCTATGTCATGTGAGAGTTCCATCATTGTCACTATGACAGTATCATCAGTGGCTAAGGCGTATTTCTTAGCGTTAGGGCTTATGCACGCCGCCTTTTGGTGATGGTTGCCCTTCTCTTTTGTTGACGACTACAGATAACTTGAGTGGCAGCATAGATGAACCAGTGGAAGATGGGGACACTGCTCTTCATCTTGCGTGTCTCTACGGCTATCTACCTTGTGTCCAGGTCAGCTACCCCATGTTTCTATATTCTCGTTATCGCAACTACGGCTAACATTGTTTTCTATTTCTCACTTCTATTACTTGGCATTAATACCGAAGATCCCCTTTGCGTTGTAGCTATTGTTGGAAAGAGGAGCTAGCTTGGAGGTCAAGGATCAAGATGGGGCAATTCCTCTGCATGATGCATGTGCAAGCGGTAGGCCCTGACCTGTACTTTTCACTATCAAATTCATATTATATGCTAATTTTCTGCCAATGACTGCCTGCAGGATTTACGGAGATAGTTGAAGTTCTAATTAACAGCACCAGTAATCCAGAAGGCGTGAAGAGAATGCTAGAATCAGTTGATGTTGAAGGTGATACTGTAAGTATTTTGTGATTCATAGTACTTCCTTCAACTTTATAAAATGTCTTTATATTGGGCTAACTTTAAAACCTCGATTAAAAAGCTTAAGTTCCCTTATGTTTTTGTTGATAAATACTGAGTATCTTTTTGTGATTGTGCATGTTTTCTGAAAGTCTGTATGATCTGTGTATTGGACTTACTAGCTCAACCCTGTCGAACATGGCCACGACATAGCCCTCGCCAGGCACATGTTGGAGTCGGACACATCTAAATAGTAAATACGTGTCTGATTTTTCAATGTGTTTTGTTAGGTAGGAAATTAGGGTCACTCTAGTACACTTGTGGACACTCTAGTATACTGATTCTTGATTTTTATATTAGTATTGTTAACACTGTCTGTATGTTTTGCTTATATAATTTAAGTCTCAATTGATTGGGGTCGGTTCCATGAAACCGTTTTCCCCATTGAACTGTCCAAGAAACCTAGATCCTTTCAAACTACCCTCTCTACAGCCTTTTAATGCCGCCCCCACCGTAACCATATTACTCCTCCTAAGTTCCTAACAACCATATATATCGCTATATAACATGTTCTATCGGGGCTAACCCTACCTTCCCGCAAAGGTTTTGGTTTCTAATTTTTCTTGCAATGTCTTGTTACACATTCCATCTTAAATTTTCATTACGCTCATCTTACTTGCTTGTTTTTTTTAGTACACAATACTATGTGCCATATAACATGGCTAGTCATATAACAATACAGTAGAATGTTCCTTCAACTTAGCTTCACAAAGCACTCCACCACTTGTCCATCTAGTTTGTACTTCATATGTCATGTCCTCCGTAATATCTGTCCTTGCTAACCATTAAGCTATGATACTTGGAAAATTTCGCTTCTTGGTAACTCCTGATTTGGGAGGGAGCACTTTGACTATCACTAAGCCTACACTCAATGTACTTTGTTTAACTCCTACTGACTAAATCCTTTCGAGTTTCGACTCACCATGCTTCTCTCCAAGCTTCTAATTTGTCATTAACACCTTTTGCAGTTTCATCTACTAATAGAATATCATCCCCTACCCTAACAACATACACCAGGGGATATTATCCCGAATATGTCTAGTCAATTTATCCATAACTAAGGTAGAGAGGTAGGGACCAAAAGCAGACTCTTGCTGTAATCTTTCTGTGATTGGGGATTCGCTTGTTTCCTCTGCTAGGATCTAATAGTAGTGACAACATCCTCATAAATATCCTTAATTACATCAATATACCCGTTTGTCATATCTTCTCTTCCAAGACCCACCATAGGACATCTCCATGCACCTTATCCTATATTTTTTCCAAGTCTTTGAAAACCATGTCAATGTCTTTCTTTTTATTTCTGTACATTTCGATTAATCTCCTTACAAGTAAATTGCTTCCATAGTTTATCTACTTGGCATAAACCCACTGTGATTGCCTTATACATTTGTCATCATTCTTAGGGGATGCTCAACGACTCTTTTCCACAGCTTCATAGTATGGCTCATCAATTTAATACCTTTGTAATTAATGCAACTAATATACTCTTCGCCACTCATCAGGCATCTTTCTGGTCAGAATAATTCCTAAGATACATGTATGATATAAATAAGTTTTAAATTGGAAGTGTCCCTTGCGTGTCCGTATCCTAGTTTTGGAGAAATGATGTGTACACATGTCTTGTCTGTATCTCCTGTCTGTCCTGCTTCGTAGTCATAATTAGGATGAGTTCTCTATGGCATTTGTTAGAACAGTCTTGGTTGACGATTTTTTTTTTTTTTTTTGAACAGATGGTTGACGAACTTCAAAAACTTCTTTTTGACGAACTTTTTGGATGAACAATCTTTTAAGATAACACCAATTAGATTTTTTAAACTTCTTCAAAACAATTCAGCGAATAAAGAAATGCAAAACGAGGACGACGAGTGTGTGAATTTGCAAAGGTGTTCTGAATAATGGTTTCTGAAAATATCACCCAAGCAGGGCCATTTTCCTAATACTGCAGGAAATTGCATCTATTACAATTTTCATGTAAGATGATGTTTGCTTTGATAAATGTGACTAGCTCCTGTTACTCTGTTACCTTAATGTGTAGTTTGGGGTTTTCCTCAAGGAATCCAGATGAATAATTTAGTTTCTTCTCCTCATTTCTTCTCTCTACCTGTACCGGTTCTTTCTTCATGAACAAACAAATGCAACCTAAGGCTCTGTTTGGAACTTATAGGAAGAGAGGAAAGAAAAGAGAGAGTAATTAAGAAGGAAAATGTGAGAAAAATGGAAGGAAAATTTCACTGTGCTCAATACTATTTTCCTATTTACGCTTCTCTTTTCTCTGAACCAAATAAAGGAAGGAATTTTTTTTAATTTTCCCTTCCTTTCCCCATGTTCCAAACAAAGCCTTAGTTTGCAGCCTAGATGTAAAACACATTTAAACAAGTTGCAGCCTAGAGGTAAACAAAGCTTCTTTTGTCTGCTCTTGATCGCCATTTGTACTTCTCCCCTCATATCCAGCCTCTTCATCATGCGGCCAGAGGTGAACACGAGGATGTTATAGGATTGCTACTGGCTGCTGGTGCTTCTCCTACAAAGACAAACCTCTATGGCAAGGTTAGCAATTGAAAGGATTTTGGGTTGAGGAAATTGATTTTTGCACCTTTTTTTTCCCTTTTCGAAATTGCTCCCTTTTTTGAGTTGTAGGTATTGCTCTTTTTAAGTGTGGATTTTTTTTCATACGAAAGGACAATACTATAAATTTACATTGAAGAATATTAGAAAAGGAGTGTAGTTATAAAAAAAAAAAAAAGGGAGAGTGAATATCAATTACGTTGTTTGTATTATTTTTGGAACTTTTATTAGGCTCCCTAATTTTCAATTTTTTCAGGCCCCAAGTGAGCTGGCTGATCCTAATACAGAAGCTAGGAGAATTCTCGAAGCTGCTGCCAATGCCGTGTAATGCCAGTAGTTGAGGCCAAAAAAAAAAAAAGGTTGAAGATGCTGAACTTGTTTTGATGTTTTTTTTAGGTAGGAAACACACACAAAAAAAAAAAAAAATTAGAGAACAATTTTTTGTCATTAGTTACCCGTTGAGAACATAGGAGATGGCTTCTCTGTGATATTTCTGTTATGGTTTTAATACACACAAGCTAGGAGATGGCTTCTGTGTGATACATCTCTTACGGTTTTAGTACATTGTTTTGTGTCTTAAGTGATGAGCTGCTGCTAGAAAAGGTGTCTATATGGTTGATATGGAGGAATACAATGCTTGCTATTATCGATGAAATCCCATTGAATTTTTTTTATATAATATTTTTATGATATTAGGTGGGTAGCCTCTACTACTTCTGCTTTCAAAATAATGTTTTTGAAAGTACCTACACCCAATAATATTTTTGAATTTTTTTTATATAATGTTAGAACTTAGTTGGCATAGGTACTTGGCATTGGGATTGGCAATGGCAAGTATCCACACCATCTTGTAATATTTTTATGATATTAGGTGGGTGGCCTATACTACTTAGGAGCCGTTCCACTTTCTCCAAAAAATAACTTTTTGAAAAAGAAGATAATTTCAGATTCAAATATAACGAAAATGAAAAATAGTTTTTCATTTTTTTTGCATCGTTTGAAAGATCTCAATGAGATCTATCAAACAAGATTCATATTGGTAGGAAATTTATTTGCGTAAACACATAATTTTTAAACTTGAAATTGCTTTTTTTTTTCAAAAAGTTATTTTTTTTTTGGAAAGTGGAACAGCTCCTTATGCTTCCACAATAAGAACAATTTATTTATACCGTCTTTTTTTTTATTATAAAGTACTTTAATGCGCATAAGATGGTATTTTATTTCCGTTGAACAAAAAAAGTATTCAACGTGAAATAAAATGCGCATTAAGGTTCCGTTTGTTTCGATATAAAATGTTTTACAATATAAAATTTTTTTCATGTAAAATGTTTTTCAGAAAACACTTCAAATTTTTATTTTTTGATGTTTGCTTGGCACTTGAAAATATTTTCAGAAATCAACAAAATAGTGTAGAGAGGGAGATGAGGAGTTTAAACGGTGGAGAGGTATGAGATTATTAGAATTTAACATGGGTCAGGATTGACGATCGAGAAAACTGAACAGTGAGAATTGCAATTACAGTAGAAAGTAGCGGGTTCATTTCGAAAAATAATTTACGAAGGATTTAAAAATAAGCTATTTTTATTCAATTGATAGAAAATATTTTACATATAAAATATTTTTTTTATTTTTTGCACAAACAAATATTAAAAAATACTAATAATTTATAAAAAAATATTTTACATCCAAAAAAACAACGAACAGAGCCTAAAGTACAATTATTAAACGCAGTACTGTTAAAGTGGCCCCTTCATCAGTCCATCAAAATATCACATTGTTGAGGTTGTGAAATTTTTGTCACCCATGACGCCAGCGTGATCAGAGTTGTCAAACTCCTAATAATATCATGGTGCCAGAGAGCCGAAATTTTTCAGTGCCGGGTGGGTACAGCCACGTGGTGTCGTGTACCATTTCGGCCGTTCAATAAAGTTTTGGACGGTCTAGATCTGTTCGTCTAATTTTAAAATATGAAATGACTAAAATACCCCTCGACGGTCGAACAGATATCAGCCGTCCAAAAATTCATTTGATGGCCGAGATTGGTGCAGGGTACCACGTGGCCCGTGCCCACCCAGCAATGATCGCCCGAGAAGGGAGCTCAAGCTTTTCTCTTTTGAGATTTCTTGATGCTTCTCCAACGACTTTATTGGAGCATAACATGAATATTGAAAATTATAATCAAGAATTACTTTATCAACCGCAATCTGCTTCCGAGATCGCTCGTCAAATATTTTTCAAATAACTAAAGTTCATTATCCTCCCGCAAATTTGAGAATTAGGCAGACTTGTTTTGTCCAAAATAACAAATAGCATATCAATCTTCATAAATTTCATCGTAAATGGGACATTCTCCAGCAACTTTTTTTGTGAGCTCTAATAACACACTATCATGTAGGTCGGGTTGTTTTATGCTTTGGCAGGAAGGGGTTTGAGAGCTTCTTTCCCAGTTTGAAAGAGAGAATGCACTCCCCCTTGTATTCTTTCCAGATTTTCGAGCTTTCTACCCCAAAAATGGTTTCTTTTAATGTATTGTTGTGGGTGGCTTTCATCTGGCTGAATCAACGGTATTCCAACGAGTCTCCGACGAAGATCTGGTGACATTTCGACAAGTTTCAACAACCGTGCTCTTCATCGAAACTAGATTCTATATCAATGTAAACTTGGTCTCCATTTCTGCGTTTTATTGGTGATTAGAAGCTAGGGTAGAATGTGTAATTAAATTTTGGCATTCTCTCCCTAGGATGAGAGCCTCTCTCTCTAGAATGAGAGTTTCTGCCCTTGGTGATTTTGTTCGCTAAACCTCCTTGCTGTCGTTCCTCCGTGAACCTCCAGTTCAATAATTTTAAAAAAGGAAATTGAGTGGGCCCATGAAAAATTAACTCAATTATATATGTGTAGATAGTTTATCCAATCATCCCATTTTTCATACAATCTTCATTTTTTTTTCCGATTTTTCAAAATTTAGAAGTTTGGATCGAGCACCTACACATATCGGATTGAAGTAATTTTTCGCGGATCAACTCCGTTTCTTTAAAAAAAAAAAAATTGAACGGTTCGGATCATTCGTGCGGGTCCAAAGTGGGCACTTGTTGCAATTTTTTGGAACCCCATGGGTCGGTATCCGTAGGTTTCTCCGAAAAAATATCTGCTAAATCACAAACTTCAACCACAAAGACAAAATTTTGGTCAAATACTACGTAGTATAAAACCCCACTCTAGTTTTTTACAATCTCATATTAGGTCCCCTTTTTGTATCACAGTTTGATTTTCAACATTTAAATAATTTTTATGAGCATAAGATTCATTGACGAATCACAATTAGTTAATTTGAATAGAAGAGTAAATATAACCTTTTATAAAATTTAGATAGAAAGTAAATCTAGCCATACTGATTAGAAAAACCCCACTCTAACCCTTTTTAATCTTTTTTAGAGTGCTCAAAAATCTAACTGGGGAAAGTAAATATAACCTTATAATTAAACTTTAGTAGTATAACGTACAATAATGTACAAATATTTGTGCTACCCATTGAGTAGAAATATCAAAGGGTGATCCTTCCAAAATCGGTATATATATGTGTGTATCCTATATTTGCTAATTCCATATTTTTCTTACGAATAAGTCAGTTTAATTGGTCGACAGGAAAATTAAACAATTACTATCTGTTTCTTTCTCGAGACCCAAGTTCGACATCGTCTGATTTAGTTCATGTAATTCTTCATCTTCGTGTTGAAAAGCAATTAATCTAAGCTCTTTAACGCGTGTGTAATTCTCAAATTTCCACCTTACAACCTGTTGTTTGTTCCATATCTATGATTTTTCTTTTTTCTATCAATTGAGTGACACGTGGCATGAATAAATAAGGCATTATTAGAAAAATGAAAGGTAACTTTGGTTTACCTAATGAAAAATAAGCTTAAGTTAATAACCTAGTTAATTACAATAAAGCTATAATAAAGCTTTATAAATTACTTAATTGTCGATTGGCCAGTATATGACATGTTTTCTCTGTCGATTATGTAATTTATGACTTGTTTCTTCTATCGATCAAGTTACAAGTGGGAAAAAGGAGTATGTTTAGTTGTCCCATGATCAAAGGAGCAGTTATACATGATCATGGGAGCAGTTGTGCAGACGTGATTAGGGGTGTACATGGTTCGGATTGGTCCGATTCTCTAGAAAACCAGTAATTGAACCATTCCTTACGGTTCTAGAAAATTGGGAACCAAAACCTAACCAATATTAGCGTAGAACCTAACCAGAACCTGACCACAAGATCGGTCCGGTTCCGGTTCTATCCAATTAGCATCCAAACATTTGTTCACAAATATTAAAAATTCAAAACACTAAATATTGGGTATATTCACTACAATAAAAATTCTTAGGAGTTTGGATTCCTATAATTTTAATAGTATATTAAAACCTTTTCTAACAAATGAGATATTTTTTTCTAAATAAATTGATTTTAGTAAGGAAAAGATTAACTTACCAAATCTAAATAAATATTTAATTACACTTATATATATATTATGTGTGTGTGTGTTATATGCGGTCCGGTTCGGTTCTACCAACGGTTCTTTAATTGAGAACTAGTAACCGAACCAAAATTTATGGTTCTTAGTTTTTTGGAACCATAACCTAACCATTGAAGTACAGAACCGGACCAAATAGAACGGTTCGGTCCGGATCGGACCGGTTTTACGGATCGGATCGGTTTCTCGTGCACCCCTAGACGTGTTTGCACGTTCCTTTCATGAAAGTTATTTGCAAAGGCATGAAAGGAAACTGTCAGCTTGGATTGGGAAGATTCAAATTCAAAGATAGGAGGGCCTATTTATGCTTGAGATGATAACAGTTTCAACACACAACAACGCCAACAAGCCTTTATCTTTTCTTTTGTAAGAGTAGGAGTAACTGTTAAGTAAAATTGTACTTTGTTGATTAGGCTATACCCTGTCGATTTTGTGCTTCTACTTGGAGATCAATAAAAGTCTCTTTTATTAGTCTTCAATTCCATCCCCATTCACTCCATATTACTACGTTTGCTTCCAAAGAATTCCTGAAATACGGCAAGGAACCAAACACCACCCAATTCATACATTCATTCCAGTAACAACTCAATATTTCTCCGTCGATTGGCATTCCTCTGTTGATTGGATAGAAACCGGAAAATTTGGTAACACCTGTTTGTCAAGCTAATAAGGTTTTGAGTAGATAAGGAAGAATGGTGGATAATACCTCGGGCTGTAATATGTTCTAAGGGTTGGGTTGTTCGCCCATTAAAGTGGTACATGAGCTGGGTTCAGAACGTTGTGAGACAGTTCGGTCCCTATCTGGTGTGGGCGTTCGAGCATTGAGGAGTTACTCGGAATGCTGCCAAGATATCAATATCTTTGGTTTCATAGTTAGGAGTATAATAAGTCAATTTGTAGCCATAGGTGCATAAGTTAAAAGGGGGATTAGTAAGGAGAGTGACAAGCTTATACTTGATTGGAGTAGTAGTTGATATGGGTAAATAAGAGTGGATAATGTAAGAAATTACTTGTTTGTCCTTATTAAAATTATTACACTGATAACAAAAAAGGTTTGAGGGGTAATTTGGTCTTTCTCTCCACCCAAATTAGGGTGGGAATGAAACTAGCTAAGGCCTCTCGGTAAACATTACCCTCCTTCCTATTTGTTGAAATGGAGTGGATCACACCACAAAGTAATGTCATATTAACCAAAAAGTGTATTGCACGAGTGTGACTTATATCATTTCAACCAATAAAAGAGAGAATAATGTTCACCCTCTCCTCTTTTAACGAGGGTGAACAAAATTGCACTCCATACAAAGAGATAAGCTCCCTCCCCTCTATTATCCTCCTCCCTTAGACTTCCAACAAACAGGCCTTTACGGCCCCTTTCAGTTACAAGGGAAGAACAAGAAATGATCAAAAAAGTAAACTTAATAATCCCTCCGTCCCCATTTAACAGTTTTTTGGGAATGTGTGCCAATTTTCAATTGTTTATATCTCATAATATATAATGTTTAATGTGATTTTGAAACCATTGTCTTATAAAACTAATTGAATTTTATCAAACAAGATTCATATTACATAAAATTTATTACCGATTTAGAAATATAACTTATTTTTTTATCCGGTTAGAATAAAATAAGAGAACATTAAATGGGGACGGAGGGAGTATAATTTGTTGTTTGTTCAGTTATAAAAAAATAAAAAATAAAAAGAGTTGTGGGACACATCTTCAATTTCGTTACAAAATGCATACTGCTAAAAAAGAAATTTTAATTTTTCATTAAAATTACTTATCAACATAACGCAACACAAAAATAAAATTTATTTTCTTTCACTTCACTATATAATTTCTATGAATATATTTTTGACGCGACATTCCCTATACGGAGTCAAAAAGCAAAGCCAAAATTTTCACGAGAAAGGTGGAAAATCAAGTAGGACCCCGTTCAGTTGCACGAAAAAGAAAAAAAATAATGGAAAAATCGTTATTTTCTTAAACTCTTTATGTAGTCAATTAGCAAGAAAGTTAAATTTGAGTTTTTTCTTTTTTTTTGGTTAAATCAGCTTGAAATAAAAAAGAGGCTAACCGAATATACAGCCTACAAGGAGCATACCCCAAGAGGAGAAACAAAAGAAAACAAAGACTGAGGAAATTTAACAAGTTAAGTGACTACATGAAGGCTAAGACTATAACCTAACGAGCTAATGAGATGGAAAGAAAACAAAAGAAAAAAAAAAAAAAAAACATCAAGAGATACATTTGTTTCCTTGCCATCTACTAAGGGATATATAGCATCATTCCAGTTTCTGAAAAGCTGGAATGAAAACTGGATCACCATAGAGAGTAGCCCGAGGAATTGAGTTAGGTACATGACGAAGAAGGAACCACCAACAGCTGCTGCCCCATTCTGGAACAAAATACCATGCTTCCTCACGGTACAACACCATCAGAATAGCAGCAGCCTCAAAACATATCACGGCTCCATGCAATCTCACTTGTCCATTAGCACAATCAATGGTTGAGATGTATTTTTTATTTTGACCGGTAATAATAAGAATTAATTCTTACTGGTCAAAATTGATTTTCAATCCGGATCCTCTAAAACACTTTTGGACATGCATGATTGAGCACCGTAAATACTATTTATGGCAATGGCTGTCAGGGACGGATCTAAAAGGGGCACGTGCCCCCCACTCAAAATTAATTATTATTATTATATATACTTGGTATAAATTATTATAATTATGAAAGTATGCTAATATATAAACATGCACACTTGCATATATTTGAAAAATACATACATATAAATGAAGGGGTTCTCATTTTAGTTAAAATGCGAACCCCCCTTTTCGATCTAATTTCGATGATCCGAACCGTTCAATATGTTCAGAACTTGATTTTAAGGGTACCCACTTTAGATTGGCAAAAAAATGAGTGGGAAGGACTTCATCCAAATAGTTTTGAATAATTTTTTATTGAATAGTTCAAATAAAAACTGCTCAAATCAAGGTCTTCCCGGTCATTTTTTTTGCTGATTTTTAGCGGGTATCCATATAATCACGTTTTGCACACATTGAATGGTTCGAATCATCAAATTTTGATTGGGAAAGGAAAAGTCTTTAGCAACATGCTATGCACGCTCGGTCATGTTCGTTGGTTTAATAATTAAATTTATTTAGCTTTTATTATTTATTTTTTTGGTTGATTTGGGGTTTTTTCGAGATTGTTGTAAACCCGACCAAAATTTCAACTCATTGCTTCTTATTGCAAGTTTTTCAGACAAGAGCAGGTACATAAGACTCTTTACTTTTCCTTTTTCTCTAAAGTAGAAAGTAAATTCAAAAAAAGTAACCTACACCAGCTTAGGTACTCTCAAAGGTATAATATATTTGGCTGCAGAGGCTCGATAACTTTGGAGAGAAACTGTAGCATAGATAAAGATTAAACAATTAATATTTGAGTTTCTCTCACCTACTTTATTCCCCCTCTCTTTACATTCATACCCATCTCAGCCATTTAATAAGCAATAATGCAATATATTAATGACATCCAGAGAAGATAGAGAGCTTTGTTGCAGTTGCGATGGAAAAACTGCCCAGCTAAATTATAAATCTTACATTTTGAGTAGTTATTTTACCTATCTTTAGTGCACTTGCTCTAAGACCTGCAATAAGGAGAAATTTAACAACATATAAATAGGAAATGTATTTGCTCCTTGCTCGTTCCTTGGAGCCCTGTATTTGCTCCTTGCTCGTTGTTAAATGGCTATCACTACAAATACATTTTCTAGGATAGCCAATTCAAATGCAAACACTTTAGGTCCGCTATGTTACCAAAACCACATTCAGCTTTGATTTTTGATGAAAATGAATTAGGATAGCCAATTGAAATGCAAACACTTTATTAGATCTGCTATGTTACCACTACAAATACATTTCCTAGGATTATGTATAGCAAATAATTTAGTTGAATAATCAAACAGATCCCGTAACTAATTTTCTTATCTGAAGTCTGAACTACAGGTAAAACGTTTTCATCCCTATGTAGGAGAACTAAAGTATAAATAGCGAACTGGTTTTTTTTTTTTTTTTCTAGAAGTACAGAGCAAACAGATTGAACACACACTCAATCAAGAATCCGCCAGCAATATCCTTTAGGCTTACTTTTTGCAACTGATTGTTTTGAAGTAACTGAAATCATTGGATTTGACAATCTGAGTAAGGGATAACTAAGACTGTCTAGTTATAGAGAGGGGAAACCACCCTCAGAAACATCCCTTCTTTCAGCCTGTTAGCCTCATTCTCTTGAGTTGCAGCCAACACATCAACTGGTTCACCAACAACAAAAATATTCTTAGCTCCTGGCTTAGTCTCATACTCAAATTGAACGATCGAATTATTGCAGACATTCTTCACTGTGGCGTCATAGCAGATAACATCCCGAAGGATTGCATTGAACAATGTACAAGGTTCTGTCAACCCTCTGGATGAACGGACAATTACTTCTCTGGCCGAGATAGAATGAGCCATCTCTTGCTAGGGGTGCAGTCCATGGAAAAGACATTTCCTAAAGAACCCAAATTCCTGAGACGGGTTATGGAAGGGAGAAGCCATGTCCTCAAATAAGTCAATAAAATACGCTATTGCTAATGACCTCAGAATGAAATTAAAAACATGTAATTTCAGAAGCTGTAAGTGCTTCTTGACTTGCAGCTCAATTAACTCATCATATGTCAAATGTAAGTGAAATTTGAAATTTCTTGAATGTGACAATGAATGTCGTCTAAGATAGGTCTCTCGATGAAAAATCTTTTAACCCTACACTGAAACCTTGAGAAACAAATTTTCCTTCAAGAAAGGCAAGGCTGTAAAGCATCAAAACCTCATCTGAGCCCTTTGCAGAGAAAATAGAATTGAAATCAATGGTCAAAAGCTTACTCTTCCTAACGAAAAATCTATTACCAGAACAGTCGAAACAAAGTGGTAGAGCTGTCTGTAATAAGTGCACCGTAGTCCATTGAGGCCCTGATCAAAACCTCATCTGGGCCCTTCATAGAGAAAACATAATTGAAATCAATGGTCAAAAGCTTACTCTTCCTAATGAAAAATCTATCACCAGAACAATCGAAACAAAGTGGTAGAGCTGTCTGTAATAAGTGCACCGCAATCCACTGAGACCTTGATCTGTTTGCCTTAAACAAGACCGGATGCGGCAAGGAATTGGAGACAAACATTGCAGCAGCTGGTCTGGTCAAGAAATAATTCAGAATTTCATTTTGGTACTTTTTCTCTCCATTTCTCACCAAATCATTCAATAAATGATTGATTTGGAGACAAACTCTAATCCTTTCTTTTCGTTTCTCATAAAATGACTCAATCCATACATCCTATACACATCTAGCAATTCAAGACACACTCAACTGAATTCAGTAATGTCCACCTTCAATTACATAGTCACCACGCACGTGTGGAACTAAATTGTATAATCATAACACGGCTAACAGGGTAATTAGAGAGTCAAATATGATAACATTGAATAGTCATTACATAGTCATTCTAATTATATAGGGTGGGGAAACATGGATAAGAAAGTGGAAAGGCTTGAAACGTTATGTACCTTGTAAAGTGCAGCATGGAGGACATCCATTTGAGAGTGAACTGGAGGTCCATTGAAAATTTAGGAGCAACCTACAAATAATTTCAAACTCTTGAGATTCCCATATCTAGTGGTTGTTCTGTGTTTTGAGAATAGTATCAATACAAAGCCAGGCAATATCTAGTAGTTTTTCGAGCCACCAAGGTAATGAACAATAACAAAACAATAGGAGTAATTGGATAGGGAGTCAGGGACCATCACTCTGAAGATAGCAACCTGATCTTTCAATGTGTGGTGGTTGGCCCAATTAAAAAGGAGAAATCTTGGGCAAGTTTAATATGCAGGTCACACTCTATTTTCTAGGGAGCTCAACAAGGCCTTAATAAGTGGCACTTTATTTTCTAGGGAACTCAACAGGGCCTTAATAAGTGGAAAATTCTGCGTCAAATTAGTCAGGGTGAGGTATTGTTTATGTTTTTATAATGCACATCGCAGGAACCCCAAAATCCTCCCAAGGTTTGTTCCCTCTCCCTCTCTCCTTCTCTCTCAATCTCTCTCTCAATGTGTGTGTGTGTGTCTTAACTTTTTTGCTTCGTAACATAGGTAGTGACATAAAAGGATATTAACATAACAGCACCTAATAACCAACAACGAAGTCTCCATACAAAGTTGCATTTCAACATATGAAAAGGCAATACCAGTAATCATACTTAAACCAGAAAAAAGGGCAAAGATGATGAGAGAGAATTACATAACAAAACCTAAGCATTAGAAACTACGAGTCTACAATTACTTCCAAGGTAATACTAAAAGCAGTTACAAAAGAAGGAAGATAGAACGTACTTTTCCTTGTCAATGTTAGGAATGTCACTCCTTTCAGCCTTCTCCACAATTACCTACATGGGAGAAACTAAATTGTCAAAAAACAACAAAGTAGTATACATGGGAGAAACTAAATTGTCAGAAAACAACAAAGGAGTAAATTACCAGCAGCTTGCTGGTATTCTATCAGGATACTTCTCCCTGATGTGACCAGATTCAGCCTTCCTCCTCTCTGATATTTAAGACAAGTTTGTAACAACAAATATAGAATAAAAAATAGACCTTTCACATGGACATTGCTAAGTTTATGAAGTATCTGTAGATCTTATCAGACATTTGACACTTAGGATAAGGGTACGCGATACGTGTCCTCTACGTCTAGCTGGACACGCACCAACAGTGTATGTATAAATAGTTAAGTTTAGTGCATAGCTACACAATATTTTGCTTGTGGGCACAACATGCTGTACATCTTAGATTGTACATACCAGATGTGAGGAGGTAAACATGTACAACAGAAACATGAAACTATATCGTGCCCTTAGACATGGGAACTAAATTAATGGCTCCGCCGGCCTTCGACATTTGTTAACATACCCACACTCAAACCCGTGAACATGTAATGGATAAGCATCATTCCATTACTTCTAATCCAATAAAAGAGATCATAAAGCATCCGAGAAACCTAAGGAAAACATCACAGTGGGAATGCAAATAGTGGAAGCAGTGACATGAAAAGCCTTCGAAACCAAGGTTCTCGAATTTCCCAAGTCAATAGTAGAGAGTAATACACAAATATTGTTGACAGGACAACAACGGTTCTACATGAGTATTTATTCTTTTATGACCTGAATAGAGCAGATTATCATACGTCTCACATTAGAAAGCAGAAACATGGCAGGGGGTCCACTATTATTATCTAATCCTCATTAGAATCGTCTGATTCTACCAAAAATAGGTTCTATACTCCATGTAAGCATGCATTTCAGCAGGATGCTACACACCCTCCTTTAATATGACCTCTCAAATATGACTTTTCACAAGCGAGGCTACATAGGTTCATATAAGATCGAAATCTCATTCAAAAGGGCAAACTGGAACATATAATGCTCATTAATGAGAGTAGATGGGACACATTATGTTATCAAATGTTCTGTTCAAACAAAATTCAAACAAACAAACAAAACAAAGGTCAACATCAAAACACCCTATTTATAAAAATTTCTCAGAACTAAAATCCTTTACTCAAGGCTCGATCGACATGCAAATAAGCAGAATATAGCAGGAATTGCATCAAAAATAACACCCACCTGATCAAGAAGAACTACGATGAAGAACCCCTAATTTATCCCCAGTTTCAGCTGACAGCCAAACGCTCTAGAAACATCTCTCTCTGAAAGCAAAAGAAATTGTAAGGTCCATATTTTGGCAAATCCCATGACAAAAACCCCTTTTGATTTGTAACCCGTTAATTGAGTTGTGATTTATTGTGTTTCCTTTCTAGAGCATTTGTTTTAGGAAATCAAATATTGTGTAATTGAGAGAAAGAAAGTAGCTTGGAAGGAAATTCAATTTCAAGAGGATTTCATGCTTATCAGGAAAGGAAATCAAAGGATGTGATATTGTCAAGGAAATTGGTATGAAAGGCAATCAGTGGTGAAGAGGAATTAGTGGTCATAGCAGTTGCCGTAGGAAAGGAAATCTCGCAATCGGTGGGGGAAATAAGGGAAACGTGCAACAATTCGGTGCTTGAGCAATTCTGAAAGTGCTCTCACATGTGCTTGAGCAATTGGACAGTTTTTGCCTCTATCTATTTATATACGGTTTGGTTGGGATTTTGAGGTTACCGGATATATGAGTGCAGCTCCTCTCTTGCTCCTAAACTGAGAAATACTTAAGAGAGATTTTAGTTTGTGTCTTGGAGAAAACATATGATTCATTGATCATCAGACTTTCAGAATAACTCCAAGAGATCTTTTCAAACTCTGATTCGATTGAGTGATTTGTTCTTCCAGTGGATTCTGGAAGTATCTTGGAAGGCTTGAGCGATTCAAGGCAACGGCGGTCAAGCACTGGGTACGGTGAACGAGTGATTCGACAAATCAACCTTGGTCAACCAAGAGCGATTCTAGGTTGTAAGTATAAGTTTGTTTGTAACCGTACAATGAGTTAATAGTGCATGATTTCCTTCCCGTGGTTTTTACCCATTTAAGGGGTTTTCCACGTATATCTTGTGTTTGATACTGTTCATCGTTTATTGCATTTCAATTCCTTTTATTTTGCTTGATTAAGTTTTTAGATAGCGAAAAAGGAATTTTCAGAAATGAACGGTCTATACATGTGCAGAGCTTTGTAATTGAAATATCCCTACGCACAATTTTTCCCAATCCATGCACTATGACTATGAATGAAACACTGAGAAAATAACCATCAGAAAAAGATAGAGAGAGACCAACCATTCAGATCAATGTGGGCATTGCTGTCGGAATTGACTTCGAAAATCATCATCTCGATCTCGTCTGGTGATTGCAGTAAAACTTCGAGTCTCCCTTGGAGTAAAATGAGAGTAAAGTTCGATATGATATAATTTTGATCTCCAACGAATAATCACGGATTCATGCAGATCTCGGAGGAGATCGAGTGGCGGCCTTGCCTAGAGATCGATTGAGAGAGAGAGAGAGAGCGCAAAGTCGCTGGAGAGAGATCGATCGATCGATCGAGAAAGGGGTAGAAAACGCGTGATCTGTCAGAGGTGAAAAGGTAATAAGACGGAAATGCCCTTGAACAAAACCTGGAATACCAAGAGCAAAAAGACAAAATAGTACACCTTTTTTGGGGACACAAACGGAATAGTTGAAAAAGTCAAAAAACCCATATTAGTCATTTGGAAATTCGCCAAACAGTAGCAGAGGCCCACCACAAAACATGTGAAAAGACGGGAATGCCCCCGAACTTTGCACTGGAACCTCTCCCACCCAGGGACCCAATTGGAAAATCATGCCAAAATAAGACCCGACCAATTTCTCAAATTCCTTCTCCCTTTACCACAGTTTTGTATATAGAATTATACTCCATAAAATTAGTTTTATGTCTAAATTTCATAATTTTTTTTTTTTTTGGAAAGCATCACTTTTCATGACCAACTCAACGAGAATCTTTACATAAGATAACATTTAACTCGGGCAGAATCCAAACCGTACTAGAAGTAATTTTCCTATCTAGACAATTAGTAGCTATCCAATGGGCTGCTTTGTTCTTTGATCGACAACCCCACACAACCGACCAATGCCTCTCCTTAGCCCAAGACTTAATATCTTCCACAATTGTTTGAATTTCCTAGCATCCATTCAAGTTAGACCCACTAATAATTTCAATAAGGCATTTACAGTCAGATTCAAAAATAACAGCCGAAAAGTTATACTCTATTGCCAGCCCGCAAGCAATTCTTAACGCCCATGCCTCAATTGCAAGAGCTGAAGACACCTTTACTCGACCACACCGCCATGCTTGACCAGATCCACTATGGTCTCTGACGATAACGCCAAAGGCAGCAAAGCTGCAAGAGGATTTATATGCTCCGTCACAATTAATTTTAAGTAAAGATGGAGGTGGTGAAACCCATCGTTCCACCTGAGAAACCCTTCTAGAAGCTAAGGGACTATTAGAGAAGACATCACTAAGATAATCAGAATTACCTTTACTTGCTTGCTCAATAACCTCTGCTGGAGTCGGTTGTCTCCCTCTGAACACAAAACCATTTCTTGCCTTCCATATTAACCAACAAATATGAAAGATTGCCCCAATGTCTTTTGCACTTGTTTCTTTAGCCAAATCACCACACAGAAGATTCTCCAACCACTTATCAGCTGCTCCAACATTAGTTTGACTAACCCAAAAAAGCCTCCCACTTCCGAACCAAACTGCCCTACTCCAAGGGCAATGAAAAAGAAGGTGCTCCACGATTTCGCTAGAATTCTGACAGATTGGACACAAAGGATTAGGGGCACATTTTCTTCTGAAAAGGTTAGCTTTACAGGCTACCCAATTTTTAACTACCTTCCACATAAACATAATCACTTTGGGGGGAACCTTCACATTCCACAATTTAGACCACATATCATGAGAGGGGATAAAGGAAGAGAAAGGGTGGTTAGATTTGGATTTTGAAGCTTTCTTAACCCAATGGTGATAGCCAGATTTAACCAAATAATTCCCTGACTTGGTATGATGCCATATAAGCTTGGCCATGGACTTGGATATGCTTATTGGAATCATGCTTATGGTCTGGACCTCCTCTTCAAGTATGTACTGCCTGAGCTTCTCCAAATTCCAAGTAGAGGAGGCTTGGTCAATGAATTCTGCAACTCGAAAGCGCTCCTCATGATTGTTAGGAGGTTGGGTAGCTTTTCCCCCAAGAAGATTAGGGATCCAAGCATCATCCCAGAAGCGAATAAGTTCCCCATTACCCACACTCCATTGGATCCCTTCCTGGATTAATTTTCTGCCTTCTAGCAAACTGCACCAAATCCAAGAAGGAGTGGTTCCTCTAACGGCTTCCATGGGAGCTTTTTTAGGGAAATATAGGCCTTTAAGAACTTTAGCCCAAAGGGCATTAGGGTTATTGATTAAACGCCAGAATTGTTTGGCCAACAAAGCAATGTTAAAGGATTCAAAATCCTTAAAACCCATTCCCCCTCTCCTTTTTGAACAGTCATTTTCTTCCAAGAACCCCAATGAAGTTTATTACTGTTATTTCCCTTACCCCACCAGAAGTTACTGATGACAGAATTAAGACAGGAGCAAATAGAGAGGTACCTTGAAGCACATAAAAGTGAACATTGGAATTGGCTGTAGCACAGATTTAATAAGGACCTCCTTTCCAGCATGGTTCAAGTCTTTGTTGCCCCAACCTTTAGTCTTTTTCATGATCTTGTCCCTAAGATAGCCCAAGGATTCCTTTTTCGATTTCCCCCAGAACGAAGGAAGTCCCAGACACTTCTCTAACCCTTTCATTTCTTTCATCCTCAGAATATCCTGAATCTCCCTTTTCACAGAAGCCGTTGTATTAGGAGAAAAAAGAATGCTTGACTTGCTTGCGTTTGGAGAGAGTCCAGAGGCCTCACTGAAGCATCCCATGATATCCATAAAGTTCGAACAGAATTTTGGGTCCGCCTCAAGAAAAATAAGAGAATCATCAGCAAATAGAAGGTGTGAAACCACAGGGCACCTCTTTTTCATTCGGATCCCTCCCAAAGATTTCTTCGCAATGGCTTTATTCAGCAAGGTGGAGAACACATCAGCCACTAAAAGACACATTGCGACACCCAACCAATCCACTTACTATCAAAACCCATCTTCTCCATAATTTTGAACAAGAAGTCCCAACATACCCGATCATACGCTTTGTTGAGATCAAGTTTTATTGCCATATAAGCTTTAAGACCTTTCTTCTTGTGTTTGAGATAATGAAACACCTCATGAGCCGCAATAATATTGTCTTGAATTTGTCTTCTCGGGATGAAAGCAGATTGTTGTTCCGAGATAATTTCCCCAATGAACGGTTGGAGCCTGTTCGTGAGCACTTTCGAAATAATCTTGTAAATGAAGCGACAGAGGCTAATGGGCCGAAACTAATTAATAGCCTCAGGGTTGCTCACTTTGGGAATCAAAGTAACAATGGTCTGGTTCATCTCCTTTAGAAGCACTCCTTCTTTGAAAAACTGGTTAACTGCTTTGAAAACTTCATCTCCTACCACATCCCAATAGGTTTGGAAAAAAAGGCCAGGGAACCCATTCGATCCTGGTGCTTTTAAAGGCCCCAGTTGGAAAGCTACTAATTTAACTTCATCGTAAGTAACTTCTTTAATCAGCTTCTCATTGTACTCCCTTGATATTACTGGATCAATTAGACTTATCTGTGGGCTACCACAGCCCCGGGTGGATCGAGGCGGCCCGAAAATCGCAAGTTTTTGAATCGAATTGAAAATTTTGAAGAGTCGCCACCCGGATTTATGGTTCGCCACCCGAGAAACCATTTTGATTTGAAAACCAGAGATTCGTTAAGAGTTCGAAAGCCACGTTGCGAGAGGGGAATGGTTTTACGGCACCCCTCTCGCCCGACACGAGGTCGGTCTCTACTGAATATTTGTGGGATTTTGTCAAAAATATTTTGTTTCATAATAGCAGCTAGCATGCATCCATAGATATATCATGCGAAGAGTGTACGCCAGTGCATGTGTACAATATGCGATAGAATGATGAAGTAAAATAACAGGACAATATAACAGAACAAATTGTCACTGGAATCACTCCTGAGCGCTCAGGAGTGGTCTCGAGCACTCGGGACCACTGTCAAGCCATCCTGCAAATTTGGTTAGACATATTCACATACTAACAATGCCAGCAAGACAAAAAGAAATCAAAGTACAGAAGTGCTCAGCCAGAAGCTTAAACAGCTAAGAACTGGTCTTAACCATTCAAACTTTGCTTCCTTGCAATTGTAAATAAACATAACTGGGCTCTGGAAGAACCAGTGCACACCCAGTGTCTACTAAGAACAAGAAATGCAGCATTTGATGACAAAATAAGATTTTGGTGAGCAACAGCACTCCTAAGCGCTCAGGAACGGTCCCGAGCGCTCGGGAGTGAACGTAGTGCCCAGAAAAAGATTTGTTCCTTCGTACTCCTTTTGCTCCTGGTGCTAAACTAAGATTAAATGAACTCACAACTAGTATGAGGAACTAGTATGAGCCCTTGATCCCCCTCAGAAGCTTGAAAACAATAGATTATGAAGGTGTTTATACCTTTGCTTGACTTGAACTTTGCTTCTTGGACTGATTTGGATGCTTGAAAGTGGATTGAAAACAGTAGGAAAATGGAATTCTAGATGGACTAGAGATTTGAGGTTTGAAGATTGTTTGAAACTTTTCTTTTGAAAGCTCAAATTTTGGAAAAATGTTTGAGGGAGGTTTAGAGACTGAGATTTTCAGAAAACAGGGGAGAGAGTGAGAGGAATTTCGTGGCCCTTCTCAGCTGGTAATGAAGGGGTATTTATAGGGGAGTGAAAAACATGTTTGAATTTTGAAAATTAAAAGAAAATGAAATGAAAAATGGTTTTGGGGGGAAAAATGCCATGATGAGATGCTCTGCTGGCTCAGGCATGCTTCTGCTACGTGCAGGTTTGAATGGTAGTTTGAATGGACTGAAAAAGTCTGAAAAAGCTATGGTCAATGGTCAAGCTCATCACCCATTGGCCTGTCAGCACTCCCGACCACTCTAAAGTGGCACTCCCGAGCGCTCTAGAGTGTTCCCGAGCGCTCTGGAGTGGCTGCCCAACTTCAGAAGGGCGCCACGGACACTCCCGAACTCGCTTTTGGGTGTTTTTCAGAGCGTTGGAAAGCTCGTTAATTCCTCTTTCTAACCCAATTGGTTTCATTCAAATATATTTTGTATGCTAAAATGTGTGCCAGTTTTACCCTTTGGGTGTCAGAAAAAAAGAGTTTTGGTTTTGAAAAAGTCCAAGAACCATCATCCAAGTTTGTCCAAGGCCTGTCTTGATTCTTTTTCATCATCGGGGAGCCTCGAGGGCACAAATTAAGGATAATTAATAGGTCCAAATTAGAATGTCTACATTATCACATCATTGTAATCTCGAACAGGGGGGCTTTGTAAAGCTCTTGAAAGTGCCCTTTGATGATGCTAGCAATTTCCTTGGGCTCAGCTTTCCAGTCTCCAAACTCATCTTTTAATTGGACAATCTGATTCCGTCGCCTTCTTTGAATTGTAGTTAGATGAAAAAAATGAGAATTTTTGTCCCCCATTTGAAGCCACTTGATTCTGGAGCGTTGGTGTCGAAACATTGCATCTTTTTGCCATAAGTCTTCCAATTTCGATAAAAGACTCTTCTCCTGAGCTACATAGTCCAAATTGAAACCCTGTTCCAATCGTTTTTGTATGTCCAACAATTGTTCTTTGATAGAAGCAATTTTTAGCCTTAGATTTCCAAACTTACCACGGCTCCAAACTTTGAGTTTATCCATGCACCCTCTCAGCTTTTTGCAAACAGCAAACATTTTGGATCTCTCATCATCATGCTTCCACGAATCTGAGACAATTGCTTTGCATTCTTCATCTGTCACCTAAAAAGATTCGAACTTGAAAGGTTTCCCCACTTTGATTGGGGCTGGTGTGGTATTTAGAATCATTGGGTTATGGCAGAACCAATCGCTGCCTCCACTAGAACCATAGCATGTTCATGCAATTCCCTCCGATCCGCATTCGCAAACGCCATAGCAATACGCTCCATAATGAAAGCATCCTCCCTTCTGTTATTTCGCCATGTGAATTCTGGTCCCTTAAATTCCAAATCCACAAGACCACAATTGCTAATCATCTCATGGAAAAGCAGAGAGAAGGTTTTGACTCGGTGAAACACCTCCCAACTTATCCTCAGCAACTTGGTTGAAATCCCCCATACAAAGCCATGGTAGATGTTCAGAGTAAGCAATCTCCCAAATGTTATCTCATACTTCAACTCTTCCTGTTCTCGTTGGGCAGCCATAAACGAAAGTCGCAGCCCACACAGAAGAACTAGCTTTTTCCGAAATAACAACATGAATAAAATTCCTAGAAGCAATATCTACATCAATTTCAACCTCCTTCATCCACCATAATGCCAAACCCCCTGACAGACCTTCAGGATCAACGTAAACTCCAGAATCAAAGCCCAGCTTAACACGGATGGTCTCCATCTTGACCTTATTATTTTTTGTCTCCATCAGAAAGAGGATGGAGGGGCGATTTTTGAGCACTATATCACCTAAAGCCTAGCTTGTCAAGGGACGCCCAGCACCCTCACAGTTCCAGGTTAGGATCAGCATTGGGGATGTGGCTGTTTCGGGCCAACCACACGCCCATTTCTGTTTCCTTGCAGATTCGCCACCATAAAGCTAGAATTCCCCTCCACCTCGGCTGCCTTAGACACCCTAGAGCCCGCATTCTCATAGCTAGCAAAGTCTTGCTGAATCTGAACTTCGCACAGACCATTATCCATAACCATAGAAGTATCATCATAATTACATCCCTTGGAGAACAACAAAGGCTTACAACGCACTTTGGGAGTTGCTCGAGTAGGGCAAGATGGCTTATGCTTGGGAATTATGGGCTCCACCTCAAGGGAGCAGAGACGGAGAATTTTTGGTGTATCCTGCTCCTCTAAAACGTCAGAAGCCCTTCTCTTAATGGCCAAGGATCGGAACACCGAGGTAAGGGGTATTTCAAGATGTTGAGGGGATGAGGGTTTTTCTGGGATGCTCAGAGAAGTAGGTAATGGAGGGTTACTCGGAGTGAGAGACGGAACAAGGTATTTGGGGCTGCCACTGTTTTCAGAATTGTTAGGGCTCGTAGGAGGGATGATTTCAACTATAGTGGGTTTTGAAGGGGAAAAGGGGGGTTATATGGCTAATAGAAATATCAGACGTTGCTTTTGGGCTAGTTGGTTTGGTAACAAAGTAGTGTGGGCTTTGATTGGGGGTTTTTGGTGGGTTAGGATTTGGGCCAATGGAAAGGACAGGATTAAGGGGTATATTTAAGGAAAAATTGGGAGGGTCCGGCCCAAAATTTACCTTCTCAACAGACTGAGTAGAAAGAGGACAAATAACTTGGGGATTACTCAAACGAGGGATCTTCGGGAGAATACCTGTATCGGAGAGTGCGACACCTGGCGCATGACGCTTGCTGGCAAATGTACGAATAGAGGATTGTGGCACCCCCACCTCCTCAAACGTACGCTGGTTCAAATTATCCACCGGTGTCCCTATGCGCTCATTACCTCCTTCCACAGCACGCGCATCATTTCCACTGCTTTGAATCTCCGGCCGCCGTGTAACGAGGGCCTCCACTCTTTTCTTAGCGTCATCAACTTCTTGCTTAATGACTTCGATAGGAATGGCAACTCTCTTAGCCCTTCCCGTCCTCAAATCCTTGCAGTAACTAGGGTTTAGGCCCTCAACCCTGGGGACAAAATGACAGGTTTTATTTTCATGGCCTATCCACCCACACGAGTAGCAGTAATCCTGTAGTTTCTCGTATTTATATGAAATCCACAAATCAGAGTTCTCAGGATGTAACACCCCAAGCAGACTACTGGCCCAATACCTTAATTTTGATCCACAAGCCACACCACATGGCCCAAAAGCTTACGCACAAGGTAATAGTAGTAGCCCACAAGGTTTATTATATGCCCAAGATCATCCATGTAGACTTCCGATGTGGGACGAGGTGTTACAATCTCCCTAACTTTATAGCCTCGTGCCCTCGCGAGGGGTTGAGCACTATAATCACCAATATTAATCAAACCAAACTCCAAAGCCCACATGGTCGTGTACATGGATTGCTCTGATACCACCTGTAACACCCCAAGCAAACTACTGGCCCAATACCTTAATTTTGATCCACAAGCCACACCACATGGCTCAAAAGCTTAAGCACAAGGTACTAGTAGTAGCCCACAAGGTTTGTTATATGCCCAGGATCATCCATGTAGACTTTCGATGTGAGACGGGGTGTTACACAGGAACTTTCCTTCGTAACCAAAATCCCTTAGGAATAGGGAGAGTAGTGTTGATTTCAGCTCAAATACGCAGAAAATTACGAGCTAAAAGAACATTATCAGGGGAGGTTTCAAAGGCCAAAAGTTTTATCGAAACGATTACCAATAATTTCTGCGTTTGCCCGAGTCATCTTCTCGATGGGTAATCCATGATTTGAATCCAGAACGGGCACCTCAAAAAGTCCAGTTCTGCAACCCCCATTCCATCTTGAATCTGCTTCAAAACCAGAAGATTATTCATAATGGACCAAGGCCCATCTTGCAACACCGAGTTTCTGTCCTCAATATCCTCAAAACGGAAGAGAAACACACTATTATTCCAAGGAACCAACGTGAAAGAGGCTCTGGTTTTCCAGGCATGGGTAAGAATGTTGTGGACAATAAAAGCGTTAAAAGGTTTGGGACCCAACATTTTCCCAGCAAGACAAATGTTTCCCACTTCCCCTATTTCTCCATAGCCCTCTTCAAGGTCTAAGAACTCAAAATCAGCCATAGGAGAAGAATCGACGAAGGTGAGAGGTGGAAAATCTCATAAGGAAAAAAGGAGGGATTGAAAAGGGAGGTGAAGAGAAAGAAAGAGATGGGCAAAGGAAATGAGAGGAGAGACTGGAATGGGGAGAATCTGGAGAAGAAGGGAGGCGGTGGAAGGAGATAAAAGAAGTGGATGAGATAGGGAGGATGAGACAAGACGGAAAGAAGAAGAAAAAAGAGCGGGAGAAAAGCACCACTTAGAGCATCCACAGTGGAATAAGCAAAACAAAAAATTGTTAAAGTTAGCAATGTTGGATTAAAAAAGTGCTCACATTGGAATAATCAAACCTAGCAATCTCTTAACAACTCATCAAATTTTGACTTTTCAATAATCAAAGCTAGCAATGTTTTGTCAATAACCAAATTTTATCTCTCCATCAAGTACACCAACATTACACAAAAATCTTCTCTCTCTTCCATTCTCTCTCTCTCTCTCTCTCTCTCAAAACAATGTTTTCAAAAAATAATTTTAAAAAACTGTGTAACTTTCAGATTTTTTTTTCAGAAAATAAAATTTTCAAAAATTTAAAAAACTGTAAGTAAATAATAAGTTTTTTTCAAAAGACTATTTTTTACACAAAATCTGTTTTTAAAAAGCTGTATTTATAGTTTTTAAAATTTCAAAACTATTTGTGTAAATACAATTCTTTCAAAATTTTCAAAATTGTATTTCCAGTTTTTAATTGAACAAAGTGTGTGTTTTTTGAAAAATTGTTTTTTGTTTCAAAATATTATATATTTTTTTGAACTATTTTTAACATAAATTGTTTTTTCCCTTCAAAACCGCTTTTTCAAAAAAATATGCATGAAATGAAGGGAAAAAGTTTGGAGGGCCCATTGGTTTTGATTATGGGCAAAAAATAACCAATGTGGGATTTAACATCGCTAACTTTAGCAACCTCTAAATGGATAATCAAAATCTGATGTGGCATGTTTTGATTATTCACATTTGCTTATTCCACTGCTGATGCTCTTAGGGCAGAGATCTCATTTTAGAGAGAGAAGCACTCATTTTAGAGAGAGAGGCATCTAGATAAATTTCATAATATGGTGCATTTATATTTGTTGCTTTATGAACTATTTGTCTATTTGGGACTATTCTTTTTTGATTCTCTTTATTTTTAGCCATCAATGAGAAATACTTTAAAACAAAGTCATTAACAAAACTAGCTCGATCATTCTAAAACTTGTCGATGTTTATTTAAAATAAATTTTAAAATTTTTTCTGAGATTTTGTACTCATTTTTATCTAATTTTACTTAAAATATGCGTTATAAACTTCTGTAGTTCATAATTCATACCTTAATTTTGTACAATCTTACTGTGGTTGACTAAAAAAAAAATAAACTTTCGCCATTATAATTAACAAGTGTCCCCACTAGGCAATATTCTTGGATCCATCCCTGATGGCCGTAAAGAAGTTTATTTGTTTTCATTTAATTCACATCACTTCACATTTCTTTAGAAATTACTCCGTCCATCCCACTTTGTTGTGAATATTTCATTTTTGACACCTCACAAAAAATTATCTATATCTCATAATCTATAATTTTTTTCATGATTTCAAAAATTTTATTTAAAAGAATTAATTAAAATCTATCAAATAAGATAGATATTGAATTTATAAAATATTATAAATTAAGAGGTATAAATAATTTTTTGAAATGTAAAAAATAAATAGACACAATAAAATGAGACCGAGGGAGTATAAAAATATCCATCTCCCACGTAATATGGCCGACAAGTGAACCGAGGGGAAGTACCGATTCCTGAGAAAGAGGGAGGGAGCTTGTTTGATTTCTCAGAAAGAGTTCTCTCTCTCTCTCCGATATCTTGTGGGGGGACGGGGAGGAGGCTTAACCTATAGATCTCAGAGGCCAGAGGGGCGAGAGAATGGCAGCTGCGCCAGCAAGAGCTCGAACCGATTACGATCAACTCGTCAAGCTTCTCCTCATCGGCGACAGCGGTAACTCTTTCTTCTCCTTCCTCTCATATTCTCTTCCTCGTTATAGTTTAACCAGTAAGTAAAAATCCATCTAGAAGAACTATGTACTCCTTTTACACTCAAATGCTTCTGTACTGTGTTTGCGTTTGTTTGCTATCCAATTCACTAATGGTTTCAGAGTAATCTTATTTAGTTACGTTACGATTTCATGTTTCCTAGCCCGTTTCTTGATGCAATTTGATTACCACTAATTCACTAGCAGCTCTGGATTGACCGACACAACCACTATCAGTTCTGTAAAGAAGCTTTATCTTACCTTGTCGACGGCTTTTCTGTTCGGGCCACCTTACTCACAGCTCGACTAATCCCTGAGGGACCAATCCCACTGTTCACGTGCTGGGGTCCATTTGGGGTCCATTTAAAGTCGTAAGTTCCACCTTAACAGTGATTCATTCACTCAAAAGAAAGAGTCACTTAGTGTCCCATCCAAACTTAATCCCAACCACATTCTGAATACCTAAACTGTGGAAAACATGCCATTGCTGTGGGAACATCTGGCTATAGTATTCTCTTTCCTATCACGGTATCACCTCTAATTTTAGTTTCATCGATACCTGAAAAAATCATCTTTTGAGATCTTATATAGGGGAAAAAGTATCCTTTTGTTTAAGGGGTTATTGAGATCCCTTATTTAGGATTGGGTTCCCTTCACACACCGGCCCACCTAAGCCCTAACCCCCTCTACTTCTTCCGTTCTTCTCGTTAAAAGGGGCATTAGAGAGATTTCATACGTGTCTTAATATGAGGAGCATCCTTAACATCCAAAATCCCATGGTGGAGATATCCCAGCTCCTCCGTTGGTTCTGCCACCTCAGTATCTGCAGAAGTAGCATTATCCATTTCCAAATGCGGTGGAGGAAATGTTGTCGTCATTTTGTTAATGTTTTCTCTTCTGGAACTCTACTATGCAGGTAGAAGAATGGAAGATGAGGATGTTAGCAATGTTTCAAAGAAGTAGAAGTGATGTCGCATTTAGCAACATTTCATTGGAGCTACCCTCATCAATGCTAATCCATTCCTCACATATGAACTGAAGACATATAACCTATATACTTATATCTGTCTCTCTCCTTTTTTGGTCTCTTCTTTTTCCCTTGGACAATGATTCTTCTGTCCGCCAAATACCTACCTTGGGTTGCACACCCATAAGAGTGCTTGTATAGCCTTTCTCTCTCGGATGATTTATGAAATAACATAGCTTCTACGCCTTATCGGTGTCAATTGGGTCACATCCTGACTCTAAATCCACGAATTAGCTATTTTGAGTGCATTCAGGGCTAATCCACAGTTCTAAATACTTTTGCAGTGTTGATTCTGGCTACCCTGACAATGTGCAGATATGGACTCGTTTTGTTCACTCATGTATGAGCTACCTACTGCCAATTTAGGGTTATAAACAGAAAAGTTTGGAGTGGATTAGACTTCATCTCATGACTATGTGACTATAGCAGATCATGTATTGGAACTCGATGGTCTACAGGGGAAATGTAAACTTCTAATTTATTTCTCATGTAATTATGATCATCCGTAGTTATATGTGAAAACCTTTAGGCGAGAAAAAACCCAATTCTGTGTTAATCCTTTGTCCACTGTTCTCCAGTTCAATCATTCAATCTCTAAAAGCTGTACATGGAGCAAATCTGGAATGTAAAAGTTCTCTCACACTAAGACATACGTTAGAACGTAAATCGAGGGAGGAGAAATCATAGGAGTGCTAGCTCTCATGAGAACTCTGAACTATAATAAACACCTTCTTAATTGCAAGTTAAGCCTTATTCTCTTTAGGCTTTTGTATTGCATATTTTGTTCTATGGTGTGTGACCTTAACTGGGTTCAAACTTTTTTGGGTCATAGGTAACAGCACCAACTTATCACGAATACAACTTTTCCAGATGTTAGTCGAATTACAACTCCTGCTAATTCTCCCAATAAGGAACTTTCTTTTGGGCTTCTACATGCCAGGAGTTACTCCTAATAACATATGATGACCATCCATTATAGCTGGCATACAAATTTATCTCTTTCTTTGCTCTGTAACTGTGCAATTCAATTATTCCATCAAACAATGTCCTGAAGGCGTCACTTGGGCATAGAACCTGACAAACTTCTAATTTAATCAGAAGAATTTGATGATAACAACTCATATTGGTGACTTTAGTAAATTATTTCTACTTCTCACCATGTGTTGGAAAAGATCTTTAGGGATTTATCCTTGAAGATACATGTTTATTCCCAGTCTTTTAATTAAACTCGTAGAGTGATAGATACTTTGCCAAGCATTCACAGGCTTCCGTGTGTCTCAACTATCAACAAACTTCCGCTAGTCTGTTTTCGTATTTCAGGGTAAGAATATAAACTCAAATAGGAGCAATTTTGTAACTGATGATCATGTATGTGACATTTTCACTGGAACTCCACACGGAAATACCCCGAAGTTTGCTCTAACAACAGTGTCACATGGCGATCCACACCAAAAGGATTAGTAACTTTAGGTTCCCCACGCCCACTTATAAAGGCCATATCTTGCCAGTTCATGCTTAATGTGAAATCAACAGACTCCGCATGACCACGACCTCAACACATTTATTATTTATTAGATTCGCCTACAAGGCTGTATACTTCATTTTTGTTATCGAACAATAACTGAAGAAAAGCTCACTAGTAACTAAAATTATTATGTTTACATTAGTAAATACTAAATAGTAACCTAGAGGCTAGAGCTAAAGGAAATCTCAGTTCGAGCGTTTACGAAATTCTCTCTCTCTCTCTCTCTCAGAGAGTAATTATGTATAATTAAACTAAATAAAAAAGTAAAAGCAACCAATTTTGACATTCATTTTCCATACCAGTAAGTAGTATTTTCTGTTGCTATCAGACTCTTGGTAACTTTGCCTCAAGTTTTCTGTCGTCAAATTCTTTAGCAACTTCACATTTGTTTTCGTTTACCAAGTACCTGTCACAAAGATGAATTTTTCAGGCCTCTTTAGCCACTTCACTTTTGTTTTCGTTTACCAAGTACCTGTCATAAAGATGAATTTTTTGGGTCTCCATGCTATCAGACTTGTAGTAACTTTGCCTCAAGCTTTCTGTTGTCAAATTCTTTAGCCACTTCATGTTTGTTTTCGTTTACCAAGTACCTGTCACAAGGCCTCCATGCCTTTTTAATTGCAATAACTATATCATCTATAAATGCAGGGGTTGGAAAGAGTTGCCTGCTGTTGCGCTTTTCAGATGATTCATTTACAACAAGTTTTATTACCACAATCGGGTGCTTATTTGACCATCTTTGATTATGTGTCCTACATTCATAATCGTTTGACACTTCATGAATATCGTTGTTTTGTCAGAATTGATTTCAAGATTAGAACCATTGAGCTTGATGGGAAGCGCATCAAGCTGCAAATATGGGATACCGCTGGGCAAGAGCGTTTCCGAACAATCACAACAGGTACTTAATTGAGAATCCAGATTGCAAATATGAATTTGCATTTTTCATGAAGGTCTAGGATGTTGCACCATGAAGTAGTTGTAGCCTTGTTAGTGGTCTGTTGCTACCTTGTTGGTTCATTACAGATAGTCTTTTGCATGATTAGTACATTGTCTATTCCATTATTCAATAGTGTTTCTTTACGTATTCCAATTTCCTTCTTCCATTCTACTTTCTGCTGATCTTTTCCTTGTTTCTTGTTTAGCTTATTACAGGGGAGCCATGGGTATATTGCTGGTGTATGACGTAACCGATGAGTCATCTTTCAACAGTAAATTATTTTCTTATTTCCTCTCAGATTGCTTGTTTCCTCAGTTGGCCTTGCTTGCTTTGTATCAAGGAAAAAAACTGGTTTCAAATGAACAAAAATTCAAACCCACTTTTTGCTCGTTATCTTTGCTGTCATATTTATATAGACATCAGAAACTCGATCAGGAACATAGAGCAAACCACTTTTTGCTCATGATCTTTGCTGTCATATTTATGTAGACATCAGAAACTGGATCAGGAACATAGAGCAACATGCTTCTGACAATGTTAACAAGATACTAGTGGGTAACAAAGCAGACATGGATGAGAGCAAAAGGGTAATGCATAAACTTCCGTGTAGGCATTTTTCTAAGTATTAATTATTCGAAAACTGATCAACTGAAAATTTGATTCCATTTGCAGGCTGTTCCAACATCACGGGGTCAGGCACTAGCCGATGAATATGGCATCAAGTTTTTTGAGACTGTAAGTTTGATGTAGGATGAGTTCAGGGAATAATCTTCTACATATAATGTTCTCAAATCAGTAATAGCATCAACATGCTCTAGGTTTAAGACTTTGATTTAGTCGATGAGGCCTAAAGGTTGAAAGCACGACTCGGACATTTTGGGTAAAAGTGGCGTAAGGGTAAAGTATACGAATGAAATGCAAGTTTTAGCAGTTATATCTGTTTGGAATTCCAAGGTCTGAGCATTAATGCAGTGGAGCTACCTGTCTCTAAGCGTGGGATACTTGTGTGAGAATGAGCTGGCCTCCATGTCCCAACCCTTCTATGAGCCTATTTTCCCAGTAGCGAGAGTAATGCGAGAGGACATCACCTTTGAAAAGCGTAACTCTCCTCTGTCACTCTCTCATGCTCTCTCTATCCCTCTGAGTCTGCCTCAGTTGTGTCCTCCTCTACCAGTAGTGTCTGTCACATTAGTGTCTACAACATATCACTCGGCCATTCACATCAGGAGACTGTTAGAGGCCTGTGAACTGTACCCAATTAGAACTTAAGGCTCGTTTTGTAGTTCTTAAGCTCCAGAGTTTCCAGGGTTGAAATGTTTAACCAGAAAAGGTTTGGACATGTAATGTATAAGATCTGAGGAAAAATGTCTAGACATATCCGATTATGTAGTTAAGGGGTTGAAATTCCGTAACAGTAAACATAACGTGGTGAAAAACAAGAAATTGTAGGCATCATCGGTCAGAATTGAAATTGAATCACACGTTCCCAAGGAAGTTTCAATAGCATGTAAATTTCTCTAAAAACAGTACTCATTGAATCATCGAAGGTAGTTGTACAACGTGCTATAGATGCATGTGAATCACTGCGAAGTACTCTCTCCATCTCAAATTCGTGGTCTGTGTTTGAAATAACAATTTACGGGGACATGCGATTATTGTGAGATTCAAAGGCATCTTTCCCCATTTCCCCCCTCCTTTTTCCACTTTTGAATGAGCTTTGAAAAGATACACTTTTTGCTTCGACTTTTCAAAATTTAGTGGGACATCCATAAGAGGAAAGGACTACGAATTTGATTAGATCAAAAGAGCATAGTCGAATAATCCGTTCATACATTTTTTGCTTTGTTTCCTCTTTTAATTTATTTTGTGTGCCTGGGAAGTATCCAATGCCCCTGGAAAATTTGTCGTAAAACTTTGTCCTGATCAACACCCTTCCAACAGAGTGCAAAAACAAATCTCAACGTGGAGCAGGTCTTCTTTTCTATTGCTCGAGATATAAGACAAAGACTTGCCGAGAGTGACACCAAAGCAGAGGTACTTGATCGCAATACCCAATTTCCTTGCATATCACTCTTTCTTGTCCATCATTTGCACTCTTAACATCAAATTTATTGCTCTGACATTTTTTATGTGCAGGCCCCAACCATCAAAATCAGTAAACCTGAGCCAGGTAAGGCATCAACTACTTTAGAGAAATCTGCGTGCTGCGGCACCTGAGCTTTTAGCAGATCGTGAAAGCATTGCCACAATTTTCTTGTCCTGAAAATTGTATCCAGTTAGCTGTGTCGAAGTGAAAGCCCCATCCTCCATTTAAGATCTCTGGTGTTGTACTTCTTTCTCAACCTCTATGGAAAACTCATATTTGAGTGCCTTATTATACGGGGGGCTGCTGCCTCGCGGCCTGTGTAAGTAACGACTTAAATGCCAGTGTTTGTATTTTAGAGTTACCTTCCGAAATATTCATCCTTGAGATCAATGCAAATCTCATACACCATGATGTTCTGTTAGTGCTGTTTTTGGTCCAGCTAAGTTCAACTAGTCAACAAGCATGTCTTTTTTGTTGTTCAATGTAACTAGGATTACAAATGGGTTCTCCAGTGGTTGATGTTTTGAACTCGCGCAAAAGAAATTGCATTTTAGTAACCAACTCAGGTGTATGAGTTTGTGAGCAAGGGTCGTTTACCACCGACGCGATCCTCTCATGGTTGTCTTCCTAAATGAACGGAGAAATTGCAAGAGCATTGCCCAAAAAAAGGGCAACGAGAGAAGTAATTATGCGTTAGGGGTCTGGAGTGTTTGTTTTTATGACTGTCCTGTGGCTACTTGCAGCCGAGGGTGGGTGCTTTGAGAGCACTGTGTTCTGTCTAAATGACTTCGTTTTGCATAGGAGGTGCAACATGGTGTGTTCGTAGCAGACCTAAAAAATTTATTTCACTGCAATTTTGAAACTTTTTTTTACTTTTTATTTGTTATATTCAACCACAACGAGATAAATTTTATTTTGGTACTTACAACGAGTTAAAGTTAAGACTTAGACATTACAATTTTTTTTTTTTACTGCACACCTTTTAAAATTGGTTTATCAAACAGCACAAAAATTTAGATATTCATGGATGACATTCTAAAGTTTCATTTTGTAGTTGACGCGGACTGATTTTTGGATTAAAATGGTTCTATCTATGCTTTTCTATATATTATGGCACTTCTCCATAAATAAAATAAAAAACTAAATGTCGAGCTAGACTTAACAAAAAATCAATTGAGAATGGAAAATCTACCAGCATTACAGAGCCCAAAAAAAAACGTTATGGAGCAAAAGTTGAAGTATCTAAATGAGATTTGATAGTCATTTGTAAAGATGCACTTAGTGAGAGACTTAAAGACACCGGAAATAGGTAGGAATACTAGTAGAATTTTAAGCTTTTGAGCGGGAGCACTTGACCCACGTGCCTACATGCGGATAAAGTGCCATTTAAAGCAAAAGTTGAAGAGAAAATCTCACTTTGAATAAAATAAATCGCATGCATAATATTTGTGAGGTAGCAAACAAAGAAGAAAAAGGCAAACAACTTTACACAAAGCGAAATCATGTTATAAGCGCCAATACTCCCAGAACAGCCATAAGAGTTACTGAGACAACTAAAGTGCAGCAGCAGAAATATACCCGAACCAGAAATCATTAACATACACCATTCAATCATGGAAGGTTGTGGCATGCCAAGTCTTCCCTTAGCAATACCGCTAGGTGCCTTTGTACTTTAACATGTTCGCTCTCACAGCAATCTCTCTAGCAACAACATTTATGAGCAACAACCGCCGGAAGGAGGTGCCTTGTATTCTTGTTTTTGCTTCAAGATATTTCTCTTAACAGCAGTAGATGATCCTTCTTCAAGAAGACTAGGAACCTCCATTATCTGTACGGGAACGTGAACTGGTTAGAACTCGTGCTGAATATTTTACTTCCAATACGACCCACTTTACAGTAGTGTTAATCGTCTTTTTAATCAGCTGGAGAAGTAACTAGGATAATTTTATGGAGTGTCAGATTGTAAGTTTCACTGCTTCCAAAGGTCCCATTTTTACGTTAGTGTCACACTTAACCAAGGAAAAGGATTCTGCAAGCTCAACTAACAACTAATCCCATTGCCAAAATCAGAGTATTATTCATGCAAATGATTCCTAGTCTATCCTTAAATATACACCGGTATATATAAACTTATAAGCAGATTTATAGTCATCCAAGATAGTAGACTTTTATCCTGTTCTTTTCCTTGTTAAAGTTCCATTTTTACCGTAAGAGGAAAAAACGTGTTTAAGGGGTAATTTTTTCTCAAAAAGTTTGTGTTTCATGGATATGGTCAATGCTTTATGAAATGAGAGAAGCGTGAAATGCTTCTTTTCTTCCTTACCTTTAAGGCAAGCTCCTCAAAGATTTGCTCCACATTTTCTCGAGTTCTAGCACTGCATTCAAGAAATAAACATCCATGCTCCATAGCAAGAGCAATTCCTTCTTCTCTACTTACAACCCTTTCTGATTCCTGCTATGCATGAATGAAATACAGAAATATAAAAAAAAAGAAAAGAAAAGAAAAGGTCCATTCTTTGAAGAAGTGAAATTAGCTTGACTGCAAAGAAAGGAACTATCATATACTTTATCTTTGGCAGAAGCTCCCCCATAGACAGTTAACTGAAGAAGCTGTTAAAGCAAAATCTATCGTGTAGAAATATACCTTCCAATAATGATCAACTGAAGAAGTTAACCAGTAGGAATGAGTCAATAATCAAATCTGTAAATGTAACGCTTTGGCTTTGAACTCTCTTTCTTGCAGTGGTCATTAGGGCAGTCTGCATAGAGAATCTATACTTGAAGTAAGCGGTCGCAGGTTCAGTTGACTTCTAGGACTGATAGTGACGGGAAGCCCGTATCAAGGTCTAAAGGTAGGATAAGCGTCTTTGGTCAATTACGGGCAAGCATGCTGTACCAGGTGCTGTGATAAATCCCTACTTCATGGAGCATTGTTTTGATCATAGCTGCCCATGATCTAAATGAGTCCATCTATGGTACAACAATATTTTTTGGTGTATGGTATCCCAAAAGTGATAAAGTGGTAAGTATTCCAGACACAGTAGTATGTATTTTAGATTGAGCGGTAAGGATTTCATATGGAGTGGTAAAAATTCTACATCTGGAGTACTTACCACTCCATAGGGAATACTTAATATTGTATCTGTAGTACTTACCACAACTCAATTTTGGGATACCATACACCAAAATATTTTGGTGTACCATAGAAAAATTCGATCTAGATTCCCTCCAGACAACTCACCTCACAAGGATCATTGTCTCCATAAACAAAGGTGGCATTAAAATAAACTTCATTATTAACAGTTGAAACATAATAAGAGATAAAGTTGTCAAATATCGGTGTACCAATGTCCTCATTCGGTACTTTGCATTTTCTTGTCTAGGAGAAGAACTTTGACTTCGTGCTTTTTGTCTCCGGATTTCCAAAAGGAGCCCAAGATATAGATTTCATTCCAGCAGTTTTTATCTTCAGCATTTTTCTCTTTCTTCGAGGTTGTGATCCCCTTGCAGGCTCCATGTGCAAGTTATAATCTGTGATAAGTTTAAGTTTATTTTGAAAAGTATATCATCCTCCTTATTTGTGGATCCTCTCCCAATCATTTTAGACTTGTTTCATCTTCCAGGAGGATGAATTGTTTAGTTTTTCGTAGAATGTTCGAGTTAATTATTTCGCAGCCCATTACTTAAGCATGAAGCTTTTGCCGCAAATCTCACCTCTACATGTCCACCTTTCCTTTCATTTAATCGCTATCCTCCTAAGAAAATGAAACCTAAAACCAACAGCAGAAGGAATTTGGTGCTTAATTTTCTCATACCAGAACAGAGTGCTACAATGGACACTTTTAACACGTTTTCTTCTGGAATGAAGAGAAACTGGAGAAATCTCTTCCAGATCGTTTCACTAAACTGTACTTCTCTCCCCCGACTAGTTTTTGCATCCGAAAGAGAATGGCAGCTATATTCTGAATCCTACAGTCTATCATCACGCAATCCACATACAGCAACCATGTTACCAAGATTGTAGAAGACAAAGCATCTATAAGCAATGATCAGTGAAGGCTGGCCATAGGGTTATATTCGTATTGGTTGCTCACAAGTCACAACGATATGTTTTGTCCGGGATGAGAATTTCAAGCACGAAAGAGAAAATGCAGTACTTACTCTATCAACTTTGTTCCCAACAAGCATCTTAACGCAATCCTGATTAGTGGAGTAGAGATCTACTTCTTTAGTCCACACATCCGACAAGTTTGTAAAGGTTTCCCTTCGTGTCACATCGTACACTGCAGATCAATAAAAAAAACAATGTGAGGAAAATGCGATCGCCAATAAACAATGTTGCTAAGAATTAGGTAAGCTACGAATCTACTAGTGTACACATTAAACTGATTTGAGAAATAAAGTTGAACTTCATCATGCATATAATAGTGTCGTTGACTTACCAAGAATAATCCCCTGGGCGCTTCTGTAGTAAGAGCTTGTCAACGTCCTGAACCTCTCTTGTCCAGCTGCAACAGATAATGTGAGTTTACCAAGTTAACTAACCAATCATAATTCTCTTCATAAGAGAAAAAACCAATCATATTGTTATCCAATAAATCAGTGAAGTATATTGGCCATCCAATTACTTAAAAAACAATAGGAGAAGTGAATTGTGATATGTTAATGCGTGTAGCACTGCACGAGCTTAACTACTCTATGGGCATGTACCCAAGTAAACCCCCCCTTAGAAAAGTAACTCTTGATCTACACGTTTCCCATTTTCAGTGGAGGATATTTTTCTCCTCGTTTAGATATCAAAATAAGTGCAACGGAACGCAACTCATCCTTCCAACATGGGTTGTTTTGTTTCCAACCTAGATGTACCAGTGTGTGAAAAGTACAAAAGCAAAGCAGAGTAGGGATATGCATGATATGGTGAAAGCATCGTCAAGCAAAACAAATTGCATTTCAATCTACACAATCTCATATGTGCACCAAGAGAACAGTAAGCATCTCTGATAAAAAAAAATAGCACTAACAGATCTCTCTATTTTGGCATAAAAGTATAGTTTATGTGATACTCCTCTCTTCAGTTGAAGTTAGTCTTAACATTGTATGGTGTACTTCGAAATTTTGAATAGCTGATCATGAACTATTTTCAAAATTAGATAGTGAATGATTAAATAAACAACTAAATACTAAACAATAGGGTTTTTAGGGACTGCTTCAGAGGAATAAGATGTCTGAGTCTGAAAATATCACAAAATGTATTATGATTTAAAGCTCTCTCTCTCTGGCGTTCCATGATCAATCATATGTTGAGACTATGACACAACTAAGAATGATTCAAAGGTTCTTTCTCTTACGTTACTTGATCAATCAATTCTCTCTAGTTCTGATTACATATCAAGAAGTAAAATTCTTCCTGTTTCCGCTTTAGCATCTTTAGCTCTTGACGTTCTGCTTGTGCTGCTCTATTTTACTGTTCATTTCCCCATTGTAATTTTTGTTATTATCCAAGACAAAAAAAAAAACATCAAACCTTTCAAACAACACAGTATGTGACATATATTGCTTCACAAAATTGTGTGATTAATAACCACCAGAGGTCACCAGGATCATATAATGGTGTAAATTGACGTCCCAAAAACTAGGAAGTCTTGTTTCAAAGTAGACAAAACAATACACTATCGTTCCTTGTTACCTGTATCCCAAATGGTAAGTTTCAATCTTTTCCCGCCAACTGTTACGTGCTTGATTTTAAAATCCACACCTGTTTATAGTTGGGACAAGGGAAAAAAACTTCAATTCAGGATTAGCTAAAAATCCCAATCCTATCATGTGGATAGGCCATGCACCTGGAAGGCTTGTTAGCACATTGCATCCTTCAAGAGGAAGATAGGTGTCAAAAACAAATTAAATACATTGACCATCACATCAAACAAACTCTTAAATGGTGGAAACTTCATCATGCTAATTAGGATAAATATTGGTCCTGAGTATTGAGCCATAGAATTTGAACTGGTGATATCATGGACCTTAGCTCTTGCAAAGTCAAGAAGCTGTCACCCCCCTATTTAAAACTGTCGAAAGCAGGAGACCAGAGCAGAATCCAAGAAGGTATTCTAAGACAACAGACTTCACTGGTTTCCACCTATTACGGTTTCAAACCCACCAGATCTACCAACTAAAGTTTTCGCCACACTAAGCTCATGGAAGGGATACGTATAGCTATTAGGAGTTAGTGGCTACTCCTCACTGGTATATAATTTCAAGAAACCTTTACTGTCATGTTTGACTGCCTCAATCCCCTTTTTTAACATAAAACCCCTGGCAAAAGGTTCCCATATACATCAATGCCCGGCCGGCGTAAACATAAATTAACAAGCGTTTTTCACATTTGAGGCCTACAAAATGGAAACAGCCCAATCTTATTTTGATATACTAGTCTGGTATGGATCATCAAGATTTTCTTCTGACTTTGGCCTTGGCATTGCACTACCCATGACTATGAAGAAAACTATTAATAACTAGGAGGAAGAATTCTATTGTGTTTACAACAATGTTGATCTATTAATAACAAGGAGGAAGAATTCTATCATGTTTACAACAATGTTGATCTATTAATAACTAGGAGGAAGAATTCTATCATGTTTACAACAATGTTGAATTTGACTCCAACTGGACTAGGGAGACTAGGGGTTTTGTACTTAAGCCAACTTCCAACCAATGCAGGCTCCGAAGTGATGTTTCAGACAATGCCATAACAAACAACACCATCTAAGATTTCCATGATTCCAGATGATCTGGTGACGAAACGCCAATGGGCTGTTCCACTACACTTTGCCAATAAGCCAATCATTACAAATTCAAAAGAATCATACCTCACAAAACCATTATAGATGGATTGGCAGAAATTAGACCTATAATTTCAAAAATATACTGACTCTTTCTATGGAAATACCACTAGCTGACCACTGACGCATCAATCTAGGGGAAGTTTGGTATGAAAGTTTTGTAATAGTATTATTGTTCAATTTAACATGACACTACAGCATAACCCAAAAGAAATCAAACAAGCGCCATGTATACACCCTTAATTGGGAGGTCAGGGGTTAGATCCCACCGAAGGCAATCATTGATTGTTCATTCTCCTTTCATGGCCTCTTTCTTCATGGGTGTTTCTACTTTTCTTCCCCTTGTGAAATATTGCAGAGTTAATTTAAATGTTGTTGTTGAGCTTTTACTAAATCCTATTCTAATTTGTTGTGTAATTTTTAAGATGTATCAATGATCACCGACAAATTGGGAAAATTAATACTTCAATTGACATACATTCGCTACAGGAGTTCCAAAATCAGAATTCAAACACAAATGAATGACGCAAACACTACATGCATACATATACAGTATACCTATTACTCCCCCGGTCCCATTTTATTCGCTCATGTTTTCCATTTTGAGCCGTCTCAAAATATTTGTTTCATTTATGGAAAACCCCCCACCAAAACTGGGCAAAACGTCCAATTTTACCCCTTAAATCTTGAATTGAAGTGAATACTTGAGTTTAATTGTGGCGTAATTGTGGAAATCCAATATTTTGAGTTTGACTCCTCAAAAAGTTGGATTCTCCATAACAAGCAAATAAGATGGGGCGGAGGGAGTACTGTTATAAAGCGGACACCCCTCTTGGTGTGAAGTCAGTTTCGAGGCACGCTAGAAATTTTCTTTCCCCCCAAACTACCACTTTGACTACCTGCGTACTCTGCCAAGAAGGGGGAAAAAAACACTGCCACCCAAAATTCTTCTCCCCTTTTTCTACTTTCACATCCATATTTCAATATATTCAAGATTTTTCTTTTTCCATCTGGTACAGAACACCATTTGCACATGCATTGCGGGTGCCTGTGCTGGGCGTCCAGTGTACGCATATATACACATATGGGGTATGGCCTATGGGTATATAAAATGTAACAGAGACATGCATATTCGAAAAATGAAGTGAGCAGTACCGATGGTAGGGGCGAGATCTTGAAGAGAACTTGAGATGAAGCTAACGAGAAGACTGCTTTTTCCAACGCCAGAATCCCCGATCAGCAAGATTTTGAATGACAGATCGTAACTGCTATTGCTCTGCCCAGAAGACGAACCCATGAATTGATCACTGTTTCTCTCTCTCTCTCTCTCAACACCACCACTACAACAATGACAATGACAATGGGTGGGTATTTAAGGACATGAACAAAAGAGGAAAGCTAATGGCATCTATCTACAAAGAAAATATACGTGGAAACTTGGATGTGTGCTATTGGATAGAGAGAGAGAGAGAGAGAGAGAGAGAGAGAGAGAGGCGAACAGAACAGCGGACAGCAGACGTTATTCTTTACTTTGCTTCAGTATCTCTCTATATGTTTTCTCTCTCAAATAAAATCTAGCATTCAATTTTCGCGGAAAGCATGGTTCGTGTCGTAAACCGTAAATAAGCGCCATGGCCCCCACCTGAAACCGCTTGTCTCCAATTCCCATACACCGGATTAAACCGTGATACTGTTCGGGCCCCTCACACTGATCTTGTGTCTTATACGGGTCCCCATATATACTATTCAAATATCACACCTGAATACAACACTTGTGACACAATTGTTCTAAGCCGTTCAAATTGTTCAGAAATGCTTTTTGAAGTACTTGTAAAAAATACTTCATCCAAATGTCGATAAGTATTTCATCCAAACATTCTTTTTTTTTTTTTTGTCTTTAATCGTACGGACAGAAAAAATAATGTATAGATAAAGTACTTATCGATATCTGGTTAAGTTTATTTTTTACAAGGACCCTTTAAAAAATATTCTGAACAAATTAAAAGACTCCGAATATTTGTGTGGGACCTCAAAATGAGTCCCACATAAAATGGTGTACAAGTGTTGTGTTGTACCCATAGCAATTTCCATTCACATATTACAATTCAATAGGCTACGACCATAACGATTTGCACAAGAATGTGTACATATTTTTTAAAAGCTTATTTGGTATTGTTTCATCGGTTATTTTTAACTGAAAATATCCCTAGTAATTGAATGAGATGCTATTTTACAACAGCAACAACGAGGCAGTGCCTCATCACATGTTGTCCATTTTGTCGTGAAAAACGTTGTCTTAAAAGACTTTCCTAATTTGCATTTCAATTGAAAAATTGCATTAATGTAATTTTGTTTAAAAAACAGTCATTAAATTTTTGGGTGACAAGGCCAATTTCCACGAGCGTAAGCGGCCAAGCATTATATTTGTCATATGATTGTTTACACATATCTCAAATAGATGTTACCCCATAATTTACTCTGTCAGTAGTCGCCCCTAAAACATTTTTTTAATTCTCACTTTTCATCTATATTTTGACGTTACATTTGACAAGACCAAATTCATGTTTTAAAATTTTGAATCTCCTTTATTATTAGGCTCAGTTATTTTTCAATTTCTGTATGGTTACCATTTAATTAAATTTCGTGGACTCAATATATTCACATAAATAATATAATATTTTAAAGTTAATGTTGTGGGTTCCATAAAAATTGGACGCCACATGACTCTCCAATACCATGTGCGCCTACTAAATAGGGCTATGTTGGTTGCGTGAATGAATTCTAAGTTAGAGGTATTTTGGTAGTATATTAGAAGGTAGAGGAACAAAAGACTTTCGGTCCTCTATGTGCCCTTAGAGTGCTACACACAGCAGGGGGTAATTTTACCGGCAAAAAAAAAGAAGGATTATTTTCAAGAATTATAAGCTTACGGATTAAGTTTACTAATTTGTACCCCTAATGAAAAATTAAGGGTTTGCCAGTTCTTGCAATTGCCATTTCTATTGTTTATGTATAGGTTTTATTTCTGTCTACCATGATGTAATCTTTTGCCTTCAGGTTTTTGCAACGAACTTGCTTGACTGCTGATTAAAAAAAAAAAAAAAAACTACTATATAAGAAATTCGTGAACTTGTGGTGGTTTGGTTTTTGAAATTTTTTTTGAAAAATAGTAGGAGTAATAAGTGAAGAGAGATAGAGAGAGAAATAGTAGAAGTAGGGGGAATCTAGGGAGAATCTAGTAGGTATTTTTTGAAAAATACTTTTTGAAAAGTGAAAGGAACAAGGCAAAATCACTTGCTCTAATACCGGGTCATCTTTCTACATGGGTCTCTCATGAGCCCATCTCTAGTCTCCTGAATCCGATCAAACTCGAAAACCCGATCCGTAAAAACCATCCCACCGACTTTCGGACTTCGATAAAATCCTGAAAATTTTCTCGCCCCCTTAACACAAGGCACCAGTCGAGCATCGCATAGGAAAACTTAGGTCGAACTTCAGAGTCGGGCGATTCAAGAGAGAGAGAGAGAGAGAGAGAGAGAGCATTAGATGGACAGGGAGTGGGGCTCGAAGCCTGGTAGCGGTGGCGCCGCCTCCGCCCAGAATGAAGCCATCGACCGCCGTGAGCGGCTTCGAAGGCTTGCTCTAGAAACCATCGACATCGCTAAAGATCCCTACTTCATGCGCAACCACCTCGGAAGGTCCGTTCTACCTTCTCTCTCTCTCTCTCTCTCTCTCTCTCTGTAATAATGTATGCCTTTTCCTTTGGGGTAAATTAGGGCCACCTCCTATTCAGATTTTTTTGGGTAGTATTTGTGATAATGATGTTGTTATGCAAATAATTAATTCCTCCGTCCCAAGTTGCTTGTCCTATGCGAAAAGTCGTGCTTCGGATCAAAAAATAAAATAATTTCGTGCACATATTTTTGAATTACCTTACTTCAAACTAAAGAACTCATAGAATACTCTAATTTGGTGGGGTAGAAATTGAAAAGATAACGAGCGGAAGTATTTAATTTTTGATCTAAAAATTGCTTGACTTTTCAGAGTGGACAAGCAATTTGGGAAGGCGGGAGTATTTTCGTTTTGTAGGTGTACCAATAAATTTCTTGGGGTGAGAATTTTTATGGTAGTTAATGCAAAATCTTGGATTAAAATCTGGGCGGTACCTTTTGCTTTTAGACAGTGATTGTGGAATTGATTGTTTCTATTGTTCTTTGGTTGTTTCAGTTACGAGTGTAAGCTTTGCTTAACATTGAGTATTTTCGATTTGTAGATGTACTGAGAAATTTCTTGGGGTGAGAATTTTTGTGGTAGTTAAGTGCAAAATCTTGGATTAAAATCTGGCTGGCTCCCTTTGCTTTTAGTGATAGTGGAATTGATTGTTTCTATTGTTCTTTGGTTGTTTCAGTTACGAGTGTAAGCTTTGCTTAACATTGCACAACAATGAGGGAAATTACTTGGCGCATACACAAGGGAAGCGGCACCAGACCAATCTGGCAAAGAGAGCAGCTCGCGAGGCAAAGGAGGCCCCTGCTCTGCCTCAACCCCACAAGCGAAAGGTGGCCCTCAAAAAGTCCGGTAAAGGCTTCAACCTTTTCAATACTGGTTAATTGCATGGTGTTTATGTTCCTATTGAGACTGTTTGATTAGGGGTTGGACATGAGATGAGATTTAATTCCATGCATGCGAACCGCATTTGTATGCAAGTTTTAGTAAAGGGATTGCATAAGCTGAGCTCCAGGGCCCTGCTGTTAATAGCTACTAAATAGAGGTGGTTCAGGTTCTTAGGTGGAAATCAACCGTCCCTCTTTATCTCTGAAATTGTACCCATTTGGAGCCTATGATTTTATGAATAGATTGTTTTTACCGTTTCATCAAAGTACTTTGGCTTCTAAAATGAGACCTGAATTTGGTTGAGATCAACACTCCTGTCTCTTCAAAATCAAATAGGATCACTAATTTTGTGAAGAATTCTATTGATGGCTTTTGCTAGACAAAGATGGTAGTTCTCACACTTAGGTGAGGAATAGGTATGAAGCCAGTAATGGGACTCCGGATGGGGCCAAATGGGCGTTGCAAAGACAATGTAAGTTCACTTATGGGGAAATTAATTCTTTCATACGTAAACAGTCATCAAAGTTATCTTATAATTGCTATTGAAACTGTTATATGACATGGAAACAAGTGGAGTGATGCCATAATTTTGGAGAAACACGCATAGATAGAGAGAGGGTAAAAGAATGTTCATAACTGCGGGGACTATTATATATGTATTTTTATGTCCAAATTTTGTAGGTGTCCTGTAGTGTTTATTTAAAATTTGAGGGGTGACATTGCAACCCTTGGCAACACCCTGCCCTTGTTGAGGAATGTGATGGTAAATGTCCGAGGCGCATTGAGGAACCGAGGACCTCTTGAGCTTTAGCAATGAACTACAAGACCAGACACGAGTGTGAATGAAGCAATGTGCACCTTGAAAAAAAAAGTGGGATATACTTCAAGTGGCCAGATCACCCAACATTATCGAATATGACATCTATAACTGTTATCTGCATATATCATGAGACAAGTGCAATACCTTGAAGTTTGAAGCCCTAAAAGTTTAAAAACTTATCATACATGAAAACTCTGCCTGTGTCATGCTTACAGTCTTACTACCACACAGCCGGTCCCAAGGGTCAAAGGAGGAGGGCTATGCGTTAGGTAGGTGACAACCAACACTTAAAAACTCTGTTAGATCTTTATGACGTGAGCCTCATAGACTTAGGAAAGCAGGTGCCTAGAGATGGTGAGTCCTGAAGAGAGAGGGTGTGACTAAAGGGTATATTAATGTAGTTCAGGTTATGTAGGAGGGTGTTGTGTTGTCAACTTGTCACCACTATAAGATCACAATTGGGGTAGACAAGCAAATGGCGGTCTAGTATGGGGAGTGTTGCACGCTGAACCCTTCAAAGAGACAATAGCTTCATCTTCTTCATCATCACTTGATTTAAATCTGTCAGCATCTTCCTCTTTTCCTCATCAGAATCTCTAGCATCCGTCTCTACTTCCCAACTCAATCTTCATCTATAACTCGTTGGGAAGTTGATGATTTTGAACTTTGTGGCGACTAACCGAAGACTAAAATATTCAGTGTACAATGTAATTGTTGTGTTGAGTACAATGAGAGGGTTCGTAGAGTCGAGATGCAAATAACTTGGTGAGACTCCTCCTAGGGTGTTATTTTTATCTACCGCAATAATATAGTCCATGGGATGATCTTTTTGCTTGATTCCCAGGCTCCTCATATGCATCCAACACCAACCTTTGACTGGGTGAGATTACCAGAGCCACACTTTGTTGCATACTCTAAGCTCAAGAATCTTTGATTGTAGCCGTAGAAGGTATAGACAGAGAGGGAGGCCCCTTGTACAACACTCAAACCCTTTCTTGCTTTTCATTATCTGCGTCAAAGAGTCACACCCATGATTATAAACACCTCTAGTGTGTGAGGAGCCACGAGAATTGATAAGACTAATGAGGAAACTGGGGAAGTAGTTGTGAAGTCTAACTACCTATTTGTGTCTTACTAACAGTAATAATTGTTTGGAGTGAGCAACAATTTATATTATTGAAGTGCAGATTAATTGCTGATTGGACCTTATTGTTGTGTTTTCCCTCATAGTCCACGGTCATCAAAATTGTTGGACTCATCAAAGTGTGAGCGAAATAAAAATAGGTGCTATAATACTAAACATCATGCTTGTACAACAGCTTTCTCTATATGTTCAATTATCCTCTGTGGGTCCCAATGTTTAATGGTTGACATTCAGAAATTGTACTGTATTTATCAGAAGTCTAGACATATCGGTCAGAACATGTTTAAGAAAAACAAGAGCGCTCTCCACGAGAAAATAAAGGCTTTGTTTGGTTTCCATCTTTGGGTATTTTAGTTTTGGTAGTGGGTGGAGAGAGAAATAGGGTAATGATTGGAGAGAGGGGTAATAGTAGAGAGAGAAATGAAAGTAATAATTGAAGAAATAGGTTAATGATTGAAGAGAAAAATAGGGTGATGATTAGAAAACAAAAACAAAACAAAGTTAAAATGGAAAACGAACAAAGCCTTTGGCTTTATTTTCTTTAATTATTACTTTCATTTCTCTCTCTACTCATTACCCCTCTCTCCAATCATTACCCTATTTCTCTCCCCACCCACTACCAAAACTAAAATACCCAAAGATGGAAACCTAACACAGCCTTTATTTTCTAGCGGAGAGCGCTCTTGTTTTTCTTAAACATGTTCTGACCGATATGTCTAGACTTCTGATAAATACAGGCTAGTCAATAAGACGTTAACATTTTATGACGACGAGCATGTTTGAAACTATTATATTATTGATTATTGGAAACTGGAACTCACGGAATTCTCACACAGCCAAAATAGATGGTGGATATTTTGCTCCAGTATATCTAACTAATATCAGCCTTAGTTTTCTATTTTGATCTTAGTTCTGAATTTGTTTGTTGGTGCGTTTGCAGTCAAAATTGGCAGGCCTGGTTACCGCGTGACAAAGCAGTTTGATCCAGAGACGAAGCAGAGGTCTCTTCTCTTCCAGGTGTGAATTTATTTCTTTGCAAATTGTTGAGCAATCTTTACCTTTATGTAGGTGCTAATTCACTGGTCCTATAACATGGGGAATACACGTGTTTTGTAATTCAAGCTTGCATTATCAGATTGACTGAGTAAAATCATAAGAGCTGGGTAGCGAAAGAATGAAAGCTATGATAAAACGTATTGTATGAAAACTGAAAGAGGGTATTTATATTTGAAGTGAGATACGGTAGAAAAAAATGGGGTAGACAAACATGAACAATTTATACAGAAGTTGAAAAGCATCCAGTTTCTTAGTTACTAAGGTAGCAATATGGTGATTATAAAACGTAATTGGTGCACAGGTTTATCTACTTCATCTGTTAATGCTTTGCTGACTTTGTTATCTGGCGTAGATTGAATATCCTGAGATAGAAGATAATGCAAAGCCAAGGCACCGGTTTATGTCATCCTTTGAACAGGTACAGACGTACAGTAGTTATGCAAATTTAACTTTGAAAACTTTGTGGGAGAACTTCAGTTTGTTTTGCGACTTGAAATTTTCCATGACTGTATCAACTATCAATGCTAACGTTTGTTTTTTCCTTTCATGGGCAGAGGGTCCAATCCTTTGATAAAAGATACCAGTATCTTTTGTTTGCGGCTGAACCATACGAGATCATTGCATTCAAGGTATTTCACTCTCAGAGCTCTGGCCATCTGATTCTTCTTTTTGGTTATTATTGCATAAATCATAATGGTTCTTGCTGCGTGTATTGTTATTGTAGGTTCCTAGCACGGAGATTGACAAATCCACTCCCAAGTTCTTCTCACATTGGGATCCGGACTCAAAAATGTTCACGGTTCGCCTATATACTTCTTGTGCACTATGATTCTTATTTTCTAATAATTGCTGATGTAATTTGGATACCAGGCCAGCTTCTAGGTTTTTATTTTTGAGCCATGCTGTGCAAATATACTTGAGAAATGGTGATGTTGGCTGATGACCACATGGCTTTCCATTGCTAGGATATCACTACTGAATCTGATGGACAATATAAATGGAAAAACTACTTATACTGCACTTGTTTACTGTATGCAAAAATATATTGAAGAGAAATTGAAACCATTCATTCCATTCCAACTGTTTACACAGATGTAGTATTTATACAAGAGTAAAGTGAGAACCGACCTAACCACTACAGCTGGCATTCACTAACAACAAACTCATTCCACTAATAACAGAAGTCTGTTATATTACAATCCACTGACACTAAGCCACTAAGACTAAACCGAGCTTAACCATTTAACCTCTTCTCTAACCGTTAACCTCTTCTCTAACCGTAGTACTCTTATCATCCCCCCGCAAACGAATGGGAGATGGAATCACCAGGAGTTTGGCCTTCAGAAACTGGAAGCGAGAAATGGATAAAGCCTTTGTAAAAATATCAGCCAGTTGATCGGAAGTGGGAACATACTGAAGAGAAATGGCTTTTGCTGCTACTCTATCACGTACATAATGACAGTCCACCTCAATGTGCTTGGATCGTGCGTGAACACAGGATTAGTGGCAAGTGCTATAACAGAGGTATTATCACACCATAAGACAGGCGTTTGAGTAAGAGGAATATGCAAATCATGAAGAAGCATTTGCAACCAACTGACCTCTGCAGCTGTATGAGCTAAGGAACGATACTCAGCCTCGGTAGAAGACCGTGAGACTGTGGTTTGCTTTTTAGCTGGCCAAGAAATAAGATTATCTCCAAGAAACACACAATAGCCAGAGGAAGACTTACGATCAAGACAGTCTCCGGCCCAATCAGAATCTGAAAAGGCTTGTAGCAGAAAAGAGGAAGGTTGATACACCAAGCCATGATCAAGTGTCCCCTTCAAGTACCTAAGCAGACGTTTGACTGATGCAAAAGCTCCCACAGTGGGTGAATGCATATGCTGACAGGCTTGGTTTACAGAAAATGCGAGGTCAGGCCTTGTAATTGTAAGATATTGCAAGGCGCCAACAATGCTTCGAAATAAAGCAGGATAAGCAAAGGGAGCGGAAGAAGTTGCAAGATCAGAAGCCTTGACTATAGAAGGAGAGGAACAGGGCTTACAATCAGCAAGACCTGCTTTATGTAGAATGTCCCGAGCATACTTGGACTGAGACAGAAAATACCCTTTGGCACAAGGTTGAACAGAGATGCCCAGAAAATAAGACAGATTTCCAAGTTCTTTCATGGAAAAAGCTGAATGCATATGAGTAACAAGCTGCTGAATATGACTAGAAGAGTTGCCAGTTAACACGATATCATCAACATAGACCAAAAGAATAGTAATGACAGAGGCAGTCTTGTAAATGAACAAGGAGTTATCACAGTGACTATTAACAAAACCATGTTGCAGAAGAAATGTAGAGAATGTAGAATACCAGGCTCTGGGTGCCTGTTTAAGACCATATAAAGCTTTGTGTAATCTACACACATGACGAGGTTTAGTCGAATCAACAAACCTTGGAGGCTGAACCATGTAAACCTCCTCTTCCAATTTGCCATGAAGAAAAGCATTAGATATGTCCAACTGCTTAAGAGGCCAGTTAAAATGTAGAGCCAAGCACAATAGAATACGAATGGTTGGTTGTTTGGCAATGGGACTGAATGTATCCTGAAAATCCACCCCTTCTTCTTGCAAGTAACCTTTAGCAACTAACCGGGCTTTATGTCTGGCTATACTCCCATCTGAATTTCTTTTGAGTTTAAAAACCCATTTACACCCAATAGCACGTTTCCCTAGAGGAAGAGGTACCAAAGACCAAGTGTGTTGAAACTGGAGAGCATTATATTCAGCATTCATAGCCTGTGTCCAGGCAGGAACTGTAAAAGCTTCTTGATGAGAAAGAGGTTCAGTGAGAGGAGAAGGAATAGGAGCAGTAGGCAGACAATGAGAATAAGAAGACATTTTTGTGAACGAGTGACCATGGGATGTGGTATGTGAGGCTTGGTAGCTTTGGACACAGAGGGAAGCAGAATTTCCAAAGATTGAATTGGAATAGAGGAATCTGGATAAGACGTAGGAGACACCAAAGGTGAAGAAGAGAGATTTGCATGAGAGGGAGAGGAAGAAGAAGCTGAATGCATAGAGCTAGAAAGAGAACCAGGTAATGGACTAGGAGAAGTAGGTTCAGAACAAGAAGAGAAAATTGCACCAGAAGAAGTAGGAGGAGGAGGAACAGCAGAAGAGGAAGATGAAATATTCCAGAAGAAATTATGCAATTGAGTAAGTGAAGGTGCAGGTGATGAGACTGGGAGAGGAGAAGTGTTAGCAAAGGGAAACACTGTCTCATGAAACAAGACATGCCTAGAAATGTAAATCCTTCCTGTAGTAACATCAAGACATCGATACCCTTTGTAAGATGGATGATAACCAAGAAACACACAAGGAAGAGATCTGGGTTGTAATTTGTGTTTAGTATATGGCTTTAACCATGGGAAACACTGACAGCCAAACACCTTAAAGAAAGAATATTCTGGCGGAGAATGAAACAAGACTTCATAAGGAATTTTGTTCTTAATGGAAGAGCTAGGCAGTCTATTAACAAGAAAAACAGAGGTTGCTAGAGCATCAAACCAATATTTCAAGGGAAGAGATGATTGATGCAAGAGAGCAATAGCAGTTTCTATAAGATGCCTGTGCTTACGCTCAGTGACACCATTCTGAGACTGAGTATGAGGACATGCTAATTGATGAACAATGCCATGTTCCAAATAATCTGAGAAGGGTTTACTAATATATTCACCACCACCATCAGTACGAAATATTTGAAGAGAAGTACTAAATTGATTTTCTGCATACGCTTTAAATGCAAGAAATTTAGAAAACACCTCATGTTTATGCTTTAGTGGATATATCCAGGTAAATCTACTAAAATCATCAATGAACAACACATAATAGGAATAACCAGAAGTAGACAAATGAAATGGTCCCCATACATCACTATGAATCAGAGAAAGTGGTCTATTAACAGTGGAATTGGGCAAAGTAAAAGGTAAGCGGTGACTCTTAGACACAGCACAATGTGTACAGTTAAGAGGAGTACACTTATTAGCAGTAGACAATTGTAAATGCGGAGTGAGTTGTTGAAATTTGAGTGGTGATGGATGACCAAGTCTGCTATGCCAAGTAGAGGCAGAAGCAGGGGTGTTGAGTAGTGCTTGACACTGAGATGGAGAAGAAACAACAGAAGGATGAAACTGATAGAGGCCATGATTATTATGACCTTTAGACAGAACTTTCTTCGTTTCCTTGTCCTGAACAAGAAAAGAAGAATTATCGAAGTAACAGTACAATTGTTATCTTTGGTAAGTTGTTGGACTGAAACTAAGTTATTAGACAAGGAAGGAACATGATAAACGTGGTTAAGTTGAAAAGAATGAGTAGGTGTGGGTAGAAGACCCTTACCAGAATGCTGAATAGGCATAGCAGCTCCATTGCCTACCATAACCTGCTCACTGCCATGGTATGGTTGATAGAAATTCAGATTGGACAAGTCATTTGTGAGATGATGAGTAGCAGCTGAGTCAAGGTACCAGTCAGATGAAGGTGTTGGAGAAGCTGAGGCCACAAACGCTTTGGCAGTTGACGGAGAGGTAGTAGAGACAGACGAAGACTGAAAAGCAGAATCCATACGATACCAACAATTCACAGCTGTATGACCAAGCTTTTGACAGATCTGACACACAACAGAACTTCCACTAGAAGAAGCATAACCACCGGAGTCACCAGCCAGATGCGGGGCCCGAAAGTCATTTGAAGCCCTAAATTCTCTGTAATTACCGAAATTATTACGACCAGATCCAAAACCTCTACCTCCTCGTCAGTCACCAAATCGACCGCCTCGAAAACCAGTTCGAGATGAAAATCTTCCTCGATTCATAGAAGAATAGCCACGGAAACCAGAGTACGAAGAAGAACCAGGAGATTTATGACCAGTAGTAACAGCATTGAATGCCACATTAATATCACTAGTATGACCAGAACCTTTAGAGAGGGCATCAATATGTATAGCCTCAGAGCACAATGACGAGGTCAGTTTATCAACAGAAATAGGAGCAGATCTTGTGCGAATAGACGTTTTAAAAGCACCATAAGCATCAGGTAGACCATGTAAAATGTGAAAAACTAAATCCTCATCATGAATCGGACAAGAAGCCATGGCCAATTGATCAGCTAGATCTTTAATTTGTTTCAAGTAATCCTCCATGGACTTTGTGCCCTTATCAACTGTACTTAGACGATCTTTCAACTGATGAATGTGCGATCGAGAAAGATTAGTAAAACGTCTCTCAAGAGAGATCCATACCTCGCGACTGCTAGAGAGATCAAGCACCAGAGAGAAGATTGGCGTGGTTAGTATTGCCGTGAGACAGCTGAGAAGATGCGAGTCAAAGACTTTCCATTTCAGAAACTCGAGATTGGCAACATCTTTGCCATCAGAATCTTGAACAATCGGAGCGGGACAGGTGATAGATCCATCAAGATAGCCAAACAAGTACGTAGCTTGTAAGATGTTCTGAACTTGTTTCTTCCATATGATGTAATTTGTTGAATCAAGCTTCACCGTAATGAGAGAACTCAAATTCGAAATCAGAAGTTTTAGGTTTTCTGGAATGATGTACGAAGAAGAGGAGGAGGAGGAAGAATTCGGCTCGGTCATGACGGAATCAAGGAAGGATCGCTACTCGTGGGAGTTTGGTAGCTCTGATACCATGAAGAGAAATTGAAACCATTCATTCCATTCCAACTGATTACACAGATGTAGTATTTATACACGAGTAAAGTGAGAACCGACCTAACCACTACAGCTGGCATTCACTAACAACAAACTCATTCCACTAATAACAGAAGTCTGTTATATTACAATCCACTAACACTAAGCCACTAAGACTAAACCGAGCTTAACCATTTAACCTCTTCTCTAACCGTAGTACTCTTATCATATATGTGGTTTATGCAAATTACCTTAATTGAGCTCGTATTGACTTGGGGACCCTCGAGGCTTCTGTCGGTGCCACGCCCAGTGGGAACTCAAGGTCGGCTGAAAAGCCTGCGCATGAGCAGAACAAATGAGGACACAATGTCCAAAGTCCCTTTTTTGGGTTGATAGTGGTAGAGACATTCTGAGCTGACAAACGTCTAGAAGCAGCATTTACTGACAAGATTACGACTTTGTGTGATTATGTTAGTTCTAACTTCTAATAACCCAAACTACAGATCGGAAGGACGATAAACTCTCCGTAACCTTTTTAGGGTAAAAATTGTTTTGCCATTAGGAATTGTAACCAGAAAAAATCTTGAGGATTGGTAAATAGGGAGGAAAATCGTAAGAAAGGACTGAACATAAGTTGAAAATTTTCAGGGTTGATAACAGGATTGGAAAAAACTGAAATTGAGTGACATTGGAAAGTTACCCAAAACAAGAAAAAAGTTCTAAAGCATAAAACTACACCAAACACGGCCGCATCACACTATTTAAATGGTTGGTTTATTATGGAAAAATGTACCTCTGGTTAGTGTGACCACTTTTCTTGATAAGTAATCTGTAATCATCTTCTCGTCTTGTCAGTAATGATATTTATGAGTGAATCTTGTGCAACTTGTTGCTCTGGTTTAATCACTATTCTTGTTCTGTTAGTGATGATCTCCTGTTTCTGATTCTTATCTTACTTGCCTTTGGGCTGAATCTACAGTTGCAGTTATACTTCAAAACCAAGCCACCAGAAGCAAACAAAAGCCAACCCACTCCTCCGGCTAATGGCACAGCAGCTCCTGGTGTTCCGCCTAGGCCTTTGCCTCCACCACCCCAAGCCCCACCACCACCTCCACCTCCACCCCAAGGGCCGCCATCGAGCACTCCAATGGGAAATCCGAGAGGCCCACCACCTCCCCCAATGGCAAATGGGCCTAGGCCTATGCCACCAGGTGGAAACCTACCGGCTCCACCACCACCGCCAGTTGGTGGCGGTGCAATGGTACACTTCACTCCGGGCCCTCAGATGGGAAGACCTCCAATGCCGCCACCTCCTCAGGGTTTTCCGGGGCAACAGATGATGGGGCAGGGAGTTCGTCCACCCCCGCCACCACCACCCAGTATGGGATAACTGGTTCATGTATACTGTGTCTTAGCACATCAGTAGATTCACAACTGCTTTATTTGTATGCAATTCATTAACCTAGGTCTGGAGATTGGATGTGCTGATTGAACTGTGGTTGCTTATCTTGATGTGCATGACTTCTCAGTTAAGGTTACCTGTATTATGTTTCGACTTTTGGTTTAATGTACCTTCCAGATACGACTCTTTAGCTGGTGAAATGGAAGATTAACAGAAGATACTTCATTGGCTTTTGTTTTGGGTAAAAGTTTAAACTTTTCAAGTAATTTGAGATTTGTTTGGTTATTCTCTACGTTGAAAGGAATGTCATCCACATTCCACTGGCACTTGTTGAGCAAAAGTCTCCAAATAGAGGGCGACTTGAGAAGTGTTTGTGTTCTGCTACTGTTTGGTCTAGTTAAATAAAATGTATGAAGCAGTAAGAACAGAATTCTTTCTTTCGCGAGGGGGATGAGCTTCTATTTGGGAGGGGATAAACTAATTGTTGTGGTTTTGCAATATGCCGCATTTTCGACAGCATCTTCTGTATTCAGTACCACAATTTTCCTAAAAGCTCAAGGTAACATCGGTAGTATTGGTTGTGCATTTAGATAGTGGACTGGTCTATTACAGGTTTTGTCTATATTATTCTTCTGGTGCAAAACCAAAACAGAGATGAATTATGTTATCAGCTGTCTAATGCAATATACGGAGCATATTTGAATGAAGCTGGGTTATTCAGCTGCCTTCTGGTGCAATGGTAAAGTTACTCCGTTGTGACCTGGATGTCATGGGTTTGACTCGCGGAAATAGCCTCTTTGTTTGCAGGGGTAAGGTTGCGTACATCAATCCTTCCTCAGACTCCAAAATGGCGTGAGGCTTGTGCACTTGGTTTGCCCTTTTTTTTATTGAAGAATAATTTACAGGTAGATGCTGAACAAATGTTGTAAAACTTAAATTATTCATTCAGTTACTGAAATATGTCATCCAAAGTCGATTAGTGGCCTAAAGTGTTTGGAATGGCAAGTGTTATGTTCTTTTAATTTGTTAAGTGAAGTGGTCACATCTTGGCCTCCAACACTGATCTGTTGAGTACCTTTATACAATAAAAGATAGATTACAAAATATAGTTCGGTCAACCAAACAAGTTTTTAGAAGGTCTTATATAAAGACTCATTCTGAAAACTGTAACTAAACAGAGTCTAATGCCTTCAGGATATGGAATCCTATCTAGAAGATGAAATTTTAATTTATTTTTATCACCCTAGGCAAGTGTTGATTATGCGGCATCTATATCTTCTACTTAAAGTTCTTGCCTTCGAATGTCTGGCCGAATTGCCAGTTCTTTGGGGCGACATGCCAGGAAGTTGAGGTTCTTCCATCACTTGCTCTGACTCGAAATGTCAACGACTCGCCTACTAACTTGGCGTTGGTTTGCCACGTCTGGCCCCAGTTGCGCTGCATTGGAGTCCATTTCACATCGTCACTTCCCTTCACCATCATGCTTGTGATATCCCCTGCTCCTCCGACGTTCCATACCAAGACGATAATGAAATAGGGATTCCCGCTTATAGTGAATCGAATTCCCCCTTCCTTCTTGCATGGAACCCTGCAATTTTTTTTTCAAATGTCATCCGAGTTCCGAATTTCACACAACTCCCGTTCACAACAATGCTCGTTGCAACTGTTTTTCGTTTTTATGAAAAGCATGCAAAAATGGCTTGCAAATTGAAAACTAGGTATATTTGGAGAGTAATCATCTGGGTATTCTATTTTCTCTTTCTTTTCTCACTCCTAAACACACCCTGTTTTCATGATCCTTCATGTTGATTGGCATGAAAAGTTTATATGCTCGCTATTTACAAACACGATCAATAAAACATAATGATCGGTATTGATGTGGGTATTTCACTTAGAAACAAGTACAGCCTTTTTATTTGTGAACAGCAAGACCAAAACAAGCAAACAAAATGCCATTCTAGTAGAGCTTTTCACTAGCACATCATATGGAGTAACAGATATATCTTTTGAAGAACAAACGAACAAAATGCCAGGTGTTTAAGGTTTCATTGGCTGCATCAATGCATTACATATGGGGGCAACGAAATAGAAGAATTTTCCAAAATCATGGTTTTCATGTGCAGCAGTTGGAAAAGCAAGTGATGCGTTTGGTTGCTGCTGAATTTGTTCTATATCATTGCTTGTTTCCTAGTCAGCAGGTCTGGTCGTATGACTCTTGCTTTGCTCTTTGAGCTGATTGTTTTGAAAGTCTGGGGTATGTCCCTTTGCTTTGTTAAAATTTAATTCACCCAAAAAGAAAAAGTTTTAAAAGCTAATTGTATATGTACCTTCGATATTGCACTGGAACAATGCCAGATTTGTATGCTGCAATCTGGAGAAAAGCAGGTTGAGACAAGTCGAAATGCTCGCGAGGTGGGTTGCACCACCCTCCGTTGTCACTTGATTGGTAGTAGTTTGGTGGGCAGAGATTGGTGGCTGTGACAAAGAGAGACGGTTGTCCCGGCGTGCACCACTGGTTATCATTCACGCATTTTATTTCGTAGCAAGCCCCGCAGGTTTGTCCATTGTTGAAAAGTGCTTGGCTCAACGCCGCAGTTTGCAAGCCATATCCTTCCTTTTCGACATCTTCGTAGCCACATGCTCCCTCTGCATTCCTCAAAGGTTTTGTTTTGAAAAATAATTTGTAACAAAATTATACAAGACTAAATTGATATGAAAGGCGTTGACAAGGGTAGCATCACGCATATTTTATAGGGTGAACAGAGAGGTGATCTTTCAGTATCAGCCATACGATGGGTACAAACATTTTTTGGGTTGATCGGCGAAAGTCAGTGTTTGGAGTTGACCTTTCTCCTGGCACTTAAATATTGCTCCTCTGATGCCATTAGGCCAAAGACGTCTGAGCATACACACTAAAACTATGAAGAGAAAATCATAGAAAAGTCGATGGTCGCTACAAGGTTATCTATTGATTTTTACGTGTCCAACTTTGACATAATTTTCTGTTACATATGTTTTTTTTTTTTTTGAAGTTGCGGATCGGTGTCAGATTTGGTTTGGGTTCAGTACAGATGCTTGCTTAACCACACTCAAACAGCCAATTGAGGTATCATTGATATCAAAACGAAAACAAAAACCGCCCCATGATTAGGAAAAATTCAATAAAATTGTTCCAATAAGGTCGGGTCAGTTCGGATACCCATCTATTTCAGTTGAAATTGTCATTCCCGTGAACATTACACCTCAAAATAGTTACGCAATCTTTTGGTGTTAGTTATGCGTTGTTTGGTTTGAGTTAACGTGTTTTTTGTTGTTGTTGTTGTTGTGTCAGTTACGCATTTTTTGAAAGCCAATTTTTGGAGGTGTGTATCATATAGCCTTCTCCAAATAAATATAGCTACCTGTACAATTTCACCATTGTATCTAAGGTTTTGGCAGGTAGAAAAGTGTACAAAACAGCTTAAATCTAGATATGACAAATCTAGATCTCATCACTTTTAAAGTTGCAGGCCATCAAAACAGCTTAAATTTTTCGTGGTGCTACTTCAACGTTATCAAAGTAACATTTTAATAGATTGTGTTTGTTTTGGGTCTCAAAACCTTCCTAATAAATTATCTCTATCTATCTCCCACCACTCATTACTGCAAAAAAACCTCCTTCAAAACCTAAACCGTCGGAAATGTTGCTGAAGGCAGGAAAAATTCTGTTACTCTTTTTGCTCCTATTGGCAGTACTTTCTAAACCCCTCTTCGTTCTCCTGGTTTGTATGACGTTTTTCATAGAAGTGTGGGCACCGGAGCATCTTAAGGCGTCCAAAACGCAACGGCATATTTCTACAGTGCGTTTTTTTGAAACAAACGGCGTCAAGGTGCATACAGACACTTTGAGTTATCAAAAAATAAACACCTGAATGTAGGGAAGGATTCAGAATAAGATTATGTTAGAATTGGTCTCTTTTTCCTTACGTGTTGTTCCAGAGCCATCAGGTTCTCCATAGAAGGTAGCATGAGCATTCTTCCAAGGGCCTGGCTTGAAAGCGGGTTTATGGTGCTTGGGATGCATTAGTATCGTGGGGTTGTTAATGTGGTTTTCGGCCTGGACATGGACATTGAGCAGCAGCGCAAGAACAAGAAACAAGAAGAAGAACCACCATTGCAACCGGGCTTGGTAACGTGATGCCATGGGTGTGATCCTTAGTCGTACATAATTGGGAAAAGGCTTTCGGCTTGAGGATATATTCCAACTTGCATCTCTCTCTCTCTCTCTCTCTCTCATTTGTTCAAGTTTATTTGCATTCGATACTCATTTTTAGACAATTTTGTGTGGTTGTTAATGTTGTGTAGGAATTGGAAGGTAATCAGTAAATTAGGCAGTTACAAAGGAATGATTTTTACTCTAGACCACTATTTTACGGGTACGAAAATGTACTTTTCTCTCTATAATATCATTTTGTGATGCACCTAATAAAAAGGTTTGGTTAAGAGCATCCTTTGTATCAACACTATGCCAAAGCTACATTTGGCTAAAACTCCCTCCCCAGGTTCAATTGAAGAGCGCTTAGGCAAATCTATTGTCCAGCTATAATTAAAGCACATTGTTCTCCCTTATTATCCTTTCTAGCAATTTATACAAGAGCCCTCTCATCTGCTAAGATAACCTTGGAGATGTTGACGGAATCTCGTAATGTGATCATTTTGGATGTTTAAATGCCGAAACTACCCTTTATAGCATCAAGATAACTATAACACCTACGGCACTAGTATTTCTCATCACTTTGACCAAACATCTCGGCCCTGAGTCGCCTATCTCTATTTTCATCTCCAATCCAACTGTTACTCCTCATATCTCCTTCCCACAAACACCAGCATCCATAGCCACCCCCTAACACCACCCCACCACCCCCCCCCCCCCCCATCGTCACCTTCTCTTCCATTCCATCTTGCTTACTGCTGCCACCCATACCATCGAGCACCAACATTCATAGCTATCTCCTTAACCCCACCGAGTATGACCACCATTGTTAAAGCATTTTTCAAGAAAATAATTTCAAGTAAAGTAACTAAAATTATACATCTTTAAAAATATGATGATTCTTGCATTGTTCGAAATAATGACTAACAAGACTGATACATATTTGAAATGAAAAGGATTGCAAAATACTCTATATTTTTCAACAAACTTATACTAGTTGTATTGCTGAAAGCATTACTCATCATATATCCCACACCGAATCGCCAAAAGATGGTTCATTTCTCTTTCTTCCGTTAGTATGTTTTAGAATAGCATCTCTCTTGATTTTACTTAAATCTCCACTCAAACTAAATCTTGCTTAAAAAAAATCCTCTATTTGTTCATGTTCATCGATAAGACGGGGGAGCAAGAAGCTAGATTTGAGGGCTCTCCCCTCTCCATTTGTAGTTTCTCTCCCTCCATTAGTGAGGGCTTCCATCTTCTTCAATGAGATTCCTTTTTCTTCTTCACTCACTCCAATATTCCTCCCCTAGCCCCGTATGCTTGTTGGACTCTGACTCTTCCATTCTTTCACTGCTCTTCCTATACATATATCTTTCACAGCTTTCTTTACCCGACTGACCACGCAGCCTCTTTTTCATTGTCCATCTTCTATTCTCTTCCACGGCCGCGTGCGTCCCATGTAGGCCATATAGTAGGTGAGGTTGGGAATCTCGAAATTTGAATATTGAAGATATAGAGTTTGGAACATGGCTTTGCATATCTGGCATCTGTATTCTGGCACTGCTTCTAATTCTAGTCTTATGGATTCTTCTTTCAATTTGTTTCTTTGTATTTTTGTGATATGGGATTCCCTTTATGCTTCATTGTTTACTTTGATGTGATTCATCAGAATCCTTAAGAGACTGTCTTTAGTTTTTACTGACACTATTGCCAAAGTTGAGTTCGGTTTGCCTTGCGTTATGTGTTGGAGAGAGCTTGATGTTCTTTGATTTAGGAAATAAATTTAATTTTGTGCTTTTGGATCTCTTTGCTATGAGATTGTTTTAGGGTGCGGCTATTCGCAGCTACATATTTTCTCTCATAGCCCGTTATATTTTGGTAGGTAGTTGTTGAAAATCATAAATAACATTTTGGTAAATAGCTGTTGAAAACAAAATTATATTTCGGTAACTGCATGTCGAAAATATGTTCAACTTTCGGTATACAACTGCTAAAATCTGGGCACACCCATACTTACAGAAATCCGGGCATACTTCTCATTTCTGTAGCAATACTTACCATATAAATAAGGTGTACTTACTAAAATCTGGGGATTTTTACCATTTCAATAACTGTACTTATAGAAATTTGGGCATACTTCTCATTTCCATCGCATTACTTACCATTTAAACAGGGCGTGCTTACTAAAATCTGGGGATTCTTACCATTTTAATAATCGTACTTACAGAAATCTGGGCATACTTCTCATTTCCATCGCATTACTTACCATTTAAACAGGGTGTGCTCACTAAAATCTGGGGATTCTTACCATTTCAATAACCGTACTTACAGAAATCTGGGCATACTTCTCATTTCCATAGCATTACTTACTATTTAAACAGGGTATGCTTGCTAAAATTTGGGCATTATTACTACTTCAATAATCATACTCACTACCTTCCCACGACTATAGACAAGTTCTTGTCCAGATCATTGCCCTAATTTTACTGAATTAAAAGATTACAATAAACTTTTTGTCCCTACTCACTATCCTAATACAAACAAAAGGTTACATTTATCATTCACAATCCTTGTCCGAAATCATCTTCCCATCCTCCAATGTTGCTGCTATGGAACTGGGCTTGCGCACTCTCGGAATTTCTTGACTAGTTAGCAATCTACAAAGTTCAAGTTTGAAAATTAGTGAATGGACAAATAAATAGTCTATCAACTAACTAGATAGTAAGAGGCTTACCAAATTAAGGTTGACACTGAATTCACAACCATTGGTTGTGTAATCAGTGTGCATAAACGATGAGTGATATATCGATGAGTCTCGCCCGATAAATGATTGTTGGTGAATAACGCTCACATTTGATTCATATGTGTCTTCATATGCCACATTTTCTTGTTTTTGAGATAAAGTCCTTGGCCAAATTATGGGTCCCTTTACCTTTGATAATGGCTGGACCGCCAACACCAAAATGCATAGATGTCCCCTCAATATTGTTGTTTTTTCCCATATTTCTTTGTTCATCCTCAACATGTAACACTTAGAGCTCCCTCATTGGATGTTAACTTGGTGATTTCTTCTTTTGTTTCATTATATCCCTTCGTTAGGTGCGAAGCATAATAACACATTTTGACACATGCGGTTGACAATGCCCCAAACCTTGTCGTTTGTGTGACCCATTCTGGCATTGGTGTGCTGCCATGTAGGGGGAAGGATTTTTCCATTTTTGTCCACCTCTGTAAGATCAAACAAGAGGGGATTTCACTCATATGCTCCATTTTCATGACTAAGATCATATGCTGACATGGAAACCCAATTGACTCAAATTTCAAGCAAGAGCATTTCATGATGCCATTATTCGGCTGATAGTTGACACTCCACGTGGCATCCGGCTGTTGGTATCGAGATAAGTAGTAAACTCGAAAATCTACAAACTCAACTTTATCCGCCTTAAAAACTGATTGCTCTGTCTTAATTTCTTTGAAAAACTTGTTAAATATGCCCCAAGTATATGTATCAGCCGCATGTTTTCAATTCGTTTCATGAATGTAGAAAGAACCAGAGTACTATTCTCACTTCAACTTGTGCCTTAGCCTCGTTATGATAAAGTTTTGCAAGAGCCCTATCAAACGCTTGTACGAATTCAAAAAACTTGAGACGTAGTTTTAAGAATCGATTCATGTGTGTGTTCATTCCCTCAACACGTTGTGTGATTTTTGCACCCGCAAAAATAATACCTCGCAGGTATGCCTCTGCCCATAAAGTCTTCTTTTTATAAACATCTACCGCCCACTTGTTTTGGTGAAGGCTATAGTCGTTCAAAAGATTCTTCCACGTAACTTCGCACTCTTCTACAGTTGACATTGACATGCATTTCTCAAAGTCAGCTAAGAATCCGGGAGCATGTACATTACTGACAACATTTTTTTTAGATGCCATTTGCATAAACGATGATTAACATCAGGTAATAGTACAAGTAATCGATTACCTACGATCCTACTAATATTTAACTATACAAGTAATCTCACAAAAGCAGGTACCGTGTCACATACTAGTCAAAAACCTATATTTTCTCACTGTACGTTTTCGAAGTCTAAGTCCGATGATGAAATAATACTTATAGTATCAGACTTATAGTCAAATTTATCTACTATATATTGTTTTTAGAGTAACATAAGTAATACTTATGATTAATAACTCAGATTTACACTTTCGGAAAGTGATCTACCCAATTTACCCAAGGCCGAGGGTTTTGAACCTAGGGCTCTAATACTAAGTTGTAACGTCCCAATTTTTGGGAACGTTAATTTCATAAATGTAAAATAAAATTTGACATTAATTAAATAGAAAGTCATTACAAGCCAGATTATTTCCAAATTCCTAGCTACATTTATTTAAGTAGATAAGAGAGGGGTACTAGGGTAACTTCTACTCCACTGGATGTCCGTCTTCTTCTTCTGCATTATTCTGTTTAGCACCGAACTCCTCCACATTATAAAATCCCCCTTGTTCGTCTCTAACCTCTTGCATAAAATGCCAGGGTCACAAAAGTAATACCAAGAACAATTAAGCCCAATAGCTAACTCTTATCCTTATGTCCCATACACTAACAAAAATAACATGTAACAATTTTTCTAATAAAAATAGATAAATAAATTTAGCATCACAGAAAATAATCGAAGGTGTCAGAGTCTCAGAGTTATCCCAGCGTATCATAAACCGTGTCATCATTTTCCAAATATCGATTCCACTTTCTATTTTACTTTCTCGAGCACTGGTTCCGCTAACCATCTTTCAGGACCTACCGGGCTCTAAGGCTAAGTTCAGATTTTGCCATCTAAAAGTACTGATTCCGCTGACCGTCTCTTTCAGGACCTACCGGGCTCTCAGTCTTTAATCATTTTCCATTCCACATCGCATACATGGCACTAGTTCCTTTGACCATCCTTTCAGGACCTATTGGGCTTCTAGGCCACACACGCACACCCGAGCCATGATTCCGCCGACCATTCTCTCAGGACCTACCGGGCTCTCATGCTCACACACGCACACTTGAGCCATGATTCCCCTGACCATCTTTAATGGACCTACCGGGCTCTCATGCTCACACAATTATTAATCTTTTCCACATTTCATTTCAATCACTTGTGTCTTTCTTTCTTTTTGCGTGTCATTTTCTCGTACACGTGTCTCGTATACATGCATCATTTCTTGCATTCACAATATTCTTTCAAAGCTTGCTAAACTCATGCAGATAAAATAAATCCTAATTTCATGCTTTTCAATATCACCAAATCTAAAATTATATCAGCAAGTAGTATAAGAACAACATTCCTAACATGTTTTTTGTAACACATGCACTTGGCATCTTATCACTAAATTTTTTGTCACGTAAAAACAGTTGGATTTCAATTTTCCATTTACTAAATTCTAAGTCATGGTTTTTTTTTTTACTGAAATAAAGTAATAACAATAATAAATAGCAGTGAACCGAAGTTATAGTAAAATTCCTTCTTTCCAACCATAATACCATTTCCAAGGGTCCAGCTAACCATTATTGTTATTATTATTATTTTTTCTTACTTACAGTTAATGTAACCCGATTTTTGATAATCATAAAACTCATTTTTTTTTAATCGATCAATACTTTTTAAAATTAAGTAAACACATAGCACTGCTATATTTAGGGGAGTAGATAAGAGGTTTCTACCGTTCTTCTTGGCGGTAGAGCGGCTACAGAGTTTGTCGGGTGAAAATGCAGGCGGAGTAACGCCGTTTTGGCTCGACCGAAGAATAAAAAAAAAGTAGTTTTCTTTTTCCGGAAACGCAGATATTTCTAAGAATTTTGAAAATCGAGGTCAAAGGGTGATTTTGAGTGGTGCAAAATAAGTGGCAAAGAGGTGGTGATGTTGCACAAAATTCTCCTCTCCTCCTCTCAAACCTGTCGAACTCTCCCTCTCTCTCTCTATCTCTTTTCCCTCAAGAGTGCTTAACAAATGAAACAAAGATGTGAAGTGTGGAGGTGGGGTTGAAATGAGATAAATGAGGGAGTATTTATAGCCATTTGGACCTCTCTCTCTCTCTCTCTCTCTCTCTCTTCCATTTAGTTCCTCAATTTAATTAGGGGATTTCAAAGTACCAAAAATCTAGCAAGGAATCTAAAAAAAAATCCTAGAGTCCTAGAGAAAATCTAAGGTTTTTATGGTTAAGAATCAAGTACAAGATTTAAATTTGTTCTCCCACCTAGCCTCTCTCAACCGAACTCTCTTTGCTAGTTCTCTCACATGGGTGTATAATTGCCTAAGATTCTAAGATCTTGACCCAAGATCAAGTTAGTACAAATCCCATGGATTTTATGTGTAAGGCAAATCTAGGAAAATAAATCTATATCAACTCTTCCTCTCAATCACAATCTTAGATTGCATTATGATTTTGATAGCTATATGACTAAAGTACAAGATCTTGCAGAGGTGAAATCTTACAAAATCTCCTCCTCTACATCTGTCTCCTTCCTTGGCTTCTCCCTCTCTAAATAATATAGATATAACTAGATTTTCTAGGATCCTAACTAGATTCTGCATATCATAGCTAGATTTTCTAGGATTCCTTAGGATAAAAATTATAATTCTCTCCTTATCTATATCTATGCACTATGATTAGATTTGGATATCAATCTCTCCACTTGCTAGGATTTTGTATAGAAAATCTAGGTTAGGGTTTGCATAGACACATATACCTATATATAATAGGGTTTTAGTATTTTCTTTTCTTAAAAAAAAATTGTATCATTTATTAAAAGAATACTAAATTAAGATCTAAATACAAGAATTGCAAGATAAACATTTAGTTTTTATTATGAAAAATTAGGGTTGTTACAGAAAATCTTTTCCACTCCTCCTAAAGCAATTCCTCAAGAGTAGGGTTGTAAATGAACTGAGCAGCTTGTGAGCTCGGTTCATTAAGGCTCGGCTCGGCTTGTTTAGTAAATGAGCCGACCTTGAGCTCGAGTTTTCGGCTCGTTTACTAAAAGCTCGGCTCGTTAAGGGAGGCTCAACTCGATTAAAGAGGCTTGTTTAGTAAATGACTAAACTCGGCTCGTTAAGGCTCGAGCTCGAATTTTTGGCTCGTTTAGTAAACGAGCCGAGCTCGAGCTCGCCGAAATTTGGTTCGACCTCGGCTCATTTACACCCCTACTCAAGAGGTGCCAAATATTCTTGTCGTTTCCGTTGCAAACGAAATTCGCATTAACAGAAGAATGTCAAAACCAAGGATCAAAACATACACAAAAAGTAACCGGCAAATTTGTCTTAAGATATATTGTTGGAAAAATATATATATATATATTTTTTTTGGGTAAATTAGCTTGAAATTAAAAAAGGTTAAGCGAATGTACAGCCTACATGGGGCATACCCCAGGAGGAAAAGAAAAAGAAAAAATAAGAATGAAAAAAGTACGGTAACCATGCACAACCCGCATGGAGAGTGAGATAAAGTGACAAATGAAATACAATTGGATCTAAATAGAACCATGACATAAATGAGGTGAAAAAAGAAGTACGTACTGGCACAACCCGCCATACTAGGAGATAAAGTAAATAAGGTAGATAGTCATGGTCAATGATGACCACATGATAACCAGCGCTGGGGAGAGATCCTCCTCCTCGTAGGCTGGGCTAAGAAGTCCAAGAGCCATGTCTTCCTTCACCCCAAAGCTAGCATAATACCCACTCAACAGAAGCCAACTACTACAGAGGGACTCAGACTGAGAGAGGCTCGTCCTGGCGATGTCTGCATCCGACAGGGCTGCCCTGCTAAGCACCCTGCACACCACGCCCAATCCAACCAGACTACTACATCCTCGCCCAAATCCCCTAGGCTCGCTAACGACTAAGAGCGGAACAGAACAAGAGGCCACCAAAAGTAGACACTCGAACCTCAAGTGGACCAAACTGCTCCTTACGATCAGTGCAAACCACCAATCAAGTCAGAAACAGACTGCAAAGCTACCCCTTACGATCAGTGAGAATCCACCAATCAAGACAAAGATATCTTCGGCAGCTACCTGCTCAATCAGACTCCATTCATAATCTAATCATCGATAACCACAGTTGCTGCTACTGCGAGACTACCCCTTAACTAGAACAGAATCTGATCTACTCAAAATAGCCACAACCACAAGAATACTACGCAACACCTCAGGCTAAAAAAAAACACAGACTCAAGGGATATAAAGACCGCCAATCAGGGGTCGCCAAGTCTAACAGTAAACTGGCCCATAAGTCCAGCAACAACATGACAGAAGATATATAAATGCAATGAACAGAGCATTGCTTGATAAACATAATCTTCCCCACTGCACGGGCCATCCTGCCGGCTTACCTGCCCGGAGGCGGGGTTGGGGCTGGAGGAGAAGGCCGACGGCTATTGAATCACGTGTATTGAGCCACGGGTGTTGAGCCACGGCTGGGGTAACTGTACTGGTAGAACTCAGTGGTGATTCAGCCCTGCTGCTGTGCCACTGTTCGAGCACAAATTGAAGCAGCAGGGTCATCTTCTCCGGCGAGGACTGGTAGACAGAACCGGACCCATAGCATCTCGACCCATGAAAGCTGCAGCCATGGCTGTCCCTCTGTAGCCCCCACGGCGACTGCCGCGCCCGGGCTGAGATTGGCCAATAATAGCCATAGACTTTCAGATCTGCCCGGTGCAGATCCCAATAAAACTCAGCCACGGGACTAAGCGGCTGGACTGGCCTGGCCTGGACGGCCGTTGTTGGAAAAATATGCTTACTTTTTGTGATGAAAACCAATAATATGAGTGCAATTAAATCGAAACTCATTACCTGAAAATCGATGGAAACAAATTGGTGATCAAGGCAAGTGTTGGTGTGTACGTGACACTCTATACTTAAGACAGATTCGTCCCCGCTACGGTGCTTACGGTTTACATGAAAGTCTATCTCCCAACACTACTTGATCGAACTTCCCACAGAAGAACTTCAATCGATGGGTCTGTTGAATCTCCTTGTGTTTTTTACTCTCTCAAAATGAATGAGTCTGACTCCATGAAAATAAGGACACAATCACTCTTCAAAAAACCATCTAGCAAGAATGAGGGAACACCTATTTATAGACCAACCGGTGACTATTCCAAATAGTCACCAAGGGAGGTGACACATCCATTTATATAAGACGCGTTCGTCAGGTGTCACTGAAAAGACATGACTATAAATCAAGTCAATTCATATTCAATCCAGATAAAAATATTATAATCCAATAATATTTTTCAACAGTTCAACCCTCTGTATTTCGATCATAACTTTCTACTCGGTTATCCGATCTGGGTGATTCAAGTTGGATTAGAAATTAGATTCAAAGCTACAGTGGTGCCGAAAATATAAATTTCTCAATTCGAAGTTTCACCAAGTCAGTACAGGCCAGCAAGTTAGACCTGTCATGCTGAGTCGTTACAAAGTCGCTTGTGCAAATTGTCAAGCGAACAGAGAGAGAGAGAGAGCGAGAGAGAGAGAGATCCCCCAAAAGCAATTTAAACACACTTCAAAATTCTACATCTAAAGGACTAGTGCAGTAGCAGGCTTAGTTACTAGTCGTTCTTCAGGCCATGTCATAGTCGTTAAAAGTCCTCAGTTTACAAAGCGAGCTTACTAACGCTAAGCAATTTTTTTGTTGATTGCACGAGCTTGCAGCAAGGAAGCAAAAGCCCTTTGTGTTTCTCTTCTAATTCTAAGAACAATCACCAAACAGAGTCGCCGCCTTAAAACAATCTAGTTAATCCTCCATAAACAAGATCGAAAATGACAGAAGAGGCACACACACAAAAAATGGCCGCATCATGCCACTATTCGAGCTCGTGTTTACCAATATACTCAAAAAAATACGAATTTCTGACATAGAACACGACTATTGAGTCTCGAAGAATTAGTTGAACAACAGACCCTATCGTTTCAGTATTTGGAGTATTTGCAAAAGGGAGATGACGTGATATCCATCTAGACTACTGCAAAATCGCATCAACTCAGCCTTGTAAATTTTGAGGAAACCAGCTTTTACTGTCAGAATACTGAGCCATTCCCCTTTTTCTTTCCAAGCATCAGTTCTTTTGCTTCATTGATTTTAGAAGCAAGGTAGTGGCTACCGCCTGCGTCTGGATGGTTTGCCACCATTACCCTTCTATGTGCTTCCCTTATCTTATCCATTGGAGTACTTTCCCTGCACAAGATAAATCAAAGAAAAATATGAAGTCGGTAAGGCTGAAAATATATGGACTATTACTCACATGCTAAATGGAGACTGCTGCTTCTGGTGGCCTCAAGGCTAAAGGTTTGTGGTGGTGGTCTATGTTTTCCCACAACAATAGTAGCTCCAACCCCAAAGAACTCTACTTATTACGGTGGTAAGGTAGCAAAGACAACCAACCTAGCAAATTCAGGCTTACCACCTTCACAGAACGAGAAGAATTTGTAGCAATAACTTCTTTCTAAGATTACCGCGAGAATTAGGTGAAGAATATCAACCGAAAAGACAGGGTCACCTAGTGATAGGCATATAGTGTTGCCGCTTAAATGCTGCAACTAGTGACTTTCCATTGATAACTGTGTCAATTCTATGAGACTTTTTTTTTTTTTTTAACTTATGGGTCTAAAACAGCGTTAAAAAGCTGACACAGGTAGAACAAATAACCAATGCAACTTGATACTGTAAATACAATAAGTACCATATGCCATCTTGACCAAAGATAGGGATCGTTATAATTTACGAGCAGAAATGTCCGTATTTTATAGAGTCCCACAAAACCAATTTGTAGAACAAGATTTAAAAACCAATGATAGTCTTGACAGTTGCCACAGGAACACTGCGCCCTCTCTTTCCTTGTCTTGTTTTGACCCTTCCTGCACAGAACAGGGAAGGGCCATGGGCCTTTACATTGATAGCCACTGATTTTAATGCAAGCATAAGATAACATTATCCGCAAACCTGTTACCTAGAACACAGACTGTTCCGGTACAAGGAATGGAATTCAAATAATGTGTATGCCTTACTAAATTGTTGTACGCTAGGGGTCAACTTATTGGAGAGCACTTATTTGACAGAGAAACATATACTAAAATAGAGTATTGTTCCACAAATTATTCACGTTAAAACAAATTTTTAGAAGCACTACGCTAAATTGTTAGTGCATTACATTTAAGTATTCCCATATGCAAAATGCTTAAGAAATATAAAAGGAAAAACTGTGGGGATCGTTTCATTTACCATTTTGGAATGTAGGTATACCTGATTCCGGATTGTGTTTCCAAATCCAAAAATTCTGTAACGTATCAGTGCATTCCAAAATGACATTTTCCATATTCTACAGAGGTGACGAGATGAGTGAATATCAACTCATAAAACGTACAAGAATCCAGGTACCTGACTCCAAGAATAAGAGCTGCTTCTCTTCTTGACATTGCAGACTGGAATCCCCCCTCATAAAATCTGCGCAGTGCAGGTGGTCTTGCTTTGAATGCTTGCCAAGCCAAGATGCTATATCTACCAGCATAAGCCGCCGCAGCAACAGCAAGTCCTGCTACCAATGCTGTAGCCTGGGGCAAATTGCACATTTAAAGATAATTAGTCTAAGCCGACTCTAAGGAATAGGTCAGCAATAACAATAGACTGAAATTGTTATGACGAAACAAGATTCACCCAGCACATTATCCAACAACTTTTATCCCGTCGTTTGTTGTAGGCAAAACACTACAACTATCTTCAATAAACATGGAAAGCACAATAACTTATAGCTTGAACCTCCTTCTTTCCTTTCTAACTTTGGCTGTCCTAACCGTGTGCCTACAATATCGACTTTTGCTGTTGTAAGTTGTAACTAAAAATGATTAGGCACCTATTACATAAAGTATAATCCATACATTTCTTCACCATCAAATACTTTGCAGAATCAAATACTTTGCAGAGCCTTGAGTTATGTTTTGAGGAGCTATAAACTGTGGAAGAACATTGTTCTGCTACATATTCAGAAACTTTTTTTATCTCCAATCCAAAAGCTTAAGCTATTAGGTGGAGAGGTCCTAACATTATAATAAGTGATCACATAATCCATCCAAGCAATATGGCATTGTATTCCTCAACATTTTTTCCGAAGAATGTGAGGCTGAGAATGTTTGCTTGAGTTGCTCAACCGCCCCTTCTTATTTATTCTTACTACTATCACTTTATCACGTTGCGCGATGTTCGAGGTCTGCCATGTGTAGCCTCTTTTGGGGTTTGCCGTCATGGGGTGCGAATTGAAAGTTTTCCAAAAATGTTGATGGCGTGGGTCCTGCTCCGATACCAAGTAGAAACGTGATATCCAATCCAAAAGCTTAAGCCTTTAGGTGGAGAGGTCCCAACACTTACTACATGATCTTCCATTTCTTTCCCAAACAATGTGGGACTGTATTAATTAACATCTATGAAAAAGAGGACAACAAATGGTCCCCCTCTGTCATATAAGAGCATCTCCAACCGGCCAATTCAAAAGTGACGTGGAGGCTCAACGGAAATATTTGGCAGCAAGTTCCACTCCAAGCTTGTTCGGTAAGCGGGAAGGAAGCCAGAAAGTCAAGCCAGGTTTAGCTCTCAGTCAGGAGCTGTCAGGTAGCAGCAGATCTCCCAATAATTTCACTACTTCTTTCTTTTCCTTTCTCTCTTTGCTATCCCATCCACTGAACTGTCAGTATCGAGACATCTGCCTTTTGTGGACTCAAATCCACGAGGATTTAAAGGGAAGCAAGCCCCTGCCAATTTGAAGCCAAACCATCCCAATGCCAAATTTGCTTTTCTTCCAAATTTTGACCATTTGGGAATAATTCTGGCCGTTTCAAATAAATAGAATTTGGTACTCCATAAGGGTTGGCGAGGAAGCTTTGATGTCAAATTGGAGATGCCAAAATACCACACAAGCCTTCAAAAAAAAAAAAAATTGACATCTCCAATTTGAAGTTGCTCTAAGTCCCACACAATGAACCCTACAAATAAAGATGCATACATCTAAAACAAAAACGAGAGACCGTATTTGGCCTTCCTCCTATCTTCCTTCGTAAGAGATTGGCTCTATGGTCAGCAAATGGCCCCCCTCTGTCGAACCTCAGCATACAACTCCAACACAATGTACCCTACAAACATAAGATGCATATACAACAAAAACAAAAATAGGGAGACCGTAATTGCCTTCCTCCTATCCGCCTTCTTAAATGACAAGGCGATGCTCTATGCAGCATTTGTCGGGCTGACTAAGTAATAACAGTTCTTCATTGTAGGCACAGTGGTACACTCAATTTTGTCAGTGGAATACATTCTTCACTAGAAAATTAGATCGTATTTGACTCAATGTGATCACAAGGGATTGTCACAAGGGATTCCCCTCAATGATGTCTGTCTAGCAGACTCCCCGAGTACCCGAGTAAATACCATATTTCTTCGCAACAAAAGAGGTTGGGACCAAGCATACATCTCTTACCTAAAAAAATCGGATTCGTGATACCTTTTTCCCCTAACTAACAATGTAAGACTGCCGCGTAATTTGGCACAAGAAGTACTTGTTCTTGAGATTCGACCAATATGGGTACCTCGGTAATGGATAATAAAATACAATTGCTTTATAACACAAAAAAGGGAAGAAGCAAAGTTTACCCATTTATCATGTAGAACAGTAGAAGTGCCAAAAATATTAATTTCAGAAAAACATGGGTTCATGGGCGTCAAAAACTAACTGACAACTGAGTGGTAATTCAATTAGCAAGTTCGTGAAATTAAGAACGGGAGGAAACCAATATCATCGGCAGGACTACAGAAACATATGGTATTCGATTCAAACTACACAAATTTGAGCATATGTGTATGAAGAGTTAGGTTACTCACCATTGATGATATATTAGATGGCACGATTTGGAAGAGATGAATGAGCAGGTTTTCCGATTATCCTACCTATATAAAAAGAAAGGGTTTAGGGCCACATTGGTTTCCGTGTACTTTGTGTTTGTTTGGTGGTCCTTTTTATGGACGAGGGCTGCTTTTCTCCCCTCCTGACCCATCCCCTCCCGGCCCCACCTCCTTTTTCCGGATTTACCCCCACTTCTCTCTCTCACACTTTTCTTTCTTTACAACTTCTTCTTTTTTTTTTTCCTTTTTTTTCCCAGTTTATTTTTTTTTCATTTTATTTCCTTTTCTTTCTTTCCGGTTTGAATTTTTTTTCTTTTTTTTTCTCTTTAATAATAGGTTCAAGTCTAATTCTAAGCTTTGTAAAGTAATTGAGATTAAAAAAAAAGTGTGTCAATTGATCATGTTTATCCGACTGTTTTATTTTTCTTTTTTGTCCTTTATAGATTAAAAAATATGGTTACAAAAATAAGTATTTCAATTTTCAATAGTGATTCAATCCGTTTGAACCAGTGCAAAGATGCTATTTTTTTGATCATTTCATCCTAAATAGTCGTAATAAATTTTTTGCTCCAAGGCCTTTCAATGGACACCCTAAGAGAGTTCTAAAACTAAATAATGAGTCTTAGGGTGCTCGTTAAAAGGTCTTAGAGTAAAAAATTCATTAAGATTATAATAAGTGTTCGGGAACTAATTACGAAATGTATTTAGCAAACGACATACTAATCCAGAATACAAATGTTATATTTAGGATTATTTTTTTTAACTATAATAAATTTGTTAACCATTTTTTAATATATAAACGGTGTAAAAAATTAAGTGTTTCAATTTTCAATCCATGCTACTAATCAAACTATTATTTCTTCCATTTAAAAAATTTGTTCTTTCTTTCTTACACAATAGGTTCAAGTCTAATTCTAGATTTTGTAAAGTAATTGAGAGAGAAAAAAAAAGTGTTTCAATTGATTATGTTTATCGAACTGTTTTTTTTTCTCCTTTATAGATTAAAAAATATAGTTACAAAAATAAGTGTTCCAATTTTCAATCCTTTTGAACCGGTGCAAAGTTGTTATTTTTCTGATCATTTCATCTTAAATGGTCGTAATAAATTTTTTGCTCTAAGGCCTTTCAATGAACACCCTAAGAGAGTTTTGAAACTAAATAATAAGTCTTAGGGTGTTTTGTTGAAAGGCCTTAAAAAGATATAAGTAATTAAATAAAGAAATAAATTAAAATAATATGATCAGAATAAAAAGATTTTCACACCCGTTCAAACGCATTAAAAATTGAAATAATAAGATCTTTGCACCGATTCAAACGGAGTGAAAATTTGAGCACTTAATTTTTTTAGACCGTTTATATATTAAAAAATATGGTTAAAAAATTAAGTGCTTCAATTTTTAATGCGTTTGAACGGGTGTGAAGATCTTTTTATTTTGATCATATTATTCTAAAGAGACATAATCAAATTTTGTCTCTAGAGCTCTCATAATTACGTTTCTGCTCCATAGGATTGCAAATTGATGGTGATGATTTTTTTTTTAAACCCCAAACGTTGCCGTTTAGGGTTACAGTGGGCTCTGCCAATTAAAAAGGCGGAGGAAGGTAATTAAAAGGGCTGAGGGAGGGTAAAAGAGGAAAAAGGGTGTGGGGTCGGGAGGGGTGTGGTGTCAGGGGGGTGGGAAAAGCAATTTACTTTATGGACTAGTTTAGCATTATAAGCAAAATGGTTTATTTTTTGTTCTTATATTTAAATTTTTTTATATCTGTTAGTTTTTCTTTTTTTGAAAATTATTGCTTCGTTATGATGAGAAAAAAATTTTAAATAAAAAATTACGATTGAAATTCAATTTTTTTTTGAATAAGGATGAAAAAATTGATTTATTGACTATTTTTGTCTTTATTCAAAAAAAAATTAGATTTTGATCATAATTTTTACCTTTTAAATTTCTCTCGTCATAACGAAGCAATAATTCTCAAAAATCGATGAAAAACTAACAAATACAAAAAAAAATTAAATAAGGACAAAAATAATCCATTTGACTTATAATGCCAAACTAGAAACAAATCCCCGTGAAATAAAGTTTTCTGCCTAGTAGTAATAACTCTGCATGTGTACACACGCCCCTAAGGTTGTTTGATAACCTAAATTCAGCACTTAAAATTGAATCAAATAAGTAATAAGTGATTCAATATGATTGATAATCACATTTTATATTGCTTCGTGAATTAAGTGTTACTTAAAATGCAGGTTAAAAAGTTGAAAAATATTTAACTAGTTTGAGCTACTTAATTCTGACTGAATTTTTGTATACTTGCATTCAACAACTATACCACAACCACTTTCACCACCACCTCCACCACCACTCCACTCCACTACCACCACTACCATTTCACCACCATCACCATCAATCCACCACTACCACCACATCGACGCCACCACTACCATGCTGCCACCACTACCACCACAACACCACCATTGCACAACCACTACCACCACCGCCACCCCACCATTACACCACCACCACCACACTCACTCCATCCCCACCCTCACCACTCCACCACCACCACCTCCCCCGCTCATCACCGCCACCACCACTACTACAATCACCACTCCACCAGTATCAGAAGTACATTATGACTATTAGTAAATTAAGAGAGAATTAGAACTAAAATTAATTCGTTATTTTTTAATTCAGTGCTTGATATATTTATTAAACACCTTTTTAGCTTAAAAAATTCAGCATTTAGCTTTCAGTTCTTAATTTTTCAGTTTTCAATTTTCAATTTTATCAAACAGCCCAGTTAGGCCATTGACTTACCTTTTCAAAATAATTTCAAGATACATTTTTTTTGTACTTAAAATTTCTCTTGGAGGATGGCGCAACCGACTCAAATCAGTGACAAAATTACGCCACGCGAATGGTTAAAAAAAGAAAGAAAGAAAAATGGTCATCGTCTTCGCGACTCCTCTGGGCTCTGGCTAACGAAGTCATACTAAACTATACAGAGGGGAAAACAACTACAACTACTCCCTCCCCTTTCCGTCCCGTAAGGTTCAATCTTCTACGAAACTACGTGCAATTTTAATATTTAAAAATGTATATTTATTAAAAATATTTTTTGATTTTTATTTTGCACCATTCAAAAGATTTAATTGAGATCTATCAAACAAAATTTATATTGCACAAAAAATTATTTGGTGAGTACGTTATTTTTAAACTTGAAAGTTATTATTTCGGTAAGTATTTTTAAGCTTGCAAATTGCATACCAACTCTACGAGGGAGTATTAGACACAAAAGACTATGCACACTTGGAGCTTTTTTGGCTAAATAATTCATTTGGATTATATTTTTATCCTAATATTTTTTTTCCGCATTTGTTTGTTTTTCGTTATTTTTTTGTGGTTATTGCTTCTTCATAATGAGAGAAATATATATATAAAGTAAAAAAACTAGCATCGAAACCCATTTTTTTAAAAATAAAAACGAAAATAAGCCGCTTATTGGCTAATTTTTGTCTTTACTTAGAAAATGTCGGAAGGTATAAGAGTTTTAAACAAGGACAAAATGTCCAAAAGGCTAATATGAATCCATGGAAGGGAAGGTATAAGAGTTTTGAACAAGGACAAAATGTCCAAAAAGCTAAGGTGAACAAAGCCATGGAAATGAAGCGGGACGTTATTGATGCAGGACATAATGCTGAGATTATAATCACAAGAAATGTGTGATTGATTGGTGAATGATTGGTGATTGATTGGATATAAGAAGTGTGATTGGTGATTGATTGGATATAAGAAGTGTGATTGGTGATTGATTGGATATCTATGTGATTGAGTGGTAATAGATGGAAGGGTCTTAGAAATTTCCTTTTCTATTTTAGTAGCATGTTTTGGCATAATCTTAGACAGATTTGGATTTTTGATTGTTTTCCTTTTTGGTTAAGATCCTAGTAGTTTAAGTATTCTTGTAAGGCATAAGACCAAGCACTTAATTTTCCATCTTCAATAATATTTCTCTTGAGAGTCATTTCTCATTCTGGTGGATTCCAGTCCCGTGGACTCAGGAATCAAAGAACTCGCTTCCGATTTGCGTCAGTTGGTATCAAAGCAGCTACGCTCCTTGTAGTGATGACTAATGGCGTTGAAGGCAGCAACCATCCCAACGACGAAGAACGTGGGGTGCAGGCCCTTTGAGCATGTGTGCGTGCTCAAGAGGCAGCCGTCCAAGAACAACAACGAATGATTGAGCAGAGCCAACAACAATTCGATGAAGTTCGGTGTACGCTGGCGGAGATGCAGCAGTCATTCGCACGCTGACACTTTGGCGGCCACCAGGATCGGGGTCTCGGAAGGGTGCGTGTCAACGAGAATCTGCCTCGTGGCCGCCCAGATGGTGGTAACAATCCTATCAATTTGCGTAGGCAACCAGCCTATGTAGATGATTCCAGTGATGAGGAACTTGGCAATGTGCTGGTTGAACGGCGTCGGGACTACCCCGAGCGCAACGGCCGTTGCCATGGGTTCTCTGATTTCAAGGTTAAAGTGGACCTCCCCAATTTTAATGGCCATCTTCATGTTGAGGGTTTCCTTGACTGGTTATCTGAAGTTGAGAATTTTTTTCGAGTATATGGAGATCCCGGAGGAGAGGCAAGTAAAGTTGGTAGCTTATAAACTTAAGGGAGGTGCCTCTGCTTGGTGGGAGCAGATGCAACATAATCGCAGAAGGCAAGGGAAACAACCTGTCCGTACGTGGAACAAGATGAGGCAGTTGATGCGAGAAAGGTTTCTCCCTCCAGATTATGAACAGATGTTATACCTACAGTACCAAAACTGCCGGCAGGGGTACAGGTCAGTCAGCGATTATACCGAGGAATTTTATCGTCTGAATGCTCGCAACAACTTATCGGAGACAGAAAATCAGCAGGTGATGAGGTATAAAGGAGGTCTTGGCCTTCTAATACAAGATCAGATTGCGTTTCAAACTGTTTGGAGTTTGCCTGAGGCTGTAAACTTGGCTTACAAAGCGGAGTCTCAATTATCGAGGGCAGTAGCCAAGACTCCATGCACCAGCAGATCAGTTTCTGATTCAAACCGAGCTGCAACTGATCGGGGCCAGCAATTCAACCCGCAAGTAGTTCCTCATCAACGAGCATCTCAACGCATAAACCAACATGATCCTATTCAGACAAAACCACCAGCGATTTCTCAGCCTCATCGCAACAATAATCCTTATCAACGTCCAACTATTGATAAGTGTTATCGCTGCAACCAACCTGGACATCATTCCAGCACGTGTCCAAACCGAAGGCAGGCTAATTTGGTTAATGCAACCGAGGATGATCCTGCAGATTTTGGGAATGAATGAAGTGATGACTACGGAGATCAGAATGATGGCGAAGAGGTCGAAGTTATAGAGGGGGATCATGGGGATCGAGTTGTTTGTGTTGTGCAGAGGCTTTTGTAAGCACCAAAGCATGAGTCTAACCTGCAGCGACATAACATCTTCAGAACTAGCTGTACCATCAATGATAAGGTGTGTGATGTCATCATTGATAACGGTAGCAGCAAGAATATTGTGTCGAGGGCTCTCGTCGACAAGTTACAATTGAGGACTAAGCCTCATCCTTCTCCTTACAAGATCGGATGGATCAAGAGGGGTGCAGAGATCAAGGTAACAGAAGTTTGTTGTATTCCTCTTTCAATTGGTAAAAGTTATAGAGATGCAATAACTTGTGATGTAGTAGACATGGATGCATGTCATGTGCTGCTAGGGAGACCTTGGCAGTATGATGTTGATATAGTTCATAAGGGGAGGGACAATAAATATGAGTTTAGTTGGAACAAGAAGAAAATTAAACTAGTTCCATTGCAAGAAGGACTACCTAAAGCGCTTCTAAAGTGGAGGGGAAATCCTTCGTTGCAGTTCCTGCATCTGATTTTGTTAACGATATGAAAAAGTCAAGTGAACTTCTTGTTTTAGTTGTCAAAGGACAAGAACCAGTGATTGCAGATTCTAACATTCCTGGGGAGCTTCAACCTTTGTTGGAAGAATTTTCAGACATCATTCCTCATGAACTTCCTAATGGCTTACCACCCATGAGGGACATACAACACTGCATTGACTTGGTACCTGGTGCAAGCCTCCTGAATCTTCCACACTGCAGAATGAGTCCTGCAGAGAGTGCAAAATTGCAGAGGCAGGTTGCTGAGTTGAACCGAAAGGGGCTTATTAGAGAGAGTATGAGTCCTTGTGCGGTACCAGCACTACTTACACCAAAGAAAGATGGGAGTTGGAGGATGTGCGTTGATAGCAAGGCAATCAACAAGATTACAGTAAAGTACAGGTTTCCAATACCGCGCTTGAGTGACATGTTAAACATGCTTGCAGGCTCTAAAATATTTTCAAAGATCGACTTGCGTAGTGGCTACCACCAGATAAGAATTAGACCTGGGGACAAGTGGAAGACTGCCTTCAAGACAAAAGAAGGACTATACGAGTGGTTAGTTATGCCATTTAGGTTGTCTAATGCACCAAGCACCTTTATGAGGGTGATGAATCAGGTTCTGAAACCTTTCATTGGCAGATTTCTTATGGTGTATTTTGACGATATCTTAATTTATAGCCAATCAAAAGTTGATCATATGAGCCACTTGCGAAAAGTTCTTCAAGTCCTTCGGGATAACAACTTATATGTCAATCTAAAGAAATGTTGTTTTATGACAGAAAAGTTGTTGTTCTTGGGATTTGTTGTTGGAGCAAATGGCATTCAAGTGGATGAAGAGAAGGTCAGGGTAATCCGGGATTGGCCAACTCCAACAAATGTTAGTCAGGTTAGAAGCTTCCATGGCATAGCTACTTTCTACAGGAGGTTTATCCGGAACTTCAGTTGTATCGTGGCACCTATCACCGAGTGTATGAGGAAAGGAAAGTTTCAGTGGGGGACTGAGCAAGAGGAAAGTTTTGCGCTGATCAAAGAGGAGTTGTGCAGTGCTCCAGTTTTGGCATTGCCAGACTTTGACAAGCTATTTCAAGTTGAATGTGATGCCTCTATTGTGGGAATCGGGGCTGTCTTATCTCAAGAAGGTCGACCAGTGGAATATTTCAGTGAGAAGCTTAGCGAGGCACGACAAAAATGGACTACCTATGAGCAGGAATTTTATGCAGCACTTTGGGCCGTCAAGCATTGGGAGCATTATCTTGTTCAATGAGAGTTTGTGCTATATAGTGATCACCAAGCACTGAAGTTCGTAAATACATAGGGCAGCTTGAACAGAATGCATGCCAGATGGATTTCTTTCATTCAACTTTTGTTTTAAAACACAGGACCGGGCAACAAAACAAATTGGCTAATGCATTGAGTCGGCGAGCAGCTTTGCTTACAACTCTTAGTTCGGAAATTGTTGGTTTTGAATTCATCAAGGAGTTGTATGAAGAAGATGAAGATTTTAGTAATGTTTGGAGGAAGTGTCAACTGAAACAAGATGCTATTGGAACATTTCCAAAATATTTAATGGATATTGAATGTAAATATTGGTGAACGGTTTTAATCCAAGAGGCGTGACTATTCAAGTTAAATGAATAGACGTGAACATTGGATTTAAGCACAAAAGGTGTGTTTATTCAGGTTAAATGAATAGACATTACCGGACCAAAAGGTGTGACCATTGGGGTGGAATGAATAAACATGACTATTGCATTTAATCAAAGGGGTGTAATCTTTGGCCAACGGTCACGATCTATGCCTATAAAAGGCAAATGGTTCTACCAATTGAAAGGGAGAAGGTAATCAGAATCATTCTGATTGTTGTTTCTCTCTAGAATTATCTCCTACGATTATACTTGAGGGGCTCGCAAAATCCGAAGGTATTCGGGTCTCTCTTCGTTTGTGCATAACGCAGTTAGATAACAGTTGGACTGGGCTTCATTTTATCTTGGAGGCAGCTTCGCTGTAACCCGGTGCATACCGAATTCTCTTGAATTGGTGGGGGCGAATATCGTCTTAAGGACAGCGACATAGTAACGTGACTTGAAGCATCTCTGTTTATCCACTTTCATCGGCTACGACGACTTTTGCTCCAACAGATGCTGGAAATTATCATGTGCAGGATGGCTATCTCTTTTATGGTAACCAATTATGTATTCCAAGGGCATCACTAAGGGAGAAGATCATCCGGGACTTGCATGGTGGTGGCCTAGGAGGTCATGTGGGACGTGACAAGACTATTGCTTTAGTGGGAGAGCGATATCATTGGCCATAAATGAAGAGGGATGTTGGCAAGTTCGTGCAAAAGTGCCTTGTTTGTCAAAAGGCAAAGGGACAATCACAAAACACAGGCCTATACACTCCACTGCCCATACCAAAAAATATATGGGAGGATCTTTCCATGGACTTTGTCTTGGGACTTCCAAGGACTCAACGAGGTATGGATTCTGTTTTTGTTGTAGTTGACAGATTCTCCAAAATGGCGCACTTCGTTCCTTGCAGAAAGACATCAGATGCAACTCATGTGGTGAACCTCTTCTTTCGAGAAATTGTTCGATTGCATGGAGTTCCAAACACTATTACTTCAGATCGTGATGTCAAGTTTCTCAGCCATTTTTGGAGAACATTGTGGAGGAGATTTGATACGAGTTTGAATTATAGCAGCACAAGCCACCCGTAGACTGATGGGCAGACCGAAGAAGTAACAAATAGATCATTGGGGAACATGATCAGATGTGTTTCGAGAGATAAACCAAAACAGTGGGATGCAGCTCTTCCTCAAATTGAGTTTGCATTCAATAGCACAATGAATAGGTCAATGGGAAAGACCCCTTTCGAAGTTGTCTACACTAATCCTCCACAGCTTGCACTTGATTTGGCTCCCTTACCAAAGCTTCCAGGTCAAAGCATCGCAGCAGAGAACATGGCACAACGGGTTCAGAATATTCAGGTTGAGGTAAAACAGAGCTTAGAGGAGGCCAACAAAAAGTATAAAGCAGCAGCAGACAAACATCGTCGAGCTAAAGTGTTCAAAGAGGGTGATCAAGTGATGGTTTATCTACGTAAGAGCAGGCTCCCTATAGCAATGTACAGCAAGTTAGCAGACAAGAAGTATGGTCCTTTTTGAGTCAAGCCGAAGATTAAAGACAATGCTTATATCATTGATCTTCTAGAGCATATGCAGATTTCTTCTACCTTCAACGTTGCAGATTTGTATGAGTACTATCCAGATAAGCCATTATATCCTGAGAGTAACTCGAGGGCGAGTTCTCCTGAAGTGGAGGTGACTGATGCAGGACATAATGCTGAGATTACAATCACAAGAAATGTGTGATTGATTGGTGAATGATTGGTGATTGATTGGATATCTATGTGATTGAGTGGTAATAGATGGAAGGGTCTTAGAAATTTCTTTTTCTATTTTAGTAGCATGTTTTGGCATAATCTTAGACAGATTTGGATTTTTGATTGTTTTCCTTTTTGGTTAAGATCCTAGTAGTTTAAGTATTCTTGTAAGGCATAAGGCCAAGCACTTAATTTTCCATCTTCAATAATATTTCTATTGAGAGTCATTTCTCATTCTGGTGGATTCCAGTCCCGTGGACTCGGGAATTAAAGAACTAGCTTCCGATCTGCGTCAGTTACTTCCTTGAATTAGGGTTTGCGCTAAGACTCCAATAAAACAGTTACTTTTCCACCAGAAGAATTAAGCAAAGAATGATAACATAGACATTTCAGAAAAAGAGAAACGAGGATACAAGAAAGAAAATGACGGATTTCACAAGAATTTAGAGAGAGAGAGATGTATATGCGCATCCAAGGCATCAATCACATTGTCATTTACCATAAAAATGAAAAAAGAGACAGAGAAGTGTACTAGCATCACACTCGTTATCAAAAGGGTCATCCAGTGCACAAGTCTCCCGCTACTATAGGGTTTGAACAAGAATTAAATGTACGCTCTTACCCCGCAAGAGGAGAGACTGTTTATGTGGCGGCTCGAACCCATGATTATCACATTCATTAGTAGTAGCATACAAATAATCAAGGCCCAAAGCCAGTTCTTTGACAATAAGGGAAACCAGAACAAAAGAAATACTAAAAGCAATCCCATAGCAGGACTCATCCAGGAAACTGAATTCACCCCCAGAAAACCAACAATCTCAAAGCAACAAATCAAAGAATACAGTTTTCTTAAACTACATACCAGTAAAATCCCACGTATCCAATCACCTATCTTTTAATCTTATCTTCCTCTTTAATAACCTCCATTTCAACTCCAATAGTATTGCTTATATATATGTTCCCTCCATCAAGGAACAAATTAACTTCCCCCTCCACTCCTCACACTGACCGCCGCAATGGAGCCACTTTCCACCCTCGGTGGACCTGAATGCCGCCTCGGCCTAGCTGTTGAAGCCGGAAAAGACAGCCGTTTCTTCGCAGACCCCACCGATCCTTTCCCTGGTGTCCTGTTCTCCAAGCCCAATGGGCTTTCAGTCTGCAACTTAGCCTTTGCCGACTTAGTAGGTGCCATGTAACTCGGAAATGCTGGAGAGCTCGCGAGGCTCTCGTCATCTCTAACTGATGACCCTGCAATACTGTGTCGTCTATTCAAATCCGACTGCATACTGAAAACACTCTTTGAATCATCATCTGGAGTCAACATCCTCCCTCTAGGGCTTTCGGGCTTCAATTTCCTCGCCTTTGATTGGGAAGTTGAAAGGGACTTGTGGATAGAAGGATGGTTCAGTGTTGGAGTGGAAGTGGGAGAAGGTTTGTCGGCATTTAGGAGGTGACGAGCATAAGACTTGGTGATTTCTCCTCCGGCAATGCTGAGGGTGGCACTCTTGACGGATGAGTGGTCATTGTTGAGGTCTTTCTCGGCAGACATCCATCGTTCCAACCAACTCCATCCCCAGTGAGGATTGCTTGGGTCCATGAACATCAGAGTTGAGGGTCTTGTAGACTTCTTCCAGCTTTGCTGCTTGTGGAAAATAGCAGAAACATTAAGTTAGAGGCTGAAATTCTTATTCAAACTAGTAGAGAGATGCATATTAATCCATACTGGGTGACTCAAAGAAACAATTATTTCTGCTCCAAAATACCTATAAAAAAATACATGAAAATTTGACTTCACATAAACTACCAGAATAAGATCCTTCGGTAGATAAGTATAGTTTTGTCACTTGATTGGCAGACATTCTCCCTTAGTTTGACTCAAAACGGCTAAATATTCCAACCACTTGTGAGGTTGGGAACCTCCAAAATTAATAAGAATAAGAGGAACAGGATAGGACTGTCAGAAACCAAACAACTACAATAAGTTGAGTCAGAGAACTGGTAACTTGAGAATTAGTTGGAGTCGGCGTTGCATGCAGTGCAAACATAATGCACTCCGACACAACTTTTTCACGCCACAGCTTCTAAGGAAAAATGTGTTTGGACACGAAATCTTATATCAAAGTTTCTGCGGTTATTAAAGAACACAACCAAGTTGTGAGCAAAATAGCAAGCAAATTTTCCTTCTGGGGAGGTCAAAAGGTTTATGCTTTGTTTGGATTGGAATTTGAAAAAGTACTACACATTTGGCAGTTGTTCCTCCCCTATCAACAGCAACTAGGACAGCAAGAAGAACAAACTTCCAATAGATCACAGCATTTCTAACTTTTCATTTACGTTGGCACAACATTTCATAAAGTCGTGAAAATGGAAGTGTACTAGTTTAAATGCACTAGTTATATCTCTCCACTATATCCAAGGATGGGAGATCCGTTCCTTGACACAAGGCGTTGCTTGCTTGTTTTCACCTACATTGGTTTGCATGCTTGTAGTGAGCGTATTTAAGAGCATGACATCACATCTTATAGGCGTATGCGTGTATAAGGTGATGTTTGTACTTGCATGTGCAGGGCATTTGGCTTTGCATACACAACACAGTGTGCTTGAATGTACAATGCCATTTTCGATTCAGTGCATGGATTCACAATTTGTTTGGCCCGTATCACGTACTTTAGCCTAGTTTTGCATATTATTTCGCTAGCAATTGCAAAATTAAGAAATAAAGACTCGTGGGATTTATCAGTGATCATAAGTCTAATATAGTAGATATATTATAATATGTCTGCCTAATATGGATGACCTAATATCAATGTTTCCTACAGACGAAATGACCAACACATCCTTCAGCCCCTTCATATTTCAAGAAACATAATGGAGAGGTAACCTTTTAAAGTGAAGGTTAAATTGCAAGCTGAATCAAAGCCAGTTGGCAAAGTATGGCTTTGTCAACAACCGCGAAGGGGCACTCACAAGCATATTTGATAGTTTGAAGACAAATTTTGCAATTTTGACCCCACAAAAAAATTTCTAAATTGCCCCAACTAGTTTCAAATGCATAGAAAATCCAAGCATTCTCTTCTTCTCGGGAGTTGAAAAGTATTACGATTGAGTCTATCAGGCATCGTTTTTAAAATTTAGTATGTATTTGGGACCATTTGTTATACAAAATTATATATATATTAGTACATACCTACCTTATAATTAACCTCTTATTTAGTTATTTCTTTGAATAAAAATAGAAAAAATAACTTGCACATGGATCTAATTTTTGACCCCACCAGAAATTCCAGCTCCGCTCCTAGTATATCTCTTAATGGATGCACAAACAAGCGGCACTAGCCTTTTCAAGAAACAAAAAAAAAAAAAAAAAGGCAAATGGCACCAGAGTACTAGACATAAAGAGTAATAGTGGAAAAAAGAAAGAAAAAAACTAGGGAATGGTCTTCATTCAGGCATTTAGCTTACACTAGAAAGTATACTCAGAATCAAGCCTACTTATGACCTATGTAGCACTGACACTCTTAGAGGCCGGCGTGTCCCCATGTCTGATACGGGGACACGCAGAGGACATGGCAAAATACATATCGGATACGCCACGTGGCGTGTCCAATAAATTTAATTAAATCTTTTAGGGGGACGCGACAGGGACACATGAGGGACACATATGGGAACACGGCAAGAGTTAAATACGCAATTTTTTTTTAAACTTTGGGTGGGGGGGGTGTAAATGTGTAGTTGCTTCATATATTTTGGAATAAATATTATGTTTCACAATGTATATATGATGCTTGCTTATAAATATTGAAGCTCCAAGCTTATACACCTAACTATATTTTTCACCGGTATACAATAAATTTTATTTATTTTTTTTTTCCGTGTCCCATACAAGAAATATTATTTATTTATTTTTTCCGTGTCCCCTACCGTGTCCGTGTCTCCATTTTTTAAGAAATTCCGAGTCCCGTGTCCGTATCCGTGTCCAAGTCCGTGCTACATAGCTTATGACTTGCCAGTTGCCACACATGGCTTGTCTATACTTCTTGGTGGCAGGCTGGCAGCTATTGACAAGAACTAGAAATATTTCAAACATGTGCAGTCCTTATTCATCATTTATGTGTCCTTACAAGTCGTATCCCATTTCTATCTCTTTCTAACGGGGCCGGACGTGTCGACATTGGGAGATGTGTGAAGAGATTACCTGGTGCGAGAAAGAATAAGCCAGTGCTCTTTCTCTTCTCATGGCTGCCTCATACTTGCTCAGTAAGTTTGCTTCGATCTGTTCTTTTGACTGTAGAGTGTCATCCCATTCCTCCCCAATCTGTTACAACATTTAAACCAATTGTGTTCGAAAGACACAAAGAGAAAAACCACCAAACAACAAATCTAATCTTTATTTCTGAGCAGAATAAATTATCAGAAAGCGCTTTTCGTTATAAGTAACCTGAAAGCACGTAAGATGAGGGTTTTCTACAGCAATTGTTCATTCATCACAACAACCACTAGCATAGCCAGTCAAGGACCACAGGGGGCATGCGAACCCCCTGGGTTTTCCTCTCCCTACACTTCTTCATATTAGTATAACAACATAGAATTACAGTTGTACTCAAGTTTCAACCATAAACTCGAAGACTTCCTCGTAGTATTCTAAACTATCCAAGCAGCCCCAAAATCATATTTCTAGATGATAAATCAAAGGATAAGGCTTTAATTGTTAAGTTCGGGACTTGAGTTTACTTACCATACAAAGTAATATTGGTTTCTTAGATTGTATTTTAAGTATATGCTGTTGATGAGCCATAGATTGGCATAATCAAAATGGTCTATTATAATTAGTGCAAAACTTTTGTACATTGTGACGAATATTAGTGTGCATTAGACTATGCTTGAAAATTTATGTTCACAACTTTGATGAGTCGGTGCCCCTCCTACGTCGAATTCCTGGATCCGCTACTAACAACACCACATACAAGGAGCTGCTTGGTCACCGGAACATTTAGCATCTAGGCTTTCAAATGTTGAATCCAAAAGAATCTGAATCGGTGCTGCTACTCTGTGCACTTCAGCAAACCAATACCTGAATCTATATTTCCAAATGGCACCAGTACAGTTCATATACTAAGATATTGGCATATTGCATGACCCACTTGTATTGCGACAAATTAATTTGCTTAATGCCAACTGTATTGTAGGTGGATACCGCATCACACTCTAAATGAACCAAAGCAATTTGCACGAAAAGTATGGAGTTATATAAGAAAGCTAACCCGCAAACTCGCGAGTTCTTTTGCACGTTTCTGAAGTAGTTGTCTCTGGAGTGCCTGATTCTCCTCAGACATCCTGATTCTTCTAGACTGGATCTGAGATTGCACTCGCGCCACAGTTTGCATGCATCTCAAAGCATTTGCGGTTTGTCGTTTGACAGTAGGCCCCTGTACCAATGATTTCAACCTGACAAGCCCTCTCAAAGCCCGCAATGCCCTCCTTGCCTGAAGACAATGAACTCCCAATGACAAATCAGTTGATAAGTATGAATACTTTGTGTTGTGACCTGATGCTAATTTTACAACCAAGAAAAATGAGAAAAATAAATTACATATACTGAAACATGTACAGAAAATATTCGGCTGCTAAGTGGCAATATGATCAAGACTTCAAGAGCAATAACTAATACCTGTCCTCACACAGCTATAATTATAGAAAATGAACTCATAGTGATTATTATCTAGCATAATTTATTCAAGATTTTCAAAACCATGGTTGTTGGCATTTTTGCAAGCATCTCTCTCCTTCAAGAAAATGATGACAGCTAGTCTACTACATTGATTAAGTCACTTGTCAGAGAAGAGAAGAATATCAATAATGACTCGTAGACATTTACATGCAAGTCTTAAGACTTTTAACTGGCTACATTTAAGCCATACTAAAAAAATATGTTCAAAGTTTATGGTTTGATACTTTGACCCTCTGTTCTAAGAGGTCTTGGCCAATCACTACTCAACTCAAATCAATATGGCTTCCACCCAATTAGTGAGGATCGGCACAAGGACCCATGGTCGATCTGTTTTTAATATTGGTTGCTATTGAAACAATTTAATCTTTGTTATTTAAAAGCCAAATCTTCTGCATCCCTGAAAAGAACAACTCTAGTCCATGACATAAAGTAATACTGGCGCAATGTACAAAAATGTTTCACGTCAAGCGTACTTCACTTTCAGTTAGCACCAACATTGAAAATTTGAAGTATTCAAACATGTCTCTTCCAGTCATTTTCTGAACAGGGACTAATGAATATAGCAGGGGATTCTAGATAGATAGTTATATGATTGTTCTAGGTGTCAAACATCATTTTTGAAAATTATTATCTAGAGCGTTATATGATTGTTTTAGGTGTCAAACATCCCTTCTTAACATTATAATAGTGTGTAGCTAATACCAGAGAACACATGGCCTCAGCCTCATGAAGTCAGGAATGTGTAGAGAGACTATATTTGGGAACAAGTTGCAGAGCTTTTCCCGACAGAATATCAGCTGTCGGAATCAGAGGACATCGAGATAAAATATTGTAATTAACGAGGATAAGCGATCCCACTGAAGCAGTCATCCCAACTCCTACAATATGTCCGGGTTTTGGCAGTTGTAGGATTGCATTGTGCATTGTAACAGCCCGGAAACCCAGTTGTTTAGAAGCAAAAATTCACAGGTTGTTTAAAAGCGCGCTGAGTGGCCTTTTTCGTGCTTTTATTGTCGTGAGTTTAGTTTGGAGCTTTTTTGTTAGGAAAGAGCTTGCGTGCCTCTTTCTTTTTTTGCCTTAAACACCGTGCTATTGAGCGTATAGAGCTTTTTAGAGTTGAGCTAAAGGTCTGATAGAGTTCAATGCCAGCCCTAAAGATGGCTTTTGCTTGTCTTGTCACGCCATAACAAGCTGAGCTAGATGGGCCTGAACCTGCTCTTTGGGTTCATAATTGTCTGTGGGGTGGATATGGAATTAGACTTTAAACTGGCAGTCCACAATACTCTCATTAGGTCGCAATGAAAACCTATTTCCTATGGGAGAATTGTGATTTACGTGCAACTTTTGAGAAATAAGTACTACATGAAAAGTTACAGGCAAGCTTGTGATCAAAATAAGCAAAAGCACTGGAAACAACTTCCGCATGATAATACAAGAGCATTTTCCAACTAAATAACCTGCCAACTAATTTGTCAGGAAATGACATCAATTGAGATTTACCCAAAAATTAAAGACATACCATGTACCCACGGAAAACTGTTTGAATTTTGAAGGCTGCCACTTCCTCCTTTGATTTGCCTGGGAACCGATTCACGGATGTGAGTCGAACAACCTCCGCAGCAGCCTGAGCAGCCACAACGGCAGCCTCAGCTGCTGCAGCGGTGGCAAGTGCAACAGAGTAAGAATCTGTAGTTTCCACTTCAATTGGTTTCACCTCTTCTGGCGGAGGAAGAAGAGGATGAGGCACTGTGACGATTTCTGAAGGCGAGGAACTGGAAACAGCAGATTTTTCCTTCCCAAACCATTTCTTGTCCGATTTATTTGATTTCTGAAACACAGTCACTGAATGTATCACAATCCCATTAAAATTTAGAGGCCTTCTATATATGTCCCAAATTTTTCACCAGTTTAGGTCATTGCATTTGCATACATGGCAAGAGATATTTGTCCTGATATTTTATTCACGTATTCTTTCGCAAACACAAGTATCCAACTCTATGTTACCATAAAACGCTAATACCCTAGCGAATTACATTTTGGAACTATCGTTCTGAAATGTGGTACACCTGCGTTCCAATATGAATTTAGCGATCCAAACGGATCTCAAAACTTCTCTTATGAAGACTAGAGATATTAGTGCTTTAGCAAGACAAAATATAAGAAAAGTTGCTCATAATGCTTCTAGAAATTTGTTTTTCATGAATTGTTAGACAAATAATACTTTATTTTATTGGATGATTCTTGGAATGTAAGCAATAGAAGCCCACTCATGTTGTTCCAAAAATTCGGATATGCGCGTACCACGTTCTCGTTCGCGTTCCTCATATAGGAACGATCCCCGTTCCAGGTAACATAGATCCAACTAAGCAACAAAATACATTGAGTGATAAAATCCTAAGACACAAAAACCTAAGTATTGTAGCGAAAATTTCCCAAACCTGGCCTTTCTTTTCCTTGGACTCTGGACTGAATGCTTTCTTTACTGAAGAAAACCAGTTCCCTTTCCTCCCCATTTTATTATATCATTCCCCAATTTGTCCTGTAAAAATACCCCAAAAATCAGCTTTTTCCATAATTCCAAAATATAAGCACAACACAACCTACACATACGGGGAACTACATCCATTTAATGGAGAAATCTACTGTTGAATAAACGTATATACAAGAGAGAGAGAGAGAGAGAGAGAGAGAGAGAGAGAGAGAGAGAGATCTGTGTGATGCTGCAAATAACAACAAAAAAGAGGGAGGAAAATAAGAGAATAGGAATTTTTTTATATAATGTTAGGAGTTATAATTCCCAAAGCGATGCTAAAAACACTTCAACAAAGCCCATTCCTTCATTTAGGCACAAATTTTCCCTTTCTTTTTTTTTTTTTTTTTGGATAGAACTCATTTAGGCACAATTAAGCAGTTCATAAACCATATGGGCCCAGACTAAGTACAATCTAAGATTTAGTTCCCAAGTTCTTTCCTTATCCATCATTTTCTCAGCAACCAAACAGGCATGAAAAGACCAGGAGCCAAGCTTTCATAGAGTCAAACCATAAATAGCCGTTTACCAAGAAAGAGACACAACACCCAGAAGTTTAAATTGCAAGAATTCAAGAAAACTATAAAAACCCACTTTCAAAAACAACTGGAAATGCAAGTCCTTGCCCAAACAGAAACAGCAATGATGTCTTTTTTGGAATGCTGAGAAGTGAATAGCACAAAGTACCTCCAAAATGAGGTTTGCTAGATCTCTGAGCTGCTTCTTATTATCTTGTGCTGACAATTTCTCTCTCCTCTCTCTTACTTATCTATGGAGAAACAAAAGCATGAGAAGTCGGACCCCTCTCCTTCAAGATAATAGTGAAAGGGGAAAAAAAAACAGATCTTGACAAGAAGGTTTCAGGCTTATGAGGAGTATTTTTAAAAGCTGGTTCTTGCTTAGTTGTATTTTTTATTTTATTTTATTTATCATCAGCTGGTGGTTGCTTGTGAAGACCAAGTAATGGAGTTCGGTAAGTGGGTCCCACTTGATCATTAGACTACTATTCCTGTAACGAGGGAGGGATTATTCATTCCCATGTGGAGGATAATCCTAAAGCAATGGCCTTCCTTACCAGAAATTGGCGTGGACTTAACCTTGCTGTCTTGATCGAAACAAAACCAAAAAGATTATACTTTACTTTGGACTCAAGTATGGAGATCCATTTACTTTGGAGGTGATATGACGTTTAGTGGTTTACATAGTCGCGGAACTAGATTTTTTTAAGTTGGAGGTGGCTAGGGGTGTAAACTCGAGCTCGGCTCGTTTACTTAACAGGCCAAATATTTGAGCTCGAGTTCGGCTCGAGCCTTATCGAGCCGAGCCCTTAACGAGCCGACCTTAGTAATTTACTAATCGAGCCTCTTTTTATCGAGCCGAACTTCCCCGAGCTTGACTCGAGCCAGCTCGGCTCGTTTAGTAAACGAGCCGGATACTCGAGCTCGAGCTCGGCTCGTTTACTAAACGAGTCGAGCAGAGCCGAGCCGAACTCGCGAGTAGCTCGACTCACTTACAGCCCTAGAGGTGGCACTCAAAACTCTGAGCAGTATTTTTAATATAAAAATATATACACGTATTTTAGATTAATTATTCATCATACTAAAAATATAATCATTTTGATTGATTAATCATTCGCCAAAAGACTTACTATAAAAAAATAAAAAAATTACATGCTTTCTACTGTTAACTATCCATAATACCCAAAAAGGAATACATTATATAATGTATTAATAATCCATCAACATATATAATATACACAAAACAAATACCCAAAAAATAGTAACGCCCCCAAAAAATATGACATCGTTGATCGTTTCATTTAGAAGCAAAACAAATAGTAAAAAGAAATGGATTGGACCAGACCAGGGGTGGCATTCTAGCTTTCTCCCTTAAAAGACTCCTCCCTTAAAAGAAATGGATTGGACCTGACTACGGCATTATAGCCGTAGAGGTGCCAAATGAGTGGATTTGGACAGATTGAAACGAGTCGCGGATCAAATATGAACATGTTGAATACGGGTCAAATATTGAACGAGTTAAAATGGATCGGGTCGAATTAAACTCAAAACCCGTCCGACCCGTCCCCCCTTCCTTCTTTTTCCTTCCCCTTTTTACCCTTTCCGACTTTCCCTCCCCTCCCCGTTTCCATTTTTTCCCTTTCTTTTTTCCCCCGTTTTGTCCTAATTCAGTTTTTTAATTTAGATTCCTTTCGTCATAAGGACACAGTAATTCATAACAAATTGACAAAAAATTAATAAATACGAAAAAAATTTAAATAATAACAAAAAATAAGTCAATTGGTTTATTTACTCAAAAAGCAACCTCAACTGTGATTATATCTTAAGTGTTGTTCAATTTAGACTGTCTAATATACTTTTGGACGGCTCAGATGTGCTCGCTCGAACACCACGTCAACCGGGTGACGTGGTACCCACTCCACTCTGAAAAGTTTTTCTTCAAAGCCAGCTTTGTGAAAAACTCAAGGCGGCCGCGGTGATGAGAAAATACTAAAACAGACCATCTTAACAATTAACAAATGGAGTACTAGGCGGTGATGAGTGGCTTGTGCCCTCGTCGGGGTTGGCGGCGTGGACGAGAGAGAGAGAGAGAGAGTTGGCAAAAAGAGGTGGAGATTTGCTTCAACTGCAGACAGGAGTCGATTGGACCGACAGCACAACGGAAGCAATGAAGTGGTGATTTCCTTCACGACTTTAGCTCATAACCCATTTTAACTTCAACCCATATAAAACACATTTTTAACTCCTCTAAATCCATGTAAATATGGACGGATGGGATTGGATTATAAGTGGGTGGATTTGGACTGATTAAAAAATTTAAGTTGAGACTGCCACCTCTAATATAGGGATCCCTTCACCATTGCGGCTAGAGCATGAATGAAGGAAATTTTTCATAACGAACGTGTTTTTTTTTTTTTTTTTTTGCGACAATCATACTCTACAGTCTCCACCTGTAAACATAAAAACATATTTTGAACGACATAAAACAAATTAACAAGAAAAGGTCATTTTAACAAACCTAACTTTTCTGAACATTTTAAACACAAATATAAGAGCTAAAAACGATACTCAAACAACAATTCAAACACAATATCTCACATACCTGTGGGTTTCACACACACTACTATGTGTGGGCCCCACATACATGTGAGAGGTTGTATAAATTGTTGTGTTTGAATTGTTGTACTAAGTATTACTACTAGATAATTAATCGGTAATCAAAAAGTGTTATATATATAAATAAATAAATAAATAAATGTTCGGTTTTCCTACCTAGCTCCCAAGGCATTGCATCTACATTAGAAGGGAATTGAGTAAAAATAATAAATTAAGTTTCAATTTGTTTTGTCTTTAGTTCATCTCTGTGTTAAGTCGGTAGCTTTAGCTTGAGCTTGTGTTCTCTCCTGATTGCGTTGGAGGAGAAAAGCTGGCAACTTTGCCATGAAGGATCTTGGTGATCGATCGATCTTCATTTCTTCTTGGAAATCGAAGCCAACAGTAACATTTGACTGCACTAGTGTTGACTCAGACTAAAATATACCTTGGATGTGTCATTATCGAAACACTTATGACAAGACCCTCAACTAAGAAGCTATCTTAATCTTAAGTACAGTATATTGAAACACAAGCCAATTTTACAGTAACTGGTAACAAAAAAAAGTAGTACATGAATTGGACAACAACTCAACAAGCAGTTGCATAATTTGTTTGTGAGGCACACTTCTAAAATTCTTGTCCAACTATCTATTTCATGCGACATTAATGTGCTTAGTTTTGCATCCTTTGACCTTTATACCTTCCTAGTTCCCACCATATTCAGCATTGCCGTGGGTAGAGATTTGAGATTTGTACCCGCGCGTACAAATCATTTCGAGGCCCGTCTCCGGTTCTACAAAGATGAATAGAGTCGCTTATTTTGTTCAAAATATTTTGTTTATAATCCTTGAAAAAAATCAGTTTAATCAGATATCGGTAAGAAAAATTATGAAACAAATTAAGTTGATGTTTCGTAAATGCCTTTAACGGTATCCGATTGAGCTAATTTTTAACAGGGACCCTAAATAATATATTTTGAACAAAATGAGTAGTTCCGATCATCTTTGTGGGGCCTTAGACAATCTCAAAGTAATTTGTACGCTCGGGTACAAACCCCATGTCTGTACCCACATCCGCTCGGGTACAAACCCCTTGTCTGTACCCACATCCGCTCGGGTACAAACCCCTTGTCTGTACCCAAATCCTTTTCTTTTGTTTCAAAGTGCAAACCCTTCATCCAGAGTAACGTGCACAGACCAACCAGAAAACAGATCATTTCATGTGTGTAATCCAATCTGTTTTTTGTGCTATTGATGATTAACTGGTGCAATTACGGTGGAGGGTGACTAAAGTGAATTATTTGGTACACAGTCCAGCTCCCTGGATCCAGTTGTTAGAGCAGGATATCATAATTTGACCCCACATTTGATATCCATTTGCTGTATAATTAAAGGATTTGGCTTAAGTGGGGCCCTCTTTTGTCAGATCCCAAAGCAAGCCTTATCCTTGATAGATTTGCTTCCAATGGTATACCCAAGGCAATCATCTTAACTTGGTTTCATATTAGAGGAAAGTCCACTTTCACCCCCTGTGGTTATCGCCATGTGCGGATACACCTCCTGTGGTTTAAAAGTGTGCACATAACCCCCTGTGGTTTTCAAATTGTGCGGATAGACCCCCTGCCGTCGTATTTTCCATCCATTTTAACGGAAACAACATTAAAAGACCGTTATACCCCCCATCACGTCCCTTGATTCTTGTTCTTGTTTAAATCTAACCACACCATCCCGTATACCAAAAATTGAATCCAAACCGTTGATATTATAAATTTTGACGAGTACTGCGTCTATGCCAAAATTCAAGTCAATCAAAAAATGAAAAGCTTATGGTCAAATTGATTTTGTTACGAAATTAAAATTTTAAATTTGAATTTACTACAAGTTAGATCACTGGGTTATTGGTGCATGATCGAGATGATTTTTTACAGAGATACTCTATTCTTTATTTAATACATTATGAACGACTCAGATTACATTCTAGAGGTGTGTGAGATACACCTCCGTTAAAATGGATGGAAAATATGACTTTTATCCGCACAATTTGAAAACCACGGGGGGTTATGTGCACATTTTTAAACCACAGGGGGTGTATCCGCACATGGCGATAACCACAGGGGGTGAAAGTGGACTTTCCTCTTCATATTAATTCCCTGCCCTCATTGTTAGGGTGTTTCATGCTCACAACTAAGAAGTCATAAGGGGTGTTCCTGATTGAGTTTCGGTTCTCTCCAAACCATTAATAATAACAATGGACGATTCAGATTTGAATTGTCCCATCTAGTCTAGTTCAATTCCTTCCTTCCTAATTCTCATCAACCAATGTCTCAGTGTCATTTGAATCCAAACCAGAATTTGACTCCCCAGAGATTCCTTCCTTTGAAAATACTAAAAGTTAGTAGTTTTCCACTAAATTCAGACGCCTTGAATTGTTGGTAAGATCTCATGGAGTAAATCAGTTTCAGGTAAGCTACTATTTCCAGACCAAACTGTTCGAAAACTAATTCCCAAACGAAATAATCTCAAGTAAAATTGGTTTAGTTTGGATCTTGAGTGGGGTTTGTGGAAGAAGAGAACAGATTGATTTCTCTCTTGCTGGAAGCCCCTGAAGTCCCAAGCCGCCGTCGTAGGTCGGATAATTATGTTACCACATGTATCCGAGGAAAATGCACCTTGAAAATGAACGCCATCTTCAGGAGGGTTAAGATGAGCAATAACATGAAGAGTTCTGCTATACACACATCAGATTGTGCACAGATTTCATTGTGGGGCCCACCACGGATCCCACATAAATTATTCGAGCCGTTCATTAAATATAAAACATTTTTTCAAAGGTCCCTGCAAAAAATAAGCTCAATCCGATACCTATAGGTGCTTCATCCAACCATCTAACTTTTCATTCAGATTTTCGGACAATAAAAAGTTATATAGTTGGATCGAACATCTATAGGTATCGGATTGAGCTTTTTTTTTTTTTTTCCGAGAGCCCTTGAAAAAATGTTTAACATTTAATGAACGGCTTGGATGATTTGTGTGGAAGCCGTGGTGGGCCCCACAACGAAATCTGTGCACAGATCTGCTGTGTGTGTAGACTTTCTGTAACATGAATATCCAGAGAACTCCAAAAAAAAAATTACAGCTCTCAAATACTTGAAACAAAAACTGGACAGACAGCAAGTCTTGTGTCAAAAAAGAAGACAGCAGAAGCGCAAGTGGTAATAAAGGCAGGATGCAAATTGGAAATAGACACTTCTCTTCAAGTTACACAAATTGATTAATAGCAACAAAGGGGCATCCAAATGTAACAATTCATATACTTTAACCGAAAATTTGAAAAACAAAAACAAAAACAAGAAAACAAGGGCATTGCTCAAAACCAAAAAGAAAGTAACAAAAAATTAAATCATTTGCCACTTCCTGTCAAGCAGCCAGATCTGGCACCTGAATGCTTAACACCACCACAGTCCCCACAAGTGAGGCTTTTGAACAGAAACAAAGGGCAAACAAAACATTCACGACAAAACTTATGTAAGCCTCATAAAACAGCATAAACAAACTCCACTTTTGTTCTCAGTACCAAAACCTCACAATAATCCACCAGTCACTTTTCTTCTGAGCAGCCTTGGTGACCTTGGCCCCACTTGGATCCTTCTTCTCGACACTCTTGATGACACCAACAGCCACTGTTTGCCGCATGTCCCTCACGGCAAAACGACCGAGCGGCGGGTACTCAGAGAAAGTCTCCACCACCATAGGCTTGGTGGGGATCATCTTCACAGACCCAGCATCACCATTCTTTAAAAACTTGGGCTCTTTCTCAAGCTCCTTCCCAGACCTTCGGTCAATCTTCGTCAAAATCTCGGAAAACTTCACCGCGATGTGGCAGGTGTGGCAATCAAGAACCGGGGCATACCCATTTCCAATTTGACCCGGATGGTTCATGATAATAACTTGGGAAGTGAAGTTGGCAGCTTCCTTAGCAGGATCGTCCTTGGAATTTGAGGCCACAAACCCACGCTTGAGATCCTTGACAGCAACATTTTTCACATTGAAACCAACGTTGTCCCCTGGTAGGGCCTCATGGTGCATTTCCACAGACTTGACTTCAGTGGTGAGGCCTGTTGGGCCAAACGTTACGACCATGCCAGGTTTGACGACACCTGTCTCAACACGGCCCACAGGGACAGTGCCAATGCCACCGATCTTGTAGACGTCCTGAAGTGGGAGACGAAGAGGCTTCTCTGTGGGCCTTTTGGGTTCCGAAATCAAGTCAAGGGCCTCAAGTAGGGTTGGGCCCTTGTACCAGTCGAGGTTGGTAGACCTCTCGATCATGTTATCACCTTCAAACCCTGAGATCGGGACAAAGGGGATCTTCTCTGGGTTATAACCCACCTTCTTGAGATAGGAAGATACTTCCTTAACAATATCATCAAACCTTGACTTTGAATACTTTGGGGTTGTTGCATCCATCTACAAGGAAATAAAACACCAGAAGTTAGCTGCAATAATTACTATGAGTAACCATGACCGTCATTTTTTTCTTATATGCAAGACACCCGTCATCATTACAAATGCTAAAATAGGAACTCCACATCATGTCCTGCCAAAGCCGAAAGTAATTAATGAGGAAATTCCTCAGCTCCAAGAATTAGCGAATGGGACTTTGTGTGGGATGTCTTAAAATCAACCTTTTGGCTTGTTGGGATTTCTTTTTGTCAGAAAAGCTAAGTTGGGACACCTAAATTCAAGCTTTTTGGCTCAGGCGGTTTGTTTGCACTACTATCTTACATGAATTTTTGCCTTTTTCAAACAAGTCAAAACTTGCCGCCTTTTTAGTCCTAAAATAGCCAAGAGACACACATACACACAAAAAACAGAAAAAAGCAAACATGCTGGCTTTCTTAAACAAGCCAAACAAATATTGGTTGCCAATGATTGAAAACCTTCAAATGCCCAGCCACTCAATTGGAGCATAAAATTATCCAAAATCATCACGGGAGAAGCATGGGGGGAATCACTAATTACCTTATTGCAACAGCAGATCATTTGCTTGACGCCAAGGGTGAAGGCCAGCAACGCATGCTCACGAGTCTGAGCGTCCTTGGAAATACCAGCTTCAAACCCGCCAGTGGTGGAGTCAATGATAAGGACTGCACAGTCAGCCTGTGAGGTACCCGTGATCATGTTCTTGATAAAGTCACGATGACCAGGGGCATCAATGACTGTGCAATAGTATTTTGTGGTTTCAAACTTCCACAATGCAATATCAATAGTAATACCACGCTCCCGTTCAGCCTTGAGCTTGTCCAAAACCCAGGCATATTTGAATGAACGTTTGTTCATCTCAGCAGCTTCCTTCTCAAATCTCTCAATCACACGCTAGTCAATACCTCCAAGCTTGTAGATCAAATGACCGGTGGTGGTTGACTTCCCAGAGTCGACATGGCCAATAACCACAATGTTGATGTGACCTTTCTCTTTACCCATTATAAAAGTTGGGTGGAAGCTGAAATCCAAACAACAAAGAAGTTAAAATTTAACTAGAATGTACATGGGAAGAGTAGGTCTGTAGAAATGGCAAGTATATCAGAAGAAGAAGAAGGAAAACGGAAAACGATGAAACTGAAAAATTACTTAATTAATACTCCAACAAAAAACAAGGGCTTAAAAAACGGCCTTCAACATTTACAATCATCCCTGACATTGGCACGTGTAATACTTCAAAGAAACCATAAAACGACACTCCAAGAGAAATAACACTGTCAACAGACTCAACACACAACAAATATAGCATGCCTTGCCTACCCCATACCCATGCATGATTACCACTTCAGTTGATGCACTAACACAATTTGACAATAAATTAACTCTCCTTTCAAAGTGCAAACAACCATTTATAACCACTTTTTTTTTTTTTTGAAAAGATTTATAACCACATTGAACTCTTAGCAAAGTAACAACCCCGACGCTCACATTATGTCCGATTCCGACACAACACAGGAAACAAACTGACTGATGGATAATGGAATGAGATCCAAAATACAATCTTTGGTATGTTCACCATAACACCTATTCAATATATGCTACCATTCATAACTTGGGATTAAACCAGCATAAAGCTAAGGGATTTATCCCCCTAGCCATTAGTTTAGGACCAACAACTACATGCATAGTTCTATCACAGCATCCTCTTTCCACAACAAAGAGAACATGACAAAACAACCAAAAATCAATATTATCATATTTGACACAACTGAACAAGAACACAGTAGAAGTAGGTTCTCGAGACTTTCTCCACACTTTCATTCACTTAATGTCTTGAAAAAAGTCCAGCAGACAAACTCCCAGAAATGCAACGGAATCATCCAACTCCAAAATCCAGTAATGCCCGACTATAGTAACCCAAAAAGATATCGAAACACTCAAGAAATAAATATCGCAAAGCAATAAATATTAGGAGTTTCATATTCTATAGAAACAAGTAAAGTAGAACCAATCAGATTCCATGCTAATGAACAAATATCTAATCAAACCAGCTCAAAATTCACAACCTTTCCACAACAAGGAGATAATACGCAAACAAGACAAAACTGGGCATCAACATATACATGGATATCCCAAAAGGCAGTGGTTTCTACAGCCCCTTTGGATTGTGAGAAAGGGCGTGATAAGAAAGGGTAAGGAGCCAATTAAAGAAAAATCATTTTTGTACTTCACTCTCCATTTCTCACCAAATTACTCAGTTCAACTGAGCGATTTGACAAGAAACTCTAAATCATTTCTTCTCTTTTCTCGTCAAATCCCTCAATCCAAAGGGCTGAAGAAATGAAAAAACTATTGATTCATACCTTCAAAACAACGAATTAGATCAATTTTCTGAACAATAATACAGTACAGATATGCGTATAAATATAGGGATTCTGCGAAGTGAATAGCAACATTGAGAATTGATATCAATCGTACCTTTTTACCGGTCAGTTGTAGACAGAGAATTCGATCCGTATTGGACTGAATTGAAGCTCTCTCACCCAAGAAAAGGCGTAGAGAGCAGGCTGGTAGAGAGAGAAGCAGAAAGAGCAGCGTCTTTACTGTTAAGTACTGCTCCAAGTCCAACTCTACGGACAAACATTAGGGCTTTTATCTGCCGTTAGATTCTTCTTTGATCCAACGGTGAAAAACGGCCTGATAGATTCTTGGGATCTCTCTCCAGTCCCTATACGGTGCTCCTGTTCAGGTTGCTTCCGAGCCCTTTTCAGGTTTGTTTTGATAATCGAAGCCGTTAAAATTTTAGATCTCGTCGAGAAGGTTAGCGACACAAAAATTCATGCTACTTGGATTTGTGTTCTGGGAACATGTATCTCTAGAAAGATACTATATTATTATCCAATATTATGTAAATCGGTCTTTTTAGATAAACGTGTTCAAAGAAATATTTAAATGATATGTAATTAACATAAATTTAGCATGCCTGATGTTCTCGACGAGATCTAGAATATCGAAGTTCTCGATCATCAAAACAAACTCGGAAAAGGCACAAAAACGACCTGAACAGAACATCCAGAAAATGTGTATCTTATGTTAATCTTAAAACATATTTTTATCTTAAAAAATTGAGACCAGAACATAAGATCAAATTTCATTTAGTCTACAATTATTTCCAATATCCGATGCAAGAAACTAAATGGACCTTAGAATTACTCAAGACACAAAACCCTAATCATCCTCCTGAACGAAAACGAGAGCCATCCAGTCTGGTATATTGAAAATTTTCTTTTGCCGATGAAAAAAAAAAAAGACTGGTATAATGAAGATCAAAGCAATCCGAGGTATCACATCTACCACTACGATTAACTTCAAGATCAGATAGACATAGAAAGACTAAAAAAACTGCATAATCGGACATTGAAACGAGGCTATGTTTGGATAATGAGTATGAGAAGAAATACACCAATGAAGAGCAAAACAATATGGGAACGTTGCTTCTCCACTTCATTTTGTTAAAATTTCCTCTGGCCTCTACAAATCAATGTCCCAAACACAAGCTAACAAAAAGCCGAACAACTTGCACTCAAGAATTAGCAACCAACTGCTCAGGAAAACCACCATGTGATTCCTCCCTATCCGTCTCTTCACCACCTACTCTTCCTTCCTCGCTCTGTTTCTCTTTCCCTGACCATCCATACATCTTTCTTCTCGCTTCCCTACGAGCTGCCCTCTCAGCGATTTTTTGTTCTTTAAACTGCTCTTCAAACTTGGCTTCGTCCTCAGGTGAAAAGAAAACCACCTCCATCTCCCCTAGCTCTTCGTACATCTTCTCGATCTGGGCTTTCCAGAAGAGACCCATCTCTGTGTCCATCTTGTGGTATGGTGTCTTTAGCAAGTTCTCATCGATCCCACCTGCTTTGTCTATGCATCGGAGGGCATGGGTTGTGACTTTTACTCGGATGTGCCAATCATGGATATAACTGAAGAGTCGCTTATCCTGTACGTTGGGTTTCCAGTTTCTCCTTGTCCTGTGACCCACTGTGGGCTCCCGTGCCCGAAAGAGCTAACTCGAAGAGTCGCCACCCGAATTTTTGAGATGGATGATCCGAGAAACCGAGAGTTTGATTTGAAAAAGAAAGGATTTTGGTCTAGCAAAAACGTTGAGATTTTGGATCCAGGAGCCACGTTACGAACGAGGAAGGTTTTGTTGAAAAAGCACCCCGCTCACCCGGTAAAATCGGTCTCTACTAAGCATTTTAAATAGGGGATTTAATACCATTTGAAAAACTTAACTTTAAAACATGTACGGGAAAGGGACACGGGATTAAATATAACACATTGACGTGCTTGTGGTGCAAACTGTACAGAGATAATATGAATGATATGAACGGATGTAAAGAAAATACTCAGCAAACTGTCTGGATCACAACCATGTTGGGCACGGCACACTGCGATGCCGTGTGCGGCACCTCAATATGCCGTGTGTGACTTACTTCCTGCTGTCGGACTGTTACAAGCGTTCAAAATATCATCCAGCCCACTGTTTTCACCGTACACCTTTTAAAAGACTCATCAAAAGCCACATAATGACCAGATCATTCCAAAAAGATTATTATTTTCTCAAAACATGACCCCAAAATAGTTTTTAACATGTTTGATCATTCGGGATGATCTAGAAAACCTTGTTTGAGAGTCAAAACATGGCTTGTAGATATGGTTTTACTTTTAAAGAAATAAGAACAGTCAACAACAGAAACAAGCAGCCACAACAAAGGGTACCTCCGATCCAGACCGCTTATAATAACATCAAGTAACCAACATGCGCGGCGCTGTCAATCGTGCCGCTACCGTCTGTGCCGTAGCGATACCTTGACCTCGACAAGATCTTGACTTCTTTTCTCGAAAATGGGTTTTAAGTCAAGATCTAACCAAAAGGGACTAGATCTGACGACAGAAAAGTTCCCCTCAAGGCCAAAACGGGGTTTAGCCCAAGGAAATGGATTTATACCTTTTGATTGAAGCTTGGATGTGCTTGAAGGTGGATGAATGAAAGTTGATTTGGATTGAGCTTTGAGAGACTTGAAAGCAAATGGGTGTAGAGAGAGAGAGAGAGAGAGAGGTGTGTATAGTGGTAATGGGTGTAAGAAGTTGTAGAGAGAATCAAAAGAGAGTATTTTTAGAGAGAGAGAATGAGAGCAAAAAAATGGCAGAGTAACTTTACTTGGAGTTGAAGGGGTACTTCTCAACTAGAGAGGGGGTATGTTTATAGGCAAAAAGTATGCTTGGAGTGCACCCAAAGGAGAAAAACGTGCAAAATGTGCTTTGACCGAGCCATTTTTCAATTATTTGTATTTGCAAGCGTGGCCGACAACTTTCTGCTGCTGTCAGAACTTTTCCCCAAAGTGCCGCACGCAATATTGAAGTCCCGTGTGGCAGAGTGATTTTTCTGACATGCCGCGCTGCACTTTGAAGGTGCCGCGCGGTACTGTAGACAGCTCAGCATACCAAATTTCGCGAGGGCGCCCCGGACACTCCCAAACTCGGATTTGGACGTGGTTCGAAGCGTTGGAAAGCTTGTCGAGTCCTCTTTCTAACCCTATTGGTTTCACTCAAAGCCATTTTATACATTGAAATGTGTGCCCATTTTACCATCAATGTGTCATGGAAAAAGTTATTTTTGACAAGGTAAACACATTTTTCTCTTTTGCAATTGAACCGGGGGCCACCCTTCATGGTTGAAAAGGGGTTTTCTTGAGGTTAGAGAAGGAGTAGCAAAGGAGCAACAATCCAAGTCTCGAAGGTATATTTTTCCTTATTTCATCATCGGGGAAACTTAAAGATTATTCGGAAGTGCAGATTGGGGTGTCTATAGTAGTCCCTCTTTAACGGAACTTATGTACCATTGCTTGGTGTAAGTATTTTAAAGATTAGACATCCCAATCCATCGCTCCAAAATCTTTAAGTTAAATGCAAGAATGCAATAAAGGTGGTCGCGCTCATGGAGCTGCCTACGTACCCCGTTGTAGGGATCAGACCAACGTAGTTCAACTGGGACAATGCAAGTAAAGCGAATCCCGGAGGACAAATTACGAGACAAAGCGAAGTCCAGAGGACAAAGTGTGGGACAAATTGCAGTCCCGAAGGACGAAGTGCAGATAAGGTGCAGTCCCAGGGGACAAAGTGCAGATAAAGTGCGAGTCCCGGAGGACAAAGTGTTAGATAGAGTGCAGTCCCGGAGGATGAACCACAGCTTGAGAAACTAAAAAAAAGGCTCCCAGGTCGGTTAGACCATAGCCAGAGAAACGAAGAGACTTTAGGTGGGTAAGATCGTAGCTTGAGAAACTAAGAGGCTTTTAGGTCGGTTAGACCGTAGCCTGAGAAATTAAAAGGCTTTTAGGTCGGTTAAACCATAGCCCGAGAAATTAATAGGCTTTTAGGTCAATTAGACCATAGCCCGAGAAACTAAGAGGCTTTTAGGTCGGTTAGACCGTAGCCTGAGAAATTAAGAAGCTTTTAGGTCGGTTAGATCGTAGCCCGAGACACTAAGAGGCTTTTAGGTCGTTAGACCGTAGCCCGAGAGATGAAGAGGCTTTTAGGTCAATTAGACCGTAGCCCGAGAGACGAAGAGGCTTTTAGGTCATTTAGACCGTAGCCCGAGAGACGAAGAGGCTTTTAGGTCAATTCGACCGTAGCCCGAGAAACTAAGAGGCTTTTAGGTCGGTTAGACCGTAGCCCGAGAGACTAAGAGGCTTTTAGGTCGGTTAGACCGTAGCCCGAGAGACTAAGAGGCTTTTAGGTCAGTTAGACCGTAGCCCGAGAGACGAATAGGCTTTTAGGTCATTTAGACCGTAGCCCGAGAGACGAAGAGGCTTTTAGGTCAATTAGACCGTAGCCCGAGAGACGAAGAGGCTTTTAGGTCATTTAGACCGTAGCCCGAGAGACGAAGAGTCTTTTAGGTCAATTAGACCGTAGCCCGAGAGACTAAGAGGCTTTTAGGTCAATTAGACCGTAGCTCGAGAGACTAAGAGGCTTTTAGGTCAATTACACCGTAGCCCGAGAGACGAAGCGGCTTTTAGTTAGACCGTAGCCCGAGAGACTAAGAGGCTTTTAGGTCAATTAGACTGTAGCCCGAGAGACGAAGAGGCTTTTAGGTCAATTAGACCATAGCTCGAGAGACGAAGAGGCTTTTAAGTCAATTCGACCGTAGCCCGAGAAACGAAGAGGCTTTTAGGTCGGTTAGACCGTAGCCCGAGAAACTAAGAGGCTTTTAGGTCGGTTAGACCGTAGCCCGAGAGACTAAGAGGCTTTTAGGTCAATTAGACCGTAGCCCGAGAGACGAAGAGGCTTTTAGGTCATTTAGACCGTAGCCCGATTGACTGAGATGCTTAGATCCTTTTGACTATAGCTCGATAGATAAAGAAGCTTTAGGTCCTTTTGACCATTGCTTGATAAACAAAGAAGCTTAGGTTCTTTTGACCGTCATCGATTGAATGAGAAGCTGTGGTCCTTTTGACTATCGCCTGCGAGACCAAGAAGCATTAGGTCAGTTAGACCGTCGCTCAATAAACCAAGAAGCTCCGGCCCTTTTGACCGTTGCCGATTGAATGAGAAGCTTAGGCCCTTTTGGCCGTTACGAATTGACTGAGAAGCTTAGGCCCTTTTGACCGTCGCCGATTGAATGAGAAGCTTAGGTCTTTTGGACCGTCGCTCGAGAGACTAAGAAGCGTTAGGTCTTTTGGACCATAGCTCGATTAAATGAGAAGCTTAGGTCTTCTGGACCGTCGCTCGAGAGACTAAGAAGCGTTAGGTCTTTTGGACCCTAGCTTGGTTAAATGACTTTTGGGCAACATTCGAGATTCGCGATTTGGCACTCGACGACAATGATGACAATATTCCTTTTTGTTTTTTTTGTTTTTGTTTTTGTTTTTGTTTTTTTTTTAAAAAACGAACACATCTAATTACCCTTTTTGCTTTACTATCTTTGGCCGGTGACTGGTATCTTGGATTTTGGGCTAGAATTCGCCTGCGGTGAGGGCTTAAATTTGAGTTGGAGTTTATTTTTGGTCAGTGCTCGAGCTTTGGGCTGAAACTTTCCTTTGATCAAGGCTTGAGCTTTAGGCTGAAGTTTGTGCCCGAGTTTTGAAGTTAAGCATACGCTAGCCTCGGTAGATGACATCGAGTTGTGGTGCCCCAGTGAATGACGAACCCCAGTTCTGATGGTTTTGACAAGCAATTGTCCAAACGCAGTCCAGGCTATGGTTTCACTCGGGTATTAACACTCTCCTTTTGCGCTCTAAATTTTGCCTAGTACCGCCCTTTCGGGTTTTCGGTCTAGCAAGCTCTTTTGATTAACTGCCTTAACTTTTGCCTAGGCCGCCCTTGCGGGTTTTCGACCTAGCAGGCTTTTGCTCTAATTTTTGCTTGGGTCTACCCGCCCTTATGGTTTCAGCCCAACGAGCTTCTCTCAGAGGTGTTATGCTTCCATGCGTTGAATTGACTTCCACGAATCGAGAATTGACCAAACCGAGATGACTCTTTTGACTTTTTGGTAAAATGAGTGGACGTTGACGCAAATGAGGGAGAGAAAGACGAAGTGACTTTTGAATGGTGCCCCTGATTGGACGAAGAGTTTGACTCTTTGAAATGGCAGACATGCCCAGGTTCTCGAAATTCTCCTTTTGGAATTTTAAAATTATTTTACTCCATCAATTGATTTTCATTCAAATCTTTTGATTTTATTTTGTCAAACACACGAGAGTTTTTATCATGAACCATGCCCCAAGTTGCTGATGATGACCCCAATTTGAATTTTTGCTTTGAGCAATGCTTTGACTATTCTCCATGTATTGATTTTTGATCATGCCTCTTAACGCCTAGTGTTCTTGCTATCAAGTTGCGCTTTCCAATCTGAAAGGACTTTTTTTTGGGTTGTAATGTGGGCCATGGTTTGGGCTTAACAAAGAAAGGATAGTTGGCTCAAAAATTTCACTTTCTCTTGGGTTTTCAAAGCTAACAGCTATCTTTGAGCTTTTTATGCCCTTTGCTTTGGTGGGCATTTTCTCTTGATTTCTCATGCCTTTAGTGTCTTTCGGTATGTTTGACACTTTCATCATTTTGATGCTTTGAATCTCGATGTGTCTGGCACTTTCACTATTTTGATGCTTAGAATTTCAATGTTTCTTCTGGCATTTTTATCTTTCAATTCACCCCGATGCCAGGGATAGCTGGCTAGCTGGGATTCAAAGAATTTGATTGGGGCTCAAAAGGGGTATCAAAAGATATATCTTTATAAGTAGGATGAAAGAAACGATGGCCTTTCTTCATTTTGGATTGCGCAACCTAACAACTGAATCCTAGATGCTCCATTGAGAGGCTTTTGTTTGCATGCTCTAACTTTTGCCTAGGTCGAATTTTGAAGTTTTGACCTAGCGAGCCTTTTCAGAGTCGCAACATTGCTTCCTAGAATGGATATGGCATCGGGAAGTGGTCCCTTGATATTCTTCTTCTTTCCTGAGGTGAGGGTTCAATCAAAAATCATCTCGTGTTTTGAAGTGATTATCATGATTTTCAACTGATGGTGGAAAATAATTTAAAAATCCTGAGTTCATTATAGAGATCCAACGTTCAAAAGACAGTGACCGATCCACTAGGCATTTACTCGAAATACCATGACCGAACATTGGGATTGACTTGAATGCTCGTGACCGGGCCTCAGGATGAGGCTGCCTACGTATCCTGTAAAGGAATCAGGTCACAACGTAGTTCAGGCCCACAAAACTGACACTTCTTTTTTTTTTTTTACTTTTACAAACACAGACACAACAGTGAAAGCATGAAAGACTCGAGGTACAAACTGACTTCAAACACAAAGATGATTATTTAGAGGACAAAGACTCAGAACTTGAAAACTCCCGAACTCGTAGAAGGTCAGACCGTTGCATGGCTCTTGATGATTTACCCTTCTTTGCTGAAGAAGGCGGCATTGATGCAAGGATTGCGCTTGGACATGATGTCTGGCTATGGTGGAGGGATGATTCTGTCATCGATGAGGTCTTGAATCTTGTGACGGAGACGGTGACACTTATCGGTAACATGGCCAGGCATTTGGTGAAAGGAGCAGAAGGCATTTGGGTCGTGGTAGGCTGGAAGCTTTTGGGGTAGAGGAGTTGGAAGAAGCGGCTTGATGAGACCAGCTTTGAGGAGCTTTTCATAAACCAGGGATTTAGGTTCAGAGAAATGGGAGAAGGCCCTTGGTTTGGTTCTGTGACTGAGTTGAGGGTTCACGGTGGCACCCGTGGTGCCCCTACTTGCTTTGCAACTGTATAGCCTTCTGCTATCAACGGGACAAACCCTTTTGCTTCTGAGATTGATCTCATGTACTTCTGCTGAGACAATATGCATGTCAGCACTGGTTTCGATCAAGAGTTCAGTATCTTCCTTCAAGTGAGCCCTAGCATCATGAATTTTAGCCAGGTCCTTGAACATTTCTGAGAGCTTCACTTTTGAGAAAAGTTTGTCAGCCCTGTTGGCACCTAGGTTCCCAACATCATCATTTAGTCCCACATTTGTGTTCGGGATTACGGAGGTGAAAAGGTTAACCAGCCCTTGGACCAGAGTTAGCATCTTGTCCATTTTCTGACTCATTTCTTCCACAGTCTTTTTCAGCTTATTCAGTTTTGTTTGCCCTGCCATTGAGGTGATCGGAATATGTGGTGTGGTTTTGTGTAGGATGGGTGGCTCAATACTGACAGTAAAGCAAAAATTGAATTTTAGATGAGTCCCAGACGCTTTTCTGAAAAAGAAAGAATATGTCATGTACGTGCCGTCGATCTTGATGTTGCCCTAAGGTCTAACCTAGCCTGGTCTCACTTAAGACACTGCGCAAATGGCTTCCAACAATCACGGGTAGGTTGTTTAGCAGGGATAGACCCAACGCCTTTATCATGTCCATCCAAGACCAAGCAATAAGATTGCTGCAACTAGCGTTCCCAGACCGGGGGCAGTTTGGGCACGGCGAACACCGGAGGTATCGCAAACTCTGTGTATTTAGAGTCTCCTAGACTGTCCTAAGGACCTACCATGGTTCAAATCTCAATTAGGACGTGGCACAGATGACTTTCGACAATCCGGGTAGGTCATGTCAAGTAGGTTAAATTCCGAATGCTTCGAAATCAGAGCCAATCTCCTTATCTTGACCATCCGAGACAGAGCAATATGACTGTCGGAATCCAGATATCGATGTTCCTTAAGGCTAGACTAAACCAGGGGAGCCGTATGGGCACGGCAAACGCCGGAGGTATCACAAACTCCATGGATTTAAGGTCTCCTAGGCCGACAGCGCGATCCCTAAAGATTGCCTCGATCCTCAGTATCATTTGATTAGGAATGACAAGACTTGGGAGATAGCAAAACAAATTAAGTCCCTAATATTTTTCATTCAAAGTTCTGATTTTGGGTTTAGAAACCGTTTGGCATAAATGACGTGATACTGTAACCGAGGCAGTGTAAGTGACATGACGCCATTAGCCTAAGCGGTGTACGTGACTTGGCACCGTAACCTAAGTGGTGTGAGTATCCCGGCATTGTAGCCCAATTGTTTCCTTAATCCATTGAATTTTTTATTGTAAAATGTATTAACGACTTAACAAATTTTGACATCCCCAAGGCTTTATCGTTCCAAGGATCATTTGATTTAGAAATCGTGTAGATGCACAGCTCTTCATAGGGTCTTGGCAATCTTTTCAGACCACGGGAAGGGAAGGAGAGAAGGGCAGAGGAGGAAGCGAGAGTAAGTGCGAGTCCCAGAAGACAAGTAGACAAGTGTCTAGTGGGCAGACCATGTGCATTGCAATGCGATGATATGATACGACACGAAAATGCATCAAACTAGATATAACATATAGTTCTGACAAGCGAGCCACTGTCTCAACTTTGGAAGATTCTATGCACATAAGTCATCGTTGTTGTCACCGTCCTAATTTCCTGCAGACCTACCTCAGCTCCAAGTCTCACTCAGGATATGACTGTACCAAGGGTTTCAGCAGCCACGGGTAAGTCGTGTCAGGCAGGTTAAATTCCGAATGCCTCGGAATCAGAGCCAATCTCCTTATCTTGACCATCCGAGACAAAGCAATAAGGCTGCCAAAACCTAGATACAAGCACATCCTAAGGCTAGATCCAGACCAGAGGGGCCGTTCGGGCACGGCGAACACCGGAGGTATCTCAAACTCCATAGATTTTAAGTCTCTTAGACTCACAGAAAACGGCTTCAAAAAGTGCCTCAGAGTTTTTTTTTTTTTTTGACAATGTATACTTTATAAACAACGAAATTTAAGAGATGTCAAAACAAACTAAGTCTTCATTTTTTTTTCAAAGGCTCAATTTCTGTTTTTGAAATGACGTGGTAAAAATGACGCGGTATTATGACCAGGTGGCGTGAGCGACGTGGCGCTATTAGCCAAAATAGTGTAAGTATCACATCATTAATACTTTAGTCATTCCATTTTTTTTTTTTTTGGTATTTGAACATTTGATTGAAAAATGTATCGAAAACTTAGTAAGAATTGATTTCCCTCAAACGCGTCATTTTAAGGACTAACTAGTATTAAGCAACGTGCGTCCCATGGGGCACGACTCTTCATCGGGTGTTAGCAACTTTCTAAAGACCGTGGAACCTAAAATTATTCTAAAAGACAGATTAGCCTACCGGTTTGTGTGTGGCTTGTCCTCTAGCCTGCATGAGTGCGATGATGTATGAATGATATGCATGTACAGAAAAAAAATGCACATAAACATGATATATAACATAAGTCCTAACCATGGGTTCCTGTCCTAATTGGGAAGGTTCTACGGCTATATACAAGTGCAGAAGGCCGGTTTTGGTGTCAAAAGGGTTCCCCGGACTAGAGCCAAGATGTACTACCCCATGTCAAGTGTATTGCAAGACAATGGTCGAACAGCACGAAGGCCCATCATAGTCGAGGGTTGCTAGGCATCCCGGAAGAGCTTGTCACCGGCAAACCGGGCAAGATAGCCGAAACACACTAGCGAGGCTTGTGCGGTGCATAGTGTAAAAAAAGTTAAAATTCTCAAATGATTTTAAATCCCCCAAGAAAAATATTTTTCAAGCTTGGCTCTCTTGATTATTCAATACTTTTTATTCTTTTTTTTTTTTTTAAAAGCATAAATAAAGTATTGAATAAAAGTCCCTAGCAGAGTCGCCACTATAGGCTCCCGCGCCCGAAAGCGCTAACTCGAAGAGTCGCCACCCGGATTTTTGAGATGGATGATCCGAGAAACCGAGAGTTTGATTTGAAAAAGAAAGGCTTTTGGTCTAGCGAAAACGTTGAGATTTTGGATCCGGGAGCCACGTTACGAACGGAGAAGGTTTTGTTGAAAAAGCACCCCGCTCGCCCAGTAACACCGGTCTCTACTAAGCATTTTAAGTAGGGGATTTAATACCATTTGAAAAACTTAACTTTAAAACATGTACGGGAAAGGGACACGGGATTAAATATAACACATTGACGTGCTTGTGGTGCAAACTGTACAGAGATAATATGAATGATATGAACGGATATAATGAAAATACTCAGCAAACTGTCTGAATCACAACCATGTTGGGCACGGCACACTGCGATGCCGTGTGCGGCACCTCAATATGCCGTGTGTGACTTACTTCCTGCTGTCGGACTGTTACAAGCGTTCAAAATATCATCCAGCCCACTGTTTTCACCGTACACCTTTTAAAAGACTCATCAAAAGCCACATAATGACCAGATCATTCCAAAAAGATTATTATTTTCTCAAAACATGACCCCAAAATAGTTTTTAACATGTTTGATCATTCGGGATGATCTAGAAAACCTTGTTTGAGAGTCAAAACATGGCTTGTAGATATGGTTTTACTTTTAAAGAAATAAGAACAGTCAACAACAGAAACAAGCAGCCACAACAAAGGGTACCTCCGATCCAGACAGCCTGCTTATAATAACATCAGTAACCAACATGCCGTGCGCTGAAGGTCAACGTGCCGCGCGCCTGTCCAGGCAGCCGCGCGATACCTTGACCTCAGCACAGTACTGACTTCTTTTTCTGAAAATGGGTTTTAAGTCAAGATCTAACCAAAAGGGACTAGATCTGACGACAGAAAAGTTCCCCTCAGGGCCAAAACGGGGTTTAGCCCAAGGAAATGGATTTATACCTTTTGATTGAAGCTTGGATGTGCTTGAAGGTGGATGAATGAAAGTTGATTTGGATTGAGCTTTGAGAGACTTGAAAGCAAATGGGTGTAGAGAGAGAGAGAGAGAGAGAGAGAGAGAGAGAGAGAGGTGTGTATAGTGGTAATGGGTGTAAGAAGTTGTAGAGAGAATCAAAAGAGAGTATTTTTAGAGAGAGAGAGTGAGAGCCAAAAAAATGGCAGAGTAACTTTACTTGGAGTTGAAGGGGTACTTCTCAACTAGAGAGGGGGTATGTTTATAGGCAAAAAGTATGCTTGGAGTGCACCCAAAGGAGAAAAACGTGCAAAATGTGCTTTGACCGAGCCATTTTTCAATTATTTGTATTTGCAAGCGTGGCCGACAACTTTCTGCTGCTGTCAGAACTTTTCCCCAAAGTGCCGCACGCAATATTGAAGTCCCGTGTGGCAGAGTGATTTTTCTGACATGCCGCGCTGCACTTTGAAGGTGCCGCGCGGTACTGTAGACAGCTCAGCATACCAAATTTCGCGAGGGCGCCCCGGACACTCCCGAACTCGGATTTGGACGCGGTTCGAAGCGTTGGAAAACTTGTCGAGTCCTCTTTCTAACCCAATTGGTTTCACTCAAGGCCATTTTATACATTGAAATGTGTGCCCATTTTACCATCAATGTGTCATGGAAAAAGTTATTTTTGACAAGGTAAACACATTTTTCTCTTTTGCAATTGAACCGGGGGCCACCCTTCATGGTTGAAAAGGGGTTTTCTTGAGGTTAGAGAAGGAGTAGCAAAAAAGAAGCAAAGGAGCAACAATCCAAGCCTCGAAGGTATATTTTTCCTTATTTCATCATCGGGGAAACTTAAAGATTATTCGGAAGTGCAGATTGGGGTGTCTACACCCACCATTGCACAAAAGAACAATGGCCTTGTAAGTTTATCAATGTCTAGAATTTAAGCTGATAACTTCTAATCTCATCTGCCAAAAGTTTCACAAAAACATAAAAGATAAAAAACTCTCTCCGCAAAATAATTTCCACAGCAGCTAATACGTATGGAACTTACAGGCAAATGAGCAACACAACCTCCAATGGAACAAAATTAAACTTTTTTGGTAACTCTAATTTAAACGTCACTGTATAAAAATATGCAACCATGGGTTCCATTTGAGTTGTCTACATATTAAGGAAAGTATCGAAGACTTGAAATCATAACAAATGTTGTGGATCAAAGGTATCGCATCACTGTTTTGTATAACATAGCTCCGGAATGCATGGAGCGACAAAATTGCCACCCTACTCTGCTTTTCTGAACTCCTAGCAACCTATGTTGATTATGACCGACAAGGCGAAAACATATCCAAACTAAGGTTGGTGCGGGTCTATAATATGGGAATGCTATATTTGAACTTCCTCACAAGTCCATGGGTACGAGGTTTCCATCAGGGTGTGTTGTACGTTGCAAGAAATGGGAGAGAAAATTTTCAACCTGTGCTTCCATTATGTGTTTCTGGAAGAGCACAGTAACCGCAAATCATCAACAAAATCGCGTCCATGGAATCTCACTAGGGAAACTTATTAGTTTTTTTCTTGACCTAACCTATTCTACTTTTACTGGTTCTGATTCTGTTTCTCAGAGATTGAAATCTTGTAAGTTTCTTTCCTCCCTCCGCCGTTAATAAATCCATTAATTGAGTATAAGAGTGCGCCAAGGGAAGAAAAATATTAGGTATCTTTCTAAATCTATTTAACAGCTCATCAGACTATTGCTTCCTTCTATAGACTGTTTTGCCCCGAAAAATAGTCCATCTGACAAGGCAGTAATTCTGTTCTACATCAAATGCCATGCATTGTGTTTGAAGGGAAGTCTATATCTTGCATATAGTTGATGAATTTCCATTCAGAGCGTTCACTGGAACAAGTTTTGAACATCAAATGTTCAAGGCAAAAGACCCTCCCTCAAAGCTATATATGCCTTCATAGCTTCATTGACAACGCAGGCAAATTATGCCATACCACAGCTCTGAATGAATTCAACTGGCTTAAGAAGAGAAATTCAAACAGAAAAAATGTCTACGTGATCTTATTTAGGAGAACTCATCGAACCTTCTCCATTAAACATCTTGGAGCAATCATTAACAATTAATAGGGCAGGAGAAATTGGAGGATCATAACTCAGAAGCATCTATAGCATGTGTTTGACAGATTAAGCTGGGTTAAATAATCATATTACTCTCGTTTATAGTTACAAAGTACAATAGCAGCTATCATTTTGACGAACCATTTCCTTTGTCAAACAAAAGAATAGGAAGGAAGAAATGCAAATAACTAACAATTCAAGGGAACTGAGGTAAACTTTGAACCCAAAAAATAATTCAAAAGCCTAAAAGATTAAGTACCTCAAGCACCTCTATGTGTATATGTTCCTATACATTGTGCAATAATATAGATCTCCATTGTGGCCGACAGTACATATCTACACATACCAAACTATATTTATTCCCCAAGACTAAAGAAACCAGCTGATGTAAGGCATCACAGGGAATATCGGCCTAAGGCTTCCTATAACTGCACTAGTCATGTGGTTTGGGCATTTGTAAACAGTTGTCAGGACATGGTTCTATAGATGAATTTTACCTCTTTCTTTTTCTCCATCAGATTGCTATTATTCTAAAATCCGACGGTAAGTAACTTTCTAACTTCTATATTTGATCAAATCCTTACCTTTCCATTTAGCAATGTGCATGGGTAGATTAAAGTTCTCCAGAATAATGACGTCGATGGTATTGCTAATCAACAACTCTGGTGATTTTCCTATAACTTCTTAGTTTCCCTCCTAAGTAAAGTTGTTTTTGATGCTACAAAGAAGACTATGGTGGCTGCCACCCTTTTGTAGTTTGTTTAACTTCTCCTCTTTAGATTTTCACTTGTGCTCTCTCTCCTCTTCTTGTAATTCAGCGTCAATTGATAATTGACTGTGGAGAGTGAATAGTTTCTCTGAAACAGTCTACCATTCCAGATCCTCTATCATCCTTTCCCCAAAACATTTCTCAAGTGCTTCCATAAATGGAGCTTTTCAAGTCAGACAAGAAAACAACTTTTCAAGTCAGTCAAGGACACAATATTAACTACAAAAGAAATACCCCAGCGCTTTGCTTGTATGAGTTAAGGTGCATGAGAATCTCAGTCAAGCATGGACAAAAAAATGTCGATGAATGCATTTTACCCATTAACTCCTCCTTTCATTGCGGCGTTTTAATGTCTGTGTATGCATAAATATATACAAGTGCTGTGTTTTCTTAAACGCGGGAATTTTTCAATTTCCAAACATCACAGAAAACCAGCCGTTGATTAAGCCTACTCAAATGCAGTGCAGCATAAACCAAACAAATCAAGATAGTTTTTTTAATTAGAGGGATAGTGAGTAAACATACCTTGACACACTTTGAAACACTCGTTAAAGAACCAAACACTGTTATTCGAACTTCCAATTATAGTTTTGCATACTAGAAGCTACATTTTTTTACAAATCTTGTTCTTACTCAAAGTAAAGATACTGCCAACTCCAATCATGCAAATCAGGTAAAGGCCTTTCTATAGCTTCTGGCAGTGGGCTGAAATGGAGAGCTAATTTTCTACCTGATCTTCTTGGCTTGCTTTACGATCTTTGAGGGGTGGGATGGGGGGATAATATCGTGCAGTGGGGTGGTTAGAAGGGTGGAAAAGTTGAGGTGAGTCCTATGGTCGCGCTTCACTTGCCGCTAGTGGCGGAAATTTCCTGTGGAAAGGAGTATGGTCAGCTGGGGCTCCTCCAAAGATTTTTTTTTCTTAGTAGTGCGCAGGGCCACTTTTGAAAAGAATTTTGACAATTGATAATCTAATCAGAAGATACCGGTTTATAGTCTATTGGTGTTGCCTTCGTATATGTGATGAAATGGTTAATCATCTTCTTAAGCATTGCAAGTTGGAAAATGAGTAGTAGAGTGTGGTCGTAGCTTGTCTTGCAATGCATTGAGTCTTCGATTTAAGATGTAGCGGGGCTAGTGTAACCTGGCCTTTAATCCTACTAGATTTTTCGCATGCATATGGTCTTCCACAAATGGTGTAGCCTATATTATGTCATACGCTTTTTGTATGTACATGTTGAGACTAGCTTTTCCACATGGTCTGCTTACTCTTTGATGCTCATTAGTACAACAAAGCAAGATGGGTTGGTTTTCTACATGGGTATATTAACAGACATGCACAAGTATATGGGTGTGTGAAAAATAACATAGCTAAGATGAAACATAACTAAACAACAAGAGGGGTTGTTTTTGATACTTGAGAAAGGGAAACAAAATAGAAGGAGAAGTCTCAAGGGAGAGCTCATATGAAGAACCGATGTGTGTGAGAGAGTGGAATAAAACTCTCTATATCAACACTAATTGTTTCACACTAAACTACCTTTCAAGTCTTCTAGAAAAACCCCTTCGCTAATATACTTGTCATCATAGGTTGCAACCTTCTGCTATTTGCAGAGTCAATTTATCGTTGACCGAAAACTTGTAATGCTAGAAGCCACATAAAGAGTAGTGATCTAAATTTTTGTTCCCCATTCAACTTCTAGAAAGATTGCTGCGTAAGAAGTTAGTTACCTGCTGAACTGCAGGTTAATTATTGGCAGTTCAATCAATAAAACAGTACCGTTTTCCATTTCAATTTTGCAACTCTATCAATAAGCTAATGGATTTTAAAGGATTAAAAAACCCACAGCCAGAAAATATCTTCTACTGTAATTACCAGCATATAAAAATAATAGAAATTGACACTCAGAAACAGAAGCACCGCTTCAATTACCAACAAACTAAACAATCGAATTAGACAACCGCTCGTCGGAATCATGAGAAACCAACAAAAACGCAAACATATAACATACTTGTTGCCACCGTCTTCGCTGACGCGGTTGCCGAACTGAATGTGACGGCCGGCGAAGAGGCCACGTTGGGCTCTACCCATGACGACTTTGGTTTTGGGTATGCATTTCTCCAGTGATTCCTTCACTCCAGGACCCAAATTGCTCTCCCCTCCGATCTTCTTCATTATCTTCTTCATCATTTCCCTCGATCTGAATGACATCTCTCTCTCTCTTCAATATTCAGTGCTGTAGGGTTCGGAATGGAGTGATCTGTGAGAAGTTTCCGATGAGGTCGACTTTTTGCAGTCCCACTCCGTCGAGTGAAAGCGGAGGGTTTAGAAGTTTAAGGGTTTGTTTGGAAAGAAAAAGAAAGGAAAGTTTAATACGCCAATTCTTGTTTTATCCGACGGTGAAAAAAGGCCTGATAGATTCCTGGGATCTCTGTCCAGTCCCTTTACGGTGCTCTGTCGTTTCCGAGCCCTTTTCAGGTTTGTTTTGATAATCGGAGCCGTTAAAATTTTAAATCTCGTCAAGAACATTAGTAACATTGAAATTCATGCTAATTGAACATCGTTTTATGTGTTATCGAAGCACACTATATTTATCTCTGGAAAAAAATTCTTATCCAATGTTTTCTAAATCCGTTTTTATAGATAAATGTGTTAAAAAAAATTTAAAGAATATGTGATTAACATGAATTTTGTGTGCCTTACGTTCTCGACGAGGTTTAGAATATCAAAGGTCTCAATCATCAAAACGGACTCGGAAAAGGCCCTAAAATGATCTGAACAGGACATCCAAAAAAGGACCAGAGAGAACCGGGGGTCTAATTGTGCTTCATTATGATATGGTTCATTCATATCGTTTACTCCATTTTGTTTGATTGGCCAGAGTTTTTCGTTTTAGTAAGTGCTAATGTTTCATCTTGGCATTTATTTTTAATTTTTTACTCAAAAGACATTTTCACGGCAATTCTGGTATAACGCAATAACAATTACTTGGAATATGTTAGGATCGGACCTTAGTCGCATAATAATTGGCTCTCAATCCTTCTTCTGCACTCGCGCTCTCAATCTTCACTCTAACAAATTGTGTGGCCCGTGGTCTCCGGTTCGAGTCCTTCCTCTGGTTCAGGGTTGATCAAGCTCTCTTCGCCTAACCTGCACCACGAAGCACGACTAAAGACCACACCGGAGGAGCCCCGGTATGGCCCTCCGGCGCAAGGATGAGTATAGTGCAGAGAAAGAGAGAGAGAGCTAGGGTTTTGGGTCTGGAATGTTGTGTACCTTTAGGGCTGTGACTTGGTATTTATAGAGTCTCCTTAGCTTGCTCTCCAAGCACAAACACGTGCTCTGCACGAGCTGAGTGACGCCATTGTGGCGTCACTGGATTAGATATTTGTAACCGTTCGAGCGTGAGCTGTCCTCTCCCATGTGCTTTCATCATTATCTTTGTAACCGCTTCCGCACGTGAGGAGCGGACGCGTCCCTGGGGGCAGCCGAGCTTGCCTGGGGCCGAGCCCAGCACGAAGCCGAGCCCGTTATTTGCCGAGCCCAGCGCAGACCGTGTGTGAATACCACGTGCTGAGAGCCGACAGCAAGGTCCGCCATGCGTGAACATCGTCGGCAACGGCTGACTCTGACATGGCTTGTGGGAGCACCGAGCTTCCGCCAGGTACCGAGCGTAACTCCAGGTTCGGCTGCGTTGCAACGTCGGTAAATCAGTGCGGACTGTGTTCGGCCTGCTACACAAATTTCAATAGTTTAAGATATTTTTGAAATATGATTTCACGTTCGCACTCTCGCTCATGCATGCACAAGCAAATTAGGTGAGTTATAGGACTTGACTATATGCACGAGAGAATTAAGTTGAAATGAAGACCAAAAACCCTCGTTGTGCTCGTTTTTTTATATATAAAAACAAAAAAGGTAAACGTCCTTAACAACCTCCCATATAAGTTATATAACTGTTTCATGGGATGAAATCCCAAAGTATACTAAAAAGGTCAGAATGTCGCGTAACAATTTACTTCGTACCAGTTAATCCGGGGATGCTGCAAGGCACATCCGAACCATCCGAAAGTATTTTCACCGGGTTCGAATACATCCTACATCACTCTACAAAAAGCTTCTTTTGCAGCATCCCCGATCTAAGACAAGTATATCCATATGTTACAAATATTAAAATTTGATATATAGGTTGAGGATTATTGAGGATTGTGGGATCAAGTATTATGTCATGGCACAGCTTTTTTTTATTTATTACTATTGTTTATTTATTTACATAAATGAGTTTTTTTTTTATCCCCTAAACTATGTTTATTTTCTCTACTTAGTTACTAAACTACCAATTTAACGATTTTATCCTCTCAACTATCAAAATGTTACCTACTTAGTCCAATAGATAACGGAAATTAGAAATTTGGACAGAAAATGTCACGTAAGGCCCTGTTTGGAACCATGTATAGCAAATACTTGATTATGAGAGTTCTAGAGATAAAAAATTAATTATGACCTTTTAGGATAAAATGATCAGAGAAATAAGACTTTCGCACCGGTTCAAACGGATTGAAAATTGGAGTGCTTAATTTTTTAACTATGTTTTTAATATATAAACAGTTTAAATTCTAAAACAAATTAAAAATTAAAGCAATTAATTTTTTAATTTAGAAACCTTGTCAAAAAAAATTAAGTACTCCAATTTTAAATTCATTTGAACCAGTGCGAAAATTTTATTTTTCTAATCATATTATCCTAAATGGTCATAATTAATTTATATTTCCTAGGGCTCTCATCATTAATATATCAGGGCCTTACGTGACATTTCATAGCGGCTGAGACATGCATATTTTTTCAAAAAGACTAAGCTTCTTGTGCGAAGATCTTATTTGTTTGATCATTTTATCCTAAATAGTCATAATTAATTTGTATCTCTAGGGCTTTTATAATCAAGTATCTTCTTTACAAGGTTCCAAACAAAGCCCTACGTGGCATTTTCCGTCCAAATTCCTAATTTCCGTTATCTATTGGACTTAGTAGTTAACGATTTGATAGTTGAGGGGATGAAATTGTTAAATTAATAGTTTAGGGACTAAGTAGACAAAATGAGTATAGCTTAAGGGATAAAAAGAAATAAAAACTCTATATAAATATATTTTTTCTATTCGTTAAACCTAATCTAGTCTATCCTAGGAGACTTTAGAAGGGAGATGAGTGCTTGCAAGAAACCAACTCTACCCATGTGCATGAAAGTATAAGGGAGGCCCCAACTGCACTTCACTCCACTTGCTCATAACACAGCTCACAGGCATATCTTTTAGAAAGTCTACGGGTACAAAAAAATTGGTACAGATTTTGTTCATAGATTTTTCGTGGGGCCCACTACGGGTCCCATACAAATGATCTGAGCCATTCACTAAATGTAAAACATTTTTTCAAGGGCTCTCGCAAAAATTCAACTCAATCCGATACTTATAGATATTCAATCCAATCATTTAACTTTTTCATATCCTAAAATCTAAACAAAAAATTAGATGATTGGATTGAACACCTATAAATATCGGATTAAGCTGAATTTTTACAAGAGCCCTTGAAAAAATATTTTACATTTAATGATCGGCTCGGATCATTTGTGTAGGAATCATAGTGGACCCCACGAAAAAATCTATGTACAAAATCTATACCAATTTTTCTGTACCCATAGACTTACTATATATCTTTCTATTGTCATGAAAATATAACGAATAGAAAATTTCTTCAGCTTTTCAGCGCTCAATTTTCCCAATAGGTCAACTCTTTGTGATTTTATTGCATAAACTAGTCCCTTTAGTATTCAGAAGAAGATGAGCAGATTGGCTGATTAAGGTGTGTTGGATAATTTTTTTGACCAATTACATTTGAAAAAGTTGCACATCAGGCCTAAGATTCACGAAGACATTGAGTTTGAACCACTTCTAAACATTTATTTATTTTCCAATAAAACAAAAAAATGCATACTCATCAGCAGGTCAATTGGTCGTGAAGACAAATGCAAAAATTATTCATTTCTATTGCAGATTTTCGGCTAAAATGAATAGAGGCACGCTCGTGTTCAAGGACCGTAAAGTGATGGACTAGAACCAGATCACCTAACTTACACAAAATTACATCAAATAGATCACAATTGCAAACAAGAGAACTCAAGAAGGATACTTTCTCCCATGCCAAAAGCTGGCCTTGAGAAGTACTCACTGCTCTTCAATCTTCATACCAAAAGCTGGCCTTGATTTGGAAACAGGACAGAACCGTCGGAGGTAAAACTGAAGAGACTGGTGCCGGATCAGCTAACTTATAAGATTAAGTGCCAAACGGATCACAATCGCCAACAAGCAAACTCGAACAGGAAAATTTATCTGGTACCAAATGATGGCGTCAACAAGTACTTATTCTTCCTCATCCTTTGGTTTGGTTAAAATAGCATCTCTTTGTGGCCTGTGCTTCTTCCACTTCTTTTTGGGCAAAGACATGATCCAAGCAGGAACCTCACAGCCAGAAGCTGCCATCACATTGGCTATATTTCTCAAAAATGGTACATCGGACTCAGTATATAAAGTGATAGCCTCTCCACTTCTCCCAGCTCTGCCCGATCGGCCTATTTACAAGGTCAACCAACATTTTTTTCAATGAGTAGCACACAGAAAAACAAGAAGCCGGAAAAGTCGAGTAAATATAAGGAAAAAAATGGAAGTAAGAACAACAGCAATAAAAATACTATGAAAGATGTTAGAACAATATTTTCTTCCACTCTTTCAACATTCTCACACTGCTATTAATGCTGTGCGAAAAGGAAAATGCTTCGCTTTGGTAGTGATGAGCAGTAGCAATGGTGTAATAGGCCAGGTACATTGCCCAATCATTGCAACGTTGAATTATGTTAAAAAGCCCAACTATCATTTTTTAATAGCCAGTAAGGCAACAAGACCAGAAGAACTCTACAAAAAAAAAACACAACTTTCACCCAGTCAGCAGAAAAAGGTTATTGTAACGTACCAATCCTGTGAATGTATGCTGCCGCAGAATCTGGAAAATCATAGTTAATCACGCAATTGACACCTTTGAAATCCATCCCCCGGGCAATAACATCAGTGGCAATTAAAACCCATGTTTTGCCAGCCCTGAAGTTATCAACAGCATTTTCTCGCTGCATTTAAGTAAAAAATGTCAGGACAAATTCCGCTACAGTTGTCCAAGTTTTACACCCCAAAAAAAACAGGGAAAAAAAAACACAAAAGGGGCTTGAATTGGAGTTTTATAAATCCATATCCCCACCCCAAACCAGGAGGGGAGGAAAAGAAAGAAACAATAGGGGAAAGGGGGATCAAATGACTTGCATGGGAGCAAATTGTCAAGTTTCATATACTTCAGGAACATGAAGAAAAAAGACCGCAGGCCAGGTAATCAATCTAATAGCTGCCAATGACATTTGACACCACTAATGGCAGATGTTAAATGACCGTACTATCCTCCGTCTTTTCTATCCACATATCTAACTTGACAATAATTGATTTTTTGCATTCCCATGTTTTACTACATGAAATTTAGTTAGACAAATTATTTATTTACTCACTTTTTGTTAACATACTTAGAAAATTATTCATAAAACTAGATCACAAACTAACTCAAATTCCCTGATTTTTAAAACTAGTTCTCAAAATAAATTATGCTGTAACTATTATATCAAGACCTATATGGAAAAAGAATTCCTTACATATACATAAATCATTATTGCCCAGTTGCAGACAACCTTCACAACCACATAAATCATAACCCTCTATTTGCTGACTCAGAACCCTAACTCATGCTTCCTCGCCATATCAACCATCTCTCCACTGCCTACGACCTTGATAGAAAGTCCAAAAATCATCGATCTTAGTCAGCATTAAGCAATTGTGGAAGAAATGGAGGCGGGGCTGGGGGAGAGTATCTTGAACTGGGAGAAGATTGGGAATTTGAAGGTGGACAGGGGTGGCAGGAGTGGATGCTGCAAAAATGAAGGTTCAGCAACACAGAAACTGGTAATTACGAATCCTTCACTGATACACGGTTCCTTAATTTAGATGGTAAATCGTTGGCACATCTCTTCCTTCGCTTCAAATCCCCGTTATGCATACTTCCTTGCTGCTGACTTTTACAATTCTCAGTCAGTTTATTTTGTGAATACTCATGTATGATGTAACGAAGAACAGTGAATGAGAGGATTACAGTTCACTACGTTTAGGTGTACCACTTTTATGGGGCAAACTATCTATTTTTGTTTTGCACAGCACTCGGAGATATGAATCTGTACAATGTGATAAATTTGCCTCGTTCAAAATTGAGGTGTTGAAAGCTTGATCTAATGAATCCAAGCTTGTTGAGCTAATAATTTAGTTGTTTGTTATTTCCTCTTGGTCATGTATCCTTAATTGTTTTTCTATTTGCCTCGATGAAATATTGGGCAGTCTATGCAGGGTTAATATACTGTTGTGGAAATGATTGGTTGCTTCAATATTGCTTTAGGGAAGATAAAAAAGGGTAATGATGTCTTTATACATAAAAGTTCAAAATTTTCTTTTCATTCCACCTCTCATAACAGGTGTGTGTTCGACACCTTCCATCAATTTGGAAAGAAAATATAACAGTAGCACTTCTGAAACCACGAGGAGGTCATTGGTAATTTCTAAGAGTCAAGCTCCAAAGGCCTTCATCACAGGGAGATAATCTGCATTTTGGCTGCATATATGTTTATATATACGTTATATAAAAATGTTAAGATATACAAACAAGAGCTACTAATTTACTGTTCAGGAACTAAGAATCTATCACAATTTTGACCCTCACCGAGAATTTTAAAATTGTATTATGACCTCCCAATGTGCCCATAACGCGTCTCCATTGTGTCCAACTAAAAAACTAAAATTAAAAGTCAGACACATATTTGAGTGTCCTGCACGTCTCCAGAGTGCATGTCTGTGTTCGACATGGGTCAGACTCGCATAGGTGAGGCTCGCAAACATATCCATACTTGGTGCTTAACTATCCTAATATTTTCCGTGTGGAAGCCTCTCACTCAGCTTATTGATAGTCAGCATACTAAATGCAGGTTGTTAAACAAGAAATCAAGTACTTGCTTCAGGTAAATGCCAAAAGAAAATAAATCCCCCTTAACCAGAGAGATCTGGAGAATCGTCTACAGGGATCTAATATAATCTAGATAACAATGACAGTGAACCTGTATTTGGGAGAGATCAGCATGTATAACATCAGCTCTGACGTTGTCAAAAGCCAGTTCCCTGTAAAGCTCCTTAGCCCTTTCCTTGTTTTGAACAAAAACTAGCACTGGCGGATTCCAACTCTGCTAACACATATCAGTTGAAATAAGAAAATGCGAAAAAAGGGGGAAAAAAGAAATAAATGGTCATCAAGCTCAAGAAATATAAAGGATAGATGAACGTCAAATTAACTGCTGGGGGATTAGTAACAAACAAGAAAAAGTAGCTATGGAAATGATACTTCATCAATCATCACATTTTATTCAAAATCCTCCACTACTTGCACCAAACACAGCATGATTTGTGTTCTTCTCAACTATTTAGCTTTGGACACATTCTATTTTGAACACACTAAAAGTCCAGAGGGCTTTTTTTTTTTTTTACCCTTTTTCCTGGAAATGCCGTAAAAGGAAATTAAAGATGAGATTGATTATGTGGTGAATTTTAAATATCTGATGTATAAGGCAAGGTTATGAATACCGTTTCGTACCAGTCGGTACGTACCGGATTGATGAGTAAACGGTACCTACCAATACCGTCCCGGTCTCAATACCGGACCTTACCGGCCGATCCGGACAATACCGGCTGAGATGGGCTTACCGGGAATTTCGTCCGGAATTTTGCACACGTGTTGTGTTCGTTCATGTGAGTCTGACGCATTGGTTACAGCCTTACACGCCTCACCCCCTCACTCATCCCGACACATGCCCCACTTTAATCTCTCTCTCTCTCTCTCTCTCTCTCCCTCTCTCTCAAAACATGTCAATCTAAAAAATAGTTAAAATAATTGAGATAACCTAGACATGATCTGCAAAATTATGAAGTTGATTTATGGCATTTCAACATTTGAAAATTGAGAAAGTTAAATTGTAGATGAAATTTATTGCTAAAAATTGTGAAATTAAACAATTATGGAACTCTAATGTCTTTGGGTAGTATAATGTTGCATTAGGTATATGAAATTTTAGTGTAGAATTATATTTCTTAAGATATTTTTGGCAATAAATCAGAAGTACATACCGTTCTAGAGACAAAACTGGTACCATGTCCGGTACGGTATTCAAAACCTTGATATATGGATTAAGGAGGTTAACTCAAAAAACATTCCCGACACTGGATTTCCACTACTTCCACATTGGACATGTCAGAGCTGCTTCTTTTTTCTCTGATGCGGAAGAAACTGCCCTGTGCCAAATTTAACCTTTCTGGTTTTACCGTTTTACATTCTATTCAATAGGTCAATACCGAAGATATGAAGTCGAAACCCACTTGAGTAAAGAGTGAGACAGTAAGTTAATTCTCGAACCTCCACTTACAAAAGAGACGAAAAAATGAGAGAAATAAAATAAGAGAGAATAAGGAGGAAGACAGAGAGAAAGATAGAGATGATACTTCGGGAAAGAAATAATCCAGCAATACAACTATTTCTTTCATCTACTATAAAAATAAAACACTTTTCAATAGCTTTATCAACCAGAATCTTTTACTCTATAATGTGAGGAAGTTAATTCCCCGATATTTTGACAGTAGAAAGTCCTAACAACTTATTAAATGACCAAACAAAAGAATAAACGCATGAAAGTTTACTATAGTTTGTTGACTTCATAAGGATTCTCTGAGGTAGTTTATTGTTGCTGTCATTGAAATAGCATCTATTTGGAAGAATGGTCAGAGGTCAGGGTAAAAGGCAAAAGGATTCATATAACCAATCCGAACAACTTGGTATAATAAAATCAAGATTGACATGCAAGGACACAAGTTTTGGAAGCAAGCAGGTTTATTTTAGTTACTAACACCAGGTAGAACTCCCTTGTACTGGGTGGCATTCTTTCTCAACTGTTTTCTAATAAATTTTACTTGCCAAATAAGTATCTACTGCATAGCAAGATCATGATAAGAAATTTAGAGGGGCGATCCCTTTCCTCACAATGAGAAGCTATTAGCCTATTAAGCTTGTGGGACATCCAGACTAACAAAAACCAAAACACCCCTCCTCCCTCCCTCCCTCCTAAGAGGACACAACCACCCCTAACCTAATATTATATCTGTATCCATCTCGATCTCTGATTGTCTTCCAAGGATCACAGGTGACCACAAAAAGTACAAATACCATCCTCCCAAGAATGGATGGGATGGTTATGTCTGCATCAGGTAAATCCGTACATGTAATTTTAAGTACATCATTCAACTTTTCATATTCTCCGCATTCCCCATTATTGTCCATGAATGAGTTTCCGACTTTCCAACAATACAACATGTGCAGGAGCTGCAGACTTGACTTCACATCCAGAGAGCCACTAATTGAACTTCTTATTATTGTTCTTTATAGTCTTTGTGCCTAATAAACGTGCTAATCTGTAGATAGGCAAATTCAATGATCCAACATTTGCAGAAGCAGTGAGACATCAGCAGCATACCTCTGCAAAGCTTTGACGAAGAGCAAGAAGCTTCCCCTCTTCACTTCCCACAAAAATCAGTTTTTGCTTTATTGATTCAGAAGCAGCATTCCTGTTCATATTCTCAAATAAGCAGCCATACAATAACAGAAATAAATAAATATATATATATATATATATATATATATATATATATATATATATATATATATATATAATATTAGTTTTATGTAAGGATCCCTCATTTTAATAAAATGCGGACCTCCCTTTCCCAATCGAATTTCGATGATCTGAGCAGCTCAATGTGTTCAGAACGTGATTTTAAGGGTACTCGCGAGAAATCAGCAAAAAAAAAAAAAGACAGGGAAGGGCTTCATCTGAGCAGTTTTTGTTTATTTTTTATCGAACGGTTCAAATAAAAACTGTTCGGATGAAGCTTTGCCCGGTCTTTTTTTTTGCTGATTTCTCGCGGGTACCCTTAAAATCACGTTCTGAACACATTGAGCGGCTCAGATCATCGAAATTCGATCGGAAAATGGGAGAAATGAGGAGGTCCGCATTTTAACTAAAATAAGGTGGTCCTCATAAGAGACTGATTGAATGCGTGTGTGTGTGTGTATATATATATATAAGATGACACAAATTTTGACACAAGTTTTTTGTAAGATCCATTTTGGAGTCACAAGCAAATGATCGGAGCCGTTCAATTTGTTTAAAATGTATTTTCAAGGGTTCCCGTAAAAAATAACTCATTTGGATATCAATAAGTGCTTAATCGGTTCGTTCAGTTGGTTATGTCAAATTTTACAGGATAAAATTGAATAAATTGATCAAGCCCTTACAGATATTGGAATAGATTGATTCTCTATGGGAACTCTTTAAAACCTATTTTAAACGAATTGAACGGATCCGATCATTTGAGTGATACTCTGATTAGTTTTATGTCAAATTTGTGTCAACTTTTGTGTGAGAGAAACCGGCCCCTTATTTGTATATGTATATATAAAGTACATTATTACATTAGAGCAATTGAACTTTTTCAAGTCACCACTGTAGGGTGCCCTACAGAGGCTTCTAGCAAGAGGCCATAGTTATTTATGTTATTTTATTTTTTGGCCGGTAGAATTTACATCAGCTTTGTACGAAGCGAGCCTTACTTCCTGCCAACAATAATACGAACAGCATCGTGCATTATCGTGCGTGCAAGCTCTTCAACTGAATCGGGCAAAGTAGCACTATACAATGAACGTAATATAGATGGATTTGAGCATGCTTTGACCACTGAATCAACCTGCTCCACCAAGTCAAGTTCAAATAACTTATCTGACTCATCCAGGACGAGGTATTCAACCCTGCACGAAACAAAAATCTAAGTTGGCAAGCATGGTAATACTAGTTATGCTGAAAGGATTTTTGACCTTCAGGAAACTTTTAGCAACCTATTCTCTTCACTCTTCAAGCAAGTGGTATACGATAAGTGTCAATCAAAAATTTGAGACTAAGAAGCAGGACACCGCTAACGGTCTCACGTATCCATGTATGACACGTGGGACACGGACATGACACTCCAGACACGTGCCAAAATTGCCTAAACACGTGTTCAATTTTTATTATATTGTTTTTACTCGGACACGTTGTGAACACCCTAGAACTTACATGTCGAGATAATATTGATATTGGGACACTTTAAGAACACATCAGGAGGTTAAAATGCAATTTTTAAAACTTGGACAGAGTTAAACTTTCCATAGATGTTCAGTTTATGATAACTTAATTTGTATCCACCTAATGTTAATTTGATAGGATTAATGTTTTTGATCCTTCATATACATAACATACATCTATACTACAAAAATATTTTCTTTAATTTTTTGGGTAAGTCCAAAAAAAAAAAAATGATGTGTCTACATGTCCCGTGTCCGTATTTGTGCTTCTTAGTTTCATGAAAGTTTTCGCTTTAAGCAAAACTCAAAGAGGGGGGTAATTCTAACATCCACTCTAAGAAATGGAGAACTGGTGGGAATCATTACGTGACTTAGCGAACCATAGTTCAAAGCAGACAGGTGGAATAGGTTGTCAATTCCAGTATCAAAGAACTCCATGGCCACCCAAATCTGTGTTTCAAGCTATATTTGTATCCTTCTTGTCCAAGTTTACTTTGGGAGTCATGACAGAGAAAAATCATAGTACGTCACTGAAGGGATACCACCAAATGTTTGACAGCTACTCCAGTTTTAGTAAAAGGTTAAAACCAAACATAGAATCTTTGATTTGTTTTGGGAATTCAAAACACTGTCCGGGAACTTTTCCCTTGATTGTTGCAGAAACTAACATTCAGTTATGGGGCGTCATTAAAAAAGGATATCGAGTACATACCTGCTTAAATCAAGCTTTCTTTTGCGGATGGCAAACTGTAAACGGAAAGGCGTTGATATCAATATATCACAATGCAGTTTTGAAAAATCGGCACTTTTAACAAGCTGCTTCGTCATTAACTTGATATAAAATTTCTTTCCTTTAGCCAACTTCTTGCACTCTCTTGCTGTCTGAGCAGCTAGCTCTCTTGTAGGACAAAGGATCACAGCCCGGACACCATCCTTTGAAGCATGCTGCTTACAGGGACATTTCCTTAGAGCCATTCAATGTCCAACTTTCAAAATGTGGTTCAAAAAAGTTCAGTAATACCTTAAGTTTCATTAGCATAGGACAAACGAAAGCCAAGGTTTTGCCGGAACCAGTTGGAGCACAAGCGAAGCACTCCCGCCCCTTGCACAAATAAAAGATTAATTATAGAACAGCTACAGGATTTGAAAAGACACTAACAGTCTGTTGGATATTGTACGTATTACAATATTGGGATTTTGATGATGATTTGTATTTTGCAATTATAACGTCACAACAAGATTCTTTAACCTCCAATCAGTTCCAAATATGAGCTTTTTAATAAATATATGTCATATGCATTGTGTTTTTATGATTTGACATGTTGTAATCAATCATGGAATGATTCGGAATCAAGGTGCGCTTCAATGGAATCAATACAAACGTTCTTAGCTTAACTGGATGATAGACCAGTTGACAAGCAGTTCGTCGCTGACTACCAGACGTCTACCAGGAAGAAAGCTTGACTGCCGGTTAAGGAAGCAAAATGACAGGTTGACCGGCCGGTCGACCAGTGGAGTACGGGTGGGATTACCGGCCGTGCAGAAAAGCTGCACTGACAGCTCCAACTACCACCAGCAGCTCTATTTTGCATTCAATGCTCAGCACTACTATGAACTACCACCAATGGCTAGTATTTGGATTTGATCTATAAATGGAAGGTTCAAGCACCATTTCTACGAACTCTAACACTTCCAAGTTCATCACATTCAAGAGCTTCCAAATCAAGTTTCTCATATTCTCCCCCTTTCATATCTACTCATTTGAGGAGTGTTGTAATATTGGGTTTTGTACTCATCCTTCAAATCTTCTTGTTAGAGTAACAATACTCTAAATAGTCTGAGTGAGTGCTTAGGAGTTAAACACTTGGAAGCTTAGAGCCAAAATAGGAATTATTTTGGTGAAGGTTCTTACTTAGGATTTTGGGAAAAATCCTAGCCGCTCACTAGCTCCTCGGGAAAGCTAGTGTTTGTACACTATTTAAAGAATAGTGGTAGCTTGAGAAGTGTATTAGGCTATGCATTGCCGAACCACTATACATCTTGTGTTCGATCTCTCTTCCTTTCTCTTTGCAAGTATTAAAATTTTAATAGTTTAGGCGTCGCCAAACCACTATACATCCTGTGTTTGATCTCTCTTCCCTTCTTTTTCCTTTACGCATTCAACTTTTAATAGTTAATCATGTTATTCATTTTCCAATCTCTCTAATTGCTGTATATTGTTGCTTAGTAGTTTATTTTTAATTGGCGTTATTGTTAGCAACCCTATTCAACCCCCCGGTTGCCTTTCGGGTGACATGGTCAATCTTTAATTAAGAATAACTCCACCAACTTTGATGCCAATCCTGAAGGAGATAGCATGCATAATTGACGAAAATATATCGTCAAACATGATAAATAAATAATGAAAAACAAGTAAAGAAGAAACTAGGATTAAATAGATGACCATACAGATAAAAGGACTGGAATCGCCTGCCTTTGAATTGGGGTTGGCTCTTTAAATCCTAGTTCGGCAAAATTGCGTAACAAATACCGTTTGCATCCATATCTGTATCAAGCAAAGAGACATTGTCATTTTTAGTCACGACATACTTAAAACACATTTCAAAAGTAAGAAGACAACTGTAAAACATCCATATTCTTCTTCGTAGTATAGATGATAACAATTGTAAAACATCAGAGGTGAAAATGAGCTGCCTCCATAAAAGAGTAATAATCCTCGGGCCTCAGAAGAAGACGAAGAAGAAATAGCCTTACATGGAAAGAACTTGGAGGCCCAAACGAGCTGCCTCCATGAAAACCATAGCCAGACTCAAGCCTAAGAAGAATAAAAGATAGCTTCATATGGTAATTTTACAGGATTTTGGCGCAAGAGGTCCTTCAAACTGGCTCCAAATCCAAGATATCTCATTCAAAGAAATAGCAGCTTTGAAACTTGTAACCTATTTGTCTAAGTTATGTCTGTCCAAATAGCTTAGCTGCCTTCTTTCCCTGCTGCCTGAGAGAACTTTTTCAAATTCAAGAAAAACCAATGTTGGACAAGACACTTGGGGTACAGAAATTCTGTCAGATATGCCTCGTTCAACATGGATCCTATAATTACATAAAAGTTTTCCCGTTCACTATACAACCATGCTAAAAATATAAAAAAAGCTTTGTTCTAGGTTGTGACTCCTATTATACCCCTCTGAGATTAATCATTTTCATTTGGCATTACCACAGAAACCATATGGAATGCGACACTCAAGGTGCGTAAAGCACACATAATACTTCCTGTCGTATATTTTCTGTATAGTGAAGAGCAAGCCAGAGGAGATGCAGTGATGACGAGAGGCATTATTACAGGGTTAATGCATTTAACCAGAAATATGTTTTTAAAACCTTGCAGACTGGTAAAACAACATTGACAATGCGGGGCGGGCGGCGGGGGGGAAGGGGGGCGGGGAGGGGGGGGAAGAATTTTATAGTTGATGGGTGTTAATGAAAATCTCTTGAAGGACGGGGGTGTAATCTAATTTGCCCTAAAATGTTCATAAGCCGCAGATAAGAAGAGAGCTGAAGATTATTAGTGTTAATGTCAATCTTCAGACTCATGTTGTGTTGTATGTTAAATGGTCCCTTGTGACTCTATGAGTCAGACAAGGGTATGACATATGCAACCTACATTTGTATTCGGACTTGTACCTTGCAAACATATTTAGTATGAGATTCCATACAACTATGCATAAACTCAAAAAGTACACGTGAAATGCTCTATGCAGCATTGTAAGCACCATTTACCCCAGGAATTGATATATGTATGCATTACGAGGAACTATAAATTTTCTCCCATGTCATTGTGTCCTTAGACATGAGAATCAAACTAACTCTCAGGCATGCACCTGTACCCGACAGTGGGTGAACAAGAATCCGCCCAACCCGCTCAAACTGTCTAACCTGCCACCTCGCGGTCGGTTTTGCAAAGTAACTCAGTCGAAATCGGGTTGAGTCAAGTAATAAATATCGGGTTTTGTGTGGGTGGCGGGCTTCATATAAGTTTCACCCGGTCAGCCCAATCCGACCGAGATTTTACATAAAGTCAACACGCCGTGTTCTTCTTTCACATGTGGTCCTTATCTCGGAACTTGCATTCTTTTCAGATTCCAAAAGAGGTAACTATAACTGTCTCTCCATCTTCTCTCTACATTGCCAATGTATTTATTCCTCTCTGTATTTTTAATGTTTGATTTACATTATAAAAATAAAAAGAAAAATGCCAGATAAACATCTTATTCTCTCTCCTCTCACAAACTTCTCCATTCACCAAACCCAATAAACCTCAAACGTCTATCACAAACTTCTCATTCCTTAGTTCATGTCCATTACATCCTCTATCATCCCATTTCCTCTTTATTTCTGAAGAAAAAACGGGAAGTCATGTACTCCCATGACCCATCCCCCTTTGACATATCTTTGTTAGCCCTTTCTCGTAAACCATGAAGAGCTCAAATTCTGGTGAACCACCGACAATGCTTGACGGGCTACAGACATACGTAATTACTGCCTGCGGAGGACAATCAAAAGCAGAGGATGCCATTCAATACGTTGGCTCAAACCGCCAAACCGTCTGGCTTCGATTCGTCAAACCGTGACCCGAGATCTATTGGTTTCGATTGTCGTTTCTATCACAATCGGATGACAAAAATGGCGAACTGATGAGGTTAGGTCTGGTGGCGGATTAAGGGTAGACCCAACCATAGCGGACCCGTGCACACCCCTACCTGACACCCGAGTCCATATAACATAGGATGTGTTTCAAATATATGAATATGAGCACCTTGATTTCAACTCTGCAAAATCCCGTAGAGGAGATGAGACATTACTTCCTGAAGTGAAATAAGTATAAAAGGAAATATGATTTTTTTCCCCATGCCCCTTTTTCCTTAGACATTACTGATTACAATCAAACTGACACTTACGCATGTACCCATACCCGACAACCCAAGTTCATGCAACATAGGTTTCTATCAAATATTGCACAATATGTGAAGAGAGTACCTTGATTTCAACTCTGCAAAATCCTGAAGAGGAGATGGGACATTACTCCCAGAAGTGTGTATGTTATGCTTCTTACGGACAAGTGCATCCCTCTAAACAAATGAACAAAGAAAATCAGAACAAAAACCCGAAGTCAACAGAAGAAAAATATGACAACATTAACAATACATATGACAATAGCAGTATACATGTACAATTTGAGCATAAGGTAAATAATCCATGATACATATACTAGTACTGATACTGAAAATTTACAATATACAATTTCATCAACCATCTATTCTCACAACAAAATTTGTTGTATACACTATACAAAAAAACAAAAAGACAGCGTAGACAGGACACCTCCATTTTCCTGTATAATTCCTTCTTCCCTTGGGCAATCTCATCCTCAGTCTGGTTATTCTCCTCAGTCACGGGTGCTGATTTTGAGCTTTTGAAGACATTGAATCCTTCAACAGGCTCTAAACACAACAAAGCAAACAAAACCAACCAAGAAAGTTGTTATCATGCAGCTAGTTGAAGTCCTGACCTCTTAACTCAAAACCCATTTATCCAAATTTACCCAAAAACATCGCCTTCCTCTTCCTCTTCTTCCCTGGCATCGTAATCTCATCCATTTCACTGTTTTGGCTTTCGATCAAGCTCGCCTCATTACTTAATAAATCATTACTTTCTTTCTTCTCCTGGTAAGATAACGTATAGACTACAATGTGAATCTAAATATTCTTAGTTTACGATTATTATTTATGAGGTTCAGAATGAACAATAATATAGAGTAACAGAGACAAAGACAAACGTTATAAGCCCTTTTCATAACACAGTTTCCGTAACACTTTTCATTATTGTTTTGAAAGAAGAAGAAGAAAACATCATTGCCCTAACTAAATCATCTAGAGCTGAAATAGTGAAATAAAAACCATCACTTATCTTATAAAATACTCAAATTTGAGGTGAAATATTTTCGAAACAAAACCTCCATTTGGTGTTCTTGTGAAAAAGTAGCGGGGTCCAAAGCATCTTCGGTCCTTACCCTTTACCTTTATCTCACGTAAACTCAAAATTTGGGTAAAAAACCCTCAAAATCAACTCCCTTCAACCTCTACCAAACTGAGTTTTACTCAAATCAAGGGAGACTGAAATTTTTACTCATATATTGCAAGCCTATTTTCTCCCTCTCAAATTTACAATCATGCCATTAATGAGGCTTTTACCCAAATTTACACTTTGAGTCGTGTTTTCCTATTGGAGTGTTTCATGCAAAATAAAGTTTTTCCTCTATTTTTCACAAACAAAATTATTCAGGAAACATGTTTCGGTATATTGTTGATCAACCCAGTTTCGTGTGTTTTACAGTGAACGGTCAACGAAAACACGAAAAAAAACATTTACCATACCAGGCAGACCCTAGTTTTCAATGTACTGCTCATGCAAGTGTAAATTTGAGCTCGGATTTTCTCGGCAAACACCGAAGAGTTTGAGCTCGGATGTTTTCGGCTAACAAACTGAAAGGTTGAGTGAGAACTGAGGGTTTGAGAAAATGGAAGCAGCTTTACCTTGAACCTTTCAAAATCGCTGGAGAATTTCTTTCTGTTGAATGTGATGCCAGAGAACAGAAAAGAGGTTCCTTTCTCCATCGTTGAATAGATTCGCAGATACGCAGTCACTCCTTCGGCGTCTTCTTCGTCTTCCCGATGGTTTGATGGGGCTAGAACTAGGGTTTAGAGAATCGTACGTAGAAACTGGGGTTTTACACTGCACACGGTGCTCGGAAACGGAATTTGTTCTTCATAACCCCTATAATGTTCGAAGAGAATTACATTTCAGTGGAAAGTGGGGTAATTAATCACATATACATGTAATGAAGATTGAGAATTACTGCCGTTGTTGTAAAAGTTGAAATAGTTGCTGAGACATATATTTATGGTTGACAATTTCATCTGAGCTTCCAATTAGACGTAATTGTGAGCAAGTCAACTTGAGTTCATATTCTATTATTTTCTCGTAGAATACATTTGCATGTTGAGTTATTTTTAAGAAAGATTTGAAAATATTTTATTAAGGAGAGGTTGAATAAAACAAAGAAGATTCAGAAAATAATATAAACGATTTTATATGAATACTGAAATTAAATAATAGAAATGATTATATGAATACTGAAATTAGTTATAATGTGTTAGGTTAAAATGGAATAAAAATGATGAAGATTATTTTAACTATTGAATGTGGAGATAGTGCATTGCTGACTAAAGATAATAGGGGGAATTACTGAACAGTGGAGAAATGACTAATAATTCCCAACTCATGGACCACTAATTTGGAATTCATAAATCATGGGAAGGAGAAAAATAATTTAAAGACATGGTCCTCAAAACAAATGTGGACAGAAGTATCCCTCTCTTTCTACACAATGTCGTTCAATCTCCTCACTTTTCCCTTCGTGTTTTCCCCCTCCCACTCCCCAATTGAAGTCAAAAACCCTTCTCTCAACTGAAACGTAAGACGCCATCTCCTCCCTAGGGTTTTGCTCCTCTTCATCTCCTATGTGCTCTCCATAGTCTGAAGATTTGCCCTAGTACGAACGCACTTCATCTCCTCCCTAGGGTTTGCTCTCCCTTCATCTCCTTTGTGCTCTCCATCGTCTGGAGAATTGGCCTAGTACGAACGCACAATTGCGCTTCATCCGAATCGATTTCAACTCAATAATCGTTAAGTAAGTTGAATCGCCCCCCCCCCCCTCATTTGTTGATTATTGGGGTTGGATGTTTTATTTATTTGCTCACGAGTGGAAAAACTTGGATTCTTAGAATTTTGGTCTGGCCTATGAATAACTGAATGTGTTGTTGTAACGACCCTAATTTTTTTTCAATAAAATTATAAGTTTAATAAAATTTCTTTTACTCGATTGTCTTTTATTTATTATTTGAATGTTGATTTTATTAAACAAGTCCTAAATTATTAAATTTAGATTTGGAAGTCTTAATAAATATACATACACATATATGGGGAGAGAGCCGAGTAATGGGATTTCTATCCCAAGAATCCATCATATCATCTCATCTCTTCCACCCTATGTCATCCTAGCCTTATGAGTCTAGTAGAGAGGGGAAAGATAGCAGTTCGGATGAGAGGGAGAGAAAGAGTAAATGAGTGAGATTTTTTTTACACAACAATCAGAAGCCTTATCCTCTTGAGTTGACAAGAGAGAGAGAGAGAGAGAGATTGCCGAAGAGAGGGAAAGGTTGGGATTTCTTTTATCCAAATCTCCATCAGTCATGAATAGTTGCCAGGCTATGACATCCTATATATATATGGCTTAAAGAGAGAGAGAAAGAGAATATACACGAGAGAGAGGGGGGGAAAGATATGGGATCTCCTAGAAAAATCTCATCATAGTGGACCTACTTCATCCTATTCCTTAACCATAAGAGTCTAAGAGAGAGAAAGAGAAAGGGAGACCAGATGAGAGGGGAGAGAGAGAGGTCAAGCCCTATAAATACCCCTTTCTTTTTTTCCCATTTTGGGCATCACCAACTCTCTTCATATTTTTCCTCTTCTGGAAAAGAAACAGTGAGGAGTAGAAAGAAAGAGAGGGAGCCGAGACCCACTTTTTTTTTCAGTTTATGTTTTTTTTCTTTTGTCTTTCATTCCTAAGAAGCAAAAGCTAGGTGTTTGGTCAAACCAAGGCCTAAAGGAGACGTACCGTTTGCAACCCGATCCGACGCTTTCGTAGTCAACCCACTACCGCCAAAAAGTAAGGTAGAAATCTCCTATCCACTTACCTAATTATATCACCGTTACAATTTTGGCTAAAGTAACAAGAATAGGCTTGTACAATTATTGCATGTAAAAAATTTGATAAAGGAATACTACCTGGGCATTAATATGTAATAACTACGTTTTCAGGAGGAATTATTCTTAGATTAAGTGTAAGGTAATTATCCGGTTGAAAAACATAAAATTCGCAAATGGGAAAAGCTATAGAAAGTGCACCTAGAATTCTAAGTTGAACGTTTAAATTTTTTTTTTAAAGGGCATGATTTGGACTTGGTTACTAGATTTGACTACTAATTAACCTTGCATGATAAAAATGTAATGTTTAATGTTAGAAGTGAATATTTATAGAATGTTAGTCTTGTTGCTTCTATTTTACGTATTGTCAGAGGATGCATGAGGTAAAGTAAAAACAGAACAGCATGAAAGTAAGGATATTGTGTGATGTTTAACAAGTTTTGAAAGAATAATGTGTTCGCGAGAAAATGATGCATGTGTACGAGACACGAGAAACGAGAAAACGATATTCGAAAACGAAAAGAGAAAAAGAGAAATTTTGACATGTGTGAGTAAACCTGGGAGACCGGAATGGCGGAACCAGAGTTTGGGTGTGCGTGAGTAAACTTGGGAAACCAGAACGGCGGAACCAGTGTTTAGAAATGTGTGAGCAAACCTGGGAGACCGGAACGGCAGAACCAGAGTTTGTAATTGCATTGACTGTCATTCTGAAAGAGGGAGTAAACGGAACCAATGCTAAAGGACAAGAGTTGATAAAAAAGTAAAATTTACGTTTTGACACGGAGTACGTTACACCAGTCTGAACTTGACACTCGACACTTTTATTTGTACGGTAACTCTATTTGTTGATTTGTTAAAGTTATGTTTGATGCCTTGTAAAATAGATATTTTTGTTAAAGTATGGGACATAGGGGTAGAAGTTAGCTACTGAGCTTAAAAGCTCACGGTGTTACTTTTGTGGCCCTGGCATCTTCTGCCAGATTTAGAAGGTGAACATGAGGCGTACTATAATCTGGAACAATTTGGAGCAGAGCAGAATATCGCAGAAGAAGACAACCACCGCGAAGAGTAGAAATTTCCCGTAGCTCCCCTCCCTATCCTTAAATAAATGTAATCTGATTTGAGAATAATTTGGGATGTAATGACTTATTATTCCACTTTTAATTATTAAATGTTAAGTTTGAATAAAAATAGTTATAATTAATGTTCCCAAAATTTGAGGCGTTTCAGTTGTTAGATGTATCATCACATGATTTTACTCATTTTCAGTTCAGTTGGATTTGTGTGACCATGCTCTTTGCTAGCTGTTGGATTAATTGTTAGTGAAAATGGAAAATGCCTACAAAGGATGTATAGATGTGTATATAAGTAGAAAATACTTAAGATATACGTAAAGATAAACAAATTTAGAGATGAAGACTATATTACAAAGTATACTCTTTATATTACAATCCTACTCCTTCAGAACTTTTCGATTATTATATGAGTAAGAAACTGTGGTCCCAGCCATGGTTCAAAGTTTATTATATGAGTATGAACTTTTCGATTATTATATGGGTATACTCTTTCTATTATAATCCTACTCTTTTTAAACTTTTCAATTATTATAGAACTTTTCGATTATAATCTTAAAAATTTTACATGTTTGTATGTTTTTTTAAATTTTTGCAGATTTCGATCCTGAATACTTTAGTAATAAGTTGAATCATGATGGACATATAGTTAGGGATATCATAGAATATTATGTTGGTGGTACTGTGAGCTTTGTTGATTACTGTGATAATGATCGAATATCTAAAACTAAGTTGCAATCAATGTCTAAGGAAGTTAGATATGTTGAAGAAGTAGTTCTTTTCTACAAGGTTCAAAATAATAGAAAATGGGTTTTTAAGAAGATCCAAACTAATAGTGATGTCACAATCATGGTTCAAAACCTTAGAAATGGTTTGGTGGAAGTGTTTATAACTGATAGTAATTTAGAAGGTTTTACTAATGTTGAATACAATGTCAGTGTGGATGTGGAAGATGACCTACTAGATATTGATATCACTAGTTGGGAATGGGATTATGGACCATTTTTACAGGACAACTATAAGTTTTGGGATATCACAACTCATATACCTTCTAGTAGACCAAACCCACCATCCACCATTGAACCACTTTTCATTAATGAACCACTACTAGAAGAAGAAATGCTAGAAGAAGACTTGTTTATCATGATTCTGATTCAGAATCTGATCCTGATGTTTTCATAGACAGTGATTATGAATTCAATGAAGATGATGATGCTTTGTTTGATGCCAATGTGGATAAAGACATAGAGTGGTGTGATGTGATGTAAGGCAGAAAAGGTAGTTTTTTTTGGGTAATTACAGAAAAGGTAGTTAGAAGTGATATTCTCCATAATTGCTTGTCTGAAACAGAGTCTAAGGAGGGGGATTCCTTTGATGGTTTTATGAGTTTCAACTTTTCTTCTGATGAAGACAGGAAGGACAAGCCAAAGTTTAGGAAATATAATCTTGTACTAGGGAAAGTATAACATATAATAGAGGGAAAAATGATTTTTAAAAACAAGGCTCAATGTGTAGAAACTATAAGGCAATTAACATGCAATTGTCAATGAAAAAATAATCACATTTGAAAAAAATGACACAGAGTTAGAGCTCAATGTGTTGCTCCTTACCCATGGAATATATAAGCCTCAAGCATCACAGGTGATGGAAAAATTCTGCAAGTTAAGACAATAAACCTGAATCATAAACAATGTGGCTGGAATTGGACTAACATGCTAATGAATTCAAGCTCGTTGTCAAGAACTTATTCCAAAGAGTTCAAGATCAAGCCCTCATGGCTTGTTACTAAAATTGTGAAACAAGTCATGGCTGATTATGTTTTCAAAATATCTTCACAAATGGCATACAATACTAGGAAAAAGGTAGTTAAAAAAATAGAGGGTTCTGTAGACACCCCAATTTGGCCTAACAATTATTTTAAGTCCCACCTTCGGGACCATTCCGATGATGAAATAGATACAGTGATTGCTGATTGACTTCTTATGAACCTTAGGACTTTCGGTAAGAACTTTTAGCCACTTAGAGGACCCAATCCAGAGCCAAATAGCCTTTCAGATAGAAATACAATGTCTTAGAAGAATCCAACTGTCGGCCGTGATATAGATCACACAGCCTCAACATCAATCCTTCACCCATGAAGCCAGTTGCTTGAAAATCTCCCTGAAAGATCGATTAGTCAGCTGCCAGGTCCATCCCTCGGCCGCAATATCAATTACTCGGCCATCACATCCTTTGATCGGCCCCAGATCGCTTATTTTTTGAATTCTGGAACGTTCTGTCGATCGTTTTATCCAACCATGATACCTCCCGATGCATTCGAGCTACGTTCAGGGATTGCCATGAAGAGTTTGTATCACTTTACAACTCCAATTCCCACCGTGCATTTTGATTGGATGAGTTGTGTCATCCCTAGTGCCTATATAAAGGGGCTTTCGGCCCCAAAATTAAGAAGAGAACACACCTCCATCAGCCACAAAATTCTGTAGAAATACACTCTCACATCCCCTCTACAAAAGGCCTCAATCTCCCGAAGGCCGCCGCAAATTCGACGATCAAACCCCGAAATTCAAACCCTAACCCTAGGTTTCTCAAGAAGCAATCAACTAGTCACCCTCAATCTGAAGCAATCAAGCTACTGAGGGATCAAGGTGGTGAGGCCTAAGGGCCTCTAGTTCAATTTATTTTTTGTTTTTATGCTTAATCGTAGCTTTCTGATTTTCTGTTAGTCGTAAAATCTGGTGTGAGGAAGAACATCGGTTGGATAAACAACCGATACATCAAACCAGGAGGATCTCTCGGCCGTGACATCTATTTATCGGCCGCGAGATCCATCTCCCTAGGACATATTTTGTTTTATTATGCTTTCTGATGCCTAAAATGATTATGGGCTAGTCTCACTACTAGGCAGAGAGGGGTGCCTAACACCTTCCCCTCATTGTACCTTTGGCTCCCGTATCCAGAATCTCTATCTATTTTTCCTAGCTTTCTTAAACTAGGTGGCGACTCTGTTTTGATGATAACTGCTTTCGTGTGGCGATGTTCCTAACCATGAGAATATCCACGATTTTGGTTTATGAATCAAGCAACCAATCAAACGACAACGTTCAATCTGTATGGCGATGCCCGTTTCAGGGAGGTGTCTACAGGTTCTTATGCTGACCAATATGAGAAGTTATGGAATTATTGTGGAGAGATGAGTGGAACCAATCCAGGAACCTCAGTATACATGCATTTTATAGCTAGTATTATGGTCTTTATCTAACTAGCCTTCTTTTGCTACTGTTATGGCTAAAAAAGACTGATTTTGCTAGTCTTCTCTTGCTACTATTATGGCTGAAAAGGCCTTCTTTTGCTAGCCTTATTTTGGTACTGTTATGTTGCTACTATTATGTGTGTGGTACTGCTGTGATTTATGGAACTATTATGGCTATTTTCAATCTTCTATATTTATCATGGTATTCATGTGCTGCTGTTGAATTTTTTTGGGAAAAGAATATTTAAGAAAGTTGTTGTTCAGTGGACAAATGGACAAAAAATGTCCAACTCATGGACCACTTTTCCAGAATTCATAAGTCATGGGAAGGAAAATATTAGTTTCTTGTTAGCTATTTCATTCCCAAATGTCCAGTCATGCTACATTGACCTAGTTGCTCATAACATTATGAATCATTAAAGTTTTTTTTTTTTAATTTTTGTGCTAAATGAAGGATGACAACAGGAAAGAAGCGACCGCAAATTGTAAAAGGGTGTAAGACAACAGTGGAAAGTACCTATACCAATCCTCATCTCTTATTCCTGTACGTATTTCTATGGCCAATATAGTTAGTTTGTTAATGTGTTTACTTTCATTTTGTATTGACATTAACTAATGCATTTTCTACCTTTCCAACTACAGTGACGCCTATAAAAAAAAAAAAAAAAAACCAAAACTGCAAATAAGGGTCTAAGGTTTATATTGCAAAGGTTAGAGTTAATGCGGTTGTAGTTCGTATGGTTATTGGTTAAACTTTAGTGCATGGTATTATGAAATCATGTTGCCTTACGTATAAATACCAATTTTCATCTCCACTATCCAATTTAGCGAATCAGCTGGGGAAGCATGGAAAAAGATGTCTGATGCTAAACAAAATGTCATTCATGGACATGGCCGAAGAAAGAAAAGCCCGCATTAACGAGAATGTTCCAAAGGAAAAAAAAAGACAAAATGCGTAGGTATGGTTTCGTATTTGTTGTTCTTGATAAAGTTAATCATTATGTTAACGTATTATGTGTGTAACAATGATGGGTCGTATTAAATCTTAAACCTTTTATATGTGCGCCGATATTTCGGAGTCGGTGCGTACCTTTGAAGTTGGTGAAAGTAAATGAGGACTTGACCAAAGTACAAAAAGATGATGTTGAAAGAGTCGATTTTGGTTCAATGCTTAAACTGCTGTGTCGATTGTTGAACTCTGAATTTATAAGTTGGTTGGTTAACCATTTCAACTCTGTCACCAAGAGTTTAGAGTTTGGGTGGGTGAAAGTTTATACAATCACTTTAGATGATGTTCGAAGCGCGCTAGGGCTTTCTTGTGGAACGATATCAGTTCTGACGGATTGTGAAGACAACCATTTTGAACACATTACAAAGATGTTTGTGAAACGAAAGAAATCGTTAAAGAGGGGAGTCACATTTGCAATGATGCAACAAGTATTCGAGACCAGGATAGCTGACGTGAAGTTTCAGACTTCGTACATACTTTTCATGTTATCTTGCTTGTTGTGTCCAACCACAAAGGATGTGGCCACCACAAGATTTTACTCGGCAGTGCATGACTTATCACAAACTCCTATATATGCATGGGTAGAATTTTTGTTTGATTGGTTGGTGAAGAAAATAGCCAAGTACAAAAAAAAAAATTTCCAAGGCTGTTAATAGTAAGAATAAGAAGGAAGTCCGTCTGCCTTAGCCAGACCACTCACTCATACAATGAAAAAAATCAAATTGCTTACCAACAGAGACACGTGAACAAAATGAGAGAAGAGAAAATACAAAAAAAATTGAATCACCCAAAATCTTACCAGATGTGTACGATGACGAACTCACTTGGGGAAGGAGTAGATGCTACTTCTTCAATGGTGGAATGGAGAGATTAAGCTATAATGGAATAGAGAGACGACGTGAGAGAGGAAGAAGAGGTGAAGGAGAAGACGTCAAAGGATACCAGAAGTAGAAGAAACCCTACCTCTGTTGTTCTCTTCCTCTTCAGTGTCGTGGGTACGAATGGGAATGAGAATTGGAGGAATTGAAATGAGAACGGTGGGGTGGGATTTGAGGTTTAGGGTTTTTTTCATAAGGGGCATAATAGTCTTTTTAGGTGACCCTCTCCATGTATTGAAAAATATTTTTATCTTTCCCGTATTTACTTGAATTTTCTAAAAACTAATCCATGACCTGAACATTTTTTGTCCATCTATCCACTGTTCAGTAATTTTCTCAAGATGGAAATCTTGCATGTCTAGCCCTGTAACACCCTAATTTTTCAAGAAATTTTGAAAACATTAATTAATGATTTATTAATAAAAAATTTATTCAATTAAACATGATTCAATTACTTAAATATGAATTATTTCATATAGAATTTAATTTATTACAAACCCGAAATAGAAATATTGAATTTGACAAATACTTAATGTTAAAAGTGATGATTTTAGAAGCGCTGCCGTTTTTCCCTACAAAGTGGGCTAGGTGACCGCCGACAAAAATCAGGGCGCGACAATCACTATGCTTTGGCTCAACCATCTCATGGTCGAGGGTTTCTAATTCCTCTAGCCCATTGAGAAAAAATTGGATCTCATAACGCCAAATTTTATAATTGTCGCTTCTCAATTTCTCAATCTTGGTTAAATCTGACATAATTTTATTAACTTTCATTTTAACTCGATCAAAGAAATGCGTTTGAGATTATTAGTAACAACACAACACAAAATTATTTTGCAGCGAAAAGCTGAATTAAACAAGAATAATATTATACATGTCGCAAAATCGAAACTCACTATACTTATAATCATCTTCTGTGTCACTAAGTATTTTATTATTATTATTTAATTCAACTCATGCGTAAAATTTTAATTTAAAATATATATATAAATATTTTCTCTACCGAATAATCTCCTACTAGAAATGACATATTATAGGCATGAAATAAATTTTTAACGGTGTATAACGCAATTTATGCATTAAATAATATTTTTATGCTATTAAAATGAATAGTTTAAACACTAAACAATGTCCAAAAATGCCACATACAACATGTAAGAAAATTTAAAATATTAAATATGTTGTTATTTTGTAAATTTTAAGTCGTTCACATGCAATTATCGTTAGTTTCAGGATATGTTCAAATTTCTAAGAATAAATAACAAGTGAAAAATGTTTAATAATATCAAAATTATTGGAAAAATACACATTCTACACCAATGAATAGGTATTGAATTAAGAAGGTTCAACTCAAAAAAATTTAATTTTTTTGAATTTTATTCTTAAACAACAAATAAAAAATACATAATTAAATACTACTCCTACTGAAATATTATATGTTCTACACCAAAAATATGTAATAGTACTAGTATATACCACAAAAAATTTGGTTCAAAAGGGGAGGTACGTACTCCCACTCTTCCATAAATCGAGTTCTATTTCTTTTTTATCGTTTTTAATTCTTAAAAAATAATTTTATTACAGAAAAACAAACTAAAAGCACAAAAAATGTAGGAAATTCAATTTCAAGTTCAGTGGTACTCTCGTTTTTTCCTTACAACGTTGGTAAGGTGAAGGATGAATCTCACTCTCTCTCTGATGAGAATGGGACAATGCAAAATCTACACTTCATCATCTTCCCATAAGAGAATTTTTCACAAAAAATGACCAAAACTAGGGTTAGCCATAACTTTTGAACCATAACTCCAAATCAAGTTTATATATCGTTGAAAAGTTACAAACAATAGCTACACAATGATATAAGTCTTGCATGTTAATACAGAACACATAAAAACCTCCATCTAGTCAAAGTTTTAGAAATATCAATTAGGGTTTGATTTTCTCATAAACAATTGATCCAATCACCCCGAAACTTATGATGTAATTGCTATGGGCCACGTTCTGTAAAATTTTGAATCAATTTTGAGAATTTTTAAAAAATCATATTTTATGGATCTATATACAGCATACACGAAAATCAATCAATCTATACGCCTAGAATATAATACATATGGTTATTCAAGTACAAAGGATCACAAAAATATCCAACTATGGCTCTGATATCGTGTGTTTAATTTCATAATGATTACCATATGTTTGAAATAGAAAATGCTATGCCTTTTTAGCTTTTCATTATCATACGGTTTACATCCTACTATATTTCTATTATTCAGGAAGTGATCAATGAGGAGGATGAAAAATTGAAAACTTTAAGGAACTACTTGGCAATGAAGTCTATGAGGCTGTTACAATAGCTTTTATTGAATTGAGCAATTGTAATCCTAGTGGACATTATCCCGTACATGAAAAGTGGAATTTTGAGGAGGAGAGAAAGTCAACAGCAAGAGACTTATATATAAACACCCGATTTACCAGGATACAGACGTATCCATGAATGATAAATCACTCGGTAGAATAATCTCACTCAACTGCTCATCTTACTTTACAGCTAGCAAGTAAACAATATAATATCAGCGCGAGAGAGTAAAGTAGAGATCTCACACATAAATTGATTTATTATTATCCATTAGCTTGACGTTTGATCTAAGATCTCATCCAAGAGATCCTTCCTCCCCAACCGTTAGCCACGCTCGGTCCCATGAGATCACATCCTTTCGTTGTCGCGGATTACACAAGTTATATACCCGCGTGTATGCCTCTCATTACAAACAAAAGGAAAGTTTATCATGTCCGAATCATAACTCGAGTTCGTCTATGTAAAGCTCAGTTTCTAAAATGCACTTATGTGATTCTAATTAGGTAACTACATACTATTTGTAGGATAAAAAGAAATGTGATTAAGGTTAAGTAGATATTTACAATCTACGTCTTTGGGGCATGAGGATAGCACGATATAATTTTAGGGGTTCAGTACTTCTCTTTAGATATTAAACAGTACCATAATTGATCTAAGCATTTTCATTTGTCTATGCCTAATGTTTCATATTTTTCTGGAGATCGGAATGCGAACACAATTGATTGAGTTGGAGTGATGTTCATCCAAATTAGTACTGTGACACCTCATTCTAGATTAAGTGACAACCATGGCATTCCTCTTGGCTAGTAAGTTGCCATGTGTGTACACCTGTCAACAAAGGAAAAGGAGGAGGTGTGAGTAATAGGTATAGCAAAAAAAAAAAAGAGAAGAAAACTACTTAGTTGAGAGGTACCGTACAGTAGAAAGGAAAAAGAAAGAAAAGAAACAGCAAGAGGAGAAAAGAAAACAGTGGAAGAAAGGAACGATGGGCAGTTCGTGCACCCCCTCCTCTGATTCAAGCCGACTTTCGATTCCTTTTGTGCGCCGCCGGAAAATTAGTGGGTAGTTAATCTCTCTCCCCGTCTCTCCTTCTCCTTCGTACTTGGGCCACCGCATGTGGCGGTGGCCATGACTGGACCTTCCCCTCACCTTTTTCCCTCTCTTCGATCATACCCAAAAAAATAGAAATAGCGATAGCAACAGTGGTGCCGGTGCTATGCGAATTGGGTACTGTACTGTTATTGTGTGATATATAAGGGTGGAATACATACATATGTGTGTGTGTGTGTAATTAGTTATGGAATTGCTAAGTATGCCTTTATGTAAGTCATATTAGTTCTTAATCTAGTACTATTAGTTTTGGTGGAGTAAAAGAATTGAAAATCCCAGACAATCAGAGGCCTAATTAGCTTACTGTTGGAAGCACACATGTACAACTTTGTAAAGAGTTTATTTGGTTAGATACAATAAAGGTAGTTATTTGGTTAAGTTAATTAGGACTACTGATAGAGTTAGATATTGACCTCGAGCCATTTCTAAAGCCGAATAGGCCAACTCACAATCGAGAAGGCCTAAAGATATTTCAATACTATGCAATTTGATACAGAGTAACATGAATTTGTTGACAAATAGGTCAATCCGAGACTTATGCAAGAGTACAATCAAGTTTTCATTTTAGCTCTCTTGAAGTCAAAGGTGAGATACTCTACCTTAGTTATGCTTTTTCATCAAATTATGTTATGTGTTTCATATGCCCAAAGTAATGATAAGTATACAAGTTATCAAGAAAGCATGATTTGATGAAATGATTTTTGCCTCTCATTTTATGCCATGGAAATATGCTATGAACTCTTTGTTCAGAGATGATGATTTTAAGATAATGGCTATGATTAAGAAGGGATGGTTCCATGAACACCGGCCTTGCCATCTAAAGGTGACGGTGAACAACGGCCTTGCCATCTAATGGTGATGGTGTAATGTCATTATGATTCTATGATCTCAAAGTTTGATGCATCCAGACAACGGTGTCCCGAGTTGGGGGGACGGATTTTATGACAAATGAAGGGGTTATAAGGGAGGAATGTTATGTGGTACCAGCTGCCAGTGATTTGATCATTTCACACCACGTGGGGTCGTTCCCCTATTCATGTTTTGCTGTTGGATGTTCATCATAAGACTGTGCAAGGTTTACATGATGCAAGTTTTCTTATGAGCTTTATGCTAAAGTTATGATATGTTATGTACGAGAAGTTTACGAAGATTATTTTCATGGTAAAACGTACAACTCTGGTACTGTATCTCACACGAGCTGTTGGCTTATGAAAATTAATTATTTTCCTACAGGTATTGCCAAATAGGAATAAGAACACTGCTGCCTGGGGGACATGTAAAGAAGGTGTTTGGTCAATATTTTGAAAACTTCAAAGTTGGGAATTGACTACTCCCTGGTTGGCGTAAGGTCACTTTATATTGTAAAGTTTTTAAATCTTTAAGGCTTTGACGGGATTTTTATGGCAATTATGCTTTCCTCCCTTTTTAATTTTTTATAACATCTCTTGGACTGAGCAATGAGGTCTTGGGTGGAGGTTAGATCCACTGGCCGGTCACGATAATCCTATCATTTTAATAACTTTTGGGATGGGGTCGTGACAGTCTATCTTAATCACCACTGGACTCCTGCTAGTTTCAAATCATCACTGGACTCCCGCCAGTTTGGAGACTGGGCCTTCATTAGCACCCATCTCAATTCACATCTCAAAAATCCGCCTGTAGAAAATATCTAACATATAACACTTTCCAATTTATCCATTGCCTACACTGTCTAGGTGTAACGCCCCAATTTTTCAAGGAATTTTGGGCACATTACTCGTAAAATATGCTGAATTTTACAAATTTCTAGACCCCTATTTATCCTTATACAAAATTACAGTTTCAAAATAATACAAAAATCTATGTACATTTATTTAACGAAAGCAATTCCAGAGCGACTCTAGTTTTGACACGAATTCCAAGCAATGTTGGCCTAGATTCCGTTCCAAGGGTCCTACCTGTATCAACTGCTCCACTGTGGAATCCTGCATGCTCTGGCAAATTGATTGCCGAAGCAAACAATTTGCCAGGATACAAACGTATTCTGAGTGATAATTCACCAAGTAGAAATCCTAAAACCCAATGCCACAATATAGTTTTAATGAAAATGACATAAAATTATATAACAATAACAATACACAGTCACACATAGCCTAAAGTTGCAGAAACGTAGAACATTATCTTCTTCTTACTATCCATTAACTCATGTGAAATTTAAGATCTTCTCCACAAGATCTTTTCCTCCCATATCCACTAATCATGACTGTCCCATGGGTTCACTCCCTTTTGTTTGTCCTGCACCCGGGGTCGTAGGTGAATACACCTAAGTTATGTACCCCACCTGGATTCCCCTATGACCATAACAAGGGGTAGGCTGGGTAGCTTACCATGCCGTTCCATGACTAGGGTTCACACAGTACAACTTCCATCTCATAGGATACTGTATCGTATTCGAGGCCCTTTACCATTCCTCAGATACTATACCCGAGCAATCTCCGCTTGCCCAACACTTCAAACATCTCACACAGGGTACTGTACCATATTTGAGGCCCTTTACCGTTACCCAAATACTATACCCGGGATGCTTCACCGTCCCCCAACACTTCAATCTATTTTACCATTTTATCCTTTACTTATCATCGTCTAGGTGATCTTCTAATCGTATACCACTCCGGGAATCTATTTGTCCAATCTACAACCACGTAGTAATACAAATCACCATAATCCACATAATAATATAACAGCTCCCAATAATCAACAGAATACACCATCATATGTCCGATGCATGGAATTTAAAAAAATTCTATATCTCATTATCTACTAATCAAGGTAAAATAACTATTACTCAATTCTTACGATATTTTCTAATATAATTTATTGAAAACATGTTGTCTTAATTTCTAAAAATTCTTTTACATCAATAAGAACCTAATTTTTAAAAATACCAACTTTATATAGAAATCTAGAAATCATTTATTCTTTTTCTTTATTAACACAAAATAAAAACTTATAATCCATCTAATAATTAATATTTAAACCTGAAATTAAGTCTAACTTTTTATAATTAAAGTTTATTATTGTATCTCACATTCAAAATGTATAAAACATTCCCACTATTTTTCTATTTAAAATATTATCTTTAACTACAATATTATTATTCATAGGTTTTATAACCTAATTATTTTTATACAAAAATACATGTTACAATGTATTTACCTAACTTTATTTAAATTTTAAAATGAGAATTTCATATCAATAAAATTATGCGAGACTATTCTAAACAATATTTATTAGGGTTAAATATTACCTGATATATATAATCGAAAATATATATTTTTTTACAATCTAAATAGATTTTTACTAGTAAAATATTCTTGTTAATATTTCATAAACATTTATCTAACCCAATAATTTATTAAACACGTAAACGTACATTCAAATACAGATCAACAATGCATTATCAATGGTAACTTCGCAATCAAACACTTGTTAAACGATCATAAATTTTCACAGGACAAAACGCTAATTATTCCAGCACAACCAGACTGAATTTTAATAAAAACAGGACAAAAATTAAACTAACAATTTAACAGTAGGTCATCATCTTCCACAAAAATTAAGTTTTGGTTCTATTTCCATTAAAACGCAGATTAAGGTTTCGGGTTTCCGGAAAACTACCTCAAACACGATTCTAAATTCAGGTAAGTGTTGTACAGTGTCCGTAGATCATCGTGGTGGTTCCAAAATCTCAAGTCGGAGTCCGGTGGCACTCCGTCGGGGCCCGCAGCGGCGGCGTGCCCGCGAAATTTAGTGTGCACACATTGTACACACGACTGGGGATGGAGTGACACACGGGTGGCAATGGCGACACGTGGGAGGTGGTGGGTATGGCGGAAGGAGGTGACGGGTATGGGCCGGTGGTGGCGGGTAGTCTTGGTGGTGGCATTGGGCTTCCGATGGTGCTCGGTGGTGATTGCGTGTGAGGGTGGTAAACGGCAGTGGGGTGGTGGCTGTTATGGACAAAGTGGTAGTGATCAGAGGAGAGGAGCCAGGGAGGTGGGGTGGTGCGACGGTAATGGTGGTGGGGAGAGGAAGGTGATAAGGTGGTGCGGTGGCTAAGGGCCGCGGTAGTGGTGTTGGCTGAGGTAGGAGGTGGAGGTGCTGAGAGGTATATATAAGCGTCGAAACGGGCGGTGGCCGTCCATCTTCCTTAATGGTCAAGTTGGCCTTTCAGTCAACAGAAGCGCCGAGTTGACCTTTCAGTCAATAAAAGGGTCGGGTTGACCTTTCAGTCAATGGAAGGGCTGAAGGAAAGACTAGCTAGAAGGAGAGACGAAGGGGTAGCCATCGCAGTGTTTGGTAGCCCGGATTTCGATTTCAAAAAAATTACGAAATTAATACTGTAGTCTAAATAAAATATTTTGAGACTAATTGCGGTTTCAGTGTACAAAAATAAAATCTCGTTGAACAAAAATAGATTTTTATTTTTTACGAATACAGATACACCCAATTTAATTTAATCAAACTAATTAGCTAGTTAATCAATCTACTTAAATAAAATAGATTATTAACAAAGAAAATAATTTTTGGGATATTACACTAGGTGAATTCTATTCGCATACTACCCATATCTCTGGGGTCCAATTTAGCATATAAATCAAGAGTCGGAGCAATATACAAATACTCACAATGATAATTGAAATAAATAACAAACATAAAAATCAATTAATTTTTTATGAATGGGCCATTGCCCTTAATCTTGTATGGCCAAGAAGTTAATATTAATAATAGAAATCTTTTCTTTATTAATAAAGAAAATTAATTTTGTTCAATTACTAGTAAGTCTAGGGTTGTTTCGTTTATTTTATTTCCTCCGTTCTTAAATGAGAGTCTCTCTTTGGAATTTTAACTTTTTTAGGAGACATGTAATCATTACACCTACTTTCTACCATTACCCCTATATTTTATCTATTTTGCACCATTTGTATTCAAATAAGAGGGACATTTTTGAAATTTTGTCAAATTTCCACTTCTATTTTTGGAATGGGACAATCATTTTGGAACATCCGAAAATGGAATAAGGGACTCTCATTTTGGAACGGAGGGAGTATGAAATTAGATTAACATATAAGTGATAATAAAAAAATGGGGTCAAAACTATACACTGAAGTAACGTAAGGGCCTAATCATTTTAAGACAAAAACTTAATTGGGCCAAATTTCTATATTAAACAACCTCTGGGGTGTAACTGCAATATAGGGTCATCTTTTTTTTTAAAAAAAAAAATTGTTCTCAGTACAATGAACTTCCGAAATACCACGGGTTTCGACGGTGCTATGCCAGAACCATTTTCTATTGCTCCGAAACGTTAATTATCAATACATAAACACTCTTTATATTTAAGAGAATGTAGGAGAGGATTATACTACCTCGAATTCGATCGAAAAATACGGTGAACGATTTCGGTAAATTTTGGCTGAATGGAGAAGACAACCGGAACGATAGACTTTATTTTGGGACTGAGTTTAGACAAGTTGGTGATGTTGCTGGGATGCTTCAAAACTTGGTGGGCGCGTTGTGATCCGAATTTGGGTTTGGGTTAATGCGAACTGGAAACGCACCTCATTTTTTTTTCTTTTTTGGCCTCCATGCATGGGCGGAGCTCGAACTCCTACTATTTTTTCCAGTGGATGTGGTTTGGTGAGGGGAATAAGTAAGGAAGACTTGGTGTGGAGAATGAGTAAGAAAGAGAGAGAGAGAAAAATGAATGAATGGTGATGAAAAATATTATGATACATGTGGCACACTACACACACATAATAAATTTTGATAATTCGATTTAAACTAGTACAATTTATAATTATTTAACTAACTTTATAAAGAAATAATTTTTTGTATAAAACTATAATTTAACTTATTAAAATTTTTGGATCATTATAACATATGGGTTAAAAAAAATTGTCAGATACTAGTCAGTTTAATTATTTAATAAAATTCAAAATATAAATCTTTATTTGAAAAAATTAGGGCAAAAATTAGTGTCGTTACACAGTCAGAATCGGGTGACGCTCTACCTTCGATACTGAATTCCTGAACTAGTTCAATTTAAATCGTTCGAAAATTATTTCAAGGCTATCCGTAAGGTTGTCTGGAAGGTACCGTTGAATTGTCAAAATAAGTCGTTTCTATGACTCCTTAATTTAACAAGTAACCGAAATTTTCCTAAAAAGATTTATAAAATGACTAAATTATTCATTATACCATAACATATAATCGTATTCGTATTATCTAGGTGAGAGTCCTCACACTTATCGTCATATTTTCTATTTCAACATCAACCTAATATGAATATCTAACAATCGCATGTATGCACGTCTTTCATTCAAACCGGTACCTAAAAGCTGATTAAAAGTCCATGAGATACCAACCCAAATTCAAGATTCATTGTTTGTCATTTGAATATTCAATTTTGTCTCAATTCCAAATTATTGGTTATCAAACCATTTTCATATAAAATCATCCCTTTTTAATCACAAAATAGTGTAGGGTATACAAAATTAGTTTGAGTTAAGCTCTGTTGAATTGAACTTGAATACCGGAATCCGTTGATTTGCTTAAGAATGCCAGAGAATTTTCTTGTTAAAATACTTTTCTTTTTAATCAAGGAATTTCGATTTTTTTCTCAACATTAGTTCGTCATAATCACCTGAGTCACCCCGGGTCTTTTCCCTGAAGCATTAGGGTCACTTCGAGTCTTTTCCCATAATCACAATCACTCGGGTCACCCCAGGTCTTTTCCCTCGAGCATTTGGGTCACCCTGAGTCTATTCCCTCAATCATAAGAACTTGGGTCACCTCAGGTTTTTTCCCTCAAGCATAGGGTCACCCTGAATCTATTCCTTCAATTACAATAACTTGGGTCATCTCAGGTCTTTTCCCTTGAGCGTAGGGTCACCCTGAGTCTATTCCCTCGATCACAACCAATCATTATCCTTGCTAGTTTTCACTTGTTATTATAAACAATTATATCATTAACTATAAAAACTACTGTAAGAGTAATATTCTTACTTTTATAGCCGAGGGATGATTTTTAATATGGAGTCTCGTTCCTTATTATTTTCATCCATGAAAAGATCAAGCAAAAGCCTTTTGTGAATGTTAGGACTATGATAACCTTGAAGTTCAGCTGAAGGATATGTTTTACCATCCCAACGGTCCATAAACTTCATCACATAAATTTCACAATCATGGCTACAAAAAAAAATATATTCAAAGACATGACTAAAAGGCCCAAAAGAATGACCGAATAAGTACAACATGGAAGTTATGACTAACATGTTGATTTGTTGTGACACATATGCATATTCAACTTCAAATATGCGGGAATCATTTCGTGACCTTCGCGTACGTGTCTTATTGACAAGTGTAAATAGATTCTTTTGCTGTAATCAAAATTGAAAACAAGTTTATAAGTATAATAACAAGTGTGCTAATTAGGAGATAATGCATTAGGCCAAACGACAACTTACTAGAATGTTGACTTGCTCCAATTGTTCCAGGTTTTGTTGTGTGCCTCATTGAGTCAAGAATATAAATGCGTGACTCAACAAGGGATATACGCACGTAATATCAGTGTTCACTTTGAAGCACATGCAAGAAAAACTGAAAATGATAGGCCACCATTAAGTCAAAATAAAATTGGGGGCACACATCATCCACAATAGAATACGATATATATTGGGATTAGTTACGTACCATGTCACATTTTAACACCTATTTAACAGGGTCGCAATCAACCAGCAATACATTGCTGAACTCGTCACTTTGAGCGGCAAGTAGATTGGACTGGAAAAAACAAATTTACAATATATCACAAATCAAGTCACAAAAGTCATGAATGAAAAATAAGGTGGATATGTTACCACAAAGTCTGGAGAGAAAATGTGACGTGATGGATGACCTTTTAGTCGCTCGGGCTCTTTCCTTCAACATCCGCCAATCCCTAAATGTGTACATAACATACGTGTAGTCCAGCGTATGATAGTTAGGCAACTTTATGACACAAATAACACAAATTAAAGTATAGAACATACCATATTACACACAAGGCCCCTCAGTCGAAACGATTCAGCAACTTCCTTGCAAGTAAGAGGCCACTTTTCCCCTTCAATATGGATTAACACCTCGCTGTTGTGCCAAAATAATTTGTTAGTATACTTAAATTGGGCAAGAGATAGCATGGTTTCAGAAATCTAACCGATTGTTTTTACTACAAATCATATGGTATGTCTCGAATAAGATAAAGATACCTTAAATCATTTGTCGCTCCACTAATAAGATAGTTGATGACTGAGTCTTCTTCTTCCGTTAATTTCGTTGTCTTAACGGAGGGTCGTGCAACATAAGGAGATTGAATAGATTGGCTAGGCTTCACATTTCTTCGACGTTTTCTATTTGTCGGATCAGTCGAGATCGTTTCCGCTTATAAGACGCCGCACCATCTATGATTTTTGATGTCTCCCCCACCTCCCCTTCTCGTCAATCTGATCCCCTCCCCCCTTCTCCTCAATATGATGCAGTTCAAAATTTCCAGTAAATTGTAGCGAATGGCCTTCATTTTCTACAGGTTCTGTCCGTGGACCATCTTGAGGGCTTCCGACAATATGGCTTTTAGCAACAGGCTCGCCCATAGCAGCATCCATTTGATGCAAGATTTTTGAATTAGTAACAAATTGACGCATTAACTCTTTGTACATGTCAACACAGATCTAAAATGGTAGAAATTAAAACAAAATATGAGCTTATATGAAAACTGATGGAGGCAATATAGAAGACCCATGAATCAATGAAATATCAAAACTAACCAATACCATCACCTAATTTTTCAAATTATGGGGAGGAAACGGAGAAAAAATGGAATCCTCTACTGGCTTGTCCTCAGGCTCTTTGGTAATTCGAATATCCATCAATTCCTTCGTCTATAAGCCAATCGAAGCCTGAGATTCCTTCCCAATTTCAACATCTAAAACAGATTTATGTCGAAATATATGACCTGCAAAACAAATAAGTCTTAATTTTTAACTTCCTACATAAAACATAATATTGTTATTAAAAGTGTTAAATACAATGATAGAAAAATTAAGTAAACATACCATCAAAAGGAACAAACTACCACCAACTTCTTCCGCCTTCCGTCCACGACCTTTGGTTGCCCTAACCTTATTATTTCGAATCTCGTTGACCAACCAATCCAAGACAAAGGCAGACCACTTATAAATCTTTAAGGTTTCAATGTTGTCGGCAACCACCTCCGGGAATAATCTATTCCCAGCGACTTCCTTCGTTGTGGGGCATAACAAGCCTTCCAAAGTAAATAGCATGTAAGCCCTATGAAACCTCTCATTAGTCTGCTCTTCCCGAATCACATTTTTCAATTTGAAGATTTCAATACCCTTAAAACCTCCGTTAAAGTTCTCTTCAATTTTTTGTTTGTGTGATTCTAAGCATTCAATGGGCACGGGTGTGTCCTCAATCGGCATTCCCAAAACTCTCGCAACATCTTCTTCAATAATTGGGACAACTATGCCCCTCCTCAATTCTATGCTGCAAGTTTCAAATTAAAACATTGCACCAATTGTATAGCAAAGGCTTTATGCAAATGTGCACACTTGACATCAAGTAATGTATGGAATGAATTAATTGCTTTGATTGCCTCAAGTTGGTCATCAGTCAATATACGAATCAAAGCAACGAATTTTCTAGGTTCTTTTTATAAGCTATAAGTATAAACAAACGGAAAATTATATTAGCATGTTAGTAATTTCATTATCACAAAATGTAGCAAACATAGCAGGTATTGGGTGGTCATTTTGTTGGTATGCAGCGTTTACATGTTAAAACAATCATGGGATTTGTGATAATGAATTTAGTAGTTGTGTTACAGTGGGGGTTATAGTGGTGCTAAACTCAAATTGGACAAGACCGCAATGAAAAATTATACATATTCAAGGGCATAACTAACTATATATGGACAGAAATGCATAGAAAGGTGAAATCCCATGATTAAGCATTTGAACTCTTAACTACGCTACAAAACATCATTAGTTATTGACGCATGCATCAGCCGCCCACATGTTATTACTGTGGCATTTGCTAACAACCCATTTCATTGACATACCAACACTTTCTTCTTCTTTTTACTCTCCCCTATACTCTTCTTCTTCTTCGAACGAGGCGGACAATTGTTGGCCTCTTCTTCACTCGATTCCTCACTGCTTGATCCCTCATAGGTTTTGTCATAATATTTTCGCAAGTATCTCTCATGCCACCATTCCGACATGGCTACCATCACCTACATAGGAAATGAATATCATGGACAACATTAAAAATTGGTACTGATAAAATAAATACAATTTCTTTCCATCCCTCAATCCTAACCTCTGTTTGTTTTATTATATTGTCTTCTTTAAATATTTTCGTTAAACTTTCAGTAAAATCCTTCCTGCATTTAATCAAGAATTAGGTGGTCAATAGGTATGGTCAATAGGTAAGGGGGAGGCATTTTGTGAGGGAGTAGTAGCTATCCTCTTACTTATAGAGTGTTGGTGACTTAGGCTCCGAGGGAGGAGTAGAGTGAGGAGATATATGCTTTGTCTGTTGGATATATGTTGCTGGATATATGTTGCTGTGGCTGCTACTGTGGTATGGTTAAGGATATATGTTGCTACTGTTATGTTACTGTTAGATGCAGCTTTTGTTGCTCGTTTTGTTGCTCGTATTGGGTTTGGCCGTTTGGGAGAAGTTCATGACCCAAATGGCTCACGTATGAGCTGTTCTGCTACTGCTACTGTTATGAGTTGGCTGCATTGCATAACTGATTGTACAGTTTTGATTGCATAGCTGGAAGTTTCAATATGTAGTATACGCCTAACCAACTGGGGCTGTCGTTGGGATCTCCCTTCGCAGAGGGGGACGTCCTCTGCATGGTATTACTGGCTGTTTTGTGGCTGCTGCTGCTTGTGTAGTGGCTGTAATAGCAGTACTCAGTGCTACTGTTGATGGTTCATCCATTTGAAGAAGGGCTGTCCAAACTGCTCTTAGCAACCAACAGTCTATACCATAGTAATTGTAAAGTTACTACCATTTTCAGCTGCTGCTACTCCAATTGCTGCTGTAATGCCGGCAAAAAGATGCAGATTGTCTCCAGATGTGTTACGGTCTATCAGGCTGTTTTCATGTTTAGATGTATCAAGATGTCCATGTAGTTGTATCTTTTGTTGGAACCATGAAGGCGTTGTTTTCCCTCCCTCTTCCTAGATGGACGGGAAACAACGCATGTCATTTAGTCCATGTAGCCATTTGGCGTAAGCAATTTTCTTTAATCTTGTTTTGTTTTCTTTTTTTCCTCCTGGGGTATGCCCCTTGTAGGCTGTATATTCGGTTAGCCTCTTTTTTCAATTTCAAGCTGATTTACCCAAAAAAAAAAAATAGGTAAGGGGGATAATAAATGACATCAAATATAATCTATTAAAACTCACACATAAAGAACGAAACCACTTGGTTTCCATTGAAATTTTTGTAAACTATTTCCCTCATGGACTATTGTAGCCTTCTTAACCTTCACTTTGATAGATGGTACTAGTGATTTCCTAGCTTGGCCCTTTGAACGTGCCATCATAGAGATAACTGCACATGAAACCAGGAAGTTTATGCATAAAACCATAATAAGCAACCTGTGAAGCAGAAATTTTTAAAATATGTTTCAGATAATCTTAGTTTCCTAGGGCCAGCCAAAACTATTTCAGACTTAAGCCAAATTGCATTGCATTGTTAATGAAAGAAGATAGGAAACTACCATGTTTAAAGAGACTCACTGTGAGACCCATGCACATAGAGAAGCAAAAACATAACATGAAAGGATTTGCACACACAACTACAAGTAAACTAGTTGTTTTTGGGAACCGTAAGTAGTTGTATGTCCAAATTGTATTGGGACAATTACATGAGAATTTTCCTAGTTCTTAAGTCATCACGTGATTTGTCTCACCAAAATCAGGATGAAAAACCTTTAGGCATCGTACAAACTTGATACAATTCCGACACTCTTTAGTTTTTCTCTCAAGATTGCTTGACATATGATGTCAATTCATATCAGTATAGTTTCACAATATGATTCAAACTTGAACGAGCAAAATGAAGTCTATGCATTGTTGTGCAGCAAATATAAGACCAGTGACGAACATAATAGCACTAAGAACGTCAATTAATATTCAAACTTGAATGCAGTTCCCAAGTATGACAACATATATAAGACCACCACAAAGTTGAAGTGAATCTATGATTTGGAATCATGATAAAATGGATAGACCAATGACAAGCGATTTAGTGGTTGTAAGGCTCAAGGGTTATGGCATGTTTTAATACCAAATGCCAAATTCCAATACTAGGAACAAATTGTATATGTGTGAGGTAACAGGTGATTGTTCCTACTATAAATTTAAAATAAAAGAGTGCCACACCAGTAGAATGTGCAAGTAAAAGAAAGAATACTCACCTTCAAATAGAGCTCTGAATTTGGAAGTACGACGCGCAATTTGTTTTCAACAAGAACAAGTATTGTTGTAACTCCAATTTCCACCACTTGACCTTTTGTTTCGAATCTAGTTTGCACAAGTAGGTATTTTTCACCAGTTTCGACCATAACTAAGGAATGGAAACAATAAAAACATGAGTTAAATAACCCTCGCGCTATGAAAAAATCTCCCATTAAAGAACTTGAAGTCAACAAATATCTTTTGAGGACTGTTGATGGTCCAACCAATTGATGATGGGCTGTCCGAAATGTTCTAAGCAACCAACAGTCCAGTTATGGTTACGGTTTGCTGCGAGCCTTATGCTTTCAAGGAACTGCTGCAAAATATTTTTGTGCTACTGCTACTGTCCAAGGGCTGTCCGAACTGCTAGTGTTATTGCTGAGTGTAGCTCACTATTCTGTTTCAAATGTTCTGAAGTCAGGCACATGGCAGTTGAAGTGTTCCAAGTGTTTTCAAGTGAAGTGTTCCCAAGTGCGATGTTTTCCTAATTTGATGTATCAAGATTTGTTGGTCCATTCAAGGCGATGTTTTCCCTCCCTCTTTCTAGATGGACGGAAAACTCCGCATATCTTTTAGTCCATGTTGCCTTTTGGCGTAAGCTTTTTTATTTAATCTTTTGTTGTTTTCAATATTTTCTTTTCTCCTGGGGTATGCCCCTTGTAGGCTGTATATTCGGTTAGCCTCTTTTTTCAATTTCATGCTGAGTTACCCAAAAAAAAAAAATGTTATTTTCCATTTTAATCATCACCATCATTGTATTCAAAGTGAACTCCCAATATGAATATAGAAATAAACCTAAAAAACAACGTCATGAGTAACTGCCAAATCTTTACAAAATAAAGAAAATACAAAGAGGTTCAAGGAGAACTCCTAATTAACATGAATATAGAAACAAAAAAAAAATGGTCACATAGCTGCATAATATAATGGTTGGAAACCTAGCGCCCTCTAGGTACATTTCATAATAAGTTCGGTGAGAGAATTGTGTACAATTTAGAGAGAAGTCTCAAGGCCAAGGTTGACTCAATCATTGGAAATAATGAGTGCAAATGGCTAAGAATAAGGAACTCTGTCACAAAGGAAATTAAGGCTAACACCCCAAAACATGACTCAAGAGGATATAGTGGTAAGGAAGTTAAAAGCCAGTGAGAAATTCTCTGTCAAATCTGCTTTGAAATGGAGTTAGGTTTGTTATGCCTCTGGTAAGCTGGAGCAATGCTGCTTGGTACAAGCATTTTGTTCCTAGGTGGGCCATGATACTGTGGTTGGCTAGCTTTGGTAGGCTTTCCACTAAGGATAGATTGCAAAAGTGGGGAATAGTGAGTGATGATCAAGGTGTTTTGATAGGTGCGTAAATATGCCTATTTACGCTCCCTAACTTAGGTTTGTTATGTTCGTTTAGTGTGCTGCTTGGAGTTTGATACTTGTTAATTATGTTTCAGAACTATTTGAGCCGATGGATAACATTTGAAGCTAAAGCTCAAAGTCGGATTTGACTTCGTGTCAAAACAAAGTCGGTCGTCAAATTAATTAAAGCTCGAAGCGGCAATTAATATATGCCTGGACATTGGTCAATTATGAAGTGGGACCACTATTTACAATGTGGAATGAATGGAAGGAAGCAAAAAAATCTCGGCTCATAACAACTTCAGTGAAACACAATATAAAGGAGAAAACAAAGGGTTTAGATATCTTTTTCTCAGAAGCAGAAACGTAAGAACAGGGGCGGCCGTCATATTTTTTCTTCCTACGCAGAAACAAGAGAACCGTGGCTGCCATCAGGATCCTTTTTCACGCACAAGCAATGAGCTACGCCACTCGGATGCAGATCACGACTAAGCGTTGGCTTTTATTCTTTTGCTTTTCGTCCGAAAGCTTTAAGTTATCAATGGAGTTTTATTCTTGCATGCTTATTTATTTTTACTCCATGAGCGGCTAAACTATTTGGCTAGGGTAATGAGGAGGTCTCTCCAAGTAGCATAGTTGTTAGATTTCTAGGGTTTTATATTCAACTTGATTGCGTGACTTGATCGATTCATAACTTTTTATGAAATTTTATATTTTTCCAATAGTCGAATGTGTTTGTATCCATGGTTTCAAGCACGATCATACAATAGTTTTTAATATTTTAGGATAGGCTTTAAGATAGACTATACGACGTGAGACGGGTCGTGCCGTGGTTAAATCCAATGAGACGATCCGTGCCGTGTTGAGATAGCCTATATGGAGTACGAATCTTGATTATACTTTTGGGGATTATCGATAGGAATTGCTACCCTACGGTGATCTGGTTGAATGTTGAATACGAACCCTAGGTTTTGAAATAATTGCGTTACAAGGGGAGACTGAATCGGAAACCCTAGTCCCTTCTCTCACTGTTTACAACTCCTTTAATCGCTTTCTAGTTTAATTTTAGTTTAATCAACTCAAATCCAAACCTTTTCCTTTCTGAATTAAATTAGAAATTAATTGAAAGTACTGCAACTTAGCTTTTTACTCTCCGCGGACGATCTCGGACTTGACCGCTATTCTTCGGGATAATTGTTAATTCCCTGTTTTATAAATTATATTTTTGGTACGAAAACAACAGACCAAATTTTGGCGCCGTTGCCGGGGAGTTAAAACACGGTTGCGTATTTTCAATTTTTTTTTAGTTTAATTCTTTGTTTTATTTATTTTTTTCTTTCTTTCTTATTAGTCTGTTTCAGCTTTGCCAGGTTTTCGAACATCACAAGGATTGTGAAGTTGAATTTATTGGTGGCCAGGCGGATCAAAGCGATTTCGTTTACCCACTGTGAGCTCTCTTCTCGATTATTTTATTGTTGGATCGCTGAAACGGTAGTGGAATTAGGGTTTTTGAATATTTATGCATCGATATTGGTCACTATCACCTGAGAGAGCGTCTGACAGTGATCCTGAATTTGACAAAACCCTTCGATCTTTTAAGAGGTCTCTTAAAGCAAACCGTGAGTGCCCAATTGATCGTAATATAAATTTTGACGTAATGGGTGACCAAACAGGAGCAATTGGTGGGGAAGAGGGCTCCCCATTGGTGGAGTATTTTATTCCAAATGAGTATGAGTCCACTTCGTGCATAGTTATGCCCACAGTAAGAGCCAACCAATACGAGATAAGGCCGGGCACTTTACAGATGTTGCCCTCATTTTATGGGAAACCAAACGAGGATCCTTATGATCATTTGAACCAATTTATGGAAATGAGTCAAATTATTTGCATTCGTGACTTTGATAAGGATGCATTGAAATTACTCCTTTTCCCGTTCTCGTTGAAGGATAAGGCCAAACAGTGGTTGAACTCCTTACCGGCAAACTCCATCACCACTTGGACTCAGATGTGCGAAGAGTTCCTAAAGAAATATTTCTCCATCGGTAAAACAACCCTTCATAGACAAGAGATCACCGGATTTACCCAACACGATGGAGAACAGTTTCATGAATCTTGGGAGAGATTCAATGACCTTCTTAGGACATGTCCTCACCATGCTATCCGCAAGTGGCAGCTTGTTCAGTCCTTTTACCAGGGTTTGGCGGAACCACACCGCCAACTGGTTGAATCTTCTAATGGTGGGATCTTCCTGCATAAGAATGTGAATGATGCATGGAAGTTATATGAAAACCTTAGTGAAAACTCTCAGCACCGTGCATCTGCCCTCAGACATTCGAGAGGGGCAGCGTCTAGTTCATCCAAACAGAGAGGGGTCTATGAGGTTCAACCCTCTAATGACCTTACACATTAAGTAGCTGCCTTGACCCAAACATTGAAAGAATTAATCACTTCGGGTCAACATCCTCTTCCTGTGGGACATCATCCGCCCACTTTTCAGGAGGCATGTGGGATTTGTGCTAGTCCCATGCATTACATCACTGATTGTCCCTCTGCCTCCCAATATCCAGAGTTTGTGCAAGAGCAAGTTAGTGTTGCACAAGGGTTCTCCAGGCCAGGCTACGACCCATTTTCTCCAACATACAATGCTGGCTGGAAAGATCACCCAAATTTTTCTTGGAGGACGCAAAATCAAGGCAGTCCTTCCTCTTTGCTACAAAGACCACACCACCAAAGTGGTTTCAACCAACCAAGGCCCAATTACCTAAGCACTTTTAATCAAACGGCTTCCCAAAGGGCACCACAGCCCTTCCAACAAGCACCTCCTCCGTCGCAGGCGCCCCAGCCTTAACGGTCTCCCAATTTTGACGAGACCATGTTACAAGGGATGCAGACTGTGCTCCAAAAATTGCAGGGATTAGAGAGTACCAGCCAGCAATGTAATTCCAATACTCAATCCATAGTGCGGTTAGAATCCCAAATTGGCCAATTGGCCAATGCACTTAGCAAGAGAGAGGAGGGTAAGCTACCCAGCCAATCAGTTTCCAATCCTAGGGGTCAATTCCAACTTGACCAGCAGCACGCTCCTAACCATCACCAGGAGCAAGCTAAAGCGGTTGTGGCCCTTCGATCGGGCCGGGTTGTTGACACTAGGCCTATAGATGACACTCCGAAAAAGCAAGATGCTCAATCTTCTATTTCTAGGCCTAAGGACAAGATCCTTGAAGAGGAGGATGCGCCTCCTTTTGTTACTGATACCACTTCACCTTCTTCTCCTTCCACCAGTTCCACCGTGGTACCACCGGGTGTACCACGTGTCCCTTTTCCAGCAGCTCTTAATTCGCAATAGCCTTATACTAAGAAAGCTGTTGTGATGGAAGATATGATTGAGACTTTTAAGCAAGTCAAGATAAATCTTCCTCTTCTTGATGCCATTCGGCAAGTCCCCTCATATGCTAAATTTCTTAAGGACCTTTGCACTCAAACGCGTAGAACTCGAACCAATGTTACGAAAAAGGTGCTTCTAGCTGAGGGTGTCTCTTCTGTTTTCCACCCCCCAATTGCCCCTAAGTTGCCCGATCCAGGGACCCCCACAATTTCATGTATCATAGGTGACCACACTATAGAAAGGGCACTTCTTGATCTTGGGGCTAGTGTTAATCTTATGCCATACTTTGTGTATGAGCAGTTTGGGTTTGGGGAGTTGAAACCCACCTCGGTGACTTTACAGTTGGCAGACCGATCCGTTAGAATCCCAAGGGGCATTGTCGAGGATGTGCTGGTCAAAGTTGACCAGTTTCTCTTCCCTGTAGATTTTATCATCCTTGACACAGAGCCTGGCCAAGCATCCATGCAATCCACCACCATCATACTTGGTCGTCCTTTCTTGGCTATAGCCAATGCTAATATCCATGTTAAGGCCGAGGTGATGGATGTGTCTTTTGGAAACATGAATGTTAGGCTTAATATTTACAATTCCTCCAAGTACCCTTCCACGGATGAAGACTGCTTCGTAGTCAATGTCATAGATGTGTTGTGGAGGAAGCCCTTCCTTACATTCTCACTAAAGACCCTTTAGAGGCAAGTTTGGCCCATTATGGCCATGAGGAGTATGACTTAGGTCAAACCATTGCGGAGGTCAACTCAGTGCTCAATCATGCACCTCTAACATGGCAAGCCAAGTTTGAACCATTACCACCATTGTCACGTGAGCCTGTGCTCCCTTCTATAGAGGCCCCTCCGAAACTTGAGTTGAAGCCACTCCCTGCCAGTCTTAAGTATATCTTTTTAGGACCTGCAGATACTCTTCCTGCAATTATCGCGTCTGACCTTACTGCTGTGCAGGAGGGTCAGCTTGTTGATGTGCTTAGGAGACACAAGGGTGCCTTAGGGTGGTCGGTAGCAGACCTCAAGGGGATAGACCCTTCCGTTTGCATGCATCGTATAAATTGTGAGGAAGATGCCAAACCATCTCGAGAGATGCAACGAAGATTAAATCCCAACATGAAAGAGGTGGTAATGAAGGAGGTGGTGAAATTGTTAGATGCGGGTATCTATACCCCATCTCTGATAGTAAATGGGTGAGTCCCACGCAGGTGGTGCCTAAGAAATCTGGCATCACTGTGATGACAAATGATAAGGGTGAGTCTGTCCCCACTCACATGACCACGGGGTGGCGAGTGTGCATTGATTATCGAAAGTTGAATTTCATGATTAGGAAAGATCACTTTCCACTTCCATTTGTGGATTAAATCCTAGAATGGTTGGCGGGCCAGAGTTACTATTGTTTTCTTGATGGCTATTCGGGCTATAATCAAGTGCCCGTCGACCCTGCAGACCAAGAAAAGACCACGTTCACCTGTCCATTTGGCACCTTCGCTTATCGGCGGATGCCTTTTGGTTTGTGCAATGCACCTGCGACCTTTCAACGGTGCATGATGGCAATATTCTCCGATATGGTGGAGAATTTTCTTGAGGTCTTCATGGATGACTTCTCGGTTTTTGGGAAGTCTTTCGAGAGTTGTCTCCATAATCTTGAGAGGGTGCTTAAGCGCTGTTTGGAGACCAATTTGGTGTTAAGTTGGGAGAAGAGCCATTTTATGGTTCAAGAGGGGATTGTGCTAGGTCATGTCCTGTCTAAAAGGGGGAACGAAGTCGATAAAGCTAAAGTGGACCTTATCTCTAAGCTTCCTCCCCCTTCTACCGTCAAGCAAATCCGCTCATTTTTAGGGCATGCGGGGTTTTACCGCCGCTTCATTAGAGACTTTAGCAAAATTTCAAAGCCCTTGTGCGACCTTCTCGACAAGGATGCCCCTTTTGTCTTTGATGCTGCGTGCATGAATGCCTTCGTGAAGCTTCGTACTGCATTGTCTTCCGCCCCGATCATGCAATCCCCTGTTTGGTCTCTTCCCTTTGAGATCATGTGTGACGCGTCTGACTATGCGGTCGGCGCGGTCCTTGGCCAACGGGTGGATAAGGTGCCTCACGCCATTTACTATGCGAGCAAGACCCTCTCTGATGCTCAATTGAACTATACCACTACGGAGAAGGAGATGCTCGCGGTAGTGTTTGCGTTGGATAAGTTTTGGTCCTACCTCCTGGGGTCGAAGGTTATCGTGTACTCTGACCACGCTGCGTTGCGATACTTGCTTTCAAAGAAGGACACGAAACCTAGGTTGATTAGGTGGGTCTTGTTGCTACAAGAATTTGACTTAGAAATTCGAGACAAGAACGGTTCCGAAAACTCCGTAGCCGACCACCTTTTGAGAATCTTGATTGACTCCACAGTTGACCCTTTACCCTTAAAAGACTCATTTTCGGATGAGCAGCTTTTTGCGGTGTCACATAGTCAACGCCCTTGGTATGCGAACATTGTAAATTACCATGCCACTGGTGCCATTCCTTCTCATTGGTCCAAGCAAGACAAGGACCGATTCTTTGCGCAGGTTGGTAATTATTTTTGGGAGGATCCGGAATTGTTCAAATATTGCTCGGATCAAGTGATTCGGCGGTGTGTCCCCGAAAGTGAGCAACAAAGCATATTGACTTTTTGTCATACTCTCGAGTGTGGGGGACATTTTAGCGGTAAGAGGACCTCGGCGAAGGTCTTGCAATGTGGGTTCTATTGGCCCACACTTTTTAAGGATGCCCATGAGTTTTGCAAGGCATGCGTTGCCAAAAGGTTGGCAACATATCCCACCGAGACATGATGCCTTTGTCTGATATTCTTGTGGTAGAAATTTTTAAGGTATAGGGAATTGATTTTATGGGACCATTCCCAACCTCTTTTGGGAATGAGTATATTTTAGTGGCAGTCGATTATGTTTCAAAGTGGGTAGAAGCAGTAGCCACGCGGACTAATGACCACAAGGTTGTGGTCAAATTCTTGCAAAGTAACATCTTTAGTCGCTTTGGCTATCCACTTGCGATTATAAGCAATGAGGGAACCCACTTCTTAAACAAACACTTTGCGGCGCTAGTGAAGAAATATTCTATCACTCACAAGGTGGCAACACCTTATCATCCTCAAACTAGTGGCCAGGTAGAGGTCTCGAACAGGGAGGTTAAATCAATTCTTGAGAAAACGGTTAGGCCTGATCGGAAAGATTGGTCGCTTAGGCTTGATGATGCTTTATGGGCCTACTGTACGGCTTTTAAAACTCCCATTGGCATGTCTCCTTACCGGTTGGTTTACGGTAAAGCATGCCACTTGCCTGTAGAGTTGGAACATAGGGCCATGTGGGCCATTAAGAAATTTAATTTTGATATGGCTGCTGCCGGTTCGAATCGTAAACTCCAACTCAATGAATTAGAGGAACTTCGTAATGATGCATATGAGAGCTCTAAAATCTATAAGGCTAGGACTAAAGCATTCCATGATAAGCATATCCGTAGGAAGTCCTTTGAGCCTAATCAAAAGGTGTGGCTCTTCAATTCACGTTTGAAATTGTTTCCGGGCAAGTTGAAGTCTAGGTGGGATGGACCTTTTATTATTACTCGTGTTTACCCCCATGGTGCGATTGAAATTCGGGATCCACGTGATGGCCAAGTATCTAAGGTTAATGGCCAATGATTGAAGCCGTATGTGAACGGTTTGAGTGAAGAGGGTGAAATTGAATCCATCGATTTGTTGGACCCAGTGTACCCTAACCTTTAAGCGCTTTCCATGAGTCTGGGAGACTTGAAATCTATGGAGTTTGAGAGACCTCCAGTGTTTGCCGTGCTCGAACGGCTTCTAAAGGTCTGGTATAGCCACCTTGTCAAAGCTATGTATGTAGTACTTAGGAGGTTGGGTCTGGCGGCAAGCATGTAGTTAGCAGCGAGAATTCTGTCTGAACCATCTGACTTTAATGTCCAACTTGGTGGAGATTGCTTCATAAACCGAGTGGTGGGTAAGGAATCTGGCAGCCCCAGAGGGAGTGACAGCCTATTAGATGATGGCACCACTTCTCAAGATATTGTTGAATCCTACACATATTGTCCTTCCAACAAATAAGGAACCACAGTCTTTGACAAGGGAGAAAAGTAGTACCCGTGTCTTTCGCGTGAAGAAAGTGGATACGTTTTTTGTCTAGGTGGAGTATTTTAGGGGGTCTTTGTTATCATTTTATTTTTATATTTCTTTGCTTTTTGTCTTCTCTTTTATTCTCTATATATTTTGTGTTGTGGGACTAACGATCTGCAGGTTCAATGCTTCAAGTTGGGGGATGACTCCCACCTTTTCTTTTGCCTTGCCTTTTGTTTCTCCTACCTGATTACCATTGTGCTTAAATACTTCTTCCTAACTCTTGGTGAACTTCTTGAACCTTTTGACCCTTGAACCTTTTGAACCTGTCAATCCTAGATGAACCTTTTGAACCCTTTAGCTTTAACCATTGGTCGATAAATGTTAGGGTAGTCTTTACCCATTGGACAAAAGGTTATCTAGATTTTATTTACCAAAAGTACATTACTAGATTTTTTTTGGATAAATAGTACATTACTAGATTTGTTAAAGGTACATATATATAGTTATGTATAGGCTTATATACACATGCTTGAAACTGTGTATATATATATATATACACACACATTATTCTAGTATAATACTTTCTATCTTTAACCATTGGTCATTAACCGCTAGGAGAATTATTAACCATTGGATAATAGAGTCAATCTTTCAAAAGTACTGAGATTTATTATTTTATGAAGTTATAGATTTTCTCATAAGATTTTATGACTAAAATCTAGGTTGTACCAAGTCTTAAAATATTAGATTTTCCTAAAGTACATACATATAGTTATTTAAAGGACATATAAGTAATTAGTTAAGTACCTCATCCTTTATCCATTGGACAATGACCGCTAGAGAAATCATTACCCATTGGTCAATAAGTACTAGGATATCTTAACTTAATTATTTTCTAGATTCACCATGTGATAAAATACTTATATATATATATATATATATATATATATATATTATGAAAGCTTAGTACTTTCCATCTTGGACCATTGGTTAATAACTGTTAGGAAGATCATTATTCATTGGTCAATAAATGCAAGGGAAATTATTACCCATTGGTTAATAGTTAATCTTGCCAACAAAGTACTAAAATCTATTAAATTAGTCATTCATTAGATTTCCCATATGATTGAAAGCTTAAAGAAATAGATATGTACCATAAGAATATATTACCCTAGGATTCTATATGTACATAATGTAGTATTATAATTGGACATGTGCCTAATTGGACTATTTTAATGGGAGATCGGATTTGGAAAAATCTACTAGATTATGTAGTACCCTAAAGTACATACTTGATGATATATATATATAATATTTCAAAGCACGCATGTGCATATTAGAATTTTTTATTAGGAAATCTTACTAGATTATATGGTACTACTATATATATATATATATATAAATACTTATACTTGGAAATAAGTACATATATATATATGTATAGTACAAGAGAGAGAGAGAGAGAGAGAGAGAGAGAGAGAGAACCCGAGAGAGGGAGAGAGAGATGAGCCGAGAGAGAGAGAGAGAAGGAGAAAGAGAGAGAGAGAGAGAGAGATGGTACCTTGATCTTGATTTTTTTTTTGTGCTTTCAATGTACCTTGATTGCATACAATCCATGGGATTCTCTCTTGCAAGCAAAATCTATACTTTCAACGTACAATGTGTACATTTCCCATTTTTAAACTTGTCCAAATCCTCCTTTCTTCACCAAAATCTTCCATAATCAAATCAAACCTAGACTTGCGTGCCTAAAACTAGGTATAGGTTGTCCAAGCAAAACTTTTATCCATTGGATGATAAATGTTAGGGGGAAATTTATCCATTGGACAATAAGCCAAGCCTTGGCCTATAAATTGCATGCCCATTCTCACTATTTTACTCACACCTTCACTCCTTGCTCAAACTTCTCTCTAGAAACCACTTTCATTTTCCAGTCAGCTTACTGCCCTTTGAAAATCCTCATTTTTCTCCTGTTTAAAGTAGTTTTTAGAACCAACTTCCTTCCGGAAAGTTGTAGAGCACTTCGAAACCTTCAAGTTAGACCCAAGAACCACCCCAATCGGTCAAGAAATGACCAAGATATCGACATCCGAAGTTCAGTAAAAATGTTGGATTTTCAGTTCCAGACAGCTTACTGTCACTCCCTTTATCGCCAGTTTTCTCCTACCTAAACTAGTTTCTAGGATCAACTTCCTCCACAAAAGTTGTAGAGCACTTCTAGAGCTTCGATTTCGACCCAAGAACGATCCTATTTGGTCACATATTGACCGAGTTACTGCCATCCAAAGTTTGGTCCAGATTTGTGAGTTTCACCGCCTGTAGAATTTCCTAACTAGCTTATTCGGCCCCGACAAGTTTCGAATCAAGGTAGAGTTCTTCGAACCTACTTTCTCTAAGTATAAGGAATTATATGTTGTGTATGTTCTTGTAGTTAATTGCTTTCCGCTTACTTTAGTAGTTAACTTGATAAACATATGTTGTTTTCTTGAACTTTCCATAAGGAAGAAAAACACAGTTTTACTTCAAAGATAAAATGTTGCTCTTAATTGAAGTATTCGTATTTTGACCTTCAAGATGATTATGAGCTTGTTTACTTATTGCTTGTATTACTTGTGGTTATGTGATTAAGCATAAGTGGTTTATCACTCCAAAGGTGTCCGTTCATGTGACACTATACTTTACGTTGTGTGTTAAATGTCAAGCATGATGATGTGATAATATGAGCATGAAATTTAAGATAGAGTTGGATGATCTTGCTAGTTTAGTTTCAAGATTACAACGAATGATTTATTTTTTTTGTCATAAGAAGTCCTGCCGCGGAGTCTATGCATGAAAACGAGACACGGAAATCGATAAAGTAGAAACATGACATCTAGGATGTGTTAATGTCAAGGTGTGTTTTGAAATCGCAATGTGGCCGGACTTGCCCATTGTGGGGTGGTGTTTGCAAAGAATGAAATATTTTTGAAACTACATAATGATCAAGTGTTGCGAGTTGTCATTGATTAGATTGGGGTATTGCTCTGATCGAAAGGGGCAGCTTGGCGAGTTGTCATTGATTAGATTGGGGTTATGCTCTAATTGAAAGGGGCAGCTTGGTCTCACTTGCGGTTCTAGTGGCCTTTCGGTGGTGTGTCTGAGATTTCCTTCGGCTAGATTGGTGGTTTGGCACTGATCGAATGGGGTTTCTTTGCGAGTTGTCATTGATTAGATTGGGGTATTGCTCTGATCGAAAGGGGCTGCTTGGCGAGTTGTCTTTGATTAGATTGGGGTTATGCTCTGATTGAAAGGGGCAGCTTGGTCTCACTTTCGGTTCTAGGTTCTTGATCCATCCCGCTTCTTGGTTTAGCGAGCCTAGGGGATTAAGTTGAGGGTGTAGTCGTTTGGATGGAATGGGCGTGGTGTGCAGGGTGCTTGGGAGGGTAGCCTTGTCGGATGTCGTCATCTCTAGTTGCCTATTCTCAGTGCCTGTCCCTCTGTAGTAGCTCTTCTTTAGAAGTGGGTATTATGCTTGTCTTTTGGGTTTGGCTGGAGTATTATTGTCTTGGTATGCTTATCCTATCTCTGGAGACTGTGGTCGTTGGTAGTTGGCTGTGAATGGTTGTTTTGGCGAGCCTTAGGCTTGGTTGATGGAGTTTTAGGCCGGATGGAATGGGCGTCGTGTGCAGGGTGGGGCCCCCTGTCGGATGCCGTCATCTCTGGTTCGAGACTCTTCTTGGTGCCTTATTCCTCTGTAGTAGCTGCTCAACCTCTCTTGTTGCCGATCTGTCTTGTTACTGATTGTCCTCAGTGATGGTTCATTATCTGGTCGTTGTTCGATCGAGTTTACTTACTTTATTTCCTAGTCTGGCAGGATGTGTCAGGCAGTAGGCAGCTATCATTATGTGTAATTGCTTACACTTCATTGCATATTTTGTATCATCCTATATCCCACCCCTGTTACGCTATCGTTCTTCACAGATGGACAGTGCAACGGGGGTAGGATACCAATCCACATTGCATATTGTTATGCTCCATTACTCTACGTTACTTTCCATGCGGGTTGTGCATGGGTTATGACAATTTTTTCACTCTTTCTTTTCTTTTCCTCCTGGGGTATGCCCCTTGTAGGCTGTACATTCGGTTAACTTTGTTTTAATTTCAAGCTAAATTACCCAAAAAAAATGATCAAGTGTTATAATCATTATGTGGTGGTGTGTGTTCCAATGGGAATCCGTGGTGGTGGAACCATTGTGAGGCTGTGTGTGTTCCAATGGAAATCTATGGTGGCGGAACCATTGTGAGGCTGTGTGTGTTCCAATGGGAATCCGTGGTGGCAGAACCATTGTGAGGCTGTGTGTGTTCCAATGGGAATCCGAGCGGCGGAACCATTGTGAGGTTGTGCGCGTTCCCATGGAACCGGACGTGGTAGTTCCATGGTGAGGTATGGCTTGGTTATCCACAGAGATGAGCCAAGAAAGGAAAGTGTTTTGAAACCGCAATGTGGCCGGACATGGTAGCCCATTGTGTGCGTTATCAATGGAGCCGGACTTGGTAGCTTCATTGGTAGCGAGGGTTGGAATGTTTTTGAGAAATGATGAATGGGTTTTTGTTAAGGGAAAATGGTGACACGGTCTACGAAACGCTGCGTAGGAGAAACACAAAAAACATGGACACCAACGATAGATAGCAAATGTGGATGTATCATTGTTGTTATCTATATCATGTATTGTATGTGCTGTTCATGACCTTGTATGATATATGCATGACTTGCTATGTGTAAGTTACGGGTTAGCGGGTTTGGATTATTCTATTGAGGTTGTAGCTCACGGTGTTGCCTTTGGTGACCCTGACATATTATGCTGGTGGCGACGCTGGTATAATGTGTCAGACCTGATAGATGAGCAAGGAGAGCTGTACACTTTGAAGGCATTCGGAGCAGAGGAGCTTGCTAGGATGGAAGAAGAGGCGGAGCAGTAGATAACCTTAGCTGTCTTATCCTTTTGTGTAATATAAGTACCCTCTGGGAGTTTGTGATGTAATAATGAGCCAGACTCTACCTAGTTTTTGTTAATAAAATGCTTAATTAACGTACCCGATTTTGGGGGCGTTTCAAGCGGGGGAGTCATGAGAGGTACAGTGGAGGGAGAAATGGGTCCATTTCTTTTGGTTGTGGGAAAGAGAGTAGGAGTTGTGAGTTTTCAAGGGAGTAGAAGAGTGAGCCCTATATATTCCTTGGTTTAATGTTTGATTATCCTCTGTTACTCTGGTTATGGGTCTGTTCTGTGGATTACCTGCATCTGTTAATGCAAATTTGTTAATTCCATGTGCTTGTATGTATGTTATCGGTTCTGACAGCTAACACTAGGCTGGAATTTCTGTTAATGCCGTGTATGAATTCAGATGAGGGAATTTTATGCTTTGTGCTGATTGTACTGAATTTGTAGCAGCTCTTTTATTATCTGTTTTGTTTTGGCAAATGGTCACTTGGTTAGTAGTTCATAGTCTTACATGTTGTATCGTGTCCAGTCTCTTATAACTGTTTCATAGTCTTACATGCTATTTTTGGGCAGTTTAACTGTTTTGTTTGACCTATCCTTGGGGGGTGTTCCCTTGGATTGTTAATGCTTTTCTAGGGGGCTTGTCCCTAGCTGTTGCCGCCAGTAATCGTGTGGCTGTTGCTGATCAGTTTTGTGCATTCCTGTCATCTGCTGCAGCTGTTTTGCTGATATGATTCAAGGGTTTTCAAGTCATGCTGATGCTATATTCTGCTATGTTGCTATTGTTGCATTCTGCTGTGTAGTGGCTGCCTGTTATGTGGCTGCTGTTGCTATGCCTGCTGCTACGGTTGGCTGTTGTAATAGCAGTACTTAGAGCTGATGTTTATGCTCCATCCACTTGAGGGAGGGCAGGCCGAAATGATCTTAGCTGCTGCTGTAACTGATCCAGCAGGTGTTGTTAGCGTGGTGATGCAACCAAAGGTACCCATAGATTAACTTAGAGAGAGAAACTCCCAAATGGGATACAAAAGAGACTAGCTCTTGATAATATTGTTCAAAATGATAAAAGCTACCCAAAATAAAGGACTCCAACACCTATATATAGACTCAATACAAAAGACATAAATACCCTTACTACATACTACATCATACTCCCCTACTAAAAAGAAACTTGTCCTCAAGTTATGGTAGTGTCCTCCGGCAAATAGGGCACCAAGTGTTGCACATTGAATGTGTTGGAGATGCTCAAGTGAGAGGGTAAGCGGACTTGATAAGCATTGTCATTGATCTTGCGCAAGACTTCACAAGGACCCACTTTTCGATCATTCAACTTCATGTAAGCACCGTGAGGATGCCTATCCTTGCTCAAGATAACCCAAACAAGATCCCCTTCTTTGAACAAAACCTCCCGTTTGTGTGCATCAACGGCCGCCTTATACTTTGCATTAGACTTCTCAATGTTAAGCTTAACTTGAGAGTGGATATTCTTCATAAACGTAGCCATATCTTCCGCCTTGGAGTGTCCCTTCTTAGGGGTTGGCAAAGGAACGAGGTCAACCACACTAGAAGGTTTCAACCCGTAAACCGCTTCAAATGGGGACGTGTGGATGGTGCGGTTTAGAGAAGAATTGTAAGCAAACTCCGCTAAGGGAAGAATTCCATCCCAACTTTTTGGATGTTCACCAACTAAGCATCGCAACAAATTCCCAAGACTCCGGTTTACCACTTCCGTTTGACCATCGGTTTGAGGGTGAAAAGAAGTACTAAAGCATAAGTTGGTGCCAATCTTCCTCCACAATGTCCTCCAAAAGTGGGCTAGGAACTTAGCATCTCTATCGGAGACAATAGAAGTAGGAACGCCATGCAACTTGTAGATCTCCTTGAAATAGAGATTGGCAATGTTAGTCGCATCCATAGTCTTCTTACAAGGTATGAAATGAGCCATTTTTGAAAACCGATCCACTACCACCATGATAGAATCACTCCGCCTTTGTGTAGGAGGAAGCCCCAAGACAAAATCCATACTCATACATTTCCAAGGACCTTCCGGCACCGGTAAAGGCAAATACAATCCCGCATTAGTGGCTGTTCCCTTACTCTGCTGGCAAGTTTGGCACCTTTGCACATAGCCCCCCACATCTTTACTCATTCCCGGCCAATAGTATGCATCTTGAAGCAACGCTAGAGTCTTATCCTTGCCAAAATGACCCACCTTGTGACTTTCGGCCAACAATTGCTCCCTTAAAGAGCATGTAGGGACACACAACTTTAATTCTTTGAAAAGAAATCCATCCTTCAACATGAAACATGGATCGGTAACCTTATTACCCCTTTGCAAAGCATCGATTATCTTACTAAAGTAAGGATCTTCGGCATAGAAAGTGCGAAATTCTTCAAACCCAACAACCTTGTTCTTCATTTCCACCAAGAGAGCCACTCTTCTACTCAAACCATCGGCCACTTTGTTGAGAATCCCCGATTTGTGTTTCAAAGAGAACGTGAATTGTTGTAGATAAGCCACCCACTTGGCATGCCGTTTATTGAGGTGTTGTTGGCTATTGATGTACTTAAGAGCTTCATGATCGGTGTTGAGGACAAATTCCTTGTAGGCAAGGTAGTAACTCCAATGCTTGATGGCTTGGACAATGGCATAGAATTCCAAGTCATAAGTAGAGTACTTGAGTTTAGCACCGTTCAACTTCTCGCTAAAGAAAGCAATAGGTTGACCACCTTGGCTTAGGACTCCACCAATTCCAACTCCCGAAGCATCACAATCAAGTTCAAAAGTTTTGTCAAAGTCGGGTAAGGTCAAGATAGGAGCTTCCGTAAGCTTGGACTTCAACAATTTGAAACTCTCGGCGGCTTCTTGGGACCATATGAACACCCTTTGCTTGAGGCAATCGGTAAGAGGGGCCGCGATACTACTAAAGTTGGCAATGAACCTCCGGTAGAAGGTAGCTAACCCATGAAAACTCCTCACTTCATGAACACTTGTAGGCGTTGGCCACTCCACAATGGCTTTAATCTTGTCTTCATCCATGTGAACCCCTTTTGAAGACACCACATACCCCAAAAATACCACCTTATCAACGGCAAAACTACATTTCTTCAAGTTCCCATAAAATTTCTCTCTTCTCAAAATTTCAAAGACTTGTTGGAGGTGGGATAAATGATCTTCAAAACATCGACTATACACCAAGATATCATCAAAGTACACAACTACACATATACCCAAGAGAGGTTGAAACATTTGAGTCATTACCCGCATAAAAGTGCTTGGAGCATTGGTAAGCCCGAAAGGCATCACAAGCCATTCAAAAAGGCCATGAGGGGTCTTGAAAGCCGTTTTCCATTCATCTCCCGGGCGAACTCGAATTTGATGATAACCACTTCTTAGATCAATTTTTGAGAAGACCCTTGAACCGGCAAGGCAATCCAACATATCATCTAGCCTCGGAATGGGAAAGCGGTACTTGATAGTGATCTTGTTGATAGCTCTACTATCCACAGACATCCTCCACGAACCATCCTTCTTCGGAGTCAAAAGAGCCGGCACCGCACAAGGGCTAAGGCTTGCCCTTATGTAGTCTTTCTCTAGAAGATCTGTAACTTGTCTTTGAATCTCTTCCCTCTCCCTTGGAGACATTCTATATGCGGGCTTGTTCGGAAGGGGCGCCCTGGGTACCAAGTCGATACAATGTTGAATATCTCGCAAAGGAGGCAATTCGGGAGGCAACTCTTGAGGAAACACATCAACATACTCCTTCAAAAGTTTAGAAATCGCATTGGGAACATCCGACACACCCATATCCGCCATAGGAACCAACACTAGAACATACTCGGTTTCATGACTTTCCTTGAGAAAACCTTTAGAAGCAAGCAATGTAGTGGGAGGAGGCTTGGTAGTCACCTTCTCCTTCATAGGTAACAAAGTGAATTGTCGCTTCTCCTTAAGGACGGTGTAGGTATTCTTCTTTCCATCATGGATGAAATGCCTATCAAATTGCCACGGGCGACCGAGTAGTATATGACAAGCATCCATAGGAACCACATCGCACCAAGCTTCATCAAAGTATTTTTGCCGAATGGAGAAAGATACCAAGCACCTTTTAGTCACCTTGATTTCATTACCCTTCTTGAACCAAGAAAGGGTATAAGGATGGGGATGCTCCTCCACTTTAAGTTGTAATTTGTCCACCACCTCTTGAGAGACTACATTCTCACAACTTCCGCTATCAATAATCATGTTGCAAACTCTACCGCCAACATTGCAAGTGGTGTAAAAGATATTGGTACGCAACCAATCTTCATTACTAGCCTCCTTAGGAGTAAGGAGAGTCTTCTTGATCATCAACGCATAGCCTTCTTCCTCCTCATCATCACCCCCAATTTCTTCACATATTTCTTCATCATAAACGGGAACATCATCCTCACAACCTTGTTCCGTAACCTCCTCAATGAAAAGTGCCTTGTTACGACCTCCGGAAGCCTTACGACAATCCGAAGACTTGTGACCCGGTTCCCCACACTTGAAGCACTTAAAGCCTCCACTTTGGAATTGATTCCGAGCCCCCGAAGCACCGGATTGAGGCTGATTTTGAGCGGGTGTTGAAGTCTTATCCGCTCGGTTTTGAGTACCAACACCGGAAGAAGCACCTTGGCCACCACTAGAGGAAGAACCACCCCTAGCATAAGAGTAGAAGGGCTGCCCGGACTTGGAACCACCTTGATATTGTTGCCCGGATCTCGAAAACTTCCTCTTTTCTTGCTTTTCAACCACCAAGGCCCGATTGTAAGCTTCCGAAACCGTCCACAAAGTTTGCATAGCAAGGGCATCTTGGATTGTGAGTGTCAACCCACTTATGTACCTTGCAACCATTTGATCTTCACTTTCATTCAAATCAACTCTAGCAACAAGTTGATGGAAAGCCTCCGTGTACTCATCTACACTTTCAACTTGTTTGAGATTATGCAAATTCTTGTAGAGGGTTTGCATATAGTTGAAAGGCAAGAATTGCTCATTGAGTTTCTTCTTCATCTTCTCCCATTCTCTAATCTTTCATTTTCCTCTCCGTAGCCTAGTTTCTTGTAATTGCTCCCACCAAGCGGAAGCTCTTCCTTTGAGACGGATAGCCACTAACTTCACTTTCTTCCCCTCGGAGACATCTCCATAATCAAACACTCTTTCAACGGTATTTATCCAATCGACAAACTCATCCGGGTTAAGACTTCCATTGAACTCGGGAAGTTCAATCTTGATGTTCCGCTCCCAGCTATAAGGAGAATGAGTGGAAGGTGGCCTACGCCAATTCGGATCACCAAAAGGATTGTCAAAATGACTTTGAGAGTCCTCGGACCCTCCACTACCCGCACGCGACACTTGCAAGCCTTGCACCATCGCCGTTAGGGTAGCAACTTGTTGTCTCAACTCCTGAATCTCATGGTTTTGGTTGCCAAACTCATTCTCTTCACCATTGTTCACTACGAAGCCTCTACCTCTACCTCCTCTTCGACCTCTAGCCCGATAAGCCATTACAATACTCAAATTCAACTCCAAACAAGTAAATCAACCCCAAATAATGAAAACCCAGTCAATTCAACCACCAATTTCAATAGAAACAACCCCCAAAAGACTTAATCAACAGTAATTACACTCAAATCGACAACCACAGAGCAATCTAGCAACAACCCAGCAAAGAAGTGAAGATTCGACACTTACCCACCTCAGATCTGGTCCGAAATCAGCAGAAACAAGCTGAAATCAGTCCGAAATCACTGTAGCAGGCTCCGAAAATACTGTAGCAGTCTCGAAATCACTGTAGCTGGCTCGTAATCACTGTAGCTGTACTCGAAATCACTGCAAAATCACTGTAGCATGCTCGAAATCACTGTAGCAGCCTCCAAAATCACTGTAGCAGCTCCAAAATGGTCTGAAACAGGCAGATCTGAAGGTTTTGGTTCGATTCAGGGCTGAATAGGGTCGAAATCAAAGTATAAGGTGTTGGGTTGGATATATCTGAGGATTTGGAGTGATTTGGGGGCTCCGGCGAGATTTCCGGCGCCGTTTGGGTTTCCGGCGAGATTTTCTGGCCAGATTCTGGTTTCCGGCGATGGTTCCGGCAAGATGATCGGTGGGGATCGAGCCTAGAAGCTCTGATACCAAATGATGCAACCAAAGGTACCCATAGATTAACTTAGAGAGAGAAACTCCCAAATGGGATACAAAAGAGACTAGCTCTTGATAATATTGTTCAAAATGATAAAAGCTACCCAAAATAAAGGACTCCAACACCTATATATAGACTCAATACAAAAGACATAAATACCCTTACTACATACTACATCACGTGGTTTGAGTTTTGGGATCGTTGCATGGTTTGAGTGAACGCCTAACAATTCGGAATGCTAGTGTCAATCTGTTTTCATTTGTTTGAGGCTGTAATGGCTGCTACTGCGGTTTATCAAGCTGTTTGAAGTCCACGTAGTTGTATCTTTTGTTGGTACCATTATGGCGTTGTTTTCCCTCCCTCTTTCTAGACGGACGGGAAACAACGCATATCATTTAGTCCATGTAGCCATTTGGCGTAAACAATTTTCTTTAATCTTGTTTTGCTTTGTTTTCTTTTCCTCCTGGGTATGCCCCTTGTAGGCTGTATATTCGGTTACCCTTTTTTCAATTTCAAGCTAATTTACCCAAAAAAAAATTAAAAAAAAGACTTTCCTTTCACATGACTAGTAGTCTAAACCTACTAACCGACATGTGTTTATCGCTATTCGTTTTTCACATGACTAGTAGTCTAAACAACTACTAACCATCACGTGTTTGTCACGATTTGTTCTTCACATGACTTGTAGTCTAAAAACCTACTAACCGTCATGTGTTTATCGCAATTTTTTCTTCACATGACTAGTAGTCTAAACACCTAGTGAGCATCACGTGTTTGTCACGATTTGTTCTTCACATGACTAGTAGTCTAAATACCAACTCACCGTCTTGTGTTTTTCTCGAGTAGTCAGAAGTAATACACAACAAGGAAATAAGAACCGCTTTATTTCCATCTCCCTGAAGCAACACACGAATTTGTAATTCTATAACATTGATAAACTCTTTCAATAAGGACAAAATTAATCAAGGTATCATCAACTTGAGGAAACAAGTACGTCTCTGATCTAATACATAAACCATGATTCAAATTAAATCGTGATAACACCGAATCCACACTTTTAAAGTTCATATCAAATAGTAATCAATAGTCTTTGCATCTATTTGAAATCACAATTTTCATTTCGCATGACTAGTAGTCTAAATACCTACTAACCGTCAACTGTTTATTGCTATTTTTTGTTCACATGACTAGTAGTCTAATCACCTACTGACCATCATGTGTTTATCACTATTTGTTCTTTACATGAGTAGTAGTCTAAACACCTACTAACCGTCATGTGTTTTTCACGAGTAATACACTATAAGGAAGTAAAAACCGCTTTATTTCCTTCTCCACGAAGCAAAACTTGCAAATTTGTGAATCTATAACATTGATAAACTATTTCAATAAGGGAAAAAATTTATCGTGGTATCATTAACTTGAGCCAACAAGTACTTCTCGGATCTAGTACATAAACCATGATTCATATTAAATTGTGACAACACCGAATCCACACTTTTAAAGTTCTTATCACATAGTTATCAATAGTCTTTGCATCTACTCGGAATTACGATTTTGCTTTCACATGACTAGTAGTCTAAACACCTACTAACCGACATGTGTTTATCGCTATTCGTTCTTCACATGACTAGTAGTCTAAAAACCTACTAACCGTCATGTGTTTTTCTCGAGTAGTCACTAGTAATACACTACAAGGAAGTAAGAACCGCTTTATTTCCTTCTCCATGAAGCAACACACGAATTTGTGAATCTATAACATTGATAAACTCTTTCGATAAGTGCAAATTTTATCGAGCTATCATCAACCTGAGGCGACAAGTACTTCTCAGATCTTGTACATAAACCATGATTCATATTAAACCGTGACAATACCGAATCCACACTTTTAAAGTTCTTATCACATAGTAATCAATAGTCTTTGCATCTACTCAGAATTACTACTTTCCTTTCACATAACTAGTAGTCTAAACACCTACTAACCGACGTGTGTTTATCGCTATTTTTTCTTCACATGACTAATAGTCTAAACACCTACTGAGCCTCGCTTGTTTGTCACAATTTGTTTTTCACATGACTTGTAGTCTAAACACCAACTCACCGTCTTGTGTTTTTCTCGAGTAGTCACTAGTAATACACAACAAGGAAATAAGAACCGCTTTATTTCCATCTCCATGAAGCAACACGCGAATTTGTGAATCTATAACTTCGATAAATTCTTTCAATAAGGACAAAATTGATCGAGGTATCATCAACTCGAGGAAACAAGTACGTCTCTGATCTAGTACATAAACCAGGATTCATATTAAACCGTGATAACACCGAATCCACACTTTTAAAGTTCATATCACATAGTAATCAATAGTCTTTGCGTCTATTTGAAATCACAATTTTCATTTCGCATGATTAGTAGTCTGAATACCTACTAACCGTCAAGTGTTTATTGCTTTTTTTTTTCTTCACATGACTAGTAGTCTAAAGACCTACTGACCATCATGTGTTTATCTCTATTTGTTCCTTACATGACTAGTACTTTAAACACCTCCTAACCGTCATGTGTTTTTCACGAGTAATCACTAGTAATACAGGGAAAATTTCAAAATGGCACCTGAACTTTGCACCAAATGTCACAGAGACACCTGAACTTAAGTTTATTATAATTAAACACATGTACTAACAAAATTCCCAAATTTAGACACTTGAACTTAAGTTTATTTCAATTAAACACCTGTACTAACAAAATCTCCAAATTTAGACCCCTGTCGTTATACTCTGTCCCAAAAATTGCTGACGTGGCATCTCCAACCTGTTTAAGTTGCCCCATTGCACATCTTTCCAACAGGGGACGATGCACCCAATCGAAACCCATCATTAGAAGTCTGCCGAGCAGAAAGAAGAATTGGGTTTGGGCAAAAAAACATGATTTGGAGGGCAAATAACCATAAACCTAATTGATTTCCCTCCATTTCTCTCTCCAGAAGTCTGCCTAACGTTCCACCATCTCCATCACTTTCAACCCTAGACCTGAAGCCTGCCTATGGGTTTTGCTTGGGTGCATCATCCTTTGTTGGAAACATGTGCAATGGGGACTTAAACGGGTTGGAGATGCCATCTCAGCAATTTTTGGGACGAAGTATAATGGCGGGGGTCTAAATTTGGGAATTTTGTTAGTACACGAGTTTAATTGAAATAAACTTAAGTTAAGGTGTCTAAATTTGGAGATTTTGTAAGTACATGTGTTTAATTGAAATAAACTTAAGTTCATGTATCTCTGTGACATTTGGTGCAAAGTCCATGTGTCATTTCGAAATTTTCGCATTAATACACTACAAGGAAGTAAGAACCGCTTTATTTCCTTCTCCATGAAGCAACACGCGAATTTGTGAATCTATAACATTGATAAACTCTTTCAATAAGTGCAAAATTTGTCGGGCTATCATCAACTCGAGGCAACAAGTACTTCTCGGATCTTGTACATAAACCACGATTCATATTACCCCGTGACAACACCGAATCCACACTTTTAAAATTCTTATCACATAGTAATCGATAGCCTTTGCATCTACTCGGAATTACTACTTTCCTTCCACATAACTGGTAGTCTAAACACCAACTAACCGACATGTGTTTATCGCTATTTTTTCTTAACATGACTAGTAGTCTAAACACCTACTGAGCATCACGTGTTTGTCACGATTTGTTCTAAACATTACTAGTAATCTAAACGCAAACTCACCGTCTTGTGTTTTTCTCGAGTAGTCACTAGTAACACACAACAAAGAAATAAGATAGAGGTATCATCAACTCGAGCAAACAAGTACATCTCTGATCTAGTACATAAACCAGGATTCATATTAAACCGTGATAACACCGAATCCACACGTTTAAAGATCATATCACATAGTAAACAAAAGTCACTGCATCTCTTTGAAATCACAATTATCATTTCGCATGACTAGTAGTCCAAATACCTCCTAACCGTCAAGTGTTTATTGCTAGTTTTTCTTCACATGACTAGTAGTCTAAACACCTACTAACCATCATGTGTTTATCACTATTTGTTCTTTACATGACTAGTAGTCTAAACACCTACTAACCGTCATGTGTTTTTCTCGAGTAATCACTAGTAATACATTACAAGGAAGTAAGAGCCGCTTTATTTCCTTCACCACGAAGCAAAACTCGCGAATTTTTGAATCTATAACAATGACAAACTCTTTCAATAAGGGAAAAATTTATCTTGGATCTAGTACATAAACCATGATTCCTATCAAACTGGGAAAACACCGAATCCACATTTTTAAAATTTGAATCACATAATAATCAATAGTCTTTGCATCTACTCGGAATTACGATTTTCCTTACACATGACTAGCAGTCTAAAAAACCCAATAACCGACATGTGTTTATCGTTAATCGTTCTTTACATGACTAGTAGTCTAAACACCTACTCACCGTCATGTGTTTTTCTTGAGTAATCACTATTAATACACTACAAGGAAGTAAGAACTGCTTTATTTCCTTATCCGCAAAGCAAAACTCGCGAATTTGTGAATCTATAACATTGACAAAGACTTCCAATAAGGGCAAAATTTATCGAGGTATCATAAACTCGAGGGCAACAAGTACTTTTCGGATCTAGTACGTATATCATGATTCATATTAAACCGCGACAACACCGAATCCGCACTTTTACAGTTCTGATCACATAGTTATCAATAGTCTTTGCATCTACTCGGAATTATGATTTTCCTTTCACATTATTAGTAATCTAACCAAATACTAACCGACATATGTTTACCTCTATTCAATCTTCAAATCACTAGTAGTCTAAACACCTACTAACCATCACGAGTTTGTCAGGATTTTTTTTTCACATGACTAGTACTTTAAACACCTACTAACTGTCACTTGTTTATGGCTATTATTTCTTCACATGACTACAAGTCTAAACAACTAAAGAGCATCACATGATTCTCACCATTTTTTTTTTCACATGACTAGTAGTCCAAACACCAATTCACCGTCTTGTGTTTTTCTCGAGTAGTCACGAGTAATACACTACAAGGAAATAAGAACCACTTTATTTCCATCTCCCCGAAGCAACACGCGATTTTGTGAATCTATAACGTTGATAAACTTTTTCAATATGGGCAAAATTGATCGAGGTATCACCAACTCGAGGAAACTAGTACGGCTCTGATCTAGTACATAAACCATGATTGATATGAAACCTTAATATTACATCAACCATGAATCATATTAAACATTGTAAACATCGAATCTACACTTTTAAAGTTCATCTCAAATAGTATTTAATAGTCTTTGCATCTATTTGGAATCACAATTTTCTTTTCGCATGACTTGTAGTCTAAATACCTACTAACCGTGAAGTGTTTCTTGCTATTTTTATTCACATGACTAGTAGTCTAAACACCTACAAACCATCATGTTTTTTTCACTATTTGTTCTTTACATGACTAGTAGTCTAAACACCTACTCACTGTCGTGTTTTTCTCGAGTAATCACTAGTAAAACACTACAAGGAAGTAAGAACCGCATTATTTCCTTCTCCAGAAAGCAAAACTCGCGAATTTGTGAATCTATAACATTGATAAAGACTTCCAATAAGGGCAAAATTTATCGAGGTATCATCAACTCGAGGCAACAAGTACTTATCGGATCTAGTACGTAAACCATGATTCATTTTAAACCGTGACAACACCGAATCCGCACTTTTACAGTTCTTATCACATAGCCATTAATAGTGTTTGCATCTACTCGGAATTATGATTTTCCTTTCCATTATTAGTAATCTAACCAATTACTAACCGACATATGTTTATCTCTATTCAATCTTCACATCACTAGTATTCTAAACACCTACTAACCATCACGAGTTTGTCAAGAATTTTTTTTCACATGACTAGTAGTTTAAACACCTACTAACTGTCACGTGTTTATGGCCATTTTTTCTTTACATGACTACAAGTCTAAAAAACTACTGAGCATCACATGTTTCTCACTATTTGTTTTTCACGTGACTAGTAGTCTAAACACCAATTCACTGTCTTGTGATTTTCTCGAGTAGTCATGAGTAATACACTACCAAGGAAATAAGAACCGCTTTATTTCCATCTCCCCTAAGCAACACGCGATTTTGTGAATCTATAACATTGATAAACTTTTTCAATAAGGGGAAAATTGATCGAGGTATCACCAATTCGAGGAAACTAGTACGGCTTTGATCTAGTACATAAACCATGATTCATATTAAACCTTGTTAACATCGAGTCCACACTTTTAAAGTTCATCTCAAATAGTATTTAATAGTCTTTGCATCAATTTGGTGTCACAATTTTTATTTCGCATGATTTGTAGTCTAAATACCTACTAACCGTCAAGTGTTTCTTGCTATTTTTTATTCACATGACTAGTAGTCTAAACACCTACTAACCATCATGTTTTTATCACTATTTGTTCTTTACATGACTAGTAGTCTAAACATCTACTAACCGTCATGTGTTTTTCTCGAGTAATCACTAGAAATACACTAGAAGGAAGTAAGAACCGCTTTATTTCCTTCACCACGAAGCAAAACTCGCGAATTTGTGATTCTATAACATTGACAAACTCTTTCAATAAGGGAAAATTTTATCGAGGTATCATCAACTCGTGGCAACAAATACTACTTGCATCTAGTACATAAACCATGATTCATATCAAATCGGGACTAACACCGAATCCAAATTTTTAAAATTCTAATCACATAATAATGAATAGTCTTTGCATCTGCTCGAAATTACGATTTTCCTTTCACATGACGAGCAGTCTAAAATTATCTATGGGGTTTGCATTAGGGCTCCCCCAAATTCATATATTCTGTGATTCTCTTTCAATTCAGAGGGTCCGGCGGTTTCTACCAGATCCAATCAGTCCATGAAGGCCTCAAGTGAGTATCAAACAAATGGGTTCACTAAAGCTACTTCAAAATTTCTATCCCAAAAGGGGATTCGGAAATTCGTCCTCGTCCTCATCTCTCTCAAGAATTCAATTCATATTAAACCGTGACAACACCGAATCCGCACTTTTACAGTTCTTATCACATAGTTATCAATAGTCCTTGCATCTACTCAGAATTATGATTTTCCTTTCACATTATTAGTAATCTAACCAAATACTAACCGACATATGTTTATCTCTATTCAATCTTCACATCACTAGTAGTCTAAACACCTACTAACCATCACGAGTTTGTCAAGATTTTTTTTCCACATGACTAGTAGTTTAAACACCTACTAACTGTCACGTGTTTATAGCTATTTTTTCTTCACATGACTACTAGTCTAAACAACTACGGTGCATCACGTTTTTCTCACCATTTGTTTTTCACACGACTAGTAGTCTAAACACCAATTCACCGTCTTTTATTTTTCTCGAGTAGTCACGAGTAATATACTACAAGGAAATAAGAACCGCTTTATTTCCATCTCCCCGAAGCAACAAGCGATTTTGTGAATCTATAACATTGATAAACTTTTTCATTAAGGGCAAAATTGATAGATGTATCATCAACTTGAGGAAACTAGTACGTCTCTGATCTAGTACATAAACCATAATTCATATTCAACCTTGATATTACATAAACCATGATTCATATTAAACCTTGTTAACATCAAGTGGGACCACAAAGTTCATCTCACCATAGTAATCAATAGCTCAATGCATCTATGTTGTTCACAATTTAAATTATCTGGCATGACTTGTGCTAGTCCTAAATTTTCCCACCCACAAGGTTGTCTTTGGGAACACACTATGTTTTCATTTCTTTTCTTTATTTTATTTTGTCCTCCCTGGGGTATGCCCCTTGTAGTTTGTATTCAGTTAACCTTTTTTAATTTCAAGCCAAATTACCCAAAAAAAAAACATCCACTAACCGCAATTTGTGATTCTATAACATTGACAAACTCTTTCAATAAGGGAAAAATTTATTTCCATCACCATGAAGCAAAACTCGCGAATTTGTGAATCTAGAACATTGGTAAAGACTTCCAGTAAGGGCAAAATTTATCGAGGTAACATAACTAGTAGTTTAAACACCTACTAACTGTCAAGTGTTTATGGCTATTTTTTCTTCACATGACTACCAGTCTAAACAACTACTGAGCATCACGCGTTTCTCACCAATTGATTTTCATATGACTAGTAGTCTAAACACCAACTCAACGTCTTGTGTTTTTCTCGAGTAGTCACTAGTAATACACTACAAGGAAATAAATACATCTTTATTTCCTCCTCCCCGAAGCAACACGCAAATTTGTGAACCTATAACATTGATAAACTTTTTCAATAAGGGCAAAACTGATCGAGGTATCATCAACTCGAGCAAACAAGTACGTCTCTGATCTAGTACATAAACTATGATTCATATGAAACCTTGATAACATCAAATCCACACTTTTAAGGTTCATCTCAAACAGTAATCAATAGTCATTGCATTTATTTGGAATAACAATTTTCATTTCGCATGACTAGTAGTCTAAATACTAACTAGCCGTCAAGTGTTTATTGCTATTTTATCTTTACATGACTAGTAGTTTAAACACCTACTAACCATCATATGTTTATCACTATTTGTTCTTTACATGACTAGTAGTCTAAACACCTACTAACCGTCATATGTTTTTCTCGAGTAATCACTAGTAATACACTACAAGGAAGTAAGAACCGCTTTATTTCCTTCACCACGAAGCAAAACTCGCGAATTTGTGAATCTATAACATAGATAAACTCTTTCAATAAGGGCAAAATTATTGAGGTTTCATCAACTCGAGGCAACAAGTACTTCTCGTATCTAGTACATAAACAATGATTCATATCAAACCGTGACAACACCGAATCCACATTTTAAAAGTTCTTATCACATAGTAATCAATGGTCTTTGCATCTACTCGGAATTACGATTTTCCTTTCACATGACCAGCAATCTAAAACCCACTAATCGACATGTGTTTATCACTATTCGTCTCGACTAGTAGTCATAACACCATAATTCATATTCAACATATGTTTTTCTCGAAACCACTAGTAATTCATATTACAACCTTGTTAACATGAACCCCATATTTAAGTTCATCTCCAAATAGTAACAAATAGTCTTTGCATCTATTTGGAACCACAATTTTCATTGATAAAGACTTTCAATAAGTGGAAAATTTCGAGGTATCATCAACTCGAGGCAACAAGTACTTCTCGGATCTATGTTTTATAAAACACATGATTCAGTGTTTTTATGCCTTTTCATTCAGTCTTTTTTTAATCACTTTTGTTCTTTACATGACTAGTAGTCTACTCGGAATTTTGATTTTTTTCTTTCACATGACTAGTAGTCTAACCACCTACTAACCGACATGTGTTTATCTCTATTCGTTCTTCTCATTACTAGTAGTCTAAACACCAACTAACCATCACGTGTTTGTCAAGATTTGTTTTTAACATGACTAGTAGTTTAAACACCTACTAACCGTCATGTTTCTCGCTATTTTTTCTTCACATGACTAGTAGTCTAAATACCTACTGAGCATCACGTATTTCTCAGTATTTGTTTTTCACATGACTAGTAGTCGAAACACCAACTCACCGACTTGTGTTTTTCTCGAGTAGTCACTAGTAATACACTACAAGGAAATAAGAACAACTTATTTTCCATCTCCCCGAAGCAACACGCAAATTTTTGAAATCTATAACATTGATAAACTTTTTCAATAACGGCAAAATTGATCTAGCTATCAACAACTTGAGGAAACTAGTACGTCTCTGATCTAGTACATAAACCATGATTCATATTAAACCTTGATAATATCAAATCCACACTTTTAAAGTTCATCTCAAATAGTAATAAATAGTCTTTGCATTTATTTGGAATCACAATTTTCATTTCGCATGACTAGTAGTCAAATGTTTATCACTATTTGTTCTTCACATAACTAGTAGTTTAAACACCTACTAACCATAATGTGTTTGTCACGATTTGTTTTCACATGACAAGTAGTCTAAACACCTACTAACCGTCTTGTGTTTTTCTCGAGTAATCACCAGTAATACAGTACAAGCAAGTAAGAACTGCTTTATTTCCTTCTCCACAAACCAAAATTCGCGAATTTGTGAATCCATAACATTGATAAACTTTTTCAATAAGTGCAAAATTTATCGAGGTAACATCAACTCGAGGCAACAAGCACTTCTCGGATCTAATACGTAAACCATGATTCATATTAAACTGTAACAACACTGAATTCACACTTTTAAAGTTCTTATCACATAGTAATCAATAGTCTTTGCATCTACTAAGAATTACGATTTTCTTTTCACATGACTAGCAGTCTAAACACCCACTAACCAACATGTGTTTATCGCTATTCGTTCTTCACATGACTAGTAGTCTAAACACCTGCTAAGCCTCATGTGTATTTCTTGAGTAATCACCAATAATATTTATAAGGAAGTAAGAACCGTATTATTTCCTTCTCCGCAAAGAAAAACTCGCGAATTTGTGAATCTATAACATTGATAAAGACTTTCAATAAGGGCAAAATTTATCAAGGTATCATCAACTCGAGGCAACAATTACTTCTCGGATCTAGTACGTAAACCATGATTCATATTAAACTGTGACAAAACAGAATGCGCACTTTTACAGTTCTTATCACATAGCTATCAAAAGTCTTTGCATCTACTCGGAATTTTGATTTTTTTCTTTCACATGACTAGTAGTCTAACCACCTACTAATCGACATGTGTTTATCTCTATTCGTTCTTCTCATTACTAGTAGTCTAAACACCAACTAACCATCACGTGTTTGTCAAGATTTGTTTTTAACATGACTAGTAGTTTAAACACCTACTAACCGTCATGTTTTTCGCTATTTTTTTAAAACATGACTAGTAGTCTAAATACCTACTGAGCATCACGTATTTTTCAGTATTTGTTTTTCACATGACTAGTAGTCGAAACACCAACTCAACGTCTTGCGTTTTTCTCGAGTAGACACTAGTAATACACTACAAGGAAATAAGAACAGCCTATTTTCCATCTCCCCGAAGCAACACGCGAATTTTTGAAATCTATAACATTGATAAACTTTTTCAATAAGGGCAAAATTGATCTAGGTATCAACAACTTGAGGAAACTAGTACGTCTCTGATCTAGTACATAAACCATGATTCATATTAAACCTTGATAACATCAAATCCACACTTTTAAAGTTCATCTCAAATAGTAATCAATAGTCCTTGCATCTACTTGGAATTATGATTTTCCTTCCATATGATTAGTATTCTAAACACCTACTAACCGATATGTGTTTATAATTATTTGTTCTTCACATAACTAGTAGAGTAAACGCCTACTAACCATCACGTGTTTGTCACGATTTGTTTTCACATGACTAGTAGTCTAAACACCTACTAACCGTCTTGTGTTTTTCTCGAGTAATCAGCAGTAATACACTACAAGCAAGTAAGAACCGCTTTATTTCCTTCTCCACAAAGCAAAATTCGCGAATTTGTGAATCCATAACATTGATAAACTTTTTAAATATGTGCAAAATTTATCGAGGTAACATCAACTCGAGGCAACAAGTACTTCTCGGATCTAGTACGTAAACCATGATTCATATTAAACTGTGACAACACCGAATTCACACTTTTAAAGTTCTTTATCACATAGTAATCAATAGTCTTTGCATCTACTCAGAATTACGATTTTCTTTTCACATGACTAGCACTCTAAACACCCACTAACCAACATGTGTTTATGGCTATTCGTTCTTCACATGACTAGTAGTCTAAACACCTACTAAGCCTCATGTGTTTTTCTCGAGTAATCACCAGTAATATTTTTAAAGGAAGTAAGAACCGAATTATTTCGTTCTCCGCAAAGAAAAACTCGCGAATTTGTGAATCTATAACATTGATAAAGACTTCCAATAAGGGCAAAATTTATCAAGGCATCATCAATTCGAGGCTACAAGTACTTTTCGGATCTAGTACGTTAACCATGATTCATATTAAACCGTGACAACACCGAATCCGCACTTTTACAGTTCTTATCACATAGTTATCAAAAGTCTTTGCATCTACTCGGAATTTTGATTTTTTTCTTTCACATAACTAGTAGTCTAACCACCTACTAACCGACATGTGTTTATCTCTATTCGTTCTTCTCATTACTAGTAGTCTAAACACCAACTAACCATCACGTGTTTGTCAAGATTTGTTTTTAACATGACTAGTAGTTTAAACACCTACTAACCGTCATGTTTCTCGCTATTTTTTCTTCACATGACTAGTAGTCTAATACCTACTGAGCATCACGTATTTCTCGAGTAGTGACTAGTAATACACTACACCGTAATAAGAACTGCTTATTTTCCATCTCCCTGAAGCACCACGCGAATTTTTGAAATCTATAACATTGTTAAACTTTTTCAATAAGGGCAAATGTGTTTATCACTATTTGTTCTTCACATAACTAGTAGTGTAAACACCTACTAACCATCACGTGTTTGTCACGATTTGTTTTCACATGACTAGTAGTCTAAACACCTACTAACCGTCTTGTGTTTTTCTCGAGTAATCACCAGTAATACACTACAAGCAAGTAAGAACCGCTTTATTTCCTTCTCCACAAAGCAAAATTCGCGAATTTGTGAATCCATAACATTGATAAACATTTTCAATATGTGCAAAATTTATCGAGGTAACATCAACTCGAGGCAACAAGTACTTCTCGGATCTAGTACGTAAACCATGATTCATATTAAACTGTGACAACACTGAATTCACACTTTTAAAGTTCTTATCACATAGTAATCAATAGTCTTTGCATCTACTCAGAATTACGATTTTCTTTTCACATGACTAGCAGTCTAAACACCCACTAACCAACATGTGTTTATCGCTATTCGTTCTTCACATGACTAGTAGTCTAAACACCTGCTAAGCCTCATGTGTTTTTCTCGAGTAATCACCAGTAATATTTTTAAGGAAGTAAGAACCGTATTATTTCCTTCTCCGCAAAGAAAAACTCGCGAATTTGTGAATCTATAACATTGATAAAGACTTCCAATAAGGGCAAAATTTATCAAGGTATCATCAATTCGAGGCAACAAGTACTTTTCGGATCTAGTACGTTAACCATGATTCATATTAAACCGTGACAACATCGAATCCGCACTTTTGCAGTTCTTATCACATAGTTATCAATAGTCTTTGCATCTATTCGGAATTATAATTTTCTTCTAGTAGTCTAACCACCTACTAACCGACATGTGTTTATCGCTATTCGTTTCTTCACATGACTAGTAGTTTAAACACCTACTAATCATCACGAGTTTGTCAAAATTTGTTTTTCACATGACTAGTTGTCTAAACACCTACTAACCGTCATGCGTTGATCACTATTTTTTCTTCACATGTCTAGTAGTATAAACACTACTGAGCATCACGTGTTTCTCACGATTTGTCTTTCGCATGACTAGTAGCCTAAAGACCAACTCACTGTCTTGTGTTTTTATCGAGTAGTCACTAGTAATACACTACAAGCAAATAAGAACCGCCTTATATCCATTTCCCCGAAGAAACACGCGAATTTGTGAACCTATAACATTGATAAACTTTTTCAATAAGGGCAAAATAGATCGAGGTATCATCAACTCGAGGAAACTAGTACGTCTTTGATCTAGTTTGTAAACCATGATTCATATTAAACCACGATAACATCGAATCCACACTTTTAAAATTTATCTCAAATAGTAAACAGAGGAAACTAGTACGTCTTTGATCTAGTTTGTAAACCATGATTCATATTAAACCTTGATAACATCAAATCCACAATTTTAAAATTTATCTCAAATAGTAAACAATAGTCTTTGCATTTATTTCGAATCCCAATTTTCATTTTGCATGACTAGTAGTCTACATACTTATTAACCGTCAAGTGTTTATTGCTATTTTTTCTTTACATAACTAGTAGTTTAAACACCTTCTAACCATCATGTGTTTATCACTATTTGTTTCTTTACAAGACTAGTAGTCTAAACACCTGGTAACCGTCATGTGTTTTTCTCGAGCAATCACGAAGCAAAACTCGCGAATTTGTGAATGTAAAACATTGATAAACTCTTTCAATACGGGCAAAATTTATTGACGTATCATCAACTCGAGGCAACAAGTACTTCTCGGATCTAGTACATAAACCATGATTCATATTAAACCGTGACAATACCGAATCCAAATTTTTAAAGATCTTATCACATAGTAATCAATAGTCTCTGCATCTACTCGGAATTACGATTATCCTTTCACATGACTAGCAATCTAAAACCCACTAACCGACATGTATTTATCAATATTCTTTCTTCACATGACTAGTAGTCTAAACACCTGCTAACTGTCGTGTTTTTCTTGAGTATTCACTATTAATACACTACAAGTAAGAACCGCTATATTTCTTTCTCCACAAAACAAAACTCGCGAATTTGTGAATATATAACATTGATAAAGACTTTCAATAAAAGCAAAATTTATCGAGGTATCATCAACTCGAGGCAACAAGTACTTCTTGGATCTAGTATGTAAACCATGATTCATATTAAACCGTGACAACACCGAATTCACACTTTTAAAGTTCTTATCACATAGTAATCAATAGTCTTTGCATCTACTCGGAATTACGTTTTTCTTTTCACATTACTAGCAGTCTAGACACCCACTAACCATCATATGTTTATCGCTATTCGTTTTTCACATAATAATTAGTCTAAACACCGACTAAGCCTCATGTGTTTTTCTCGAGTAATCACCAGTAATATTTATAAGTAAGAACCGCATTATTTCCTTCTCCACAAAGAAAAACTCGCGAATTTGTGAATCTATAACATTGATAAAGACTTTCAATAAGGGCAAAATTTATCGAGGTATCAACAATTCTAGGCAACAAGTACTTATCGAATCTAGTACGTTAACCATGATTCATATTAAACAATGACAACACCGAATTCGCACTTTTACAGTTCTTATCACATAGTTATCAACAGTCTTTGCATCTACTCGGAATTATAATTTTCCATTAGTAGTCTAACCACCTACTAACCGACATGTGTTTATCGCTATTCGTTTCTTCACATGACTAGTAGTCTAAACACCTACTAACCATCACGTGTTTGTCAAGATTTGTTTTTCACATGACTCGTAGTCTAAACACCTACTAACCGTCATGTGTTGATCGCTATTTTTTCTTCACAAGTCTAGAAGTCTAAACACTACTGAGCATCATGTGTTTCTCACGATTTGTTTTTCGCAAGACTAGTAGTCTAAACACCAACTCATTATCTTGTGTTTTTATCGAGTAGTCACTAGTAATACACTACAAGCAAATTAGAACCGCATTATTTCCATCTCCCCGAAGCAGCACACGAATTTGTGAATCTATTACATTGATAAACTTTTTCAATAAGGCAAAATTGATCGAGGTATCATTAACTTGAGGAAACTACTACGTCTCTGATCTAGTACATAAACCATGTTTCATATTAAACCTTGATAACATCGAATCCACACTTTTAAAGTTCATCTAAAATAGTAATCAATAGTCTTTGCATCTATTTGGAAACACAATTTTCATTCCACATAACAAGTAGTCTAAATACCTACTAACCGTCAAGTATTTATTGCGATTTTTTCTTCAAATGACTTGTAGTCTAAACACCTACTAACCATCAGGTGTTTATCACTATTTGTTCTTTACATGACTAGTATTCTAAACACCTACTAACCGTCATGTGTTTTTCTCGAGTAATCACTAGTAATACACTACAAGGAAGTATGAACCGCTTTATTTCCTTCACCACGAAGCAAGACTCGCGAATTTGTGAATCTAAAACTTTGATAAACTCTTTTAATAAGGGCAAAATTTATCGAGGTATCATCAACTCGAGGCAACAAGTACTTCTCGGATCTAGTACATAACCATGATTCATATTAAACCGTGACAACACTGAATCCACACTTTTAAAGTTCTTATCACATAGTTATCAATAGTCTTTGCATCTACTCGAAATTACGATTTTCCTTCCACATGATTAGTAGTCTAAACACCTACTGACCGATGTGTTTGTTTTTCTCGAGTAATCACTTGTAATACACTACAAAGAAGTATGAACCGCTTTATTTCCTTCACCACGAAGCAAGACTCGCGAATTTGTGAATCTATAACATTGATTAACTCTTTTAATAAGGGCAAAATTTTTCGAGGTATCATCAACTCGAGGCAACAAGTACTTCTCGGATCTAGTACATAAACCATGATTCATACTAAACCGTGACAACACCAAATCCACACTTTTAAAGTTCTTATCACATAGTTATCAATAGTCTTTGCATCCACTCAGAATTACGATTTTTCTTCCACATGATTAGTAGTCTAAACACCTACCAACCGATGTGTTTATCACTATTTGTTCTTCACGTAACTAGTAGTCTAAACACCTACTAACCATCACGTGTTTGTCACTATTTATTTTTACATGACTAGTAGTTTAAACACCAACTAACCGTCATGTGTTTATCGCTTTTTTTCTTCACATGACTAGTAGTCTAAACAACAATTGACCATCACGTGTTTGTCATGATTTTTTTCCCACATGATTAGTAGTCTAAACACCTACTCACCGTCTTGTGTTTTTCTCAAGTAGTCACTAGTAATACACTATACGGAAATAAGAACCGCTTTATTTCCATCTCCGCGAAGCAACAAGCGAATTTGTGAATCTAGAACATTTTTAAACTCTTTCAAGAAGGGCAAAATTGATCGAGGTATCATCAACTCGAGGAAACAAGTACGGTCTCGGATCTAGTACATAAACCATGATTCATATTAAACCGTGATAACACCAAATCCACACTCTTAAAGTTCATATCACATAGTAATCAATAGTCTTTGCATCTATTTGGAATCACAATTTTCATTTTGCATGACTATTAGTCTAAATACCTACTAACCGTTAAGTGATTAATTCGATTATTTATTCACATGACTAGTAGTCGAAACACCTACTAACCATCATGTGTTTATGTAGAGACTCGCGAATTTATTTTAATTTCGGGAATCGTTACTGCATTAAGGAGTTGTATTATTATTAAAGTTGTGCGTCTGTTAGTGGGGGTGTACGAATATACGTTTACGGTTCTATATCGGACGCTTGGAAGAAGGTAAAATGTTAGTTTTGATGTTATTTTGATGTTGGGAAGTGTTGGTAGCAAGTTGGGTTCGTTCCGGAGTCCGTTGAAAAAAATTTACTTTTCTGTCCAGAGGGTACCGGTACCCCATTTTCCATGTACCGGTACCCGGTGTCCAGAACTTGGCCAAATTGACATTTTGAGGGTTCCGGTACCGGTACCCTATTTTCCATGTACCGGTACCCGCTGCGTTTTCTGAGGATTTTTCAGCACGCTTTTGGGACACTATAAATACCCCCTTTACTCATTTCACACCCTCAAGCCATGAAATTAGATCTCAAAACCCACTCTCACTCACCTCACTCTAATCTCACCCAAAACTCTCGATTTCAAGCGCAAATCTTCAAGATTCAAGGGTTTTCTTCCTCAAAATCACAAGATTCTTGCATTTGTTAAACCAAGGGTGAATTTTATGTTCTCTTTCTCACCCCTTGATGCTTAACCACGTTTTTCTCTCTCTCTCCTCAATCTGTGGTTGATCTTTGCTCGTTATTCATGCTTTTGGACTTTATTTACTCTAGATCTTGTATCCAAGCTCGGGTGAGGCTCGTCTTGAGGGATTCTAGCTTATTGCTCTCGGTGGACTTAGGGTTTTGCTCAAAACCCATTTAGGTAGGGATTTCTCTCTTCCTTTACATGTTTTGCGGTGGTTATGCGTGATACGAGTGCCTACTTGCTATTTATGGTGGTAGGGAATGTTTTATGGCTTAAGGATTGAGTATTTCTTGAATACGGTGTTGTAGCCTTGAATGCTATGGTCCATAAGCTATTTGTGACGTAGTAGATTGTGTTGACGTGTGTAAAATGAGTTAGGGTGTTAATTGTGATAATGATGTGACTGTTGACACGAAGTGAAAGTGGAGTTTATTGTGACGCAAGGGGTGGTAACACAAAGTCGCAAGGGGTGGAGTATATTGTGACGCAAGGGATGGAAACACAAAATCACAAGGGGTGGAAATCTGTTGGAGAAAGTATGAAAGTGGGTCCGTGTGTGTGTGTTTGTGTGTGTATGGCTATGATACTTGCCAAGGGTGTTGGTGTGCGTGGCTTGAATTTGTCACTTAAATTGATTAGCCTTATCCATGTTTATCATCTAATTGCATGTAGATTTTGTAGAGATTTTCCTACTGGGCTAGTGTAGCTCAACAAAATCCTTCTTTTCAGGTTCGAATGCCGGTCTATAGCGTGTCTGCATCGAGTGTTGAAATGTGAAGACATTTTTGGAAGCTAACTACATTTTAGTTACTCATTCATCTTTGTAATTAACTTTCTTTTGATAAAGATGGGTTTGTAACTATTTATTTGAGAATTTCCTTTTGACCAAACAGTTTGTAAGTTATCAACTTGTTCGTATTCGTACTGAAGCTTATTTGTGGCCGGTGTGCCAATGTTGTAACTTATGAAACATGGGGATTTGATTTGCAAATTAAATAGGTGGGAACTTCTTTTGGGTACTATTTATCTTATACGAGAATCTTTTATCGAATTGGTTTATTTATTTATGTTGAAAATTGAGAGCGTGACAATTTATCACTATTTGTTTTTCACATGACTAGTAGTCTAAACACCTACTAACCGTCATGTGTAATTACTTGTAATACACTACAAGGAAGTAAGAACCGCTTTATTAACTTCTCCACAAAGCAAAACTCGCGAAATTGTGAATCTATAACAATGATAAACTCTTTCAGTAAGGGCAAAATTTATCGAGGTATCATCAACTCAAGGCAACAAGTACAGTTTTTGCCAAATGGTGGTTGAGATTCTATAAAGACCGGGACTCTTTATGGGTTAAGGTAATAAAAAACAAGTACATTTTGGAACAAGGTTCGTGGGTACCCTGCATTCCATCTTCTGGTAAGGTTTCAACTATGTGGAGAGATATATGTTCGATCGGAGATACATCCTCTACAATTGGATCCATTATCCATGAGGGTTTTAGGTTGGTGGTTCAATCGGGTCGGGAGATTTCTTTTTGGAATCAGGTTTGGATAGGGGACACAACTCTTAAATAAGAGTTTCCTCGCCTCTACCTAATATCTACTCAAAAAGAATTGGTGATTAGTGACGTTAAAGGTGCAAATGGGGAAGGTAGATGGAACATACTTTTTCAGAGAAGGCTTCGGGTGTGGAAGAGCAACAATATGAAGAATTGCTTATGAGATTACAGTCCGTAATTTTGGACCAATCCAAACGGGATTAGTTAAGGTGGAGATGGGCCTCAGACAACTGCTTTTCTGTTAAATCAGTCTATAACAAATGGGAGCAATCGGGATTCACAAACAATTGGGTGATGGGATAGATTTGGAAGAACATTAGCCCCCCGAAGGTGGAAATCTTTTTGTGGTTGGCTCTTCAAGATAGAGAAGCGGTGAGAACGGTACTCTCCCATAGACACTTGCTTCCTGAAGGCTAGTCGGAGTTGTGCCCACGCTGCTCACTACACCTTGAATCACCTGAGCACCTATTCCAACTGTGTCAATTTTCGTGGGAAGTTTGGTCCTTGATGTTGGACTGGTGGCACGTTTATTGGGTGCGCCCTGCCTCCCTTTTAGATTTGTTTAATTGGTGGCTGGGTATGGCATTCAAAAATCTGGAGAAATATCTACGGGAAACAACATTCCATGCCACAACTTGGTCTCTATGGTTGGCAAGAAACGATCTGATGTTCAACAATATTGCATGGCATGTGGAGGATCATGGGGAGCTAATTAAAACTAGGGTAACATTGTGGGTTAAAGTAAAGTTCGATTTAAAGGTGTACTAGGTGGAAGACTTTATTGGATATCTTGATGGCATGAGGAAGGTCGAAATGTAATGTTTGTGGCTGAGGATTGGTGCAGTCCAACTTTCTGTGGGACGATCATCAGCTCTCGTATCTTGTCTTGGGTTCTTTACCCTCATTCGCTTATAAGCGTTTGTGCTTAGCGAGTTTTCCTCTCGATGTACCCCTTTTGAGTTAATAAAATCTTCGTTTTGCCGAGCAAAAAAAAAAAACTCAAGGCAACAAGTATTTCTCGGATCAAGTACATAAACCACGATTCATATTAAACCGTGACAACACCGAATCCACACTTTTAAAGTTCTGATCACATACTTATCAATAGTCTTTGCATCTACTAGGAATTACGATTTTCCATTCACATGACAAGTAGTCTAAAAACCTACTAACCATCGTGTGTTTCTCTCGAGTAATCACTTGTAATACACTACAAGTAAGAACCGCTTTATTTCCTTCTCCACAAACCAAAACTCGCGAAATTGTGAATCTATAACAATGATAGACTCTTTCAATAAGGGCAAAATTTATCGAGGTATCATCAACTCAAGGCAAAAAGTACATCTCGGATTTAGTACATAAACCATGATTCATATTAAACCGTGACAACACTGAATCCACACTTTCAAAGTTCTTATCACATAGTTAGCAATAGTCTTTGCATCTACTCGACATTACGATTTTCCTTTCACATGACTAGGAGCCAAAACACCTACTAATCGACATGTGTTTATCGTTATTCATTATTCACATGACTAATAGTCCAAACACCAACTGACCGTCACATGATTAGTAATCAATAGTCTTTGCATCTATTTGGAATCAAAATTTTCAATTCGCATGACTAGTAGTCCAAAAACCTACTAACTGTCAAGTGTTTATTGCTATTTTTTCTTCACATGACTACTACTCTAAACACCTACTGATCATCATGTGTCTATCACTATTAGTTCTTCACATGACTAACAGTCTAAACACCTACTGACCATCACGTGTTTGTCATGATTTGTTCTTCACATGACTAGTACTCTAAACACATACTTACCGTCTTGTGTTTTTCTCAAGTAGCCACTAATAATACATAATAAGGAAATAAGAACCGCTTTATTTCCATCTCCGCGAAGCAACACGCGAACTTGTGAATCTGTAACATTGATAAACTCTTTCAATAAGGGCAAAATTGATCGTGGTATCATCAACTCGAGGAAACAAGTACGTCTCGGATGTAGTACATAAACCATGATTCATATTAGACCGGGATAACACCGAATCCATAATCTTAAAGTTCATATCACATAGTAATCAACAGTCTTTGCATCTATTTAAAATCACAATTTTCATTTCGCAGGACTAGTAGTCTAAATATCTACTAACCGTTAAGTGTTTATTGCTATTTTTTGTTCACATGACTTTTAGTCTAAACCCCTACTAACAATCATCTGTTTATCACTATTTCTTTACATGATTAGTAGTCCAAACACCTACTAACTATCATGTGTTTTTCTCGAGTAATCACTAGTAATACACTACACGAAATAAGAACGGCTTTATTTCCTTCTAGACAAAGCAAAACTCGCGAATTTGTGAATCTGTAACATTGATAAACAGTATCAATAACGGCTTTACCAAGGTATCATCAACGCGAGACAACAAGTACTTCCTGGATCTAGTACGTAAGCAATGATTCATATTAAACCGTGACAACACCGAATCCGCACTTTTAAAGTTCTTATCACATAGTTATCAATAGTCTTTGCATCTACTCGGAATTACGATATTTCTTTCACATGACTAGTAATCTAACCACCTACTAACCGACATGTGTTTATCGCTATTCGTTCTTTACATGACTAGTAGTCTAAACACCTACCAACCATCACGTGTTTGTCAAGATTTGTTTTCCACATGACTAGTATTCTAAACACCTACTAACCGTCATGTGTTTATCGCTATATTTTCTTCACATAACATGACGGTTAATCGCTATTTTTTCTTCACATGACTAGTAGTCTAAATACCTACTAAGCATCACGTGTTTCTCAGGATTTGTTTTTCAATGACTAGTAGTCGAAACACCAACTCACCATCTTGTGTTTTTCTCGAATAGTCACTAACAATACACTACAAGAAAATAAGAACAGCTTTATCTTCATCTCCCCGAAGCAACACGCGAATTTGTGAAATCCATAACATTGATAAACTTTTTCAATAAGGGAAAAATTGATCGAGTTATCATCAACTCGAAGAAACTAGTACGTCTCCGATCTAGTACATAAACCATGATTCACATTAAACCTTGATAACATCAAATCCACACTTTTAAAGTTCATCTGAAATAGTAACCAATAGTCTTTTGCATCTATTAGGAATCACAATTTTCATTTCGCATGACTAGTTGTCTAAATATCTACTAACCGTCAAGTGTTTATTGCTAGTTTTTCTCACATGACTAGTAGTCTAAAAACCTACTAACCATCATGTGTTTATCACTATTTGTTCTTTACATGACTAGTAGTCTAAACACCTACTAATCGTCATGCACTTTTCTCGAGTAATCATTAGTAACACACTACAAAAAAGTAAGAACTACTTTATTTCTTTCTCCACGAAGCAACACACCAATTTGTGAATCTATAACATTGCTAAACAATTTTAATAACTGCAAAATTTATCAAGGTATCATCAACTCGAGCAAGCAAGTACATCACGGATCTAGTACATAAACCATGATTTATATTAAACCGTGATAACACCAAATCCACACTCTCAAAGTTCATATCACATAGTAATCAATAGTCTTTGCATCTATTTGAAATCACAATTTCCATTTCGCATGACTAGTAGTCTAAATACCTACTAACCGTCAAGTGTTTATTTCTATTTTTTCTTCACATCACTAGTTGTCTAAACACCTACTAACCACCATGTGTTTATCACTATTTGTTCTTTACATGACCAGCAGTCTAAACACATATTAATCGTCAAGTGTTTTTTCTCGAGTAATCACTAGTAATACACTACAAGGAAGTAAGAACCGCTTTATTACCTTCACCACGAAGCAAAACTCGCGAATTTGTGAATCTATAACATTGATAAACTCCTTCAATAAGAGCAAAATTTATCGAGGTATCATCAACTCGAGGCAACAAGTACTTCTCGGATCTAGTACATAAACTATTATTCATATTAAACCGTGACAACACCGAATCCACATTTTAGAGGTCATATGACACAGCAATCAGCAATCAATAAACTTTGCATCTACTCGGAATTACGATTTTCCTTTCACATGATTGGCAATCTAAAAACCCACTAACCGACAAGTGTTTATCGCTATTCGTTCTTCACATGATTAGTAGTCTAAACACCTACAAACCATCATGTGATTTTCTCGAGTAATCACTAGTAACACACCACAAGGAAGTAAGGACCGCTTTATTTCCTTTTCCACAAAGCAAAACTCGCGAATTTATGAATCTATAACATTGATAAAGACTTTCAATAAGGGGAAAATTTATCGAGGTATCATCAACTCGAGGCAACAAGTACATCTCGGATCTAGTACGTAAACCACGATTCATATTAAACCGTGATAACACCGAATCTGCACTTGTACAGTTCTTGTCACATAGTTATCAAAAATCTTTGCATCTACTCGAAATTATGATTTTTCTTTCACATGACTAGCAGTCTAACCACCTACTAACCAACATGTGTTTATCGCTATTCGTTCTTCACATGACTAGTAGTCTAAACACCTTCTAACCATCATGTGTTTGTCAAGATTAGTTTTTCACATGACTAGTAGTCCAAACACCAATTAACTGTCATGTGTTTATCGCTATTTTTTCTTCACAAGACTAGTAGTCTAAATACCTACTGACCATCACGTGTGTTTCAGGATTTGTTTTTCACATCACTAGTAGTCGAAACACCAACTCACCGTCTTGTGTTTTTCTCGAGTAGTCACTAGTAATACACTACAAGGAAATAAAAACCACTTTATTTCCATCTCCCCGATGCAACACGCAAATTTGTGAAATCTATAACATTGATAAATTTTTTCAATAAGGGCAAAATTGATCGAGGTATCATCAACTCGAGGAAACTAGTACATCTCCGATCTAGTACATAAAACATGATTCATATTAAACCTTGATAACATCAAATCCACACTTTTAAAGTTCACCTCAAATAGTTAACAACAGTCTTTGCATCTATTTGGAATCACAATTTTCATTTCGCATGACTAGTTGTCTAAATACCTACTAACCGTCAAGTGTTTATTGCTAGTTTGTCTTCACATGACTAGTAGTCTAAACACCTACTAACCATCATGTGTTTATCACTATTTGTTCTTTACATGACTAGTAGTCTAAACACCTACTAACCGTCATGTGTTTTTCTCGAGTAATCACTAATAATACACTACAAGTAAGAACCGCTTTATTTCCTTCTTCACAAAGCAACCCACGAATTTGTGAATCTATAACATTGATAAACACTTTTAATATGTGCAAATTTTATCGAGGTATCATCAACTCGAGGCAACAAGTACATCACGGATCTAGTACATAAACCATGATTTATATTAAACCATGATAACACCAAATCCACACTCTTAAAGTTCATATCACATAGTAATCAATAGTCTTTCCATCTATTTGGAACCACAATTTTCATTTCACATCACTAGTAGTCTAAATACCTACTAACCATCAAATGTTTTTTGCTATTTTTTCTTCACATGACTAGTTTAAACACCTACTAACCATCACGCGTTTATCACTATTTGATCTTTATATGACTAGTAGTCTAAACACCTACTAATAGTCTAAACACCTACTAACCATCATGTGTTTTTCACGAGTAATAACTAGTAATACACTACAACGAAGTAAGAACAGCTTTATTTCCTTCACCACGAAGATAAACTCGCGAATTTGTGAAACTATAACATTGAAAAACTTTCAATAAGGGCAAAATTTATCGAGGTATCATCAACTCGAGGCAACAAGTACTTCTCGGATTAGTACGTAAACCATGATTCATATTAAACCGTGACAACACTGAATCCGCACTTTCAAAGTTGTTATCACACAGTTATCAATAGTATTTGCATCTACTCTGAATTACCATTTTCCTTCCACATGACTAGTAGTCTAAGCACCTACTAACCAACATGTGTTTATCACTATTCGTTCTTTACACGACTAGTAGTCTAAACACATACTAACCGACATGTGTTTATCGCTATTCGTTCTTCACATGACTAGTAGTCTAACCACCTACTAACCGACATGTGTTTATCGCTATTCGTTCTTCACATGACAAGTAGTCTAAACACCTACTAACCATCACGTGTTTGTCAAGATTTGTTTGTCACATGACTAGTAGTCTATCCACCTACTAACCGACATGTGTTTATCGTTATTTTTCCTTCACATGACTAGTAGTCTAAATACCTACTGAGCATCACGTGTTTCTCAGTATTTGTTTTTCACATGACTAGTAGTCGAAACACAAACTCACTGTCTTGTGTTTTTCTCGCGTAGTCACTAGTAATACACTACAAGGAAATATGAACCGTTTTATTTCCATCTCCCCGAAGCAACACGCAACTTTGTGAAATCTATAACATTTATAAACTTTTTCAATAAGGGCAAAATTGATCGAGGTATCATCAACTCGAGGAAACTAGTACGTCTCCGATCTAGTACATAAACCATGATTCATATTAAACCTTGATAACATCAAATCCACATTTTTCAAGTTCATCTCAAATAGTAATCAATAGTCTTTGCATCCATGTGGAATCACAATTTTCATATCGCATGACTAGTTGTCTAAATACCTACCAACCGTTGAGTGTTTATTGCTAGTTTTTCTTCACATGACTAGTAGTCTAATCACCTACAAACCATTATATGTTTATCACTATTTGTTCTTTACATGACTAATAGTCTAAACACCTAATAACCGTCATGTGTTTTTCTCGAATAATCACTACTAATACACTACAAGTAAGAACCGCTTTATTTCCTTCTCCCCCAAGCAACACACGAATTTGTAAAACTATAACATAAGTGCAAAATTTATCGAGGTATCACCAACTCGAGACAACAAGTACATCAAGGATCTAGTACATAATCCATGATTTATATTAAACCGTGATAACACCAAATCCACACTCTTAAAAGTTCTTATCACATAGTAATCAATAGTCTTTGCATTTATTTGGAATCACAATTTTCATTTCGCATGACTAGTAGTCTAAATACCTACTAACCGTCAAGTGTTTGTTTCTATTTTTTCTTCACATGACTAGTAGTCTAAACACCTATTAACCATCGGGTGTTTATCACTATTTGTTCTTTACATGGCTAGTAGTCTAAACATCTACTAACCGTCATGTGTTTTTCTCGAGTAATCACTAGTAATACACTACAAGGAAGTAAGAACCGCTTTGTTTCCTTCTCCACGAAGCAAAACTCACGAATTTGTGAATCTATAACATTGATAAACTCTTTCAATAAAGGCAAAATTTATCGACCTATCATCAACTCGAGGCAACAAGTACTTCTCGGATCTAGTACATAAACTATGATTCATATTAAACCGTGACAACAACGAATCCACACTTTTAAAGTTTTTATCACATAGTTATCAACAGTCTTTACTTCTACTCGGTATTACGATTTTCCTTTCACATGACTAGTAGTCTAAACACATACTAACCGATATGTGTTTATGACTATTCGTTCTTCACATGACTAGTAGTCTAAACACATACTAATCATCACGTGTCTATCGCTATTCATTATTCACATAACTAGTAGTCTAAACACCTACCGACTGTCACACGATTAGTAACTAGTAATACACTACAAGGAAATATGAACCGTTTTATTTCCATCTCCCCGAAGCAACACGCAACTTTGTGAAATCTATAACATTTATAAACTTTTTCAATAAGGGCAAAATTGATCGATGTATCATCAACTCGAGGAAACTAGTACGTCTCCGATCTAGTACATAAACCATGATTCATATTAAACCTTGATAACATCAAATCCACATTTTTCAAGTTCATCTCAAATAGTAATCAATAGTCTTTGCATCCATGTGGAATCACAATTTTAATTTCGCACCATTAGTAGTCAAAAAACGTACTAACCGTCAAGTGTTTATTGCTATTTTTTCTTCACATTACTACTAGTCTAAACACCTACTAACCATTATGTTTTTCACTATTTGTTCTTCACATGACTAGCAGTCTAAACACCTACTAACTGTCATGTGTTTTCTCGAATAGTCTCTAGTAATACACTACAATGAAGTAGGAACCGCTTAATTTCCTTCTCCACGAAGCAACACACAAATTTGTGAATCTATAACATTGATAAACACTTTTAATAAGTGCAAAATTTATCGAGATATCATCAACTCGGGGCAACAAGTACATCACAGATCTAGTACACAAAACATGATTTAAATTAAACCGTGATAACACCAAATCCACACTCTTAAAGTTCATATCACATAGTAATCAATAGTCTTTGCATCTATTAGGAATCACAATTTTCATTTCGCATGACTAGTAATCTAAATACCAACTATTTTCCACTAGTAGTCTAACCACCTACTAACCGACATGTGTTTATCGCTGTTCGTTTCTTCACATGACTAGTAGTCTAAACACCTACTAACCATCACGTGTTTGTCAAGATTTGCTTTTCACATGACTAGTAGTCTAAACACCTACTAACCATCATGTGTTTATCACTATTTGTTCTTTACATGGCTAGTAGTCTAAACACATACTAACCGTCATGTGTTTTTCTCGAGTAATCACTAGTAATACTCTACAAGGAAGTAAGATCCACTATATTACCTTTTTCACGAAGCAAAACTCGCGAATTTGTGAATCTATAACATTTATAAACTCTATCAATAAGGGCATAATTTATAGAGGTATCATCAACTCGAGGCAACAAGTACTTCTCGGATCTAGTACATAAACCGTGATTCATATTAAACCGTGACAATACCGAATTCACACTTTTAAAGTTCTTATCACATAGTTATCAATAGTCTTTGCATCTACTCGGAATTACGATTTTCCTTTCACATGATTATAGTCTAAACACCTACTAACCGATGTGTTTATCACTATTCATTTTTCACATGACTAGTAGTCTAAACACCTATTAACCATCACGATTTTGTCACGATTTGTTTTCACATTACTAGCAGTCTAAACACCAGTTTATCGTCATGTGTTTATCGCTATTTTTTCTTCACATGACTAGTAGTCTAAACACCTACTGACCATCACGTATTTTTCATGATTTGTTCTTCACATAACTAGTAGTCCAAACACCTACTCACCGTCTTGTGTTTTTCTCGAGTAGTCACTAGTAATACACTATAAGGAAATAAGAATCGCTTTATTTCCATCTCCCCGAAACAACATGCGAATTTGTGAATCTATAACATTGCTAAACTCTTTTAATAAGGGCAAAATTGATCGAGTTATCATCAACTCGAGGAAACAAGTACGTCTCAGATCTAGTACATAAACCATGATTCATACTAAACCGTGATGACACCGAATCCACACTTTTAAAGTTCATATCACATAGTAATCAATAGACTTTGCATCTATTTGGAGTCACAATTTTCATTTCGCATGACTAGTAGTCCAAATACTTACTAACCGTCAAGTGTTTATCGCTATTTTTTCTTCACATGACTAGTTGCCTAAACACGTACTAAGCATCATGTGTTTATCACTACTTGTTTTTCACATGACAAGTAGTCTAAACACCTACTAACCATCACGTGTTTATCGCTATTCATTATTCACATGACTAGTAGTCTAAACACCTATTGACCATCACATGACAAGTAATCAATAGTCTTTGTATCTATTTGGAATCACAATTTTAATTTCGCATTACTAGTAGTCTAAAAATCTACTAACCGTCAAGGGTTTATTGCTATTTTTCCTTCACTTGACTACTAGTCTAAGCACCTACTAACCATCATATGTTTATCACTATTTCTTCTTTTTTGGGTAAATCAGCTTGAAATTAAAATAAAAAGGCTAACCGAATATACAGCCTCTAAGGGGCATACCCCAAGAGGAAAACAAAAGAAACAAAGATGAGAAAATTGAAACCTATGCCAAGTGGCTACAAAGAGAGGAAATATTGTAATCTAGATGGAAACTAAACAACTAACATCAAGAGAGACCCCAAGAAATAATTGTTTCCTAACCATCTACAAAAGGGGATAAAACACCATATCAACTAACTGCTCAACCAGTAGCCCTATGCGTACGGACTGGACAGCAGCCAAATGGCAGCAAAACAGCAAATACAGCAGCCATGCACAACTGTACGTTGCCTACTTAGAACAGCAGCAACCTTGAACCATTAAAGCATGTGCAGCCGCAGCACAGTACATAAACATTGAGTCATATCAGCTACCAAATGAACATAGCACCATGCTATGACTGAATTCTGGAAACTAGAGTAGGCTGATCCGATAACAGCAGCCGAACAGAACTGATGTCATGACTTTGGACACAACCATGACTTTGGACACATCATGGCAGCAGCTGATCTGATTACTTTGGACACATCTTGACTTTGGACACATCTTGACTTTGGATTACATACTATTTATTCTTTACATGACTAGCAGTCTAAACACCTACTACCCATCATGTGTTTTTATCGAATAGTCACTAGTAATACACTACAAGGAAGTAAGAAATGCTTTATTTCCTTCTCCACGAAGCAACACGCGAATTTGTGAAGCTATAACATTGATAAACTATTTCAATAAGGGCAAAATTTATCGAGGTATCATCAACTCGAGGCAACAAGTAATTTTTGGATCTAGTACACAAACCATGATTCATACTATACCGTGACAAACACCGAATACACACTTTTAAAGTTCTTATCACATAGTTATCAATAGTCATTGCATCTACTCGGAATTACGATTTTCCTTTCATACGACTATTAGTCTAAACACCTAATAAACGATATGTGTTTATCACTATTCGTTCTCCACATGAATAGTAGTCTAAACACCTACTAACCATCACGTGTTTGTCACGATTTGTTTTCACATTACTAGTAGTCTAAACACCAACTAACCGTCATGTATATATCGCTATTTTTTCTTCACATGACTAGTAGTCTAAACACCTACTGACCATCACGTGTTTGTCATGATTTGTTGTTCACATGACTAGTAGTCTAAACACTTAGTCACCATCTTGTGTTTTTCTCGTGTAGTCACTAGTAATACACTATAAGGAAATAAGAACCGCTTTATTTCCATCTCCCCGAATTAACATGCGAATTTGTGAATCTTTAACATTTCTAAACTCTTTCAATAAGGGCGAAATTGATCGAGGTATCATCAACTCGAGGAAACAAGTACGTCTCGGATCTAGTACATAAACCATGATTCATATTAAACCGTGATAACACCAAATCCACTCTTAAAGTTCATATCACATAGTAATCGATCATTTTTGCATTTATTTGGAATCACAATTTTCATTTCGCATGACTAGTAGTCTACATACCTACTAACCGCCATTTGTTTCACTATTTTTTCTTCATATAACTAGTAGTTTTAAAACCTACTAACCATCATGTGTTTATCACTCTTTGTTCTACACATGACTTGTAGTCTAAACACCTACTAACCGTCATGTGTTTTTCACACGCCAATTTGGGAATCTATATCATTGATAAACTCTTTCAATAAGGGCAAAATTGATCGAGGTATCAATAACTCGAGGCAAGAAGTACGTCTCAGATCTAGTACATAAACCATGATCCATATTAAACCGATATAACACCAAATCCACACTTTCAAAGTTCTTATCACATAGTAATCAGTAGTCTTAGCATCTACTAGGAAAGCACGATTTTCCTTTCACATGACTAGTAGTCTACAGACCTACTAACCGTTATGTGTTCTACTATTTTTTCTTCACATGACAAGTTGTCTAAACACCTACTAACCATCATTTGTTTATCCCTATTAGTTCTTCACATGACTAGTAGTCTAAACACCTACCAACTGTCATGTGTTTTTCTCGAGTAGTCACTAGTAATACACTACAAGGAAGTAAGAACCACTTTATTTCCATCTCCCCGAAGCAACACGTAAATTTATGAATCTATAACATTGATAAACTCTTTCAGTAATGGCAAAATTGATCGAGCTATCATCACCTCGAGGCAACAAGTACGTCTCAGATTTAGTACATAAACCATTATTCATATTAGACCATGATAACACTGAATCCACACTTTTAAAGTTCTTATCACATAGTAATCAATAGTCTTTGCATCAAACTATCATGTGTTTATCATGACTAGTAGTCTAAATAACTACTAACAATCATGTGTTTATCACTATATTTTTTTTTTTTTACGCTAGTAGTCAAAACACACACTAACCGTCATGTATTTGTCACTATTTGTTCTTCACATGACTAATAGACTAAACACCTACTAACCATCATGTATTTTTCTCGTGCGGTCACTAATCATACACTACTAAGAAGTAAGAACCACTTTTTTATTTCCATCTCCTCTAAGCGACACGCGAAATTGTTGAGCTATAAAATTGATCTAATTCTTTCTATGAGGGCAACATTAATTCGAGGCAACAAATACATTTCGGATTTAGTACGTAAACTTTGATTCATATTAAACCGATGTGACACCGAATCAACAATTTCCAAACCTAATCAAGTCAACACACATTTCTGAATACTCGACTTACCATATGAATTAGGCCTTTCTTTTGAATTAGAGCATTATATTTTTTTGGCCCATCAAAGCCATGTTGTCAAACAATACTTTTACAAATTCCATCTTTGGTATCTAGTAGCCTTCTAATAGGAATCACTTTTTCAATGACATAGAGCCTATTAAAAATTAAGTGTATCCTTAAAGAGTTAATACTTAATAATTTTCAGCAAAAATCACAATACGAGCCAATATCAACTAATTCAGCACAAAACTAAGCACCACCAGCCAGGGCTCTGCATTTAACAACATAAGTACAAACCTAAGCACCACCAGCCAGGGCTCTACATATACCAATATAAGTACATATCTAAGCACCACCAGCCAGGGCTCTGCATAATAAGAGAATACTTACGAATTTTAAGCCTCGCAAGCAAATGGAAGAGATATACTCTAAGACTCCACAGTGTGTCCTGCATTTCAATTTCCAATAAGTTTAAATACAAATCTAGGGGAGAACAAGGACCAGCAACATAGAAAACCACATGCATTGAAAGCCAACAACAAACAAACGAGGGACCATACAAATCTTACATTGCTCAAAAAAAAATTATAGCGTAATGAAAAAAGGAAAATCTACTATATGGAAATGAACTGATTATTTTAGTTAGTTACACTGATTCAGTCGACAAGCCGACAAACCCTATACCATTTCAATACGCCTTTTATTCCAACTTGCTACCACTTGTCTTCATATTCATGTAACAAGTAGTTCTAGCACAAGTGGGGTGCAACGTGCTCTAACAGTGGCCATATTTGCACTGCGGACCAAGAAAACTAAAGTTGATGTAACAATTACCTTTAGCAATTGGACCCCCTCTACAAAAGTAAGCCGGAAGGTCTTTCTCAATTACTGAATAGCCAATCAGTAGCACTAGTTAGCACAAACAAGAGTACATTCAAAAAAAATAGGATATAGGTACGGCCCAGACATGTTAGACAAAAAACTATCGTTACAATACTTTGCGATTATATCACATATGATGCAAGTATGGTGAGAACCGTTTTGTGTTGTTCGAATGCAAAAGTGTTGTACACAAGTAACAAATTTACACAGTTATTTGTCGAAATCCAATTTTATGAAAGACATGTACGCCACAATGGGTGTGTTAAACAAACTTTATAATATTGATACAAATTTCATCTTAATAGATCTTCCTCTCTAAAAAGTAAGTAAAGTATTAGCCATTATAATTATCTGTATTCATATTTCCTAACAATCTACTCCAATACTACGCAAGAAGTGCCACAATCTTAATTTCATAAAATTCATATATGTGACCTAAGCATATCCATAAGGGATTCGATGCTTCAAAAATCACAATTTAATTTTCAAAAAGTTGATGCTTCTGGAAAATGTATCTGCAAGTATGGGAGGAGAATCGGCATCCGATAAGGACACAACTCCCACATAGAAGTATTTGTGCTACATAGGAGTATACCCACTTAATAAGAATATATCTTTTATGTTAAACTTTCTAACATGCAAACGTATAATAACATCAATATCTGCAGCACATTGATAATTGTTCACATAATCAGAAATATGATAAAATGACCTTTAAAGGCTCAAATGGATATTGTTTTCCAAAGGCTTCAAGTTTTCATTCAAACTGTCAAACAGTGCAACAAACAAGCGGTCCACAATATCCATCACCTGGATGAAAAAGCTGGCCATCTTAACATCACGTAGGTCATAACCTTTATTAATTTGTGATCCTTAACAATCATAAACTGACAACTCAATTACCTCATATAGTAAGAACAGCTGAGCCACCATTACTAAAACCTGCTATCAACTTTGGGGTATGAATCCCCACAAAGCCTTTAGATAGTAAGAACTGCTTGAATATCTGTAGAACAATTTAAACATAATTAAAAACCAAGCTAGAAATCATGTGCTCTGGTCTAAAGTGTAGAACAACAATGAAAGGAAAACGGCAAATTGGTATGTACAGCTGTAAACAACACGTACGTGTCATATACACAGAGGTAATTATAACAACAATAAAGATAAAAACTTGTGTGAAAATAGCCTAGAAAGCCTAAACTACAACTTGTGCAAAAATAGGCTAGTTGATAGCAACCGCAACAAAAACAAATTTCCCACCAAGTTATATAAGCTCGCCACCCCTATGTTAAAATCAAGATTCCATCTCCGCCGAAGAAGATGGCGGAAAGCCAATTCTAATGACTCAAGGATAAATGAAGTAATTTCGATCAAAAATAGTTCATTATCCAAAATCCAATGTTGTAGCTTGCTTTACCACCATCATTGGAAAGTAACCGCATAAATCTTTGAAGGTATACCTCTTAGTAGCACAAAGCAGAAAAGGGGGCGGGAGCAGGGGAATGGAGGCACCTAGAAGCTCCTAAGGTTGGGAGCGCCTAAGGAACGTATATAAATTTCATATAAATATGTATATAAAGTATCTATAATACTTACCATTGAAGAAAAAGTGATTACTTATGAGAATTTTTATGATCTTAAAGGGTACTTATAGGAAGTTAGATATTTTCAATTTGCAAAACTTCTTGATTGATAAGATTTTCATATTTTTATTTTCACAAGGCATAACTCCCTTGAAAGTATGAAAGTAGTTGCCTTAACCGCCCAATAAGCTCTCATCTTAGTTGGGAGCGAGCTCCCGTCAATCTCCCATCTTGGGAGTGCCGATTCGAGCTCCCGTCTTGGGAGGGCACCCATTTTAGAAGGATCCTGCTACTAAGGTATACCTTGCTATTTGATACTTTGTGAAGAGTAAATGTGTACCATGTTTAAAGAGAGGCTCACTATTAAGTTCTAGAACACTAGTGTGAAGGAAAACAACATTTTGTTATATCTCAGCTAGCCTCTTTGGACTGTATGGGAATCCATAATCTACAAATTTCCATCTATAAAATCACTCCACAACTAGTCTATGTCTGAACATGTTGCATTGCCATCCTTCATCAGTAAGCACAAGAAAGTATTCAAGGTCCTTTATTAATATAGTTACTACATTCGAGAGTCCTCTTCAACAAGAAGTTGTGCATTTGATACAGATTCTCCCCGAAATATTCCTTCGCAATTGAAAGCAAGAATGAAAATAGTGTCCTTTCTTTATTGACCTTACCTCATTCATCTATTTTTGTTTTTATAGCTGGGCAAAACTGTGGTCACCCCCACTTTTTTACCACACGGCTGATCTAACAGCCATCGGCAATAATTTCTTAATCTCTACCAACAGCTGATCCAACAGCCACCAGCAATAATTTCTTAATCTCTACTTCATATACCTATCTTTGCTAACAACAATATTATTAAACATTTCAAGAAACCGATTTCAACAAAAATGAGAAAGCAGAGGGATGGGCACTATGAAGAATATAAACCACATAATGCAAACTTACATTTTCAACTTGGCATTGAACGCGAAAAATCCCTTGATTACTAGGTGTGCGGAGGTCAAGAACCCTAAAATTAGATGGATATCCTAATTAACAGGAACAAGCTGTTCTCCAGCGTACACACATCGAGAAAGAAAATTGATAAACAACTTAAAAGGCAGTAAGCACATGAATACAATTCATCACAATCCCAAAGCATGTTATCAATCTCCATAAATAATACGATACGATCTAATATATAGCGTTCATCAACTACAAGCACTCAATAAGTCCAAAAAAAACAAACTACAAGCACTCAATACGTTACATGTGAAAGAAAATGCAAAACCGTTATACCTGCAAAACCTCGTCAATTTCAACTTCACAACATGCAGCATCCTCGATATTAATAGGTAAGGTAGGCACTGCCTTGCTAATGCAGTAAACTTTCCTCACTTGAATTTACACCTACGATATCAAAATAGGTTTTTTAACTACTTATCGTCAACAAATTACACAAGTCATTTCCAAACTTCACCCCTTTTAAGAAGGGAAAAACCCAAAAATTCTGCCACATGCCAATGAATATCTACTAATGCCAACGGAGATGACACCATCCAGAATTCAAATTTGCTAAGGAAATCCCCAAGCATTCGAAACTAGTGTAAATAAAAAAAAAACATTGAGCTCATGCCATTCAACACTGAATGGATGATAGATGCCACTGACTGTAGATTCTAAGAAAACGCACTACATGAAGTTAAGAAAGTTAAAAAGGGTAGCTCCTCCACACGTCGGCATTGGAGTGGTGCTTCAACCAAATAGTAAGTACCCCAAGAAGAAAACGGGTAGGGGGTGGGGCTTTGATTGAGGATTCTTAAGGGTTTTGACACTCCATCTTAGCCTAGAAATCGATGGAAGAGATTAAAACATCACATCTCCCTCACTTCTCCATCTCTCTCTCCCCCTCTCGCCCCTGCCCCCGCCCCCTCCATATCAAGTACTAGCTCCCTCTAACCTCATGATACCACTCCCTGCTCACCTAGTGACCCATCTCCAGCGAAGATAGCAGATGGCTCCGTGGATACAGTATCCCGTAATCTTCTCTACCTCTCTCTCTCTATCTCTCAACATTTGGGTCTTTGAGGTTCTTTGAAAGACATGACTATGCCCAAGTTCACCAATGAGTCACTAAACTCCTTTTTAGTAATTTTTCGTTTTCTGATCAAAAATTTGGAATACCCGACGTAGGTCCTCTGTTTTCATCTCTCATTGATCCAAAACCCTTAAACAAAAACACAAGGACGAGACCAAAAAAAAAAAAACAATCAGGAATGGAATATTGTACCTGTTTACACTTAATTTTACAAATATAACTAGAGTTATGCCCATTCGATACACAAGACAAAAAAAAACACAATTGTTAATTTTTTTTTGTCCCGTGCATTGAATTGGGTACAACGCTTGCAATATCCTATGAAAATGTAGTGGCTACTCTCCGACCTTCAAATATCAAATTCTAATTTTCCAAAATTTATAATTTTTAAAACCTAAATAATGCTTGGCATTTACATGTACTTCTACGGTCATAAAGATGGACGTCGGGTGGGACATGGGGTGGATTTTGGGATTTCTTATATATTTCAAGTAAAATAGAAATAAGATTTTTTAGTATTTTTGTTTGTTTTATTTTATTACTTTTTCCTTAGTAATTTACTTTTTATTTGGTCATGATTTTTTATGTAAACTTGACCACCTAGCGTTGTGTCACGTTCGATGTACGAAACAATGCACAAATTTCACCACAATTTTTTCGCTGCCCCATGCATAGAATGGGACTCAACGCTTCTATCTATATATCTATCTATCAATATTCTATACAAATGTGTGTGAGTCCCCAATCCTACTTTCCTAGATTTTTCATTTACCTTAAAAAAACAAAATTCTAATACCCACGGATATATTCCTTTGAGCCAACATGTGTCCCACGCTACCCTTGCACCTGAATCATTACACTTAACTTAAACCAAAAATGCCACCCCCATGTCTTCCCCCCACGTTGCCCATTTGGAAGGAAAAAACAAACAGTTTGCAAGCGCAAGGTGAAAATAAAAAGGCAGTCAGAAAAAAATAATTAATTAGCTTGCCCACGTTCTCTGATATTACCACATCTAACAACACTTATATTTCCCTTCGAAATTATCACACATCCCACAACACTTATACCGAGACAGAGAGAGCATACACATGAAGTGTAGATTGTCCTTGCTTCAAATTGAGTTCAATTCCTATTCATTTGCCTTCATTAGCATCTCTAAAATGCAAGCAAATTAACTTACATTAACGACAAGTTTAAATTTTCCATGAACTTCGGTAGAATCAAAATAAATCAATCATTACCCATATCGGTGCATTTCTTCTCTGCCATTTCTAACAAATCCTTTAGCTGCTCTTGCTCCAAAAGAAGTTCCCTTCAAGCTCTGGAAACCACTTTCCATGAACTCCAGTGATTCTAAGGAAAGTAAGAATACGTATACCAAATTACCAATTGAGAAACCTGATTATGGACTGACAAAGAAGAAAAAGGATTTCTTCTTTGATTCCATCAAGTTATTCACTTACGCAAAACCAAATCAAAGACCACCCTTCTTATGAAACAAAAAAAAAAAAGAGCATTATAATGTTAGTTCTAACCAATTTGGTTCCTTTTCAAAAATATAAAAGGGGAAAAGAGAGCAAATTTCTATTATAAACAGAGAAAGAAAATGCCAAAATGTTTATTTTTTCTCTACTTCAATATATCCTAGCTTTTGAAAGGCCACTGATGGGGACGGGATCAAGGGGGAGGCAAGGGATATTTGCGGAGGTAGGAGAGCCACCAAGCAAAGATCATTTGGCTAGTAGGCTAGATGTAAGTGGTCAACAGACCATTGCAACTCCAAGGTTAGAAGGCATTTAGCAAAATGGGATCAAAGTTCAAATAACCACACATACAAAAGTCACTAATCCATAATCACAGATACACATGGCTCAACAGTTTTTTGTCATTGAGGTAAATAAATTTGAAATTACTCTTTTTCCTCATTCTAATGTTGAGCCATACGTATACCAGTTTGAATCATCAAACCTGGATTCTAATTTATAATTTCAAAGTCACTAAACCATAGAACTGTGTTGTGTGGATGGGCGCAAAAATTGGAGGTGGTCAACTCCATCCCACCCATTGCTCTTTGTAGCTCTCAATCTCAGCCCTTCCTCATGTCTTGGTTCAAAAGATAAATTTCATTATTATATTGATGTTATGACTAAGATATTTAAGAGACTTAGTTTGTCCGAATCCATGTTCAAATTGATGTCGATTCTCGATTGCTTTCCTCAATTGTTTGAATGTACCCAGTGTTCTAAAACTCGCTACTCGGTATTCGCTCGGCCAGCACCTTGGAGCGAGTACTCTGCGTTAGTCAACGAGTAATGCCCACCGAGTAGGGGATTAGTCCCCTTGGCCAAGCACCTTGGAGCGAGTACTCGATGAGTACTCGTCGAGGAATACCGAGTTTTAGAACACTGAATGTGCCGATGGTAATATTAAGGGTAGCAATGAAAAAAATTGCATAACCAATTAAACAACCTCTGTGTGGCACAAGTGGAGACCAGAAGCCACTACAACTATCATTTCTTATACAAACACTCGCAATCCGAAGTCATATACAGAGTTATCCCAAACACTAAAGCCATTAGCTTCAAAATAAAATTCTCTTTGACAAACACAAGCCTAAATCAAAGGGCATTTGTCAGTTAATACAAATTGGACAAGCCTTTGTGCCAATTGCATTACAGTGCTGTACCTAACACAGAGAACATGTGTACTCAAACAGAGAAATCAAAACAGTTTCAGAAGACAAATTACAATTACAAACAGAGAGGCAATCACCTATTCCCCGAATCGTAGAACACTCCAAATCAGATTTATAAAGCATTTGATTCATCCAAGCAGTTGAGATAAGATTAGTTTGATTGTTTACAGAAATTTGTACCAAATAAGAAACATACTGCAAAAATTCTTAAAATCAGAGTAATGCAAATAAAACAGCATACAGATAACTTTTCATACTCTTTGTTCAACCAATCTGTCCCAAATAGACCAAATAAATTGCAATACGCCCAACATAGCAAAATTTGTACCAGAATCGCATCATAATTGCAGATTTGCCATAATTTTGCTCAATGTGAACTACTTCATATGATTTTCGTACAAACCCACGACTCCTAAAACCTAAATCTGACAAAGATGCAAACTTAGGGTTTCAAAGTTAGAGGGAACACAAAAGAAGAAAAATATCAAACAATACTTTCAGTACCCATGTTTAGAGAAACTTTAGGGTTTCAAATTTAGGGAAACGTACGGACAAACACACGCACACAGAGATGACCTTAGAACTGTCGTTGTGGCGGACCTGGCAGGATGAGCGCAGTCTGGCTCGCGGAGGAACTTCGGCTCATCGAGGTAGAGACCGTGACGAACTCTGGTGCTCAGCACACATGTCATCGCGCCATGGATATTGCGGTTGGCTGCTGGTGCCATTGTGGAAGAGAGAAGGGGGGAAGAGGCAGTCTCAATCGCAGAGAGCAGCAAGCAGATGAAGATGTAGGGTTTGATATTTCCGTAGACTAGCGTCAAACCATCGCGTTTGTCCGATCAACTTCAAAAAATGGTCATCACTGTTGCAGAGAGAGAGAGATAGAGAGATTCACTGTTACAGCAGGGAATCGCCATCGTGGTGGAGGTCACAGAAATCAGAGACCGAGAGAGAGTGAGAGTCAGGAAATCGCCATCACTGTGAGAGAAAAGGGTGAAGTCGGCGTGCGGAACTGATATGAGAGGTTAGGGTTTTGATCTGGAGTCGCGTGTTTTATGTATATAATATATATATAATATATCTAAGCTTAAAAACTAGGAGAAATTACAGTAAGCCCCCTCCAACTATACCTCGGTAATGAGTTGCTCCCTTCGTCGTTTAACTCGGACACTTAACCACCTTCATCTTTTATCTCGCACAAAATGAAAGATGTCATTAACAAAATTGCTGAAATTACCAATTTACCCTCTTTCGAACTGTTTAAGGCTATTTTTGTTTCGCTTATAACTTTTTGTAGGAAAAACTGTTTCAGCCCTTTCTTTTTTCAAAACTCTTATTTTTTCCTCCATTTTATGGGTTTGTAATAATTTTAGTATGGTCACTTTACATTTTTTAGGGTTAGAGTTGCGTCCTATATATTCGGTCGTTCGCCTCTTGGTTAAAACAGTTGATTATTGAATATTGAAAAGAGTCTAGAGAGAGTTTCTAGACTGCTAGCTGCTGTTTGTTCAGTGCAGCTAGCTGCTGGTTCCTCTGCAAATGGTGTAGTGGTTGGAATATAAATCAACCAACCAGTTGACCGGGCTTTCATCCGGGGGCTGCCCAAAAGCAAAAAAAAAAAAAAAATAGAGCACTCTGTTTTTTCTTCCTCTCTCTGAGTTCTATTATGGGTCCAAGCCATCTCATACTTGTTTTTATAAATCTTTATATGCCACACTCAATTTCAAATTTACAGGCATGATTTGAAAAATCTATTTCAAAAGGAATAGTTTGATCAGCTCTATGTTTTCATGAGGAATGCACTACCATTTTCAGTACTCTGTTTCTGGGTTGGAATGCACTACATTAATCAACTAACACAAAATGTTTGCCTTATTGACAAAACATTGGGAGGGGGCAGAGAGAGAGAGAGAGTTTCATGTTGTATGTATTTATAAGGGCATGACCTGTCATTAATAAGGTCATGTACTGTTCACATGACCTTCTGTTTGAGGATGAATTAGCTCAATCAAATGATAAATGATTGTGTGCGGGCATGCCAGAAAAGAACTAATTTCACAAAAGAAATTATCCTTTTCAAAGTGATTTGAAATAACTAATTTATATCAGGCAACTGTGTTATCTGTTCAATTATCTCAATTAAGAGGATTTTTCCTTAAAGTATCAACAAAGACAAAGAACTGGTTTTCCTCAAATCAAAAAAGATGATTGAACACAAACGAACCTGAATCAAAAAAGATGATTGGTTTAGCAAGCCTAGGGGATTAGGTTGATGGTGTAGTCGTCTGGATGGAATGGGCGTGGTGTGCAGGGTGCTTGGGAGGGTAGCGTTATCGGATGCCATCATCTCCAGTTGCTTATTCTCAGTGCCTGTCCCTTTGTGATAGCTCTTCTTTAGAAGTGGGTATTATGCTTGTCTTTTGGGTTTGGCTTGAATATTAGTCTTGGTTTGCTTATCCCATCTCTGGAGTTTGTGGTCGTTGGTAGTTGGCTGTGAATGGTTGTTTTGGCGAGCCTTAGGCTTAGTTGAGGGAGTTTTAGGTCGGATGGAATGGGCGTGGTGTGTAGGGTGGGGCCCCCTGTCGGATGCCGTCATCTCTGGTTTGAGACTCTTCTTGGTGCCTTGTCCCTCTGTAGTAGTTGTTCAGCCTCTCTTGTTGCTGATCTGCCTTGTTACTGCTTGTCCTCAGTGATGGTTCATTATCTGGTCGTTGTTCGATCGAGTTTACTCACTTTATTTCCTAGTCTGGTGGGATGTGTCAGGCAATAGGCAGCTATCATTATGTGTAATTGTTTGCACTTCATTGCATATTTTGTATCATCTTGTATCCCACCCCTGTTACGCTATCGTTCTTCACAGACGGACAGTGCAACGGGGGTCGGATACCAATCCACATTGCATATTGTTATGCTCCATTACTCTACTTTACTCTCCATGCAGGTTGTGCATGGGTTATGACAATTTTTTTTTTCACTCTTCTTTTTCTTTCTTTCTTTTCTTTCCTCCTTGGGTATACCCATTGTAGGCTGTACATTCGGTTAACCTTGTTTTAATTTCAAGCTAAATTACCAAAAAAAAAAAAAAACTTGAATCTAATTAAAGGTAGGTTTGTATACGAATACTCTTGAGATTTTACTAAAACCAATGTAAAAACATAAGCACACTGAATTTAATCAAAAGCGAACTTATAAACAATTCAGAGAATCGAACACAAATAAACCTGAATCTAATCAAAGGCAAATTTGTGCACAAACTCTCTCGAGATTTTCTAAGACTAATGCAGAAATATAAGCGCACTGAATTTAATCAAAGAGAGTCTATAAATGATCAATCTTTGGTAAGAAAAAGACTGAAAGAAATAAGAAACTTGAATTTAATCAAAAGTAGTCTTACATGCAAACAAGCCTTCAACTTACAAATTAAACTAAACTAAGTCCTAAACTATGATAAATCTCTGAGCAATCATATTGAGTATGAGTTGTCAGATGATGAGATTTTGTCTGGGGCCTTTATCTTCAATTTCTTCGTCTATTTATAGACGCCGAGCTTGCCTTCGAACTCCACGTTCTCAACTGCTTCCCACGTTCTACTTCGAACTGATCATGGTCCTTCATAAAACGGTTGAGTGGAACCTTCGAACGGTTACATGGATTGATTTCCTCAGAATTCTTCTCTCTCCACGTTTGTTATCTTCGATCATGTCTGCCTTCTGAATCGTGGGTCTCCTGTTTTTATGCAACATGAGTTAGTGCAACACGATTGCCTCCTCTGAATGATTCCCTGCTTGATTTCCCATGAGACGAAACATTAATCACCATTGGATGGGTTCTAATAAGTAATCAACGGCTAAACCTAATTACCGTTTTAGTTACCCTTAATTGAGGCCCAAACGCTGCCGTTTCCCATCAAAACGATACCGTTTAGTACTAAAATAATATTGCCATTAACCCTATGATCCCCTGTATCTTGGGCCAGAATGGGATATATTCTGATAGGCCAAAGCATTGTTTGATGCCACGTGTAATTTTTACATTGGGTGGCGTATTTTAGGCTGTAAACACACCCCCTGCATTAACACTTATTTAAGATAATTAAATAAGCGTTAATGGTGCACGTATCTGCCCATGTCCCCTAAGAACACAGATGCATGGAGTCATGGGAGGAGTCTGTTTCCATGCACGTCCCTTGAGCTTCTCAAAGACAGCTGCATTAATCCTTCTATAAATGGCGATTAAAGTTAGGGTTTAACGAATCACAACCCCTTAAACCTCTTCGAAGTATAATCTCTTTCTGTTAAGAAACCTCCCAGTCATGGACTCTCTCCCAGAAATCAATCTTGTTCTTGATAATCTCGATCGTCAATCTCATTCGTCTCACACATCTCCTCCTAACTCTCCCCAATTGTTGGCAGGAAAGATTCTTTCTGACCGAACCTTCTACACTCCTGTTCCTTTGCCTACGGGTTGGGAATCTTCCCTGACCCGTTCGAATTCGGCCAATGGCTCCAACTGAAGTGCATGGGAAGACAAACCTGTCCAAACCCGTCCGGACACTATTCTGGTCAAGTTTGACCAACCCGATCCGACTCCTAACAGGTTTCACCACTTTCGAACCCTGTTCACGAGTCAATTCTTGCCTCTGACTAGTAATGATACCATTCATATGGGCATGCTAGAATCCATCTACTCTTCTCTCAAGTTTGCTCCTTATTTGAAACAAGAGGAGAACTACCTTGGGCCAGCCCCTTATTGCGACTTCAAACGCATGGCCCAATCCCAGAGAGCCTTCTGGCTTAATGAGGTGAAAACCCCTCACTTTCTTGCTAGCTTCGAAGAGTCAAACAAATTGGCTCCTCTTCCAGAAGAAACCGACTGGTTTAGTGAGGTGTCCAACCTTGCTGTCAACCCTCCTCACTTCCAATGGTACTATGGCTTTTCCATTTATCCATCTGATAACAGCAAAGCCCTTCAGCTCCTTGCTGCTTTCTCCTTCCTGGATGTCTCTATCCTGAAAGAACAAGTCCCATTGACCAATTTTAAATGGGCTTGTGAAACAATCCTTGTGTGCACCATCCCCTCCACAGTTTCCTACCAGATCCACTGCTTCTTAGACTTCTTGCCAGTGATCAAGACATGGCTTGAAGCAAATGCAGCAGGTTACTGCTTTAACCAAGATCTTCAGGACTACGCCCTGGTCAAAGATAGGATTGAGAAGCTCAACAATCAGATTCACAGCTTCCAATCCGAATCATTCGAAGTGGTACCTGCCCAAGCTGACAAGAAGCTTCGAAGGTGCTTCAAACGAAAACAAATGAAGCGGCCAGCCAAAGATGCCAAACTTCAGAGGAAAGCCAAAGCCCCGGTGCTCAGCTTTAGGCCACTTCTGGAGAAAAAATTGGAATCAGATGCAAAAGAGGACATGAGTAGAATGGAGCTGAAATTCCTCTAATTTGCTTGGAACAAGTTCCACAGCCTTGTCACTTGGTCCTTCCCCCACTATTTCGAGAACAAGAAGGCTGCTGCCCAGCACTCAGGCCCTTCGAAGGCCTAATTTGCTCTCGTAATTTACTGCCAGTAGGAATTAGTATTTCCCTTTTGTTTTTTTTTTGTAATTATGCAAATTTCATCCATGTAACCCTGGCAGTTGCAATGAAATTTCCTTTCATAGCCATGTGTATTTGATTTTAAGTTACCTCTAATTCCGAGTCATAATAACAAACCCAAAGCAAACCATCCATGACTTGGGCCCATTAAAGGCCTTGGCCCGATTACGAGATATAAAAGTAAAAATAATTCAAACTGGCCCCTACGCCTAGCACATTCAAGCTTCTTCAAAACTGAACCTTCTCTCATCTTGCCTCTCCGCCAAACTGTCGAACCAGCCTGAATCAATGGCCTCATCTAGCCGACCAGTCGTCGTGGAACATCCAACCCATTCGCTTGCTCTCAGATGGTTCGTCAAACAAAAAGATCAGGAATCAGTTGAAAACTCTTGCTTCGACAATCGAGTTTTCATCCCAAACCCTAAAGAAGAAGGTACATTTATTTTAGGCCCTCAATTCGTAGGGGAAATTCCTGCTTTCCTCTCTCTCTATTACCCTCATTTAGGGGATGCTGACATCAAAGCCTGTTCGCCCCTAAACTGGCACAATGTCCCAAAGAGATCATTCCCCTGCTGGCTAACCCTAGATAGAGATTGGAAAATCTGGACTACTCGAGTGCTGGCAGCAAAGTCAGATGATCTTGAAAGAGTGGGTCTGAAGAATATTATCGTTCTTCTTCGAAGGGGGATTCCCTAGAATCCATCTCTAATCCAAGCTGCCCTAGCCTTTTGGGACTCCTCCTTCAATTTCTTTAGATTCAACTGTGGCATGATGGCACCCACAGTTTTAGATGTATCTCAAATGCTGGGACTTCATCCTTATGGCTCTCAATTTGACCCTACTAAAGAATATAACCCTCCTGAGGATTTCACCCGTTTAAATGCTTCCAACGGGGCCTTTTCCCAATTCTATTCCAGAGAAGGGAAGTTGAGAGGAGAGGTGTCCGAGACAGAGTATTTCGCTTACATACTCTACACTCTCTGTAAACACATCCTTTGTCACTCTGGCAAGAGAGTGATGAGTGAGTTCATACCATTGGCCTTAGCACTGTCCAAGGGTGAGGAATTCGATTTTGCTTCCTATTTCCTTGGCCACATATATAAAGCTGGCTCTGACTACCACCAAAAGGGTCCAAACTACTCTCAAGGTGGCCCTCAATGGTTCATACAGTTATGGCTTCATGCCTATTTTCCCGAGCTGGGTCCCTTCAAAGAGCCCATGAGCTGACGTCCCAGAAGCACCCAATGTCCATGGTGACAACTACGTTCAGCCAGAGGCTAGTGACACCCACACTTTGGTATATTATCTCTGCTTCTTTTCTGGGCTTGCCTCAGACAGAGAATGGTACAGCCCATTTCGAGCTCCAATTGGACCATCATGGCTGTTTGACATCTTATCGGACAAACAAGGAAAATCCTCTCGAGCCCTTCAAGCATGGAGTAACATACTCACAGGCAAAGAGATTTTCATATCTTCATCAAACATTGCCAGATCAGTGGCACATGCAGAAGTGTACTGCCCTGCTCAATTTGCTAGACAGCTTGGTTTGGTTCAAGGCATACCTGTCCCTTACTGTGGTTTTCTCAACATCTCCATGTCTGAACGCTCAAGCATCTCCATTGAGCATTTCAAAACATGGTTCACCAAATCCAGGGATTTGATAAGACGAACAATAGCTCAAGACTTCCAAGAACCCACGGTGCATACCACTCATAAGTTTGACAATTGGTGGCACACCAACTGCTCTTTTCTTGTGGGGCGCCCCTCGTTCAAGAAATTCCTTGCACATATTGGATATGCTAGATCTGAATTTGGGCATGGAACTCATGATGATTCATCCTCCTTCTCCTCGGATGGGTTTGGAGCGATTGGAGGGATTGAAGATACTTCTGGAGGTGAGGTTGAACAAAAAGCACTTCCCATCGAACCAATGGATAAAGGAAACGTTATCGTCCAATGGCCGATAGCAAAAAGGTTCAAACGGTTCAAGGGTTAATCTAGGGTTACCAAACTCAAGGGTTTCCAAAGGTTCACGAGTCAAGGGTTCATAAGGTTCACGGAGGTTTAGGAACGATCGGTGATTAGGTTAAACGATTGCTCGGTCGAAACGTCGGTTAAAAGCTAGCTAGGGTTACTAGATAGGATTTCCAGCCGAGATGTGGAATCTTAGGGCTTTATCCTAGAAACGACGGGAAGATCGACGATTGAAACCTAATTAAGATTTTTCAAACAGTAACAACGAAATTTTTATTTAGTAAAAATTAGGGTTGTTACACACCAACTAACCATCACGAGTTTGTCACGATTTGTTCTTCACAAGAGTACTAGTCTAAACATCTACTAACCGTCATGTGTTTATCGCTATTTTTTATTCAAATGACTAGTAGTCTAAACACCTACTGACCATCACGTGTTTGTCACGATTTCTTCTTCACATGACTAGTAGTCTAAACACTTACTCACCGTCTTGCGTTTTCACGAGTAGTCAGTAGTAATACACAACAAGAAAATAAGAAAAGCTTTATTTCCATCTCCACGAAGAAACACGCGAATTTGCGAATCTATAACACTGATAAACTATTTCAATTAGGGCAAAATTGATCGACGTAGCATCAACTTAAGGAAACAAGTACATCTCAGATCTAGTACATAAAGCATGATTTAAATTAAACCGTACTAACACCGAATCCGCACTCTTAAAGTTCATATCACATAGTAATCAATAATCTTTGCATCTATTTGGAATCACTATTTTTATTTCGCATGACTAGTAGCCTAAATACCTACTAACCGTCAAGTGTTTATTGCAATTTTTTCTTCACATGACTAGTAGTTTAAACACCTACTAACCATCAAATGTTTATCACTATTTGTTCTTTACATGACTAGTAGTCAAAAAACCTACTAACCGTCGTGTGTTTTTCTCGAGTAATAACTATTAATACACTACAAGGCATTAAGAACCGCTTTATTTACCTCTCCACAAAGTAATTGACTCTATAACATTGATAAACTCTTTCAGTAAGGGCAAAATTTATCGAGGTATCATCAACTCGAGGAAACAAGTACGTCTCTGATCTAGTACGTAAACTATGATTCAATTTAAACCGTGATAACACCGAATCCACACTTTTAAAGTTCTTGTCGCATAGTTATCAATTTTATTTGAATCCACTCGGAATTACGATTTTCCTTTCACTTGACTAGTAGTCTAAATTCCTACTAACTGACATGTGTTTATCGTTATTCGTTCTTCACATGACTAGTAGTCTAAACACCTATTAACCATCAGGTGTTTGTCACGATTTGTTCTTCACATGACTAGCAGTCTAAACACCTACTAACCGTCATGTGTTTATCGCTATTTTTTCTACACATGACTAGTAGTCTAAACACCTACTGAGCATCACTTGTTTGTCACAATTCATTCTTTACATGACTAATAGTCTAAACACCAACTCACCGTATTTTGATTTTCTCCAGTAGTCACTAGTAATACACTACAAGGAAATAAGAACTGCTTTATTTCCTTCTCCCCGAAAGAACACTCGAATTTTTGAATCTATAACACTGATAAACTCTTTCAATAAGGACAAAATTGAACGAGGTATCTTCAACTCGAGGAAACAAGTACGTCTCATAATCTAATACAAAAACAATGATTTAGATTAAACCGTGATAACACCGAATCCAAACTTTTAAAGTTCATATCACATAGTAATCAATAGTCTTTGCATCTATTTGAAATCACAATTTTCATTTCGCATGACTAGTAGTTTAAATACATACTAACTGTAAGGACCCATATTTTTTTTAATATAATTTAAAAGTTTTATAAATGTTAGAAATTGAGAAAAATGGGAAATTTATTGAGTTTATTTGATTTTGGGGTTAATGTGTTAGGGTTGTTATTTGAGGGAGTGTAAGTGTAATTTGTAAATATACTAGTATATATAGGTGGGTGTGTATGTAGGAGATAAAAAAGATCAAATCTCTCTCTCTCTATCTCACGCCTCTCCCTCTCTCCCATCGGCTCTCTCTCTCTCTTTTGCTCTTTTGAGCTCAAAACCCATCGATCTACTTTAACACCTTCATATTCTGACCTTCGATCCATCTCCTATGCGTGATTCGAGACTTTGATCGCGTGGGTTCATGCTAGAACTCGTTCTTAGAGGATTTGGGATGCTTGGAAAGCTAGGGCTCGCTTGTGGATCTTGGGTTTCGGCTTTGGAAGCTTGAGGTAGGGATTTCTAACTCTCTCTATGTGTTTATGAGTTGAATGTGTGCTTGGATCGTGCCTTGATTCCTTGTTGTTGTTGGGATTTCGCCATTGAAGTCTGAAAATTCTTTGAAAATCTACGGGGGTATTGATACCCCAGCCTTGTCTGAACAGCAGCAGTCCAGGTGTCGATACCTCATTTTTGGGGTATTGATACCCCCTGGTTTTCTGGACAGCTTTGACACGTTTTGCTCTTCTCATGCTTGTTGAACTCCGATCACTTCTAGCACTCTCTAAACACCTTTGAATTACTTCTAAATGTGATTGTTCGTACCTTGAAAGATTCTTTGACCAATCGATCTCCTTGGACTCTTGCCATAACTTAGAAAAGTGTAGAATTAAATGATTAGGACTCGTACGTTATTTATGCTTTTAGTTGATTGAAGTAGATGTTGTGGCATGTCTCAATGATCGATATGGACCTGTTAAGCGCTATAACATGTCGGGATGATTGGTGAATTGAGAAACGTACTATGGAGTCGTTATTGAATATCGTCGACCGTTAAGTATATCGTAGGGTGCATGGTTGGTTGATGAGGGTCTACCAAATAGTTCGAACGACAATAGAGTAATCCGTGTTCTCCTTAATTGTCCTGTTAATTTTCAAACTCCCTTTGGTACTAGTTCTATAGATCCTCATTAAGAACCTAGCCGGTGGTGCATCGTGGAGTTGTTATGGGTGCGGTACATGATGAAGAGCATCGAAATAGACTTAAAGGAATAACGTGGATTTAAAATATTTATCAATGTACAATGTGAATTATGACGTCATTATGAAATCGTACCATTTTGTTCGTATCATGAGTGAATGTGAATGTTGAATGAGGGAATAGACCCGGGTAAAGCCGTGGTGACCCTGTTATGTTGTGAAAGAGGGAATAAACTCGGGTAAAGCCGTGGTGACCCAACTGCTCTGCGAATTTGAGAATAGACCTGGGTAAAGCCACGGTGACTCTCTTCCGGTTCGACTTAGGGAAAAGACCCGGGGAAAGCCGTGGTGACTCTAAGGGCAATGTTGGTTGTATTGAACTAAGAATTTAGGATATCATTGTAGTGTATGGTGACTTGTGGTAACGGGTTTCGTGTGGGTATATGGGGGCCTAAGACCCGGAAAGTTTCTTAAGTTTTCTATTTGACAAGCCAGTGGAGAATGAGCTACTTGGACTCATGTTGGAGATCTCTGGGAGGCATACGGGATTCTCAAGACCCGTAATGTAAGTCCTTTTATGCGAACCCCCGTGGTGTCATACTATAACGCAAGGGATGGAAATATAAATGGTTTTTTTTTTTTTTTGGGTAATTTAGCTTGAAATAGAAAAAAGAATAAGCGAATGTACAGCCTACAAGGGGCATACCCCAGGAGGAAAGAAAAAAGAAAACAAAGATTAAGAAAATTGAAGGATGCCAAGTGGCTACATAAATTCCAAGTGGCTACATAAATGGTTAGGGGTATCTATAAGACGTATTGAATCCCATAATCAATGTCCATCGGTACATTGTGGTGTCCCCTTGTATCTCTTGTTCGTTTATTGAAAATCATTCATTCCATTGCATGTTTCATCGCATTTAGATATAGCTTGAGTGTAGAATTCTCTACTAGCCTAGTGTAGCTCAACCTAATCTTTCTTTTCAGGTTCAATGCTGAGCAAGATTGCAAACATCAAGTGCTTGACGGTGAAAGATTTTTGGAAGCTGACATCATTACTTATTTCATCATCTTTGTAAAGATCACATTTTGTCAAGGATGGTCTTGTAACCAATTACTTTGAAATTCTCTTTTGATTGAAATTTGTAATATTCTAAACATTTTCGTACTCGTATCTAAACTAATTTGGGCCATGGTGCCACAGTTGTAATTATCTAAACTTGGGGACTTGGCTTGTAAATGATCATTTGGGGACTCTCTTTTGGGTATTATCTATGTTAAGCGGGGATTATTTATTGAAAAGGGTTATTTATTTAGTTAAAAATCGAGGGCGTGACACTAACCGTCAAGAGTTAATTGCTATTTTTTCTCCACATGACTAGTAGTCCAAACACCTACTAACCGACATTTGTTTATCACTATTCATTCTTTACGTGACTAGTACTCTAAACATCTACTAACCATAACGTGTTTGTCACCATTTGTTTTTCACATGACTAGTCGTTTAAACACCTACTAAACGTCATGCGTTTATCGCTATTTTTTCTTCACATGACTAGTAGTCTAAACACCTACCGACCATCGCGTGTTTATCACGATTTGTTCTTCACATGACTAGTAGTCTAAACACCAACTCACCGTCTTTTGTTTTTCTCGAGTAGTCATTAGTAATACACTTCAAGGAAATAAGAACCGCTTTATTTCCACCTCCTTAGAGCAACACACGAATTTGCGATTCTATAACAATTATAAACTCTTTCAAAACGGGCAAAATTGATCGAGGTATCATCAACTCGAGGAAACAAGTACGTCTCGGATCTAGTACATAAACCATGATTTATATTAAACAGTGATGACACCAAATCCACACTCTTAAAGTTCATATCACATAGTAATCAATACTCTTTGCTTGTAATTGGAATCCCAATTTTCATTTTGCATGACTAGTAGTTTAAATACCAATTAACCGTCAAGTGTTTATTGCTATTTTTTCTTCACATGACTAGTAGTCTAAACACCTACTAACTATTATGTGTTTATCACTATTTGTTCTTCACATGACTAGTAGTCTAAACACCTACTAACCGACATGTGTTTATCGCTGTTCGTTCTTCACATGACTAGTAGTCTAAACACCTACTAACCATCACGTGTTTGTCACGATTTGTTCTTCACATGACTTGTAGTCTAAACACCTACTAACCGTCATGAGTTTATAGATATTTTTTCTTCACATGACCAGTAGTCTAAAAACCTACTGACCATCACGTTTTTGTCATGATTTGTTCTTCACTTGACTAGTATTCTAAACACCTACTCACCGTATTGTGTTTTTCTCAAGTAGTCACTAGTTACAAGAAAATGAGAACTTCTTTATTTTCATCTCCTAAAGCAACATGCGAATTTGCGAATCTTTATTGTTGATAAACTCTTTCAATAAGTGAAAAATCTATCTCTTTCAATATGTGAAAAATTTATCGAGGTATTATCATCTCAAGGCAACAAGTTCTTCTCGGATCCAACTAGCACACAAGAATACGGCGGGGGTTGAGAGCTTCTCTCTCTTGAACTAGAGAGAGAATGCAGTCCCCCTTTACCAAATCAGATTTTTGAAGCTAAACCCACTGATTTTTCGGTGGATCTTATTCTCCTTCTACCTATTTTCTTCAGCCACTCGTGGACTGATTAGTATAGGCAAGAGGTTCCTTTCTTCTGCCGATTTTCAGTCCAGCCATGGAGAATCGGTCCAACACTCACCACCAGCCGTGGGTCTCATTCAACTTCACAGAGGTGGTAATTTCAAGCTATGGGACGGCAAGGGATCAACCCTCCTTAGGGACAGCTCTCCTCCATCGCCTCCCACACTTATTCTCTGGCCTTTTTTGGTTCGGTTTTAACATCAAACAGGCACACATCTGGGTGCCCAACAGTCCAGACCGGAGCCGAGTTCTGCTCGTGTTCTATCTCAGAGATTTTACACACAGGCACCTCTGGTGCTAATCAGTTCAGAACCGAAAGGGTTGTGGTGTTTGGTTCTCTCATCAGTTCAAGATCTGTTCTTCAAATCAGCTGGTTTTCAGAAGCCCAAAAATGATACGATTGAAGCAGATTTTGTCCACTATTTGTCCATATTTTCTGTTCGTGTATCCATTGCTGCCAGCGGTGGGTACTCTTACTCAACGGATCTGGACCAAAGCCGCTCGGTTGTGGTACTCGGCCGACGGCCGTGGCTCGCCGGACATGGTGGAGCCACATCGTTCAGATCTTGTATTAGCTCCAACAGGTGGTTTTCTTACGTACCTAATTACTTCAAGCTCAACTCGCAGCTCTTCCATGGCGCGGTTGTGGTTCAGAGCTGGTCCAGAAAATGGGTCTTCCATTGATGCCGGCAGAGGGTAATTTTACTCAACAGAGTTTACAGATTGTCTTAATTGCTGGAATTACCTCACAAATCTGGTTGAATGGCTGTCGTGTAACTCCGACAATGGAGCTTTGGTGGTTTTGAAAACCGGTTGAGTTTTGGTGGTTTTGCAATTACCATTTTATTATTTATTCTAAGAAATACAAGCATGGGTTTTGGCTAATCAACCTAGTGGTCACAGACTAGAAGCATGGATTGCAAAGTAACACTGGTGTAAATCGGGGGATTCTTCGGTCATTAGAGGTACTTCCCTGATTAGCTAACAGCCTGCCTACCCGAAGGGCAGTCACTGTATCCACTATGAGACTTGCGTTGTTTATTTGTGATCATTTCAGTTAGTATCTGTGATCCCCGATAGGCGGTCATCTGTTGGACTGAAATCGGGGGTTCGGGCTGTTGGTCGAGCCTTTTCATATCCCTAGATCCTGTGCTTTTAGCTCTGAGGTTGAGTGTAGTATTCTTGTGGTCGTGGCTATCATTTATTAGATTAGGTCTGTTCTGATTGAAAGGGGTAGTTTGCAGTAGCAGCAGCTGCGGCTGCTCTGATTAGATTAGTGGATGGATTCTGATTGAGCGAGGTAGCTGCCGGAGCAGTCAGTGATTAGATTGGTGGTTGTTCACTGATCGAAAGGGTAAGCTTCGCAGTCTGTTGCCGATTAGATGGGTGGTTTGCACTGATCGAAAGGAGCAGCTTGGTCCTCTTGAGGTTTGAGTGGCCACTTCTGGTGGTTCCTCTTTCCGTTCCGCTTACAGTAGTTAGCGAGCCTAGGGGATTTGGGCGAGGTTGTAGTAGTCTGGATGGAATGGGCGTGGTGTGCAGGGTACTTAGCAGGGTAGCCTTGTCGGATGTCGACATCTCCAGTTCGAGCCTCTCTCGGTCCAAGTCCCTCTGTAGTAGTTGACCTCTGTTGAGTGGGTATTATACTAGCTTAGGGGTTGATGGAAGTACAAGGTTCTTGGTTTTCTTAGCCCAACCTTGGAGGAGGAGGATACTGGGTAGTGGGTTTCAGTAGGCGGTTTTGGCGAGCCTTAGGCTTGGATGAGGGACTATTAGGCCGGAAGGATTGGGCGTGGTGTGCAGGGTTCTTAGCAGGGGGCCTTGTCGGATGCCGTCAACACTGGTTCGAACATCTTGATGCCTTGTTCCTTTGTAGTAGCCGTTCAGACTACCTAGAAGCCGTATTACTTTGTAGCTGCTCTCCTCAGCGTTGGTTATCATGTGGCCATCTCTGGTCGTAACTATTTACGATATTTCCTATCCTGGCAGGTTGTGCTAGGAAGTACTTCACTTTCATTTCATTATATTACATGGTTCTACTCAGATCCATTCGTATCACATATGACACTTTATGTTACTCTCCATGCGGGTTGTGCATGGTTTACCGTACTTTTGTCAATCTTGTTTTTTTTTCCTTTTCTTTTCCTCCTGGGGTATGCCCCTTGTAGACTATACATTCGCTTAACCCTTTTTAATTTCAAGCTAAATTACCCAAAAAAAAAAAAAAGTTCTTCTCGGATCTAGTACATAAACCATGATTCATAGTAAACAGTGATAACACCGAATCCACACTTTTAAAGTTCATATCACATAATAATCAATTGTCTTTGCATCTATTTAGAATCACAATTTTCATTTCGACTGACTACAAGTCTAAATACCTCATAACCATCAAGTGTTTATGCAATTTTTTTTATTCACATGACTAGTAGTCTAAACACCTACTAACCATCATGTGTTTGTCACTATTTATTCTTCACATGACTAGTAGTCTAAACACCAACTAACCGTCATGTGTTTTTCTCGGGTAGACACTAGTAATACAGTACAAGGAAGTAAATATTGCTTTATTTCCTTCTCCACGAAGTGACACGCGAATTTGTGAATCTATAACATTGATAAACTTTTTCTATAAGTGCAAAATTTATCGAGGTATCATCAACTCGAGGCAACAAGTACTTCTCGGATCGAGTACATAAACCATGTATCATATTAAACCGTGACAACACCGAATCCACACTTTTAAAGTTTTTATCACATAGTAATCCATAGTCGTGGCATCTACTTGGAATAATGATTTTCTTTTCATATGACAAGTAGCCTAAACACCTACTAAACGTCATGTGTTTGTTGTTATTCGTTCTTAACATGACTAGTAGTCTAAACACCTACTAACCATCACGTGTTTGTCACGATTTGTTCTTCACATGAGTACAACTCTAAACACCTACTAACCGTCATGTGTTTATCGCTATTTTTTCTTCACCTGACTAATAGTCTAAACACCTACTGGCCATCACGTGTTTGTCACGATTTTTTCTTCACATGACTAGTAGTCTAAGAACCTACTCACCATCTTGAGTTTCTCTCGAGTAGTCACTAGTAATACACAACAAGGAAATAAGAAATGCTTTATTTCCATCTCAACGAAGAAACACGCGAATTTGTGAATCTATAACATTGATAAACTCTTTCAATAAGGGCAAAATTGATCGAGGTATCATCAAATCGAGGAAACAAGTACCAAAACCCAGCCCCAGTCTAAGTAAGTTAAGGGGCTTTGGCTCCAGGGTCCAACTCCATCTTGTGGTAGACTGCCCTCCTAGGGGGTACTTGGCAACTCACTCGTTATATTAAACCATGATAAAACCGAATCCACACTCTTTAAGTTCATATCACAAAGTAATCTATAGTCTTTCCATCTATTTGGGATCACTATCTTCATTTCGCAAGACTAGTAGTCTAAATACCTACTAACCGTCAAGTGTTTATTGCTATTTGTTCTTCACATGACTTGTAGTTTTAACACCTACTAACCATCATGTGTTTATCACTACTTGTTTTTTACATGACTAGTAGTCTAAACACCTACTAACCGTCGTGTTTTTCTCGAGTAATCACTAGTACTTCACAACAAGGAAGTAAGAACCGCTTTATTTCCTTCTCTGTGAAGCAAAGCTCGCAAATATGTGAATCTATAACATTGATAAACTCTTTCAATAAGGGTAAAATTTATCGAGGTATCATTAACTCGAGGCAACAAGTACTTCTCTGATCTAGTAAATAAACCATGATTCTTATTAAACCGTGACAGCACTAAATCCACACTTTTAAAGTTCTTATCGCATAGTTTTTAATAGTCTTTGCATCTACTCAGAATTCGCATAGTTTTCAATAGTCTTTGCATCTACTCAGAATTACGATTTTCCTTTCACATGACTAGTTGTCTAAACACCTACTCACCGACGTGTGTTTATCGCTATTCGTTCTTCACATGACTAGTGGTCTAAACACCTACTAACCATCACGTGTTTGTCACGGTTTGTTCTTCACATGACTAGTAGTCTAAACACCTACTACCCGTCACGTTTTTATCGCTATTTTTCCTTCACATGACTGGTAGCCCAAACACCTACTGAGCATCACGTGTTTGCCACGATTTGTTCTTCACATGACCTGTATTCTAAACACCAACTCATCGTCTTGTGTTTTTCTAAAGTAGTCACTGATAATACACTACAAGGAAATAAGAACCGCTTTATTCCCATCTCCCCGAAGCAAAACGCGAATTTTTGAATCTATAACATTGATAAACTCTTTCAATAAGGACATAATTGATCGAGGTGAAGGGCAAGGGAGCTTCTCTCTCTAGAGGAGCTCTCCTCCACCGCCCAAATCCATATCCGGCCATCTTTGGTCCGGACTAACTATCACAACCCCATGGGTTTTGTTAACCCATCATCAAACTTCTCAAAGTGGGTTCGGAATGACACCATCATGGTCCTACAAACCCCATTTACCCAGTTTTTCTGGTGTCCATGGTGTTTCGGTCCATCAATCAAATTCATCACATTTTGGGCGAGGATGTCCAATTCCTTTTCCATCTCATCATACAGCCCATGGATTTGCGGATGCGCGTTAGGGAATGGGTGCTGCCGTCAGGCTTGTTCTTGTTCATCTACTACAACCTAGTTCCCTTCCATTATGTGTCGTTGGTTTCACGGCGGGAGGGGTAATCCCGGTGTCGGTTCTGGCGTTGCATATGGGTTTCTTGTTTCAAGCTCGTAGCAGTGCTCTCAATCTGGGCTTGGGACCATATCTCCGTCTATGGCTGTCATATAATTAGTTTTGTTCGCCGGCCATGATCTCCGGCACCGAGTCGTGGAACTGCTGACGGCAATGGATTCATGCAACAAGGCTGCTATCAGTCACTCAGAGCAGAGACGTCAAAACTCATTTGGGGATGCAGGTGCGTGAGCCTCACGACCTATAGGGTGTACCTGGGCAAATTATGTTGGTGGTTTTGGACTCTATGTGCTCGTCCGGTTTTGAGGACTACCAAGTATTCAAGGGGTTTAGTGGGCCCAATTTCAATTTATGCACGCACTAGCTTGCTTGGTTGTGCTGCTCTTTGGTCATTACCATGTTGTTATTTCCTAGTTTAATTAGTGCGGGTTGGGCACTGGCCATTATCTTTTATGTTTTCCGTAGTATGTATTGCAAGGACTTCGAGGGCCTCTAATTGTACCCTATACCGACGGTTGGTGTCGGGTATTTACTGCCTTTGCCATGCCCGTGTCTAGGTTCCCCGTTGAACTTTCTATTCCTTGGGATAGTTTGTTCGACGGGGGCAAGGACACAGGCAATCCATGTAGCCACTTGGCGCTCTTTATATTTTTTCATTTCCCTTTTTCGCTTTTTCTCACTTGGGGTATGCCCCTTGTATGCTAAACATTCGGTTAACCTCTTTTATATTTCAAGCTAACCGCCCTAGGGCATTACCCCAAAAAAAAAATTGATCGATGTATCAACAACTCGAGGAAACAAGTACTTCTCTGGTCTAGTACATAAACCATGACTCATATTAAACTGTAATTACACCGTATCCACACATTTAAAATTCATATCACACAGTAATCAATAGTCTTTGCATCTATTTGGAATCACAATTTTCTTTCGCATGACTACTAGTCTAAATACCTACTAACCGTCAAGTGTTTATTGCTATTTTTCCTTCACATGACTCGTAGTCTAAACACCTACTAACTATCATGTGTTTATCACTATTCGTTCTTTACATGACTAGTAGTCTAAACACTTACTAAGCGCCACGTGTTTTTCTCGAATAATCACTAGTAATACACTTCAAGGAAGTAAGAACCGCTTTATTTCTTTCTCCATAAAGCAAAACTCGCGAATTTGCGAATCTATAACATTGATAAACTCTTTCAATAAGGATAAAATTTATCGAGGTGTCATCAACTCGAGGCAACAAGTAGTTCTCGGATCTAGTACGTAAACCATGATTCATATTAAAGAGTGAGAACACCGAATCCCAACTTTGAAAGTTCATATCACTTAGTTAATCAATAATCTTTGCATCTACATGGAATTACGATTTTCTGTCACATGACAGGTAGTTTAAACACCTAATAACCGTCATGTGTTTTTTTCGAGTAGTCACTAGTAATATACTAAAAGGAAGTAAGAATTGCCTTATTTCCTTCTCCACGAAGCAACAAGTGAATTTGTGAATCTATAACATCGATAAACTCTTTCAATAAGTGCAAAATTTATCGAGCTATCATCAACTCGAGGCAACAAGTACTTCTCGGATGTAGTACATAAACCTTGATTCATATTAAACCGTGACAACACACACTTTTAAAGTTCTTATCACATAATAATCAATAATCTTTGCATCTACTCGGAATTACGATTTTTCTTTCACATGACTAGTAGTCTAAACACCTACTGACCGACATGTGTTTATCGCTATTCATTTTTCACATGACAAGTAGTCTAAACACCTACTAACCGTCATGTGTTTTTCTCGATTAGTTACTAATAATACACTACAAGGAAATAAGAACCACTTTATTTCCTTCTCCCCGAAACAACACGCGAATTTGTGAATCTATAACATTGACAAACTCTTTCAATTAATGCAAAATTTATCGAGGTATCATCAACCTGAGGCTACAAGTACTTCTCGGATCTAGTATATAAACCATGATTCCTATTAAACCGTGACAACACAATTCGCTCTTCACACTGTTAAAGTTCTTATCACAAAGTAACCAATCGTCTTTGTATCTACTCGGAGTTACGATTTTTCTTTCACTTGACTAGGAGTCTAAACACCTACTAAACGACATGTTTTTATCGCTATTCGTTCTTCAAATGACTCGTAGTCTAAACACCTACTAACCGTCATGTGTTTTTCTCGAGTAGTCACTAGTAATACACTACAATGAAGTAAGAACCGCATTATTTCCTTCTTCACAAAGCACCACGCGAATTCTTGAATCCATAACATTGATAAACTCTTTCAATAAATGCAAAATTTATCGAGGTATCATGAACTCGAGGTAACCGGTACTTCTCGAAAGTAGTACATAAACCATGATTCATATTAAACCGGGACAACACCGAATCCACACATTTAAAGTTCTTATCTCATAGTAATCAATAGTCTTCTACATCTACTCGGAATTACGATTTTCCTTTCACATGACTCTTAGTCTAAACACCTACTAACCGACGTGTGTTTATCGCTATTCATTCTTCACATGACTAGTAGTCTAAACACCTACTAACCATCACGTGTTTGTCATGATTTGTTCTTCACAGGACTAGTAGTTAAAACACCTACTAACCGTCATGTTTTTATCTCTATTTTTTTCTTCACATGACAAGTAGTCCAACACCTACTAAGCATCACGTCTTTCTCTCGATTTGTTCTTCATATGACTAGTAGTCCAACCACCAACTCACCGTCTTATATTTTTCTTGAGTCGTCACTAGTAATTCATTACAAGGAAATAAGAACCGCTTTATTTCCATCTCTCAAAGCAATAAGGACAAAATTGATCGAGGTATCATCAACTCGAGGAAACAAGTACGTCTCAGATCTAGCACATAAACCATGATTCATATTAAACCGTAATAACACCGAATCCACACTTTTAAAGTTCATATCACATAGTAATAACCAGTCTTTGCATCTATTTGGAATCAGAATTTTCCTTTCGCATGACTACTAGTCTAAATACCTACTAACCGTCAAGTGTTTATTGCTATTTTTTTCCACATGACTAATAATCTAAACACCTTTTAACCACCATGTATTTATCACTATTTGTTCTTTACCTGACTAGTAGTCTAAACACGTACTAACCATCAGGTGTTTTTCTCAAGTAATCACTAGTAATACACTTCAAGGAAGTAAGACCCGCTTTATTTCCTTCTCCACAACAAAGCAAAACTCATGAATTTATGAATCTATAACATTGGTTAACTCTAAAGTAAGAGAAAAATTTATCAAGGTATCATCAACCCGAGGCAACAAGTACTTCTCGGATCCAGTGCATAAACCCTGATTCATATTAAACCGTGACAACACCGAAGCCACACTTTTAAAGTTCTTATCACATAGTAATCGATAGTCTTTACATCAACTCGGAATTACGATTTTCCTTTCACATGACTAGTAATCTAAACACCTACTAACCGACGTGTGTTTATCGATATTCGTTCTTCACATGACTAGTAGTCTAAACACCTACTATCCACCTCGTGTTTGTCACGATTTGTTCTTGACATGACAAGTAGTCTAAACACCTACTCAACGTCTTGAGTTTTTCTCGAGTAGTCTAAACACCTATCAATTTTGCCCATTGATAGATGGATAGGAAACAGATGTTTCATTTTATTCTAGTCCTATGTAGCCGTTTGGCGTAGGCTTTCTCTATATCTAAGTTCCTTTACTTTTTTCTTTTTTTCTTTCCTCCTGGGGTATGCCCCTTGTAGGCTGTATATCCGGTTAGCCTTTTTTTATTTTCAAGCTGATTTAACCAAAAAAAATACACTATAAGGAAATAAGAACCGCTTCATTTCTATCTCCCCAAAGAAACACGCGAATTTGTAAATCTGATACTTTTATAAACTCTTTCAATGGGCAAAATTGATCGTGGTATCACCAACTCCAGGAAACCAGTACGTCTTGGATCTAGTACATAAATCATCATTTATATTAAACCGTGATAACACTTAATCCACAGTCTTCAAGTTCAGATCACATAGTAATCAATAGTCTTTTCATCTATTTGGAATCACAATTTTCATTTCACATGACTAGTAGGCTAAATACCTAATAACCGTCAAGTGTTTTTCTCGAGTAATCACTAGTAATACACTATAAGCAAGTAAAAAACCACTTTATAGCTGATTTACCCAAAAAAAAAAAAAAACCACTTTATTTCCTTCTCCACAAGGAAAAACTCACGAATTTGTGAATCAATAACATTGATAAAGACTTTCAATAAGGGCAAAATTTATCGAGGTATCATCAACTCGAGGCAACAAGCACTTCTTGGATCTAGTAAGTAAACCACGACTACTATTAAACCGTGACAACACCGAATCTGCACTTTTAAAGTTCTTAACACATAGTTATCAATAGTCTTTGCATCTACTCGGAATTACGATTTTCCTTTCACATGACTAGTAGTCCATCCACCTACGATTTTCCTTTCACATGACTAGTAGTCCATCCACCTATTAACCGACGTGTTTATCGCTATTCGTTCTTCACATGACTAGTAGTCTAAACACCTCCTAACCATCAAGTGTTTTTCAATATTCGTTTTTCACATAACTAGTAGTCTAAACACCTACTAACCGTCATGTGTTTAATGCTTTTTTTCCTTCGCATGACTAGTAGTCTAAACACCTACTGAGCATCACATGTTTCTCACGATGTGTTTGTCACATGACTAGTAGTCTAAACACCCACGCACCGTCTTTTGTTTTTCTCGAGTAGCCACTAGTAATACACTAAAAGGAAATAAGAACCGCATTATTTCCATCTCCCCGAAGCAACACGCGAACTTGTGTATCTATAACATTGATAAACTTTTTCAATAAGGACAAAATCGATCGAGGTATCATCAATTCGAGGAAACAAGTACGTCTATGATCTAGTTCATAAACCAAGATTCATATTAAACCTTGATAACATCGAATCCACACTTTTAAAGTTTATCTCAAATAGTAACCAATAGTCTTTGCATCTATTTTGAATCACAATTTTTATTTCGCATGACTAGTAGTCTAAATACCAACTAACCGTCAAGTGTTTATTGCTATTTTTTCTTCACATGACTAGTAGTCTAAACAATTACTAACCATCATGTGTTTATCACTATTTGTTCTTTACATGACTAGTAGTTTAAACACCTACTAATCGCCAAGTGTTTCTCTTGAGTAATCACTAGTAATACACTACAAGGAAGTAAGAACCGCTTTATTTCCTTCACGACGAAGCAAAACTAGCGAATTTGTGAATCCGTAACATTGACAAACTCATTCAATAAGGGCAAAATTTATAGAGGTGTCATCAACTCGAGGCAACAAGTACTTCTCGGATCTAGTACGTAAACCATGATTCATATTAAACTGTGACAACACCGAATCCGCACTTTTACAGTTCTTATCACATAGTTTTCAAAAGTCTTTGCATCTACTCGGATTTTCGATTTTCCTTTCACATTATTAGTAATCTAACCACTTACTAACCGACATATGTTTATCTCTATTCAATCTTCACATCACTAGTACTCTAAACACCAACTACCCATCGAGTTTGTCAAGATTTCTTTTACACATGACTAATAGTTTAAACACCTACTAACTGTCATGTGTTTATCGCTATTTTTTCTTCACATGACTACAAGTATAAACAACGACAGAGCATCACGTGTTTCTCACCATTTGTTTTTCACATGACTAGAAGTCTAAACATCAACTCAACGTCTTGTGTTTTTCTCGAGTAGTCACTAGTAATACACTACAAGGAAATAAGAAGAGCTTTATTTCCACCTCCTCGAGGCAACACGCAAATTTTTGAACCTATAACATTGATAAACTTTTTCAATAAGGGCAAAATTGATCGAGGTATCATACTCTCGAGGAAACAAGTACTTCTCTGATGCAGTACATAAACCATGATTCATATTAAACCTTGATAACATCGAATCCACACTTTTAAAGTTCATCTCAAACAGTAATCAATAGTCTTTGCATTTATTTGGAATCACAATTTTCATTTCGCATGACTAGTAGTCAAAATACTATCTACCCGTCAAGTGTTTATTGCTATTTTTTCTTCACAAGACTAGTAGTTTAAACACCTACTAACCATCATGTGTTTATCACTATTTGTGCTTTACATGACTAGTAGTCTAAACACCTACTAACTGTCATGTGTTTTTCTCGAGTAATCACTAGTAATACACTACAAGTAAGTAAAAACCGCTTTATTTCCTTCACCACGAAGCAAAACTCGCGAATTTGTGAATCTATAACATTGATAAACTCTTTCAATAAGGGCAAAATTATTGAGGTATCATCAACTCGAGGCAACAACTTCTCGGATTTAGTACATAAACCATGATTCATATTAAACAGTGACAACACCGAATCCGCATTTTCAAAGTTCTTATCACATAGTAATCAATGGTGTTTGCATCTACTTGGAATTACGATTTTCCTTTCACACAACTAGCAGTCTAAAACCCACTAACCGATGTGTTTATCACTATTCGTTCTTTACCTGACTAGTAGTCTAAACACCTACAAACTGTCGTGTTTTTCTTGAGTAATCACTAGTTATACACTACAAGGAAGTAAGAACCCCTATATTTCCTTCTCCACAAAACAAAACTCGCGAATTTGTGAATCTATAACATTGATAAAGACTTTCAATAAGGGCAAAAATTATCGAGGTATCATCAACTCGAGGCAAAAAATACTTCTCGGATCTAGTACGTAAACCATGATTCATATTAAACCGTGACAACACCGAATCCACACTTTTACAGTTTTTTGGGTAAAAACACTTTTACAGTTCTTATCACATAGTTATCAAAAGTCTTTCCATCTACTCGGAATTTTGATTTTTCTTTCACATGACTAGCAGTCTAACCACCTACTAACTGACATGTGTTTATCGCTATTCGTTCTTCACATGACTAGTAGTCTGAACACCTACTAACCATCACGTGTTCGTCAAGATTTGTTTTTCACATGACTAGTAGTTTAAACACCTACTAACATCAAACAGCTGGGGTTGAGAGCTTCTCTCTCTAGAGAATGCACTCCCCCAACCAAAATCCGCCTGATATTTATGCTTATCTACCTCAATCTGACGGATTGAAGGCATCATCTACATCAATCTCTCACGTGATTCACTCAAAATACAGCAGTAGCAAAAGGGGATCTGAGATCCACCCCATATACACTGCACCAAAGGCACCACAATTTTTACAATCTGCTCCATCTTTACTGGAGGTGCTGCGGTAACTAATAGTGGATCTATCAAACCCACATGGGTTTCTTGGTGGGCCACGAGTCCTTGCGGTCACAAGTTCAGGCCGTCCTTGCGGTCACGAGTTCAGGCAGTCAAACCCAGGTCATCCACGATTTTCTCGACACAGATCTAGCATGTCACGAGTTCAGGTCGTCCATGCGGTCTGGTAAATCAACCACAGTACGCTCCTTGTGGAAGATGAGTCATACGAGGTGGGGTTCTTCTCCCTGCTGAAAATGGGTTCCTATCAGCTATGGGTCCAGTCATCCAAAAGGGGATCTTTCAAAAGTTCGTCCACAAGAGGTCAAAATGCTCAACTCACTTCATCAAAATCAACGGGGGGTGAACTAGACTAGTCCATGGAGACCGATTCCATTTGGTGCTTAATAAACCCAGATCTGGTCATATAAGGGCTGGCGTCAACAACAGAGTGAGAAGAGGTTACAGTCTGTTATCTCCACCCATCTCCAAGGGACGGCAAGGGAACATCTCTCTCTAGAGATCGCTCTCCTCCATCGCCTCCCACCCATATCCCCATATCCGGTCAGTTTTGATCGGAATCTGCTATCTCTGGTTGTCTTCTGGTAAACATGCGTATCCACTAAACACAAATTCTTACTCATTATGAGCTTGCAATTGCTTATTTACTGTCAACTTGTTGCTGGACTTATGGGCCAGTTTACTGTGATTCTCTGAGAACCTCGATGGGCAGTCACCTGCTGGACTGAGATTGGGTTCGGTTTAGCTCTTTGTTGAGCCTTTTATATCCCAAGTTTCTTTGCTTCCTTAGCCCGGTAGTTGTGCGTAGTATGGTTATGGGCGTAGCTATCATTGATTAGATTAGAGTTTGTGTTGATTGAAAGGGGTTGCCTTCCGGCCGCAACTGATTAGATTGATGTGGATTCTGATTGAGCGAGGTAGCTGCCGGGGCTGTCCATGATTAGATTGGTGGTCGTTCACTGATTGAAAGGGACAGCTTAGCAGGTTTTTTGACTAGATTGGCGGTTTGGCGCTGATCGAAAGAAGCAGCTTGGCCCTCCTACGGTTCGAGTGGACACTTCTTGTGGTTCTTCTTACTGTCCTGCTGTTTGTCATTAGCGAGCCTAGGGGATTAGGTAGAGGGAGTAGTAGTCTGGATGGAATGGGCGTGGTGTGCAGGGTACTTGGCAGCAGTGCCTTGTCGGATGCCGACATCTCCAGTTTGAGCCTCTTCTCGGTTCCTAGTCCCTCTGTAGTAGCTGATCTCTTTGTGGTGGGTATTATGCTTGCTCTCTGGGTTTGTTGGAAGTATTAGATTCTTGGTTTGGTTATCCCAACTTTGGTGGAGGTGGTATTTGGTAGTTGGTTGACGGCAGGTTGTTTTGGCGAGCCTTAGGCTTGGTTGAGGGAGTATTAGGCCGGAAGGATTGGGCGTGGTGTGCGGGTACTTGGCAGCGGTGCCTTGTCGGATGCCGTCATCTCTGGTTCAAGCCTCTCTTGGTGCCATGTTCCTTTGTAGTAGCTGTTTAGCTTGCTTTGAAGCCGTGTTGCTTTGCAGCCGTTCTCCTCAGTGTTGGTTATCATGTGGTCATCTCTGGCCGTGACTATTTACTTTACTTTACTTCCTAGCCTGGCGGGTTGTGCCTGGCGGGTTATTCTCGTACCACTTCATATCGTACCCCGTAGTACTATCCTTCTACTTAAATGGATAGAAATACGGGGCCCTGATTTCTACACTTATGACACTTTTGTTATTTTATCTACAATATCCTACTCTCCATGCGAGTTGTGTATGGTTAACGCATTTTTCTCAATCTTCTTGTTTTGTTTTTTTTTCCTTCTGGGGTATGCCCCTTGTAGGCTGTATATTCGATTAACCTCTTTTAATTTCAAGCTGTTTTACCCAAAAAAAAATCTCAATGGTCCGTTTAACTCTTACACTTTCGGTTAACTTACAATGATCCTCCTCCACCCGTTAACACGACTGTTAGCGCAAAATAGTCTGGTGAGTTACATGGGGACCGAATTAAGGGTGTAATGATCTTTGCATAATTGTTTTCTCTTCATTTAATAGTAGTCTAAAACCCACTAACCGACATGTGTTTATCACTATTCGTCCTTCACATTACTAGTAGTTTAAACACCTACTAACTGTCATGTGTTTTTCTTGAGTAATCACTAGTAATACACTACAAGGAAGTAAGAACCGCTATATTTCCCTCTCCACAAAACAAAACTCGCGAATTTTTGAATCCATAACATTGATAAAGACTTTCAATAAGGGCAAAATTTATCGAGGTATGATCAACTCTTGGCAACAAGTACTTCTCGGATCAAATACGTAAACCATGATTCATATTAAACCGTGACAACACCGAATTCACACTTTTAAATTTCTTATCACATAGTAATCAATAGTTTTTGCATCTACTCGGAATTACGATATTCTTTTCACATGACTAGCAGTCTAAACACCCACTAACCAACATTTGTTTATCGCTATTCGTTCTTCATATGACTAGTAGTCTAAACACCTACTAAGCCTCCTGTGTTTTTCTCGAGTAATCACCAATAATAGTTATAAGGAAGTAAGAACCGCATTATTTCCTTCTCCACAAAGAAAAACTTGTGAATTTGTGAATCTATAACATTGATAAAGACTTTCAATAATGGCAAAATTTATCGAGGTATCATCAATTCGAGGCAACAAGTACTTCTCGGATCTAGTACGTTAACCATGATTCATATTAAACCGTGACAACACCGAATCCGCACTTTTACAGTTCTTATCACATAGTTATCAATAGTTTTTGCATCTACTTGAAATTATGATTTTCCATTCACATATTTTTTTTTGGGTAATGTAGCTTGAAATTAAAATAAGGTTAACCGAATTTACAGCCTACAAGGGGCATACCCCAGGAGGAAGAGAAAAGAAAGAAAAAGAAGAGTGAAAAAATTGTCATAACCCATGCACAACCCGCATGGAGAGTAAAGTAGAGTAATGGAGCATAACAATATGCAATGTGGATTGGTATCCTACCCCCATTGCACTGTCCGGTCTGTGAAGAACGATAGCGTAACAGGGGTGGGATACGAGATGATACAAAATATGCAATGAAGTGCATGCAATTACACGTAATGATAGCTGCCTACTGCCTGGCACATCCCGCCAGACTAGGAAATAAAGTAAGTAAACTCGATTGAACAACGACCAGATAATGAACCATCACTGAGGACAAGCGTAACAAGGCAGATCGGCAACAAGAGAGGCTGAGCAGCTACTGCAGAGGAACAAGGCACCAAGAAGAGTCTCAAACCAGAGATGACGGCATCCGACAGGGGGCCCCACCCTGCACACCACGCCCATTCCATCCGGCCTAAAACTCCCTCAACCAAGCCTAAGGCTCGCCAACACAACCATTCACAGCCAACTACCAACGACCACATACTCTAGAGATGGGATAAGCAAACCAAGACAATAATACTCCAGCCAAACCCAAAAAACAAGCATAATACCCACTGCTAAAGAAGAGCTACTACAGAGGGACAGGCATTGAGAATAGGCAACTGGAGATGACGGCATCCGACAAGGCTACCCTCCCAAGCACCTTGCACACCACGCCCATTCCATCCAGACGACTACACCCTCAACCTAATCCCCTAGGCTCGCTAAACCAAGAAGCGGGACGGATCAAGAACCTAGAACCGAAAGTGAGACCAAGTTGCCCCTTTCAATCAGAGCATAACCCCAATCTAATCAATGACAACTCGCCAAGCTGCCCCTTTCGATCAGAGCAATACCCCAATCTAATCAATGACAACTCACTAAGATACCCCGTTCGATCAGTGCCAAACCACCAATCTAGCCGAAGGAAATCTCAGACACACCACCGAAAGGCCACTAGAACCGCAAGTGAGACCAAGCTGCCCCTTTCAATCAGAGCATAACCCCAATCTAATCAATGACAACTCGCCAAGCTGCCCTTTTCGATCAGAGCAAAACCCCAATCTAATCAAAGACAACTCGCAAAGATACCCCGTTCGATCAGTGCCAAACCACCAATCTAGCCGAAGGAAATCTCAGACACACCACACTATACTAAAAGACTAGGCCAGCGAAGCAAAGAACTTGGAATATGACAAGCTCAGCAAAAGCATGAGCGATGAGCCCCAAATTGGGCAATAAGCCCAGTAACTAAACTGGGTGTGAATCATAGTGTCGAGCTACACTACATCAGATGTTGGTGTTTGCCGCACCTTAACTAAAACCTCAATTTCTAACAGTACACTGGCCCGAAAGTCCAGCAACAAATTTAATTGATACCACTGATACCACTGAAATTGATACCTAGCTAAAACAAGTGACTGCCTTTTGATTTTTCTGGATCAAGGCAAGTGTTTATACCTGCCAATGGAAGGTCCGAAAAGAACCAAACCCGGATTACCCCAAAACGAACGGCTGCAGTCCCAATCGGACAGTGACGACCACTGATGTAGCTGGGCTGCCCGAATAGAACACCACCATGGCCGGCAAGTAACCGAAGGTTGCTGTCAATGAAGCCCAGAGCCAAGCCCGCCGTCGCCGGAAAGAAAGCTGGCTCTGAACGGCCAGATGTCCCTACCTGTACTCACCACTGTACCTCTGGAGAAACGCCGGAGGTTTCAAACTCTGCTCTGTAAAGTCCACCAGATCTGAACTGAACTGGACCCCTCCATTTCCAACGGCAACTGCCCTCAGCCAAGTACAGCGAGCGCAGCTACATCGGAGCTGAGTTAGGGTCATCGGTGATACCTGTTGCCGTAGACAGGACCCACGAGCTAGGAGCCCTGGGTTTACTCCGTGAAGATGAGATGGGTCGGGATCGTCTCTGTGAGCGGACCCACGACTATGGAATCAGACCCCTAGCTTGATTCTATGCTCCGCTTAATTGATATCGCAAAATCGGATCTTGAAGTTCCAATGCTGATTTCAACACCGAGCCACATTTCCGGTGCTATCTTGTACACCTTTCTCTCTCTGGACTGATTCACCATGGTTGTTGATAAAATCGGCAGAAGAAATGGTGATGTGAAATAGGGAGATCCCCTTTCTCCGTTGATGAAGTGAAAATAACCTCAAAATCCAAACAGAGGTCCAATGAGAGCTTAACATTACCTCTCAATCAGATTAATGGATGAATTTATCTACGGTTTTGTTTCAGAAAAATCTGATTTTTGGAGGAGGGGAGTGCATTCTCTCTCTATTCCTAGAGAGAGAAGCTCTCAACCCTAGCAACCAATATATTCCATTCACATTATTAGTAATCTAACAACCTACTAACCAACATATGTTTGTCTCTATTCAATCTTCACATCACTAGTAGTCTAAACGCCTACTAACCATCATGAGTTTGTCAAGATTTTTTTTTCACATGACTAGTTTTTTAAACACTTACTAACTGTCATGTGTTTATCGCTATTTTTTCTTCACATGACTACTAGTCTAAACAACTTTTGAGCATCACGTGTTTCTCACCATTTGTTTTTCGCATGACTAGTAGTCTAAACTCCAACTCACTAGTAATTCAGTACAAGGAAATAAGAACATCTTTATTTCCATCTCCCCGAAACAAGACGCGAATTTGTGAACCTATAACATTGATAAACCTTTTCAATAAGGGTAAAACTGATTTACTGTTCTCTGGCAAACCTTGCTGCTGCTGAGAGAGAGAGAGAGAGAGAGGAAAAAAAATTGTTCATCACTGGATCAGCGCTCTGACATGTAAGGCGATTTAAGAGATTCTAACAGGGCCATGGAAAAACTGTGATTTCCGTGGCTGACAGTACGATTGCAATGGCGGAAGGGCTTGGATTCAAGGCTCTGGATTCCAATGAACTACGAAGGAAGCAGATTACACACATTGATTGCCCTAAAACCTCGATCCCGATTACTCGAGAACCTTCTGGTCCGATCATCTCAGGTGAAATCGATCTGCATGGCACTGATAGCAGGTCGGCTCCATCATCATCTCCAAATCGGTTTGGGGCTCACAGCCCTAAATCGTCCAAAACTCCAAATCCCAATCTCGGTACCATTCTCAGAAGTGTCGCTCCTTCTTCGGCTACAGAAGATTTTGGGCCGTTCAGCCCTAAATCATCAAAGAACCCTAGCTCTTCTACGACACTACAGCAAGTCTTTGAGGAAGCTCTGCAACAGGAAGCAGAAGAGAGAGCGGCTCATTTCCTTGTCCATACCGGAAAAGAAAAGGTACAACTTTCTAACCCTAATCCTCGGATGCTTGAAGCTGAGGAACGCAATTCTCACAACAATGGTAGTCTGTCCCAGTCACTTAACCATTGCGATGAGGTACATAACTGTAACCCTGACCCTACGATGTTGATCAATGCTTGTGGGTTTCCATACGAACAGGGTGACCCAAATATGGGGTATCTGGTTGAGGACGCTAAACCCAGACAACCCCCTTCTCATTTCTTTTCAAATCCAAGTGCCGAGACCTCTAATACCCATACCAAGCCTCCTCAAAATTACCAGACCAACCCCAAACCCAACACTGGACAGAACAGGCCTAAACCTAGAAACTGGGCTGCACTCCTTCAATCCCAAAGTCCATCTCTGGACATGAAGCTTGACTACTTCCCCGACCTTCAGAAAGGGAAGGCAGCTACAGTTGAAATTGATGTGGAACTGACTGAGGTGGGGAAGTGGAATAAGTATCTAATAGGCCATTTTCTAGACGGAAAGATGGCTTATCCCCTTTTGGTCACCACTGCTAGGAACAAATGGAAAGATTTATTTGTGGCTGTTAAACCTGATGTCTCAGGGTTCTATTCATTCTGTGCCACTTCTGATCTACATGTTGTTTCCATCAATGATTCCATTGGAGATAGGTGTATATGGACTCTCACAGCCTCTGGAAAATTTACAATTTCCTCCCTTTGGGATCACTTGAGAACCCACTTTCCAGCCATCACTTGGCATAGAGTAGTTTGGTTTTCAGGGCATATTCCTAGGTGTAGTGTGATCTCATGGATGGCCATCCTTCATAGGTTATCTACCGAGGATAGATTGGTGATGTTTGGCATGAAATCTTCCTCCACCTGTAGTCTGTGTATGGGTGTAGAAACCCATGACCACCTGTTCTTTGAGTGCACCATGGCTACACAAATTAGAGGTATTTTGACCCCAAAGACCCCTCATATGGTTGGGTTGACCTCTTGGCAACAGTGGGTAAGTAAACTGTCCACTTTACAGGGCAAAACCTTACCTATCACAATTGCTAAGCTTGTCTTCACAGTCTATGTGCATCAACTGTGGCTTGAGAGGAACTATAGAAAGTTCCAGAATCTTAGCTGCCCTCCTGGAGTGGTTGCTAACAAAATTTCAGATGAAGTTAGATATAGGTTGTTGTCCTTAGAATTCAAGGGACATTCTCACTTACTTGCTATGTGGAACATTCATGCTTAATTTCAATGTCTTGTTTGGTTTGCAGGTCAATGTTCAAGCTTGGAAGTCTACCAATTCCTTCAAAGCAGCCACTTCAGACCAAAACACTCAACTGTTGTTCACAAGGTTCAAGCAAGGCCATGGTTCAAGGGCAGGTCACTGCCCAAGGGGGGTTCAGATCGATGTTTTCCCCCTTGACTGGAAGGCCAGTCATCCAGCAGCTGCAATTGGGCTTCTAATACTTCTAGATTTCCAGGTCACAATCACAGGAGATTTGGTCTCACACAAGTCCCATGATCAGGAGAGCAAGCTCCAAACATGGTTCAGCCAGATTACAATCACAGGTTCATCCTTGTTGGCCTTCTATTACTTCTATGTATCCAGGTAGTTAACTTACTCCCTGTTCATTGAACTGCTATTTCTTAACTCCTGAGTGATCTTACTATACTGTGGGTAATCCTTGTCAGCTGTGTGCTAGAGCCCCATCCATCTTTGTGAGAGGAGGTAATAATTAGTGGGGGAATCATGAGAGAAACAGTGGAGGGAGAAAAGGGACCCTTGCTCATGGTATTGAAAAAGAGAGTGGGAGTTGTGAGAATCCAAGGGAGTAGAGGAGTGAGTCCTATACATACCAAGAGCTTTGTTTTGTTTTGTTCTGTTATGTGTTGATTCTTGTCCATTTTATCGTAAGCATATTTAATACTTAAATGTTACATTAACTGAAGTTGAGGACTGCTATGTATATGGCTGCTGTTACGTTACAGCTTCTATTATGGCTGTTGTTCTCCAGCTCAGATGTGTCTGCTGATGTGTTTTTGTATTATGCTGTGTGGTTCTTGCATGGCTGTCCAGATTAGTAGTGTTGTTGGTTCAATCTTCTACACGTCCTTTTGCTTCAGTCCAGCAGCTGATAAGTTGCTCCTGTTCAAGCAACCAGCTGCTGCTGTTTTGCTTTCTGTTAATGCCTGTAACTGCTATATGCTCATACGAAATTGGAAGTTCAAGCTGGGCAGTCCAGCTCTTGTCATGTTGGTTCTTTTCATGCTGTTTGAACATAATAGACATCATTGTCAGAGTTTTATATTGTAGTATATGCCTAACCATCAGGGGCTGTCGTGGGATCTCCCTTCGCAGAGGGGGACGTCCTCTGCATAGTGAGTAGTGTTTTGGTAGTACGTTTTGTTTCTACCACGGCTGTTATTGATACTTCCAACAGGACACAACTCCAAGTGTCCATGCTGAATTTTTGTGGTAGAACTTCAGAGGTAGAACAGAGAACAACTGAACTTCATGTGGCTGCTGTACTGTGCTACTGCTGCTGTCCTTGTTGCTGTTTTGACTAGTGCATCCTACGGTTTTTGCAAAGATGGTTGTATTCAGAGAAGAATGTGGGCTGTTTTGAAGCTCAATTCTGTTGCTTTGTGCTGTCCAGTATCCCTTTTGTCGAGTGTTTCTTTCCCATCTACCTAGAGGGGCTAGAAACATTCGTTTACTAGGCTTGTAGGCTTGTATCCAGTTGGCTTGGTGTTTTCAATGTTCTTATTGTAGCCACTTGGCATCCATCAATGTAGCCACTTGGAATTTATGTAGCCACTTGGCATCCTTCAATTTTCTTAATCTTTGTTTTCTTTTTTCTTTCCTCCTGGGGTATGCCCCTTGTAGGCTGTACATTCGCTTACTCTTTTTTTCTATTTCAAGCTAAATTACCAAAAAAAAAAAAAAAAAATAGATTGAGGTATCATTAACTCAGGGAAACTAGTACGTCTCTGATCTAGTACATAAACCATGATTCATATTAAACCTTGATAACATCAAATCCACACTTTTAAAGTTCATCTCAAATAGTAATCAATAGTCTTTGCATTTATTTGGAATCACAATTTTCATTTCGCATGACTAGTAGTCTAAATACTTACTAACCGTCAAGTGTTTATTGCTATTTTTTCTTTACATGACTAGTAGTTTAAATACCTACTAACCATCATGTGTTTATCACTATTTGTTCTTTACATGATTAGTAGTCTAAACACCTACTAACCGTCATGTATTTTTGTCGAGTAATTATTAGTAATACACTACAAGGACGTAAGAACCGCTTTATTTCCTTCACCACGAAGCAAAACTCGCGAATGGACAATTTGCTAAACAAAAGTCACGTATACAATGGTTAAAACTAGGAGATCAGTGCCCTTACTATTTCTTTAAAGCTGTGTGCAATAGGAGAAATAAGAGCAAAATAACAAGTTTAGACTTCAACTTCTCCCGATGAGAGGTACTAGCGATCAAGTAAGATGGACTCTTAACTCGAATGGACACTTTTGCATTGCCTCTCTTTGGGAGGAATTGAGAGATCCATTTCCCAAAGTAACTTGGCATAAGGCTGTTTGGTTTTTAGGCCATATCCCAAAATGCAGCTTCATTACATGGCTTGCCATCCAGGGTAGGCTTTCCACTGAGGATAGATTAGTTCTTTTGGGGATTAAAGCTAATTCTCAGTGTAGTCTTTGCCATGGTAGTGAGACTCATGATCATTTGTTCTTTAACTGTGTGTTTTCCACACAGGTTTGGAACGCTATGTTGGCAAAAATTGATGAGAGGTGGTCCCCCCAACCTTGGGTTGCATGGATTAATCGCCTCTCCACTTTTAGGGGGAAATCCCTTAAGAATCTTGTTACTAAATTGATTTTTACTGTGACTGTGTATCATATTTGGATTGAGAGAAACTTGAGGAAGTTTCAGGCCAAAACTTGCACCTGGGAAGTAGTGGTTCACAAAATCTATAACATGGTTAAGGGTAGACTACTGTCATTGCCCAAATTGCCCTCTAGCTCAAATGATACTAGGTTTGTTAGAGAATGGGGCATAATTATGGACTAAACATATATGTCGTCTCTAATGTGCATGTGTGACTGTGATTTTAGCTGTGATTGTGCTTGTTGCAGTTTTCCTGGACATTTAACTATCTGGATAGTATGCTGGTTTTGGATTCTGGTTTTGCACTGTAGGTACACCATCAGGTGCCATGTTGGGCTTCCATTTCATGGATTATGAGTGATCTTACTATATTGTGTGGATCCCATGTGAGCTGTGTGCTAGAGCCCCATCTATCTTTGAGAGCGGAGGTAATATTTAGCGGGGGAGTCATGAGAGGTTCAGCGGAGGAAGATGAGGGATCCCTTGTTCTTGGTATTGTTATGGAGAGTGGGTGGTGTGAGGTTCCGAGGGAGTTGAGGTGTGAGCACTATTCTTCCTTAGGACTTTGTGTGTTTGAATGATTGATTGTTAGTATGCAGTGATTTGATCATGAGTGATTTGTCAGCAAGGGATTGTTCCCATGACTGTAGTTCACGTTTTGGGGCTGCTGTGTAGTAGCTGCTGTGTACAGTCCAGTCTCTAGTGCTGCTGTCCAGCTTTTGTCCAGTTGCCAATTCTGTTTGGACTCTTTTTTTTTTGGGTAAAACAGCTTGAAATTGAAAAAGAGGCTAACCGAATATACAGCCTACAAGGGGCATACCCCAGGAGGATTCTGTTTGGACTCTTGTTTATTGATAGTTTCAATTGTAGTTTTTTGTGCAGTTTTGGAGGTGTGGTAGTGGTGCAGTTTTGATGGCTAGTTGGAATCATATGTGGCTGGTCCAGTCAGTTAGTAGGCAGGCTGCTTAGTGCTAATTTTCGTATAGCTGCTATTTTACTTTACCAATGTATGCATTATCCATTTCTGCTACTGCTACTGATGGCTTTGATTGCTATGTTCCTGTTGAGACCAGGCTGCTATACTTCTGTTATGGTACAACCATTTCTGACTGTTCATCTGGTTTATATGCCTAACCAATAGGGGCTGTTGTTGGGATCTCCCTTTGCAGGGGGGAAGTCCTCTGCACTTTTTCTTACTTTATGTTACTTATGGCTAATGGTTGTATCTTGTCCATTTTGGTTAGTGGTAGCTCAGCTAGTGTTCTGTTGGGTTGGCTGCCTTGCTTGTCATGTTTTGTTCTACCCGAGGGGGGTTGTCCCTTGGGTTCTCCCTGTTCTATCTGCTGCTATCCAGAGCTGCTGCTGTCCAGAGCTGTGATTGCTATCTGATTGTTGCTGCCCAGAGCTACTTTGGTTGCATGCTAAAGGTTCTGCTCCTGGAGTTTATGTTTACGTTAAAAGGTTCAAGTTATGCTTCCAAGCAGCAGCTGGAGTTCATGTTCAAGGTTCAAGTTCAGGTTTGCTGTCTGATTGTTGCGGCCCAGAACTACGGCCGCTTCTGGAATTCAAGTTCAAGTTAAAGTTTCTGCTCCTTCTTGTGATGTCATATGCTTCGGTTCAGCTATTAGTATATACCACAAATGGTTTGGTTGCTGGATGTTGAAGTTATGCTTCCAAGCGGATTGTGTGTAGCAGGTTATTGGATTTTTTTTTTTGATTAAATCAGCTTGAAATTGAAAAAAAGAGGCTAACCGAATATACAGCCTACAAGGGGCATACCCCAGGAGGAAAAGAAGAAGAAAACAAAAAAGATTAAATAAAATTGCGATGCCAAAAGGCTACATGAACTAAAAGATATGCGGCGTTTTCCGTCCATCTAGAAATAGGGAGGGAAAACATCGCCTTGATGGACCAACAAAATAGCTTGGAAACAGCTTGATACATCTAATGACAGCCTGATACAGCTTGGACACCTTTAAAACACTTCACTTCAAACAGCTTGCTACACCTTGAAAACACTTAGAAACAGCTTGATACAGCTTGATACACCTGGGAACACTTCACTTGAAAACACTTGGCCAATGAAACACCTGGTACCCCTGAGCAACTACTGTACAGACAGTTGCTGGACAGTAGAGGACAGCAGCAGAGTAGTAGCAGTTTGCAGCCCGTTTGATATCCACCAAAATGGACAACCACTTCCATGAGCATGACTTGAACAAAATAGGCAACAAGATAGGAACACTGCAGCGGACACACAGCAACTATACACCAATAATACCATGCAGAGGACGTCCCCCTCTGCGAAGGGAGATCCCAATGACAGCCCCAGTTGGTTAGGCCTATACTACATATTGAACTTCCAAAAATCTAAAAGAATTTGCCATTAGATGAGCTGCAGCAAACCGAAACAGCCATATAGGAATTTGGACAAAATAGGAAACGGCAGCCAACTCATTGCAAAGGAGGTGGCAGTGAGTGCTAGTCACAAGTACTGATCAGCATAACAGTAGCAGTAGCAGAACAGTAGCAAGTTAACATGGCTTAACTGTACTTAACATAGCAGTACAGAACAGTAGCAGAAAGCAAAACAGCAACAAAACACTGCAAGCTGATCAGGATAGTAGTGGGAGCAGCCATAAATAACAGGAACAAAGCAGGTTTGTGACCGCCAAAACAGCCCAGAACAGAGCAGCAGCTACAAAGTACTTGAATGCAGTCCATAGCACTATGTCCTCACCTTACAACTCCCTCGGAAAGCTCACATCTCCCACTCTACTTTTCACTCATGTGCTAGGACAAGGCTCCACCAACTCCCTCCCTAGAACTCACAATATGCCCCCACTACGTATTACCTCCTCTCTCAAAGAAATGATGAGGCATTGGCACACACCTCACAAGGTAAGCACACTATATAAAGAGGGATCACACAAAACCTCCAAGAAACTGCACCAAAGAATAAGATATTTACCTGAAAAATAGAAGTAATACAACCCTGGCCCTCCCGAGAGACCACCTTGCACACCTTGATTTGAGTGTAATACAACTAAACAATACACCTTGAAAACTTGTGTTTAACAACAACCAATAAAATCAACTATGGTAGCACTCACCCTGCTCGAAATCAACTAATATTCCATTCTTGTGCAACCCACCCTGCTCGAAATGAGGGCAGAGCTGATAATGATAAAAGTCGTGACCTCAGCATGGAGTAAATTTTGTGAGCAACTACTTCCCAAGAGGAGGAAACGCCTTGAAACTTCCTCACATTCCTCTCAATCCAAACATGATAAACAGTTGCCGTAAAGACCAACTTTGTAATGACAGATTGAAAAGATTTGCCTTTGAAATTGGAGAGAAAGGTGACCCATTCAGGCCAAGATCTAGAGTGCCAAGAGACCCTAATTTTGGAAAGCATGGTATTCCACACCTGCTTTGAGAATGCACAATTAAAGAAAAGGTGGTCATGACCCTCACTTTCTTGACAGAAACTACACTGAGGGGAAAGGTTCATGCCAAACAGCACCAACCTATCAGCAGTGGATAGCCTAGTCTGAATAGCAAGCCAAGTGATAAAGCTACATTTTGGAATATGGGCTGAGAACCACACCAATTTGTGCCACACAACAAATCCATTTTGGTTATTGGATTTTGTAAAGGCCTGAGGCTTATTCAGGTGTCTTGATTTTGTAATGGCATATGGCGTATTAGCTTTTCAGGTTGTGTCGGGTAATTCTTAACGGTCGTGTGAGTTGAGAGCTTCTCTCTTTCTAAAATAGAGAGAGAATGCACTCCTCCATCTGAAATTTCTCTCCGTGTAAACCAGATTAGAGGTAATCCACGCTCTATCTGGTAAATTATGTCAATCACCTTCTCAATATCCCTACTATTAAATCTCGCAAATATCTTCTTCGGAGGTTCTGTACACCCAGGTTCGGCCAGGTTCTGTACACCCAGGTTCGAGTTCCATTGCTGCAGGCGATGGAACACATACCCAACAGATCTAAGTCGGAGCTGCTCGGTTGAGGTGCACGGCGGAAGGCGGTGGCTCGCCGGTCAAGGTTCGCCCACGTTAGAGTCTCTCTAATCCCAGGCGTCAGCCGTGGGTACATCTTCCACGGCCAAGTTGGGTTCATCTGTACGGCAAAGATCCCCACAGCCGTGGGTTCATCTCAACAACAGGGTTACTCCAAAACCACTTGGAGTATAGGTACGACGAATTTGAGAGGTACGGCGACGGAAGGAATCGGTCCCTCGCTGGATCTACGAACCTCTACCGGAGACATCATGCCACCGGTGGTTCATTTCAGTCCACTTGATGCCGGCCAAACAGATGGTCAGCACATTCGATCCAGGGCCTTTTGCTCGTGGGTCCATTTACACGGCCAAATAGATGGTCAACAGGAGTGGGTTTCGGTCTGCTTCGGCTTCTGGGTTTGATTCAGAAACTAACAAAGGGGATCTGAGATGCTCCAATGTAGCAGTTGCCGTCGGAAATGGAGGGGACCAGTTCAATTCAGAAACGGGCAGCCCAGCTACATCAGTGGTCGTCACTGTCCCAATGGCAGGTATAAACACTTGCCTTGATCCAGAAAAATCAAAAGGCAGTCACTTGTTTTAGCTAGGTATCAATTTCAGTGGTATCAATTAAATCTGTTGCTGGACTTTCGGGCCAGTGAACTGTTAGAAATTGAGGTTTCAGTTAAGGTGCGGCAAACACCAACATCTGATGTAGTGTAGCTCGACACTATGATTCACACCCAGTTTAGGCTGGTCCAACACTCACCACCACCTGTGGGTCTCTTTCAACTTCACAGAGGTGGTAATTTCAAGCTATGGGACGGCAAGGGATCAACCCTCCTTAGGGACTGCTCTCCTCCATCGCCTCCCACACTTATTATCAATTTGTTGCGATCCCGATAGGCGGTCATCTGTTGGACTGAAATCGGGGTCGGGCTCTTGGTCGAGCCTTTACATGCCTAGATACTGTTCTTGTTAGCTCTGAGGTTGGGTGAAGTATTCTTGTGGCGCAGCTATCGTTGATTAGATTAGATTCAGTTCTGATTGAAAAGGGTTTTCGCAGTAGCAACAGCTGTGGATGCCACTGATTAGATTGTTGGATGGTTTCTGATTGAGCGAGGTAGCTGCCGGAGCTGTCTTTGATTAGATTGGTGGCTGTTCTCTGATCGAAAGGGGTAGCTTTGTCCACTTGAGGTTTGAGTGGCCACTGGTGGTTCCTCTTCTGCTCCGCTTTTAGTCGCTACAGCCTCGGGATTAGGTTGAGGAGGAGTCGTGGTGTGCGGTGGTACTTAGCAGGTAGCCTTGTCCGACATTTCCAGGTCGTGCCTCTCTCGGTCCGTGTCCCTCTGTAGTAGCTGATCTCTGATGAGTGGGTATTTTGCTAGCCTTGGGATTGGCAGTCTAGGTTCTTGGTTTTCTTATCCCAGCATTGGAGGAGGAGGTTACTAGGTAGTTGGTTCAGTGGGTAGTTTTGGTGAGCCTTAGGTTAGGATGAGGGAGGGTTAGGCCGGAAGGATTGGGCGTGGTGGGCAGGGCTCTTGCAGCGGGGTCTTGTCGGATGCCGTCATCTCTGGTTCGAACCTCTTGATGCCTTGTTCCTCTGTAGTAGCCGTTCAGATTACCTGGAGCCGTCTTACCTCGTAGCTGCTCTCCTCAGCGTTGGTTATCATGTGGTCATCGTTGGCCATGACTATCTACCTTATTTACCTTATTTCCTAGCCTGGCGGGTTGTGCCGGGTAGTAGTTCTATTTCATTTTTCTTAGTACACATGGCATTTTGTTATGTATTCACTGTATATCACTCCCCATGCGGGGTGTGCATGGTTACATATGTCATTTTATCTTACTCTCCATGCGGGTTGTGCATGGTTTACAACACTTTTATCATTCTTGTTTTTTTTCCTTTTCTTTTCCTCCTGGGGTATGCCCCTTGTAGGCTGTACATTCGCTTAACCTCTTTTAATTTCTAGCTAAATTAACCAAAAAAGGTTGTGTCGGGTGTTTCCTTTTCCTCTTTCAAGAGGAGATTGAAACATTCGCCTTGCATTGTAAATTTTTCGTTTGTTTTCCTCCTGGGGTATGCCCCTTGCAGGTTGTATTTATTCTTTCTTTTTTTATTTCAAGCTAGTTTATCCAAAAAAAAAAAAAACTCGCAAATTTGTGAATCTATAACATTGATAAACTCTTTCAATAAGGGAAAAATTTATTGAGGTATCATCAACTCGAGGCAAAAAGTACTTCTCGGATCTAGTACAAAAACCATGATTCATATTAAACCGTGACAACACCGAATCCACATTTTTAAAGTTCTTATCACATAGTAATCAATAGTCTTTGCATCTACGCGGAATTACGATTTTCCTTTCACATGACTAGCAGTCTAAAACCCCCTAACCGACATGTGTTTATCACTATTCGTTCTTCACATGACTAGTAGTATAAACACCTACTAACTGTCATGTGTTTTTCTCGAGTAATCACTAGTAATACACTACAACGAAGTAAGAACCGCATTATTTCCTTCTCCCCAAAGCAAAACTCGCTAATTTGTGAATCTATAACAATGATAAAGACTTCCAATAAGAGCAAATTTTATCGAGGTATCATGAACTCGAGGCAACAAGTACATTTCGGATCTAGTACGTAAACCACGATTCATATTAAACTGTGACAACACCAAATCCGCACTTTTACAGGTCTTATCACGTAGTTTTCAATACTCTTTGCATCTACTCGGAATTATGATTTTCCTTTCACATTATTAGTAATCTAACCACCTACTAACCGACATATGTTTATCTCTATACAATCTTCACATCACTAGTAGTCTAAACGCCTACTAACCATCACGAGTTTGTCAAGATTTTTTTTTTCACATGACTAGTAGTTTAAACACTTACTAACTGTCACGTGTTTATGGCTATTTTTTCTTCACATGATTACTAGTCTAAAAAACTACTGAGCATCACGTGTTTCTCACCATTTGTTTTTCACGTGACTAGTAGTCTAAACACCAATTCACCGTCTTTTGTTTTTCTCGAGTAGTCACGAGTAATACACTACAAGGAAATAAGAACCGTTTTATTTCCATCTCTCAGAAGCAACACGCGAATTTGTGAATCTATAACATTGATAAACTTTTTCAATAAGGGCAAAATTGATCGAGGTGACTTTTGATCATTCCAAGTTTCATGGAGTTCAACTTGTAATACTCCTATTGTCATGAAGGCTCCTTTTAGTAAGATTGCACTATTTGTAATCTTTTGCCATTTGTTTTGTTTCCCTCTAATAGATGGATAGGAAACAGATGTTTCACTTTATTCTAGTCCTATGTAGCCGTTTGGCATAGGCTTTCTCTGTATCTAGGTTGCTTTATTTTTTCCTATTTCTTTCCTCCACCTCCTGGGGTATGCCCCTTGTAGGCTGTACATTCGGTTATCCTTTTTTAATTTCAAGCTAATTTACCCAAAAAAAAAAAAAATTTGATCGAGGTATAACCAACTCGAGGAAAATAGTACGTCTCTGATCTAGTACATAAACCATGATTCATATTAAACCTTGATAGTACATAAACCATGATTCATACTAAACCTTGATAACATAGAATCCACACTTTTAAAGTTCATCTCAAATAATAATCAATAGTCTTTGCATCTAATTGGAATCACAATTTTCATTTCGCATGACTTGTAGTCTAAATACCTACTAACCGTCAAGTGTTTCTTACTATTTTTCTTCACATGACTAGTAGACTAAACACCTACTAACCATCATGTTTTTATCACTATTTGTTCTTTACATGACTAGTAGTCTAAACATCTACTAACCGTCATGTGTTTTTCTCGAGTAATCACTTGTAATACACTACAAGGAATTAAGAACCGCTTTATTTCCTTCACCACGAAGCAAAACTCGCGAATTTGTGAATCTTTAACATTGACAAACTCTTTCAATAAGGGAAAAATTTATCGAGGTGTCATCAACTCGAGGCAACAAATATTTCTTCGATCTAGTACATAAACCATGATTCATATGAAACCGAGACAACACCGAATCCACATTTTTAAAATTCTAATCACATAATAATCAATAGTCTTTGCATCTACTCGGAATTACGATTGTCCTTTCACATGACTAGCTGTCTAAAAACCCAATAACTGACATGTGTTTATCATTAATCGTTCTTTACATGACTAGTGGTCTAAACACCTACTCACCGTCATGTGTTTTTCTCGAGTAATCACTAGTACTACACTACAAGGAAGTAAGAACCGCATTATTTCCATCTCCACAAAGCAAAACTCGCGAATTTGTGAATCTATAACATTGATAAAGACTTCCAATAAGGGCAAAATTTAACGAGGTATCATCAACTCGAGGCAACAAGTACTTTTCGGATCTAGTACGTAAACCATGATTCATATTAAACCGTAAAAACACCGAATCCGCACTTTTACAGTTCTTATCACATAGTTATCAATAGTCTTTGCATCTACTAGGAATTGTGATTTTCCTTTCACATTATTAGTAATCTAACCACCTACTAACCGACATATGTTTATCTCTATTCAATTTTCAAATCACTAGTAGTCTAAACACCTACTAACCATCACGAGTTTGTGAAGATTTTTTTTTCACATGACTAGTAGTATAAACACCTACTAACAATCACGTGTTTATGGCTATTTTTTCTTCACATGACTACTAGTCTAATCAACTTCTGAGCATCACGTGTTTCTCACCATTTGTTTTTCACATGACTAGTAGTCTAAACACTAATTCACCGTCTTGAGTTTTTCTCCAGTAGTCACGAGTAATACAGTACAAGGAAATAAGAACCGCTGGATTTCTATCTCCCCGAAGCAACAAGCGAATTTGTGAATCTATAACATTGATAAACTTTTTCAATAAGGACAAAATTGATCGAGGTATCACCAACTCGAGGAAACTAGTACGTCTATGATCTAGTACATAAACCATGATTCATATTAAACCATGATAGTACAAAAACCATGACTCATATTAAACCTTGATAAGATCGAATCCACACTTTTAAAGTTCATCTCAAATAGTAATCAATAGTCTTTTCATCTATTTGGAATCACAATTTTCATTTCGCATGACTTGTAGTCTAAATAACTACTAACCGTTAAGTGTTTGTTGCTATTTTTTCTTCACATACTAGTAGTCTAAACACCTTCTAACAATCATGTTTTTATCACTATTTGTTCTTTACATGACTAATAGTCTAAACATCTACTAACCGTCACGTGTTCTTCTCGAGTAATCACTAGTAATACATTACAAGGAAGTAAGAGCCGCTTTGTTTTCGTCACCACAAAGCAAAACTCGCGAATTTGTGATTCTATAACATTGACAAACTCTTTCAACAAGGGAAAAATTTATCGAGGTATCATCAAATCGAGGCAACAAATATTTCTTTGATCTAGTACATAAACCATGATTCATGGGAAACCGAGACAACACCGAATCCACATTTTTAAAATTCTAATCACATAATAATCAATAGTCTTTGCATCTACTCGGAATTACGATTGTCCTTACACATTACTAGCTGTCTAAAAACCCAATAACTGACATGTGTTTATCGTTAATCGTTCTTTACATGACTAGTAGTCTAAACACCTACTCACCGTCATGTGTTTTTCTCGAGTAATCACTAGTAATACACTACAAGGAAGTAAGAACCGCATTATTTCCATCTCCACAAAACAAAACTCGCGAATTTGTGATTCTATAACATTGATAAAGACTTCCAATAAGGGCACAATTTATCGAGGTATCATCTACTCGAGGCAATAAGTACTTTTCGGATATAGTACGTAAAACATGATTCATATTAAACCGTGACAACACCGAACCCGCAATTTTACAGTTCTTATCACATAGTTATCAACAGTCTTTGCATCTACGCGGAATTATGATTTTCCTTTCACATTATTAGTAATATAACCACCTACGAACCAACATAGGTTTATCTCTATTCAATCTTCACATCACTAGTAGTCTAAACACCTACATCACGAGTTTGTCAAGATTTTTTATTACATAACTAGTAGTTTAAACACCTACTAACTGTCATGTGTTTATGGCTATTTTTTCTTCAAATGACTACTAGTCTAAACAACTACTGAGCATCACGGGTTTCTCACCAATTGATTTTTTTTTTTGGGTAAATAAGCTTGAAATTGAAAAAAAAAGGGCTAACCGAATATACAGCCTACAAGGGGCATACCCCAGGAGGAAAAGAAAAGAAAAACAAAAAATGTAAAGTAAATTGGCATCGCCCAGTGGCTACATGAGATAATTGAAATGCGTTGTTTCCAATCCATCTAGTAAGAGGGAAGGAAAACAACGCCAAAAAAGTGCGACAAAGCCAGAGCTTGTACTCTTTAGCATACAAAAGGAGACATGGAACACATTGAACCACAACAACTACTAGCAGCAGCAGCTAATGGACAGCAGCAGCATCAGCATAACATAACAGAAGCAGCAGTTGCAGTGAGGTAATAGCAGCAGCAGCATCTAACTGAATCCACCATTACAGCAGCAGCAACTAACTTGACAGGCATGATAACATAAATCTGCTCTATGAAGGAGCAACATCATCTAACTACTGCCATGACAGGCAACCACAGAACAAATTGCTACATAATAGTGCAGAACAAACCTAGGGACATGCCCCCTAGCAAGGCCTAAACATTCCATGGGACAACCCCCCAAGGATAGGTCAATAAAGGGAGTGATGTTGCTGCACAGCGTGAACAGCTAAGACCACTGATACCACTGACAGAATAACAGGACATCATAAGTTACTATGCTTCAGAAGTGGAACGGAACTGATTAGAACAGATCGAACAACATTCTAGTTAAACAACAGAACTTAAAATATACAGGTTCACACTTGAAAACCAATACAAGGAGATACACACAAGCCAGCTCAAAATGAACCATGAGTAATACACATCAGTAATACCCAACAGTAATACACTTGAAAACAGGTTTATTAGCTCCACAATGCACCTAGCAGGAGCTGTAAAATCCAGTCCATAGCACAGCTCCACAATACACTTGAAAACAAGAATGAACAAGTACAAGTACAAGTTCAAGAAGGCAGTCCATAGCACTATATCCTCACAATACAACTCCCTCGGAAAGCTCACACCTCCCACTCACTTTTTTCACTCATGTGCTAGGACAGGGCTCCACCAACTCCCTCCCTAATCCTCACAATATGCCCCCACTACGTATTACCTCCTCTCTAAAAGAAATGATCAGGTACAAGCACACACCTCACAGGGTAAGCACACAATATAAAGAGGGGATTCACAAAGCTTCCACAAACTCCACCAAGGATAAGATATCTACCTGATAGTATAGAAGTAATAGAAGCCTGGCCCTCCACTCTGAATCTCTGAATGCGACTGGTCTGACTTGGCTGAATTGGCTTAGCTGTACAGATGCAATAACAGAGTCAGCAGCAAAAGACAGTTATGTAATGTAAATAGAAGCTATTTCATCCTACCAATTGATTTTCATATGACTAGTAGTCTAAACACCAACTCAACGTCTTGTGTTTTTCCCGAGTAGTCACTAGTAATACACTACAAGGAAATAAGAACATCTTTATTTCATCCTCCCCGAAGCAACACGCGAATTTGTGAACCTATAACATTGATAAACTTTTTCAATAAGGGCAAAATTGATCGAGGTATCATCAACTCGAGCAAACAAGTACGTCTCTAATCTAGTACATAAACCATGATTCATATTAAACCTTGATAACATCGAATCCCCACTTCTAAGGTTCATCTCAAACAGTAATCAATAGTCATTGCATTTATTTGGAATCACAATTTTCATTTCGCATGACTAGTAGTGTAAATACTAACTAACCGTCAAGTGTTTATTGCTATTTTTTCTTTACATGACTAGTAGTTTAAACACCTACTAACCATCATATGTTTATCACTATTTGTTCTTTACATGACTAGTAGTCTAAACGCCTACTAACCGTCATGTTTTTCTCGAGTAATCACTAGTAATACACTACAAGGAAGTAGGAACCCCTATATTTCCTTCTCCACAAAACAAAACTCGCGAATTTGTGAATCTATAACATTGATAAAGACTTTCAATAAGGGCAATACACTACAAGGAAATAAGAACATCTTTTTTTCATCCTCCCCGAAGCAACACGCGAATTTGTGAACCTATAACATTGATAAACTTTTTCAATAAGGGCAAAATTTATCGAAGTATCATCAACTCGAGCAAACAAGTACGTCTCTGATCTACTACTAACCGTCTTGTGTTTTTCTCGAGTAATCACCAGTAATAGCCTATACCCAAAAAAAAAAAAAAAAAATCACCAGTAATACACTACAAGCAAGTAAGAACCGCTTTATTTCCTTCTCCACAAAGCAAAATTCGCGAATTTGTGAATCCATAACATTGATAAACTTTTTCAATATATGCAAAATTTATCAAGGTAACATCATCTCGAGGCAACAAGTATTTCTCGGATCTAGTACGTAAACCATGATTCATATTAAACTGTGACAACACCGAATTCACACTTTTAAAGTTCTTATCACATAGTAATCAATAGTCTTTTCATCTACTCAGAATTACGATTTTCTTTTCAAATGACTAGCAGTCTAAACACCCACTTACCAACATGTGTTTATCGCTATTCGTTCTTCACATGACTAGTAGTCTAAACACCTGCTAAGCCTCATGTGTGTGTGTGTTTTTTTTTTTTTTTGGGTAAATCAGCTTGAACATAAAAAAGACTAACCGGATATACAGCCTACAAGGGGCATACCCCAGGAGGAAAAAAAAGGAAAAAAAGAAAAGGAAAAAAAAACGTAACCTAGATACAGAGAAAGCCTACGCCAATCGGCTACGTAGGACTAGAATAAAATGAAACATCTGTTTCCTATCCATCTATTAGAGGGAAACAAAACAGATGGCAAAAGATTACAAATAGTGCAATCCATGAAACTTGAACGAGGATCCAGAGCATAAGTCACCAACTGAACTTGAAGCTTGTACCCACTTCGAAGCTTAAGTCACCAACTGGACTTGAAAGCCATAGCAGAACAGAAGACAGCATAACAGAAGCAGCATTTGCTGCCATAGCATGGAGCATAACAGGGAGCAGCTGGCCATAACAGAACAGCACCAAGTACAAGCTTTCTTAGCATCATAACAGAACAGTCATAACAGAGTGGCCAGCTAACTAAGCATTAGAACAGTCCCAAATACAAGCATTAACTTTGAGGGTCTCATTGAAGGATTCACCATCTTGGCCTGAACAGGCCCCGTAACCTTTGGAGGAGCAAAACAGCAGCAAAACAGACACAATAGCAGAACAGACTACAACTATCATGAATGAGTAGGACGACACTAGCAACTATACATTATGCAGAGGACGTCCCCCTCTGCGAAGGGAGATCCCAACGACAGCCCCAGTTGGTTAGGCGTATACTCCGAATTGAAACATTCAAAATTCCATACGAATTGACACTAGCAACTATTGAACTGAGCATAACAGTAGCAATATCAGTAGCTATAACAGAAAAGGACAGAAAATAGCAGCCATAACAGAATATATACCCCGTGTACAACAGCCCAAAATAGCAACAAAAGCATGTTCCTTGCAGCACAAAACACCGCAAGCTGATCAGAAAAGCAGTAAGAGCAGCAGCCAACAATAGCAGAATCTGAAGACTAGCAAATGATTCAAAAGCGGTGAAAGAACAGAACAGTAAAAGCAACAATTTAAGGTCTCACTGACTACTATCACCCTTGAAAACTGACCTCCCACTCTTCTTTTTTCACAAAAGCAAATGGGAATCCTCTTCTCCCTCCACTAAACCTCACAAGATGCCCCCGCTAATTATTACCTCCTCTCGCAAGAACGGATGAGGCTCTAACACTCAGCTCACATGGATTGCACACATTATAGTAAGAACGCTCAATTGCTATGCACACATTATGAGGCTGAATACTGCTTGAGCATTGACCTGCAAATTAGAAGATTAAGCATGAATGTTCCACATAGAAAGTAAATGAGAAGGTCCCTTAAATTCTAAAGACCAGCCATGGGTGTAGCTTTGGTCCGTAACCTCATGGGTCGAAGCTACGGTTCGTTTTGTTCTACCAAGCCTCGCTAGAGATGATGGCCTTGTTGCTTCATTTAGTGCTCGGACAGTGGCACGGCAGCAAGCTACATCACCATTGAGGTCTAGATGAGCCGATCTGAACAGCCCGGGCAGCGGTGAGGTCGTGGCCAAGGCAGGGCGCCCGATGGTAGGCCAGCCCGGGCAGGTAAGCAGGCTTGGTGGCTCGGGCAGTGAGATATTTAATTTTTGTCATACCATGTACTGTTTTAGCATTTAACTTGTTGCTGGACTTATGGGCCAGTTCTCTGTTAGTTTTGTAACCCCCGATAGGCGGTCACCTGTTGGACTGAAATCGGGGGTTTGGGCGCTTTGTTGGGCTATTTTATCCCTTGAACCTGTCCCTTTTTAGCCCGGAGGTTGGGCATAGTAGTTGTGGTCGCGGCTTGTTGATTAGATTAGACTCTGTTCTAGTTAAGGGGTAGACTCGCAGTAGCAGCAGCTGTGGTTGCCGATGATTAGATTATGAATGGAGTCTGATTGAGCATGGTAGCTGCAGGAGTTGTCATCGACTAGTTTGGTGGATTCCCACTGATCGAAAGGGGTAGCTTCGCAGGCTGTTAGTGATTAGATTAGTGGTCTTCACTAATCGAAAGGAGCAGCTTGGTCCGCCGACAGTTAGGGGCCACTTTTGTGGATTCTCTTCTGTTCCTCTTTTAGTAGTTAGCGTACCTAGGGGTTTGAGTTGAGGGAGTAGTTGTCTGGTTGGTTTGGGCGTAGTGTGCAGGGTGCTGAGCAGCAGCAGTAGCCTTGTCGGATGTCGTCATCACCTAAGGTTCCAAAGCCCACAAAAACGGCGCAATACGATGTGTGGGTGGTATGCTGCTTTGGGCTAGTTCGAGGTATAAGGTTCTTGGTTATCATGTGGCCATCGTTGGCCATGACTATCTACCGTATTTACTTTATTTCCTAGCCTGGCGGGTTGTGCCAGGTAGTAGTTCAATTTCAAATGACTCAGTACACATGGCTTTTGTTATGTATTCACTCTATATTACACTCCATGCGGGTTGTGCATGGTTATGTATTTATTTTATCTTACTCGCCATGCGGATTGTGCATGGTTTATCGCACTTTTGTCATTCTTGTTCTTTTTTTCCTTTCTTTTCCTCCTGGGGTATGCCCCTTGTAGGCTGTATATTCGCTTAACCTCTTTTAATTTCAAGCTAAATTACCCAAAAAAAAAAAAAAAATTCTAAAGACAACAATCTACATCTAACTTCATTTAAAATTTTGTTAGCAACCACTCCAGGAGGGCAGCTAAGGTTCTGGAACTTTCTAAGGTTCCTCTCAAGCCACAATTGGTGCACATAGACTGTGAAGACAAGCTTTGCAATTGTGATAGGTAAGGTTTTGCCCTGTAAAGTGGACAATTTACTTACCCACTGTTGCCAAGAGGTCAACCCTACCATATGAGGGGTCTTTGGGGTCAAAATACCTCTAATACCTCTCATGCAACTCCCTCGGAAAACTCACATCACCACCTCTTCTTTTCACTCATGTGCTAGGGCACGGCTCCAGTAACTCCCTCCCTTTATCTCACAATATGCCCCCACTACATATTACCTCCTCTCTCAAAGAAAGGATGAGGCTCTAGCACACATCTCACCAGGTAGCACACAATATGAGGTAGGTTCACACAAAGTCTAGTCTCACTAAAGATTATGATATATACCTGATTCATTAGGAGTAGTAATATCTGGAATGATTGCCTCAACAAATGCAGCCATTGGAACAATTATCTCCCAAGAACAAGCAGACAACAACAAAAATTCAATATGCAACACTATTCCACTCATTTACAATCCACTGTGCTTGTGATTGAGGTAAATTAGTAAGTGATAAAATCCTTGCTCTCACCATGGTGCAGATTTTGTGAACAATTATCTCCCAAGAACAGCAGTGACTTTGAAACCTTCTCACATTTCTCTCAATCCATATATTGTACACTGCTATTGTGAAGCCCAGCCTAATGATAAGATTTTTAAGACCTTTTCCTTTTACATTTGATAGCAATGTTGTCCAGTCAGACCAAGTTCTACCAGACCACGACACATGAAGTTTGGTCTGAATAGCATTCCACACTTGCTTAGTGAAAGGGCAATTAAAGAAAAGATGATCATGGGTTTCACTCCCCTGACACAGACTACATTGAGGATTAGCATGCAGTCCAAATAAGACAAGCCTATCAGCAGTAGATAGCCTATGCTGTATAGCAAGCCAAGTGATGAAACTGCATTTTGGAATGTGGCCAGAGAACCATACCAGCTTGTGCCACAAAACCTTGGGAAAATGAGTTCTCAACTTGTTCCAAAGAGAGGCGACTGTGAACTGTCCATTAGAGGTTAGAGTCCATCTCTTTTGGTCATCCTCATGCAGTCTGGACTGGACAAGTGGGGGAAGAGTATTTCTCACCTCATTAAGCTCAAAGGTTTGGGTAATGGGGAAAGCCCAATTTGAGTCATGAATGATGTGTGACACAAAAGCATCTTTTGGGATACCAGAGTCATATGCAATTCTAGGGCCATATTTAGCCACTAAAGGGCCAAGTGGGTGCCAATTGTCATACCACAAGGATGTGGTGTTCCCATTTCCCAACACACTAATGATATAAGGGTGTACCAGGGATCTATATAGCTGCTGCTATGGTCAGTTTTGTACCGGCTCTGCCACTGTTATAAAATGGAGTGGCCTTATTTTGTTATAAGTTGGCTGCCATCTCCTTTGTTATGAGCTGGCTGCATTGCATAGTTAATACTTCCAACAGGACACAACTGGCTCATGTGGCTATAAGTTGTGAGCTTTGTGCTCTCAAGATCCAAGTGTTCTCATGTGGCTACTGATTTTTGTGGCTGCTGTCCAGTCCAGGCCAGTCCAGCTGCTATTACTTCTATAGCAGATTATTGTGTTCACTGCTACTGTTGTGGACTTGCTGCTGTTCTGTACTGATGTTTGTAGCTGCTGTGGCTGCTGCTCTGTTCTGGGCTGTTTTGGCTATTATTTATTCCTGTCTTGTAGGATTTAGCAGCTCTTATAGCTACTCTTTAAGCTTCTGAGTTCTGTTCAGCTATCATATATTTGCTGAACAGCTTCTGTTTTCTGTACATTTGTGTATAAGCCTAACCAACAGGGGATGTCGTTGGGATCTCCCTTCGCAGAGGGGGACGTCCTCTGTACATTTGTGTATAAGCAAGTAGCTGCAATTCTACTACTGCTGTCAGGGCTGTTGTTTCAAGCCAAAGGGGGGTTTTGTGGCTGCTATCTATGGGCTGCATCTGCTGCTGCTGTTATGTTCCGTGACTGTGCACGTTCTGAACCCGTCCAAGTTACCATTATGTGCTAAAAGTGGTGTTTATATGAAGATGCTTTTTTCATGTATCTTTTATATTTTGGCGTTGTTTCCATTCCCTCTTACAAGATGGATTGGAAACAATTCATTACCTAGTTCATGTAGCCATTTGGCGTTAGCTATATTCTTTTCTCTTGTTTCCTTTTTTTCTTTTCCTCCTGGGGTATGCCCCTTGTAGGCTGTATATTCGGTTAGCCTCTTTTCAATTTCAAGCTGATTTAACCAAAAAAAAAAGTGGTCAAGGGTTTCTACTCCCATACACAGACTACAGGTGGAAGAAGATTTCATACCAAACATTACCAATCTATCCTCAGTAGGTAACCTATTAAGGATGGCCATCCATGAGATCACACTGCACCTAGGAAGATGCCCTGAAAACCAAACCACTTTATGCCAAGTGATAGTTGGAAAGTGGGTTCTCAAGTGATCCCAAAGGGATGAAATTGTAAATTTTCCAGAGGATGTAAGAGTCCAGATACACCAATCTCCAATGGAATCATTGATGGAAACAGCATGTAGATCAGATCTCACCTCATTAAGGTCAGGTGCTTGAGTAATTGGGAAGGCCCATTGATTGTCTCTAATGATGGCCTTCACAGAGACATCCATAGGAAGTCCTGAATCATAGACTATTCTAGGTCCAAACCTTGGCAAGAGGGGGCCGAGAGGATGCCAATTGTCAAACCACAAAGAGGTTAGTTGACCATCCCCAATATTGTGCTTAATGTGAGGCTGAACAAGTGGTCTAAGGTTAAGCATTTTCCTCCAGCCTCATGTGTTTTTCTGGAGTAAGCACCAGTAATATTTATAAGGAAGTAAGAACCGTATTATTTCCTTCTCCGCAAAGAAAAACTCGCGAATTTGTGAGTCTATAACATTGATAAAGACTTCCAATAAGGGCAAAATTTATCCAGGTATCATCAATTCGAGGCAACAAGTACTTTTCGGATCTAGAACGTTAACCATGATTCATATTAAACCGTGACAAAACCGAATCCGCACTTTTACAGTTCTTATCACATAGCTATCAAAAGTCTTTGCATCTACTCGGAATTTTGATTTTTCTTTCACATGACTAGTAGTCTAACCACCTACTAACCGACATGTGTTTATCTCTATTCGTTCTTCTCAATACTAGTAGTCTAAACACCAACTAAACATCACGTGTTTGTCAAGATTTGTTTTTAACATGACTAGTAGTTTAAACACCTACTAACCGTCATGTTTCTCGCTATTTTTTCTTCACATGACTAGTAGTGTAAATACCTACTGAGCATCACGTATTTCTCAGTATTTGTTTTTCACATGACTAGTAGTCGAAACACCAACTCACCGTCTTGTGTTTTTCTCGAGTAGTCACTAGTAATACACAACAAGGAAATAAGAGCAGCTTATTTTCCATCTCCCCGAAGCAACACGCGAATTTTTGAAATCTATAACATTGATAAACTTTTTCAATAAGGGCAAAATTGATCTAGCTATCAACAACTTGAGGAAACTAGTACGTCTCTGATCTAGTACATAAACCATGATTCATATTAAACCTTGATAACATCAAATCCACACTTTTAAAGTTCATCTCAAATAGTAATAAATAGTCCTTGCATCTACTTGGAATTATGATTTTCCTTCCATATGATTAGTACTCTAAACAACTACTAACCGATAGGTGTTTATCACTATTTGTTCTTCACATAACTAGTAATGTAAACACCTACAAACCATCACGTGTTTGTCCTGATTTGTTTTCACATGACTAGTAGTCTAAACCCCTACTAACCGTCTTGTGTTTTTCTCGAGTAATCACCAGTAATACACTACAAGCAAATAAGAACCGCTTTATTTCCTTCTCCATAAAGCAAAATTCGCGAATTTGTGAATCCATAACATTGATAAACATTTTCAATATGTGCAAAATTTATCGAGGTAACATCAACTCGAGGCAACAAGTACTTCTCGGATCTAGTACGTAAACCATGATTCGTATTAAACTGTGACAACACCGAATTCACACTTTTAAAGTTCTTATCACATAGTACTCAATAGTCTTTGCATCTACTCAGAATTACGATTTTCTTTTCACATGACTAGCAGTCTAAACACCCACTAACCAACATGTGTTTATCGCTATTCGTTCTTCACATGACTAGTAGCCTAAACACCTGCTAAGCCTCGTGTGTTTTTCTCGAGTAATCACCAGTAATATTTATAAGGAAGTAAGAACAGTATTATTTCCTTCTCCGCAAAGAAAAACTCGCGAATTTGTGAATCTATAGCATTGATAAAGACTTCCAATAAGGGCAAAATTTATCAAGGTATCATCAATTCAAGCAACAAGTACTTTTCGGATCTAGTACGTTAACAATGATTCATATTAAACCGTGACATTACCGAATCCGCACTTTTACAGTTCTTATCACATAGTTATCAATAGTCTTTGCATCTATTCGGAATTATAATTTTCTACTAGTAGTCTAACCACCTACTAACCGACATGTGTTTATCGCTATTTGTTTTTCACATGACTAGTAGTTTAAACACCTACTAACCATCACGAGTTTGTCAAGATTTGTTTTTCACATGACTAGTAGACTAAACACCTACTAACCGTCATGTGTTAATCACTATTTTTTCTTTACATGTCTAGTAGTATAAACACTACTGAGCATCACGTGTTTCTCACGATTTGTTTTTCTCATGATTTGTTTCATATTTGCATGTGTAGAGTCTGTTAGGGTACAGGGGGCTTTTTTTGGGGACCAAAATTGGTTGATTTTGTGTAGTTTGGCCATTTTAACGTTTCTTTGAAAATACGCTAAACACAGTTAAATTTAAAAGAGCTGGGAGGGTTCTGATCATGTCACGTGGGCATTTGTTTCTTTCTTTGTTATACGGGGGTTTTGAACGGACCAATACGCGTCGACAGTAGTCGAGGTGTGCATCGTTGGTCCAGCGATATTCACCAAAAAATTTGCTAGCACCACACCTAAAAATTAATTTGTGAAAAACCACGCATGCACTTGATGCGGAGTTTGGCCTGCACTTGATTCACCAGTCATAACGTAGTTGGTTTGACCCCTGAAGTGGAAAAAAAATGTGGCATAATCTGAAGTGCCACGTGAAGTGGGAAAAAAAATGTGACTGCTTTGTTGGTTTCGGTTGTCAAAACGTAGGCTCTGTTTGAAACTTAAGGAAAAGAAAATAAAGGAAAGGAAAAGAGAGGACACGGACATGGACACGGACATCGACGTTAATGGGTACTATGATGCACGGACATGGATATGGACACGGACAAAGGCTGATGTGCTTAGATTTTTTCTGATGTTGTTGATGCAGAACACTAACTTATGTGCTGCTTGATTTTAACTTTTTTCCTGGTATTTATTTACTATAATTCCATGGGCAAATTGATAGTTCTTTGTAGCTAGCTTAAATGTATAGTTGGGGGAGTGCCGTAAGTATGGGTAATTCTCTTTCATGCCATTAAGAAGAGGATCACATACTACACACTAATGTTTGAGCCACTAACTAGCAAGTGCCGTAGGCACGGACAATTCCAACCGGGGTGCGTAGTGCCGTAGGCACGGGCAAGCACTAGTATATATATATATCTAAGCATAAAAACTAGGAGAAATTACAGTAAGCCCCCTCCAACTATACCTCGGCAATGAGTTGCTCCCTTTGTCGTTTAACTCGGACACTTAACCGCCTTCATCTTTTATCTCGCACAAAATGAAAGATGCCATTAACAAAATTGCTGAAATTACCAATTTACCCTCTTTCGAACCGTTTAAGGCTATTTTTGTTTCGCTTATAACTTTTTGTAGGAAAAACTGTTTCAGCCCGTTCTTTTTTCAAAACTCTTATTTTTTCCTCTATTTTATGGGTTTGTAATAATTTTAGTATGGTCACTTTACGTTTTTTAGGGTTAGAATTGCGTCCTATATATTCGGTCGTTTGCCTCTTGGTTAAGGCAGTTGATTATTGAATATTGAAAATAGTCTAGAGAGAGTTTCTAGACTGCTAGCTGCTGTTTGTTCAGTGCAGCTAGCTACTGGTTCCTCTGCAAATGGTGTAGTGGTTGGAATATAAATCAACCAGCCAGTTGACCGGGCTTTCATCCGGGGGCTGCCAAAAAGCAAAAAAAAAAAATAGAGCACTCTGTTTTTTCTTCCTCTCTCTGAGTTCTATTATGGGTCCAAGCCATCTCATACTTGTTTTTATAAATCTTTATATGCCACACTCAATTTCAAATTTACAGGGATGATTTGAAAAATCTAATTCAAAAGGAATAGTTTGATCAGCTCTATGTTTTCATGAGGAATGCACTACCATTTTCAGTACTCTATTTCTGGGTTGGAATGCCCTACATTAATCAACCAACACACAATGTTTGCCTTATTGACAAAACGTTGGGAAGGGGCAGAGAGAGAGAGTGTTTCATGTTGTATGTATTTATAAGGGCATGACCTGTCATTAATAAGGTCATGTACTGTTCACATGACCTTCTATTTGAGGATGAATTAGCTCAATCAAATGATAAATGATTGTGTGCGGGCGTGCCAGAAAAGAACTAATTTCACAAAAGAAAATTTTCTTTTCAAAGTGATTTGAAACAACTAATTTATATCAGGCACCTGTGTTATCTGTTCAATTACCTCAATTAAGAGGATTTTTCCTTAAAGTATTAACCAAGACAAAGAACTGGTTTTCCTCAAATCAAAAAAGATGATTGAACACAAACGAACCTGAATCAAAACAGATGATTGGTTTAGCGAGCCTAGGGGATTAGGTTGATGGTGTACTCGTCTGGATGGAATGGGCGTGATGTGCAGGGTGCTTGGGAGGGTAGCCTTATCGGATGCCATCATCTCCAGTTGCTTATTCTCAGTGCCTGTCCCTTTGTGATAGCTCCTCTTTAGAAGTGGGTATTATGCTTGTCTTTTGGGTTTGGTTGGAGTATTAGTCTTGGTTTGCTTATCCCATCTCTGGAGTTTGTGGTCGTTGGTAGTTGGCTGTGAATGGTTGTTTTGGCGAGCCTTAGGCTTGGTTGAGGGAGTTTTAGGTCGGATGGAATGGGCGCGGTGTGGTGTGGCGGGCTCTCGCTCGGATGCTTCGCTATCTCTCGGTTTGAGACTCTTCTGGTGCCTTGTCCTCTCAGAAGGTAGCCGTTCACCTCTTTTGTTGCCGACCAAGCTTTGTTACCGCTTGTCCTCGATGGTTCATTATCTGATCGTTGTTCGATCGAGTTTACTTACTTTATTTCCTAGTCTGGTGGGATGTGCCAGGCAATAGGCAACTATCATTATGTGTAATTGTTTGCACTTCATTGCATATTTTGTATCATCCCGTATCCCACCCTTGTTACGCTATTGTTCTTCACAGACGGACAGTGCAACGGGGGTCGGATACCAATCCACATTGCATATTGTTATGCTCCATTACTCTACTCTCCATGCGGGTTGTGCATGGGTTATGACAATTTTTTTTTTCACTCTTCTTTTTCTTTCTTTTCTTTCCTCCTGGGGTATACCCCTTGTAGGCCGTACATTCGGTTAACTTTTTCTCAAATCAAAAAAAATGATTGAATACAAACGAACCTGAATCTAATCAAAGGTAGGTTTGTATACAAACACTCTTGAGATTTTACTAAAACCAATGTAAAAATATAAGCACACTGAATTTAATCAAAAGCGAGCTTATAAATAATTCAGAGGATCGAACACAAATAAACCTGAATCTAATCGAAGGCAAATTTGTGCACAACTCTCTCGAGATTTTCTAAGACTAATGCAGAAATATAAGCGCACTGAATTTAATCAAAGAGAGCCTATAAATGATCAATCTTTGGTAAGAAAAAGACTGAAAGAAATAAGAAACTTGAATTTAATCAAAAGTAGTCTTACATGTAAACAAGCCTTCAACTTACAAATTAAACTAAACTAAGTCCTAAACTATGATAAATCTCTGAGCAATCATATTGAGTATGACTTGTCAGATGATGAGATTTTGTCTGGGGCCTTTATCTTCAATTTCTTCTTCTATTTATAGACGCCGAGCTTGCCTTCGAACTCCATGTGCTCAACTGCTTCCCACGTTCTACTTCGAAATAATCATGGTCCTTCATAAACAGTTGAGTGGAACCTTCGAACGGTTACATGGATTGATTTCCTCAGAATTCTTCTCTCTCCACGTTTGTTATCTTCGATCATTGCTGCCTTTTGAATCGTGGGTCTCCTGTTTTTATGCAACATGAGTTAGTGCAACACGATTGCCTCCTCTGAATGATTCCCTGCTTGATTTCCCATGAGACGAAACATTAATCACCATTGGATGGGTTCTATTAAGTAATCAATGGCTGAACCTAATTACCGTTTTAGTTACCCTTAATTGAGGCCCAAACGCTGCCGTTTCCCATCAAAACGATACCGTTTAGTACTAAAATAATATTGCCATTAACCCAATGATCCCCTGTATCTTGGGCCAGAATGGGATATGTTCTGATAGGCCAAAGCATTGTTTGATGCCACGTGTAATTTTTCCATTGGGTGGCGTATTTTAGGATGTAAACACACCCCCTGCATTAACATCTCATTTAAGATAATTAAATAAGTGTTAATGGTGCACGTATCTGCCCATGTCCCCTAAGAACACGGATGCATGGAGTGATGGGAGGAGTCTGTTTCCATGCTCGTCCCTGGTGACAACTACGTTCAGCCAGAGGCTAGTGACACCCACACTTTGGTATATTATCTCTGCTTCTTTTCTAGGCTTGCCTCAGACAGAGAATGGTACAGCCCATTTCGAGCTCCAATTGGACCAACATGGCTCTTTGACATCTTATCGGACAAACAAGGGAAATCCTCTCGAGCCCTTCAAGCATGGAGTAACATACTCACAAGCAGAGAGATTTTCATATCTTCATCAAACATTGCCAGATCAGTGGCACATGCAAAAGTGTACTGCCCTGCTCAATTTGCTAGACAGCTTGGTTTGGTTCAAGGCATACCTGTCCCTTACTGTGGTTTTCTAAACATCTCCATGTTTGAACGCTCAAGCATCTCCATTGAGCATTTCAAAACATGGTTCACCAAATCCAGGGATTTGATAAGACGAACAATACCCCTCGATGGCTTCAAAGAGGAGCAAAACAATTTCTCAAACTGAGAAAATCATTCCCACCAAGCATTACCTTGAGCCTTCGAGCTCACCACCAGGTTCGTTTCTCTTAAATACTAGTCTTTCATCTTCTTGTTTCCTTATTCGTAGGAACAATGCCTTGTATGCTTCTTGTCTTGTAGCCCCAAAAAGAACTAGAGCTTCCTACCAGCCTGAACCCACGCCTTCCCCCAATGCTGAGGAGGCTGAAGATGATACAGAGGCTTTGGTTCCCAGAGGTACAACCAACTTCTTTCAATCTGACACTAAAAATCCCCCAAGAAGGCTTTACTGACCTAACTTGTAATTCCTTTAGGTCGAGGGAAAGACACGTCAAGGGCCATTGTCTATGAAAGAATGGAAAAAGTTGTTAAGAAGAGTAAGACACTGAACAAGCTTACTCTCCCTGATCAGGTATACTACATGTGTTTTTTGTATATCTGAATTTTATACATGTATGATTACTAACACTTCTCACAGCTCCAAGGGTCATCATCCGAGTTGCCCATCATTTCTCACCAAGAGGCCTCAGACATCATGCTTGACATTCCTTACCAAAAGGCTCCAGACAGCATGCCTGTTCAAGAGATCCATACCCATCAAGATTCTACCAAATTGAGTCTTGATGCAACAACTTTATTGCTATCCCTTGTTGAATCCATCCCACCTACTCCTTTCCAGTTAAGAATGGATTCTTTAATGCTATCGTATATTGACGGTTACATTAAGCCTAACACTAATGTTGGATTCCCACAGGAGTTTCCAATTTCCGTTACATTACCTAAGCCTAGGAGTGTAGTGGTCAGACAGTTGAAGGTTGCTGAGCCATTGAGAGTTCAAGGTCCCCTTCAACATCCCTTATCGGTTCTGGAACAGGGTTCTTCTTCACTTCTCTCCACTCCTGTTTTGCCAGTCTGCTTCAAGAAGCAAGGCCCTGATACTCCTACGTCTTCGAAGGACCAGGTATGTTTGAATCCAAACACCCCTTTGAGTGTTTCAGCTGTTCGATTTATTTATCCCTTTTCCTATTATGATTCAGGTGGATAATACTGCTACTGCCATGGAAGTGATTCCATCTGTGGAGCTCGGTTCATCATCATCTTCTGATGAACACTCTCTCCCTTCGAGTGACCTTCCCATAGTGGTTTTTGACATACCCTTTTTCAGATACCAGTTGGGACTATTCTGTGACAGCATTGCTGATCCCATTTCCTCCATTTCTTCTGATCCATTGGAAAGCCTTAAACAACTCCTGAATCCATCCACACTTCCTAATTCTCCAACTTTCAGAATTAAACATGTTCCCACGGGAGATGAGATTCGGATGTTAAAGCACCAATTAAAAGCTCTACATCGCCTAGAGCTCCCTGCTCTTCTCGAACATGGTTTAATTCATCACTTCAAAGTGTGCTACCAAGCTTTGTTTCTTTCGAATGAGCTCCCCTCGTCCACTAGATTCATTCTCCAAGAAAGCCTCAATCAATTTGGTAAATTGGTTGCTCACAACCAGTTCTTATCCGAAGGTTTCAAGGAGACCGCTACGAACGTAGAAAAACTGGAAGCTACAGCTTCTAAGACTGCCTCTCAGCTTTCATTGCACCAGGCTCGAAAGGACAAGTTCACAGAACTTAACAAGAGAAAGGCATGGCTAGAAGAAGAACTGCAAAAGGTCACAGACGAGCTCCGCGAGATTGCTGCTGAATCTCAATCACTGGAAAATGAAACTTCGAAGGGTGAACAGACATTGTCACAGCTCATTCCTTCGCTTCGAGTCGTTCAACAGAAAAAAGCTGTCCAAGCCTCTCTACTAGACACTAATGTTCATTCCCTTCGAGAAATAATGTCCAATATGGGTCTCGTAATTACCCCACACTTGTAGTACATATTTCTTTATGCTTAATCATTCTCATACAGTGACTCTTCAACCCAATTACTGGATAGTTATCAATGCACCAATGGATAAGTATCACAATGCATTAACTCGGGATAACTTGATAAGACTCCTTACCTACCTCCCCTGAAAATATTAAATGACCGACTCCCCCATTTACCATTATAAATAGGGGCTTCTAAGCAAGGGAACTCACAAATCTTCTCAACTTCTGGTGTCTTTCCTCTCGATCTCAAAATTTCCCCCCAGCTTGAGTTACTTGGTTGAGATCTCAAAACTCAACCCAGAAAGCGAGAACCATGATATGCCCACCCGAGTTAGTGAAGCATGGCTTCGAAATATAGCCACATCAGTTCTCATGAAGCCTTCCTCTTGGGCTACGGCTCCTAGGTATAGACACATCAGCTCTCATGACGGATTCTCGTCAGGCTGTGACTTCGAAGACCAAAGAATCTAACTAGATGGTCTCGGAGTACGTCTACCTACCCATGGAGCTTTGATCAAGTTTTTGTATCTCGGTTGGAGGAGACCCACTCTGGGACTGCTGGGATACTTCTATGCTTAATTAGGGTTTTCTTTGCCATTTCTTAGATGGGCACGTTGAATGTAATTTTCCTCATGAATGTAATGAATCAGCGAAAGATTTCTGTTATTGCAACCCCATCTACTTTCATGGCGTGACCTTTAGGTCCCACATGAATTCATTTATTGGTTTCGAAGCCTGTATGCGCTAAAACCAATTAATATCGAATGAATTTATAATTGGTTGTAACAAACGGAAATCTTCCTAAAAAGTACTCTTTCCGTTGTTATGTTCATTCTGATGCCTCGCTTGGCATTCCAATTACAAATTCATCACTTTGAAAAGAAAAAAAAAACCTTTTACAATATACAAAACGGGTTTAGTGATTGGCCTTAAAAACCCAAACAGACGCTTTGAGATACGACAACTCATTCCCAAAAGACCTCCAACAGTCTCCTCGTTAGTTGTATCACTTATTACTACGACTGATGGCGGCTATCTCTCTTAAACGTTTCGTTCTTCGAGAACTTTACACCTGCCCTTTATTTAATACCCGTAATAATTGTAAGGAAATACGCTGATATATCTGGGATTATAAATATATGCTTAGAGTTGTTGACATCTATCCCCTCCTCTCTTTACTACATTCACTGCTGTCTGTCGAATTCACTATGGCCTCCAACCCACAAGCCCCCCAACTTGCTGAACTCGTAGAGGAGCTCGCCAGAAGGATGGCACAACTTATAGAAGAGCTCAAGAAGGACCAACTAACTGAGCTTCGAGCACTTCGAAGCGAGATCAATCAACTTCAGGCTCAGTTGGTGGACGTGGAGACATCTTCACATCTTTGCTTGGCCAGGACCTGGGACGATCTCACCAACGTCCTCACGGCTCACAAGGCCAAAAGTCCTCTGGAGGGTGGGTCCCCATAAGGTCTCACCTTTGGGACTATGAGGGTTACCAAGAAACCCTCATTTTGGTTTCTGGGCCATGGACTGGCCGTTTTTTTTTTTTTTAGAGATCATAGTAGATCTCTCTTTCTTTTTTTTTTTTTTTTTTTGTTTCAGATCCACTTGGGTCTGTTCTTTTCTTTAAAAACCCCCCTGGGTTTTCCTTTGTAATGGCACCTATTTGGGTGCTTTTATGGGTAAATAAAAACTTTTGTTACCAGGGTGTTGTAACTTACTTGCCCTAGCTGTTAACAAATATTTCGAAGCAACTGTGAGCCAAGATCGAACAGATAACCACGAACGAAAATCTTTCCTCCAGACGACCTCTCTTTCCAGTTACCCTTTGAACATCGTGGCACATAAAAAGTTAACGACCACAATCAAGATAAACATCTGGAGAAAACTACCCCTCGAGCTGGGTCCATCTCTTCGAAGACAACTGTCTTCTATGAAACGACTCCCATATGGAAGGGGCATAGGACTTTAAATGTTTCCCATTTATCTTTCTTCGATGGACATAACCATTCAAATTCCTCAAATGATAGGCTCCTCCTTTCAAGACCCTATGAATTTGGAAAGGTCCATCCCAAATTGGAGCCCATTTGCCTAATCCATCCATCCTGACCCTTCGATCTCTGATGGGTAAGATTACCTTCCATACGAGGTCACCCTCATCAAAGCTTCGAAGAGCTAACCTTTTGTTGTAACTTCTGGCCACTCTTGCCTTTTGCAGCATGATTTGATTTAACGCCTTTACTCTGGCTTCATCGATATCCTCAAGCTCCATATGCATGGCTTGGTGATATGATTGAGTATCTAAGTCATTTTGGAATGCTACCCTTTGAGATTTCACAGTGATTTCCATGGGTAGGACTGCGTCGTGCCCATAAGTCAAAGCAAAAGGAGTAGAACCCATACTGGTTCTTTTTGTATTCCTATAAGCCCATAATGTGTCCAATAACAACTCATGCCAAGCTTCTGGGTTTTTATCCACCATTCTTTGGATCCCCTTTTTGATAATTTTGTTAGTTGATTCTGCTTGGCCATTTGATTGGGCATAATATGTGCTAACATATATCAAAGAGATTCCATGGTTATTAGCAAAAGCTTTAACCAACTTCCCTTCGAATATGGAACCGTTATCCACCGTTATAGTTTGAGGGCTTCCAAATCTATACATGATCCCTTTTATAAAATCAATAACGTGAGTTTGCTTGACTTCCTCATAAGCCTGAGCTTCCACCCACTTAGTGAAATAATCAGTTGCTACCAAAATGAACTTGTGGTTTTCTGATGAAGGGGGATAAATCATCCCAATCATGTCCATAGCCCATCCTCTAAAAGGCCATGGTTTTATGACATATTGTAAATCTGTAACTGGTAAATGTTTGAGTGGCCTTGTTCGTTGGCACGCTTGACATCCCTTGGCATAATCGATGCAGTCTTTAAGAAAGTGGGCCAATAATACCCTTATCTCCTTATCGACCATCTCATCTTTATGCCAGCTTGATGGGCTCCACAAATTCCTTCATGGACCTCGGCCATTACCTTGAAAGCAGTCACCTTGCTCAAACATTTCAAAAGGAGACCATCCATCCCTCTTTTGAATAACTCATTATTATACGTAATGTAATTCAGTGCTTTCAACCTAGTTGCTTTGTCTGACACAGCATCTGGTTTGGTTAAATAATCGATGAGTGCTTGCCTCCAATCCTCGTTCTGATTAGGAGGAAGATTGACTTCTAACAGTTCGAAATCAGTCAACCTAGTGCTTAACATAGGTAAAGATTTCCTTAGGGTTAACTGACAGAACTCTTTTTCATCTTCTGACAAAACTTTATATCCTGATGCCTTTTGAGCTATCTCATCAGCTTCCTCATTGAAGAATCTAGGGATGTAAGTTAAAGTAACCATGAAAAATTGGCCAATCAGCCTCTTAGCATGTTGGTGATATAGTACTAAAGCTGGACTAGTACATCGAAATTGCCCATTCAGCTGATTAATTACCAACTGAGAATCTCCAAAAATCTCAGTAGCATTCACTCTTAATCTGAGTAAGATCTCTAATCCTATGATTAAAGCTTCGTATTCAGCTTGATTATTCGAACACTGTCCCTCAATGAGTCGAAATCCATATTTGGTTTTTAAACCTTGAGGGGACTTCAAAATTATGCCTACTCCAGCCATCTGAACAGTTCTTGACCCATCAAACCATAACTTCCATGGTTTGATCTCAACCGTACTGGCTTCGAGAGATTCAGGCACTCCTATTTCACTAGGGTGGTCGGCCAAAAAGTTGGCCAACGCCTGTCCTTTTACTGACTTCTGAGGTATATACTCGAGACAAAACTCAATCAAAGATACTATCCATTTCCCAATCTTCCCACTAAGCACTGGTTTCGAAAGCATGTGCTTAATTACATCAGTTTGAGAAATGACATAAGTCACTCTAGGCAGCATATAAAGCCTGAGTTTCTTGGAAGCATAAAATAAAGCTAAACATAATTTTTCTACTGCAGCATATTTACATTCACAGGAATTTAAAAACCTACTAAGATAATAGACTGCTCTCTCCTTGCCATCGTCATTGTCTTGTGCTAACAAGGCTCCTATTGAGTCGTGAGTTGCTGCCAAGTACAGCTTCACTGGTTTCCCTTCAATAGGCGGCATCAACACTGGTGGATTGGCTAGGTATCTCTTGATGGCTTCGAAGTCATCATCATGCTCTCTAGACCACTTGAATTCCTCTCCCTCCTTCAATTTCAACAAAGGAGAGAAAATCTTAGTCTTTCCTGCGGTGTTAGATATAAATCTACGAAGGAAATTTAATTGACCAAGAAACCTTTGCAATTCCTTCTTGTTCGAAGGTGGTTTGGCTTCAATAATAGCCCTTGCTTTGTTCTTATCAACCTGTATCCCCTTCTTGTGGACTAAGTAACCCAGAAATTTACCAATTGATACTCCAAAAGTACATTTTCCTGGATTTAACTTCAATTGGTAAAGTTTCAGTTGTTGAAATGTCCTTTCTAAATGTTGCAAATGATCACCATCAGAATCTGACTTCACAATGATATTATCTATGTAACATTCTAGAAAGCCTCCTACCAAATCATGGAAAATGGTATTCATAGCTCTTTGGTATGTAGCACCCGCATTTTTTAACCCAAATGGCATCTTGACCCATTCAAAAATGCCAATGTTACCAGGACAAGCAAATGCTGTCTTGTTCGCATCCTCCTCTGCTATGCAGATTTGGTTATATCCGGAGTGCCCATCTAGTAAGGATAACATCTTGTGTCCAGCCGAGCCGTCTACAAGCATGTCCACACTAGGCATAGGATATTCATCCTTAGGAGTTGCAGTATTTAGATTTCGAAAATCAATACAGATCCTGATACTTCCATTCTTTTTAGGAACTGAAACCACATTAGATAGCCATTCGACATACCTGGCTGTTCTAATGAAACCAGCATCCAGCAGTCTCTGAATCTCTTTTTTGACTCCTGCAATAGTTTCTGGACTCATCTTCCTGGTTGGTTGCTTCACAGGTTTAAATTGTGGCTTGATAGGTAGCCTATGCTCCACCAATTCCCTATCCAATCCAGGCAGTTCCTTGTAACTCCATGCAAAGCATTCTTTATTTGCCTTCAGCAGTGCTATTAGCTTAGTCCTCATATCTGATTCAAGCTGTTTGTTAATAAACACTGGATTAGGATTTTTCTCGTCTCCCAATTTTACTTCCTTCAGAAGATCTTGGGCTTCGAACCGTTCTTGAGACGTTGGATGGCCTTCCTCTTTGTGAGGCTTATTATCCTGCCGAACGTCCTCCCACATATTGTCTTCTAGGATCTTCTGCTCGATCCCTAAAGCAACATACCTTACTAAAGCCAATGAGTTGGCCTCTTCTTCCACCTCTTCCTTGGACTTACATCCAAGCAGCATCATCTTTTGGGGTGTCTGATTCATAATCAACAGCTTGTTTCAGCTTCGACTTCAGCTCTGCCAATTCTCCCGATTCCATCTCGTTGGCTGGGCAGGTGGCTGCTTGGAGTAGTTCACTCAAAGGAACTACATCTGATTTGTACATTTCTGCTTCAGCAAAGTTTGCTGTGGCACTAAATGGATGTGGATCAGTGTTGACTCCTTCAACACCCACTTCTTTGCCTTTATCATACTTGACAATCATCAATTCTTGATGAGGGAAGAAGGAATACATCCATTAACATGAATCCAATCTCTTCCTAATAAAACATTGTATTTAGCATATGTGTCCACCACAAAGAAAGCAGTGTCTGTTTCAATTCCGCCTACTGTCAATCTAATGGAGATTATTCCCCAGGCATGTTGGCTTTCTCCTGTGAATCCTGCAATGGAGGTGCTGGTTGGAATCAATTTTGCTTTTCCTTTTCCTAACCTTTTTAGGGTTTGGAAAGGCAAAATGTTCACTGCAGCCCCATTATCCACCAAGATTCTATTGAGTGGGATTCCATCGAAGTGGGCAGTAATATATAGTGGACGTAAATGTTGTCGCATGGCATTGGTAGGTAATTTGAATGGATACGAAAGCTCAACATAATTTAAATCTATTACCAATGGGTACTCGATGTCAGACATAGAATCTGGTACAAAACAAGCGCTTTCTTTTGAGCTTGCCTCTAAACTCTCTTGATTCTGCACAATTTCACATACCAGATTCTCACCCATCTCGACCTGGGCCACTTCCTCCAGATCGCAATCATTACATATGATGTTCAATTCTTCATCACTGTGTATTTCTTCAGATGTACCGGTTTTGGCCAGCCAAGCTTTACTCTCATCTTTGGACGCCTGGCCAAACTTGAAGGAATCCATCGAACATGGGTAAACCATGTTGACTTGGACCTCTGGCTGGCTTCCAAACTGGATGCTTGCCGCTTCCTTGGTTGGTTTAACCGTCGTATCTTCTTTCATCATCTCTTTGGACTCAACCTCCTGTGTTGATACTTCCATGGGAGAAGAGCTTCCTTCTATCCCTTCCTGTTCCACCAACATGGCTTCTAGCAACCCGGATTGGTAGCTAGCCAATGAATTGGGGGAGGGTACATCGAAGTCTTCTTCGAGCATTGCTGAAGCTACTTTCTGCAAAGTTTCTCCCTCTCGGTACTGGATTCGAAACTCTTCTGGATCCCTTTGAGCCCTGTTGAACCTAGGATTAGGCCTTGCTCCCCTTCCAGATTCCTCTCCTGTCGAGGATTCCCCCAATTGACAGAGTGAATACTTCCTTTGGAGCTTCCTTTTCTGTGTTCTTGAGAGCAAAGGAACCATCTGTGGGAGTTTGGACTTGGGATCTCTTATCAACACCCAATTTCCAGGGTTTGAGCTTGGTGGTTTAAAGGTCTTGTTTCCACCTTTGGTTGGATTCTTATATCCTTGAAACAGATCAGGCTTAACCTGCTTCAGAAACCAATCAGGGACGCCTTTTACCAAAGTAAACTCGTCTTGCTTAGCTTCTTCTCGTACCTCTGAAGTCTGGCCAATATTGGCCTTCTTTAGAGGAGGTGCTTCCCTTTTCTGAGCATAAGGGACTGTATTCAAAGGCATATCCCTCTTCGAAGCCAACCAAGGCTTATTCTCATTTGGTCTTGCTGGCACTAGTGCTGGAGCAATTCGTTTCATTCCTTGCTCTTTAGGAAACACATTGACCCCCTTTCTGTCCAGATCCTTGAAAACCAAATAATTGGCTCTACATCCCACACATAAGCACTCCAAGACTGAGGCTTCGAGCATGGGCAGATGGTTAGTTCCTGAATTCTGTGAAGGGACACCAGCATTGCTCGATCTGTAACGGTTCTGCCTCAGTCCCATGCTTCGAGGGTGGCCGGCATATGGCTTCCATCTTGCAGGCTGAACTGAAGTCATATTCACTGGTGCTTCCTTGTCTTGCTAATATTTCTTGACAGTACGATCCAATGAAGTTGGCACGTTGGTGTTACTTCGATCTTTGGAAAAGGTGTGGCATCCATTCCCATAGCCTTCTCAGGGAACTTGATCCTTCCTTTCTTGATTTGTTCCTGAATTCTATCACGAAAAACATTGCAAGACTTAGTTGAATGAGACCAAGAATTATGCCATTTACAATACGTTTTTCCATGCTTTTCTTCTGCAGTTGGTAATTTAACTTCTGATGGCAGCTTAATGATTTTCTTCTTTGACAGGTAATCAAAGATTTTTTTTTTTGGGTAAATTAGCTTGAAATTAAAAAAGGATAACCGAATGTACAGCCTACAAGGGGCATACCCCAGGAGGTGGAGGAAAGAAATAGGAAAAAATAAAGTAACCTAGATACAGAGAAAGCCTACGCCAAACGGCTACATAGGACTAGAATAAAGTGAAACATCTGTTTCCTATCCATCTATTAGAGGGAAACAAAACAGATGGCAAAAGATTACAAATAGTGCAATCTGACTAAAAGGAGCCTTCATCACAATAGGAGTATTACAAGCTGAACTCCATGATCAAAGATTTCATCAGCCTTCGATACATCAAAAGAATAAATTTTAGAAATTTCCTTCTGCTTGAATTTCTGTCCTATGGTGACGTGTTTCTGGATTAAAGGCTCACAAACACAAGGATCATGCTCTGTAATTTCTGCAGCATCTATCTCATAGTTGGGATCTCTATAATACGTAGAGTAAGAAGAATTGTGTCTATCAGTATCTTCTTCCAACAATGATTCATATCTAGTAACTTTGTAGGTGAGATTTGCAAAGTCTCTAAACTCAGTGGAATCGAACCTCTTTTGAAGTTCCCTTTCCAAACCATCTTGTGCTAACCTCACGAATTTTGCCTCTGACAGTTGGAGTTTGCACTTGGTCCTGGCTCTTTTAAACCTAGATATGAAGTCTGCTACCTTTTCATCTGGTTTCTGCTTTAACCTAGCCAAGTTTGCCATAGAGACTTCAGGTTCTGCATGGAAGAATTGTGCATGAAACACCCCTTCCATCTGAAACCAATTGGTTATTGATCCTGGTGGTAAATTAGTATACCAGGCAAAAGCTGGCCCAGACAAAGAATTTGGAAATAGCTTCAACTTCATGAAGCCGTTTTGAGCCAGGTTCTTACATTGGGCAGAAAATCTAGCAATGTGTTGTACGGAAGACTGTCTTCCATCCCCATAAAACAAAGTAAAATCTGGGATTTTAAATTCCCTAGGAATTTGGAACGTTGTGTCTATCCACCCTGGATACGGTTTCCTATAGATCTGAGGTTGTACCCCTCGAGTTCGAGGTCCACAAACCTCTTGTATGAGGCCCATAACTTGGTCTCTTAACGCTGGGTTGTCTACGAGGAGATTCTGCCTTGATTTGCTACAGGCTGATCTTGCCCTACCAAATCATCTTCGTAGATCCCACTAAAATTCCCTTGGTTTTCCCTGGGGAGCCTCCCATGTGGTGGCTGCTGCATCCGCTCGGGCGCAACATGAGGCTGTGTGTACCTAGGATTTTTCTCTCTAGAGGTTGGGAAGGGATCCCTAGCAATTGGCAACTCTGGACGAGAGTCTTGTAGATTAATATCCCTTCTTTCTGGTCTATACCCTTGCTCCAACTCTATGTCATCCCCCCATCTCCCTGGAGTGGGTCCGAAGAGAGAATTGACACTTTGTCTATTCCCAGAATTTCCTGGAACTCCAATAGCAATACCATGAGACTGCTTTGGAATCTCCAATGGCTTCGTTGGCTTCACTGGCTCATACCAAGATTGTGGTATTTGCTCAGGGTACATTTTCTCTTTTCTTGGTCTAGACTTCACCTTACCCTGTCCAATATCCTCTCCAAGCCTTCCTTTGAAGGGACTTTGGTGAGTGCTAGAGTTAGCTTGGTTGTTTATCCCAATATTCACTGGACTGTTTCTTGCTAACTCTAGATTAGGTAGTCTAGTTTTTATGCTTTTGATCATGGCTCTTTGAGTTTGAGCCATCTCTCTGAAAGCTATCATCATTTCTCTAAACATCTCATCCTTATCGTGGTCTTTACCACTAGCCTGCCCCTCTTGGAAATTTGGAGGCACATGATAAGGAGGTATCTCATAAGAAGGCTCTTCCTGCAGAGGCTCTTCCATTTCTAAAGCCAATGGCTGAAAAGCTAGGCTAACAGGCGTACCTGGTTCTGCAGCCTGTTCTGGCTCAGCTTGTTCTTCTGGCTCCAAAGCACCAATAGGTGTCATTATTTGTTTCTTAAGCCTTGGCATTTTGACACTTTGGAGTCCCACCGGGCGTGCCAAAAATTTGCTTGAGGATGAATTAGCTCAATCAAATGATAAATGATTGTGTGCAGGCGTGCCAGAAAAGAACTAATTTCACAAAAGAAATTATTCTTTTCAAAGTGATTTGAAACAACTAATTTATATCAGGCAACTGTGTTATATGTTCAATTACCTCAATTAAGAGGATTTTTCCTTAAAGTATCAACCAAGACAAAGAACTGGTTTTCCTCAAATCAAAAAAGTGATTGAACACAAACGAACCTGAATCTAATCAAAGGTAGGTTTGTATACGAACACTCTTGAGATTCTACTAAAACCAATGTAAAAACATAAGCACACTGAATTTAATCAAAAGCGAACTTATAAACAATTCAGGGGATCGAACACAAATATACCTGAATCTAATCGAAGGCAAATTTTTGCACAAACTCTCTCGAGATTTTCTAAGACTAATGCAGAAATATAAGCGCACTGAATTTAATCAAAGAGAGCCTATAAATGGTTAATCTTTGGTAAGAAAAAGACTGAAAGAAATAAGAAACTTAAATTTAATCAAAAGTAGTCTTACATGCAAACAAGCCTTCAACTTACAAATTAAACTAAACTTACAAAAGGGTATTCATATTGTTTTCGTTTGTTCTGTTACATGACATTGCTTTTCGTTAATGCCTACTACTGCTGTTCTGTTTCTGCTGTGCACCACAAAGGAAATTGGAAGTTCTGCTATGATATTTAGATTGGTGGTGTCCAGATTGGTGTCCATATCGGCTGTCCATACCATGCTATCTGTTACTTTTCCTGATCTGTATTCTGCTTTTCTGCTACTGTTCCGTACAGTTCTGTTCTGTACAATTATGTTTATGCCTAACCAACAGGGGATGTCGTTGGGATCTCCCTTCGCAGAGGGGGACGTCCTCTGCATGATGATGTTTAGTTGTTGGAATTCTGTATAGTGCTTACTTGCTGTCTGTTATGGCTGCTTTTGTTCTGCTTTGGAACCTTCACCAATCATGTGGAGTACAAAGTTCAAGCTGAATGTCCAGCTGCTATTACTTCTATAGCAGATTATTGTGTTCACTGCTACTGTTGTGGACTTGCTGCTGTTCTGTACTGATGTTTGTAGCTGCTGTGGCTGCTGCTCTGTTCTGGGCTGTTTGGCTATCATTTATTCCTGTCTTGTAGGATTTAGCAACTCTTATAGCTACTCTTTAAGCTTCTGAGTTCTGTTCAGCTGCTAATTCTATTTTGGTGATGCTATATTTGCTGTACAGCTTCTGTTTTCTGTACATTTGTGTATAAGCCTAACCAACAGGGGATGTCGTTGGGATCTCCCTTCGCAGAGGGGGACGTCCTCTGCTAATTCTATAGCTTTTGTAGCTATTCTGATGTTGTAGTTACTGCTGCTGTTTGCAATAGACAGCAAGTAGCTGCAATTCTACTACTGTTGTCAAGGCTGTTGTTTCAAGCCAAGGTGGGGTGTTGTGGCTGCTATCTATGGGCTGCATCTGCTGCTGCTGCTGTTATGTTCCGTACTGTGCACGTTCTGAACCCGTCCAAGCTACCATTATGTGCTAAAAGTGGTGTTTATATGAAGATGCTTTTTTCATGTATCTTTTATATTTTGCCGTTGTTTCCATTCCCTCTTACAAGATGGATTGGAAACAATTCATTACCTAGTTCATGTAGTCATTTGGCGTTAGCTACATTCTTTTCTCTTGTTTCTTTTTTTCCTTTTCCTCCTGGGGTATGCCCCTTGTAGGCTGTATATTCGGTTAGCCTCTTTTCAATTTCAAGCTGATTTAACCAAAAAATCATGTGGAGTACAAAGTTCAAGCTGAATGTACAAAGTTCAAGCTGCTGCTACAGTGATGCAGCTGCTGTTTTGTTGTTTTGCTGCTCCTGACCAGCTGCTGCTTTGTCATTTTGAAGCTGCTAGTTGTACCAGCAACCTGCATTCAAGCGTTCCGCTGCTCCTGTGTCGCCATGTTTCTGCAGCTGCTGTTCTGAATCTGTTCTGCAGCTACTGTTCTGAATATGTTGCTGCTAGTTGTGGCTGTCTTGTAATGGGCTGTTATGTTGTTGATTTGCAGTGCTACTGTAATGGTAGTTTGTTATTTATAGTCAGGTTGGTTGCTCATATGCACATTGTGTAATCTCTTGCCATCTGTTTCTTATCCCTCTTTAAGATGGATAACAAACAGGTGTTCTCTTTGCTTCTAGTCCTATGTTGCCATTTGGCCTAGGCTCTCTCTTTTTATTTTGTTTTCTTTTGTTTTTCTCTTGGGGTATGCCCCTTGTAGGCTGTATATTCGGTTAGCCTCTTTTTATTTCAAGCTAATTTACCCAAAAAAAAAAAGTCCTAAACTATGATAAATCTCTGAGCCATCATATTGAGTATGAGTTGTCAGATGATGAGATTTTGTCCGGGGCCTTTATCTTCAATTTCTTCTTCTATTTATAGACGCCGAGCTTGCCTTCGAACTCCACGTCCTCAACTGCTTCCCACGTTCTACTTCGAACTGATCATGGTCCTTCGTAAACGGTTGAGTGGAACCTTCGAACGGTTACATGGATTGATTTCCTCAGAATTCTTCTCTCTCCACGTTTGTTATCTTCGATCATGGCTGCCTTCTGAATCGTGGGTCTCCTGTTTTTATGCAACATGAGTTAGCGCAACACGATTGCCTCCTCTGAATGATTCCCTGCTTGATTTCCCATGAGACGAACATTAATCACCATTGGATGGGTTCTAATAAGTAATCAACGGCTAAACCTAATTACCGTTTTAGTTACCCTTAATTGAGGCCCAAACGCTGCCGTTTCCCATCAAAACGATACCGTTTAGTACTAAAATAATATTGCCATTAACCCTATGATCCCCTGTATCTTGGGCCAGAATGGGATATGTTCTGATAGGCCAAAGCATTGTTTGATGCGACGTGTAATTTTTCCATTACCAAGGAGATGGCAGGAAGTGGTATTGTAAACATAACATAACCAACTCCTGAGGTGAGCAACAAAACAGTAGCAGCAACAGAACAGTAATCAAGAGAACAGCCACAAGTACAAATGGAGGGTAAGAAACAGATGCTGTCCTAAGCACTATGTCCTCCCTTGCAAATCCCTCGGAAAGCTCACACCTCCCCCTCTTCTTTTCACTCATGTGCTCAGAAACGGTTCCACCAACTCCCTCCCTAGATCTCACAATACGCCCCCACTATATATTACGTCCTCTCTCAAAGAAATGATGAGGCACTAGCACACATCTCACATGGAAGCACACAACCCTCTTGGGTACGGAGAAAGCTTCTTAATCTTAGACCTCTCATTCAGCCTCGTATAAAATACAAAATTGGTGATGGCCAATTAACTTCTTTATGGTTTGACAATTGGCATCCCCTAGGACCCCTTTTGCCTAGGTTTGGTCCTAGAATTATTTATGATTCTGGACTTCCTAAGGATGTCACGGTGCAGTCTATTATTAGGAACAACCAGTGGGCTTTCCCAATTACTCAATCTCCCGATCTTAATGAGGTAAGATCTGATCTTCAGGGTGTCCCCATTAACAATGCCATTGGGGATAGCTGTTCCTGGACTCTCAATCCTTCTGGAAAATTTACCATTTCCTCTCTTTGGGATCACATAAGAACACACTTCCCTGTTATCACTTGGCATAAAGTGGTATGGTTTTCAGGTCACATCCCTAGGTGCAGTGTGATCTCTTGGATGGCCATTCTTAATAAGTTATCTACTGAGGATAGATTAGTCATGTTTGGTATGAAATCTTCCTCTATTTGTAGTTTGTGTATGGGTGTCGAATCCCATACCCATCTATTTTTTGACTGCCCTGTGGCTACTCAGATTAGGGGCATTTTGTCCCCTAAGACCCCGCATATGGTTGGCATGCTTACTTGGCATCAGTGGGTAAGTACACTATCCACCTTAAAAGGTAAATCTTTGGCTATCACAATCGCTAAGCTTGTATTCACAGTCTATGTGCACCAATTGTGGCTTGAAAGGAATCATAGAAAGTTTCAGAATCTTAGTTGCCCTCCGGGAGTGGTTGCTAACAAAATCTCAAATGAAGTTAGATGTAGGTTGTTGTCCCTCTCCTTCAAGGGGCCATCTCATTTACTTTCTATGTGGAACATTCATGTTTGATCTAAATCTACTTGTGAGATACTTTGAAGGGAGCTGTTACTTATCTGTTTTCATTTGCAGGTCACAGTTCAAGGGGAGTGCTTTCAAAGTCTCCCCTTTCACATTGCCATTCAGTCCAGTTACATTCAGAGTCAAACTTTCAGAGCAGATACACGCACAGGTTGTTCAAGGGAGCAGCTGCAACTGCTAGATTATTCAGATCCACATATTGGGCTTCTAATACTTCTACGTATCCAGGTAGTTACCTTAATACCTGTTAACTATCTTGGTACTTGACAATCTTGAGTGTTCTTACTATATTGTGTGATAACCTAGTGAGATGTGTGCTAGATCCCCATCTTCCCTTGAGAGAGGAGGTAATAAGTAGTGGGGGAATCATGTGAGGATCAGTGGAGGGAGAAAGGTGGTTCCCTTATTCTTGGTATTGACATGAGAGTGGGAGTGGTGAGGTTCCGAGGGAGTAGAAGTGTGAGCACTATACAGTCCTAGGATTTCATTCATTCATTCTCTGTTTGATATTTGGGCATGCTCTGCTAGCTATGTGTCCCCACAGAAAAGCAAACAACTGGTAGCTGTATCTATCACAAGAGCTGTTTCTGCTCTGTTTTTCTCTGTCAGGAGCCGTTCTCTGTTTATCCATTGTTTACTTTTCTACTTTCTGTTTTGCTGCTTGCTTTACTGCTAATGTTATCATTGTGTAACAACCTTCTAGCAGATATGTATATGGTTTTGATCTATCCTTCTAGCAGATATGTATATGGTTTTGCCTGACTAGCACCTCAATGTGGCTTGAACTGTACTGCTGCTGATTTGTTGCTGCTGCAACTGCTACCATGTTGTTCTATTAGCCTAACCAACAGGGGCTGTCGTTGGGATCTCCCTTCGCAGAGGGGGACGTCCTCTGCATGTACAGAAAATAGACCTAGCTAGTTACTTTTGGTAATCTGTTGCTATAGATATAGAGCAGTTCTATTTGTTGTTGAGCCTAACTGCTAGCTGCAATGCAGCTCGCTGGTAGTTCTTACTTTGTAATTACAAAATTGCTATCTCAATTTGGCCTATCCTTGGGGGATGTCCCTTGGAGCTGCTGCTCCTGTTCTGTTCTGCCATGTTTACTGCTGCTGATCTAGGGTATCTGCCATGTTTGCTGTTGCTGTTATGGCTGTCCAGATTAGTGTAGTCTGCTGTTTTGGTGTCTGAGCTGCTACTGCTCCTGTTCTGTTCTGTTTTGCCAAGGAAGGAGGGCTGAAGTCTTCCTTATTAGTTGCTCATCTAGTCAGGAGGGCTGTTATGTTGAAGGAGGGCTGTTATGTTGCCAAGGTTTCGGGCTGTTAAGTTGTACTGTGATACCAGCTGCTCTTCTACTGAGTTCTGCTATTGTACCAAAGTTGGTGATCCGAATGATGTTATATCTTTTGTAGATGGCTAGGAAACAAATGTATCTCTTGATGTTATTTGTTTTGTCTCCATCTTTTAGCATTGTCTTTCATGTAGCCACTTGGCTCGTTCGCTAATTTCTCAATCTTTTATTTTCCTTTTCTTTTTTGTTTTCCTCCTGGGGTATGCCCCTTGTAGGCTGTACATTCGGTTATTCTCTTTTTATTTCAAGCTATTTTACCCAAAAAAAAAAAAAAAAAACCTCACCAAAGAATAAGGTATATACCTGATACATAGAAGTAATATAACTGTAAATGGATGGCTTCAACAATTCAGCCCTTTAAATCTCCAATACAGTACCCAAGAGCATGAGGAGCTGCCAATCACTATCTACCAAGCAAAGCAATGCATAAGAGGAACACACCAAAACGATACAATACCAAACAGTTCAAAAATACCCAAAAACGTCCATACGCTTCCGAAACACACCAAAATGGTACAACAACTTATTAAAACATCCATACGGTTCCAAAACACACCAAAACGATACAACACCAAATGGTTCAAAAATACCCAAAAATCGTCCATACAGTTCCAAAACACAACAAAGCGATACAATACCAAACGGTTTAGAAACACCCCAAAACGTCCATACGGTTTCAAAACACACCAAAATAGTACAATATCACCCCAAAACATCCATACGGTTTAAAAACACACCAAAACGATACAATACCAAATGGTTCATAAACACCCCAAAACGTTCATACGCTTCCAAAACACGCCAAAATGGTACAACACCTTACCAAAACATCCATACGGTTCCAACACAAACCAGAACAATACAATACCAACCGGTTCAAAAACACCACAAAACGTTCATACACTTGCAAAACACGCCAAAGTGGTACAACACCTTACCAAAACATACATACTGTTCCAAAACACACAAAAACGATACTATACCAAAAGTTTAAAAAACACCCCAAAATGTCCATACGCTTCCAAAACACACCAAAATGGTACAACATCTTACTAAAACATCCATACGGTTCCAAAATACACCAAAACGATACAATACCAAGCGGTTCAGAAACACCCCTGAACATCCATACGCTTCCAAAAAACTCTAAAATGGTACAACATCTTACTAAAACATCCATACGGTTCCAAAACACACAAAAACGATACAAGCCTTCCCTTGAATGCCACAGTGTCTCAAATAATTCACAATTCGGTATGGTCATTCCCAATCACACAAACATGGGAGTTGAATGAGGTGAGAGATCAACTTCCCCAGTTGAGAGGTACAAGAGACCAAGTTAGATGGTCTCTTAATTCAAATGGACAATTTAGCATTGCCTCCTTATGGGAGGAATTGAGAGAGCCATTTCCCAAAGTTACATGGCATAAAGTTGTTTGGTTTCCTGGCCATATCCCAAAATGCAGCTTCATTACTTGGATAGCCATCCAGGGCAGGCTTTCCACTGAGGATAGATTAGTTCTTTTTGGGATTAAGGCTAATTCTCAGTGCAGCTTCTGCCATTGTAGTGAGAGCCATGACCATTTGTTCTTTAACTGTGTGTTTTCGACACGGGTTTGGAATGCTATGCTGGACAAAATTGATGAGAGGTGGCCTCCCAAGTCTTGGGCAGCATGGATTACCCACCTCTCCAATTTTAGGGGCAAATCCCTTAAGCATGTTGTTATGAAGCTGATATTCACTGTGACTGTGTATCAGCTTTGGATTGAGAGAAACTTGAGGAAGTTTCAAACTAAAATTAGCACCTGGGAAGTAGTGGTTCACAAAATCTATAACATGGTCAAGGGAAGACTACTGTCATTGCCCAAATTGCCTAAAGGCTCAAATGATACTAGGTTTGTTAGAGAATGGGGCATAACTTTGGGATAAGCATATATGTTACCTTTTGGTTTTTATCTGTGATTGGGCTTGTTGATCATTTTGTTACAATTGCTACAGTTTTCCTAGACTCTATCTACTTGTTATCAGTGGTGATTAGTGGCTATTATGCTGGTTTTACTTTGCAGGTATACTATCAGGTTGTATGCAGGAGTTTCGCCAATATCTCCTACCATATTGAGTGTAACCTGTGAGTGAGTGGTTGAGCTTCTTCATTTCTTTGGGAGTGGAGGTAATACGTAGAGGGAGGTATTATGGGAGGGATAGTCGAGGGAGGAAGGAGTTATTCAACCTTTGGCAGCCGTGAGAGTGAAATAGGAGGGGTGAGGTTCCAAGGGAGTTGTAGTTGTGAGCAATCATAGCTGCCTTTAGGAGTCTCTTGATAATTTCGGGTTTTGATCACAGTTTGTTGGCTGTTTGCGTAGCTGGTCCAATCAGATAGCAGGCTGCCTTTATTCACTTTTACAACATGTCTGTACAGTCATGCTTCTGCCAGCTACATGTCTGTACAGTTATGACACCACTTTTCTGGTACTGTTTTGTAGTCAATGGTAATCTGTTATGGCTGTACAGATTAGTAGTGTGTTTGGTTTTGGTGTAGTCCAGCTGATGCCTTGTATTCAGTTTGGCCTATCTCTTTTGGTCTGTTATGACACCACTTTTCTGGTACTGTTTTGTAGTCAATGGGAATTGTAATGTATGCCTAACCTTCAGGGGCTGTCGTTATGTTCGAGAGGCTTTATTTAGTTACTTGTGACTAGCACTCACTGCCACCTCCTTTGCAATGAGTGGGCTGCTGTTTCCTATTTTGTAAATGCATAATATGGCTGTTCCAGTCTGCTACAGCTCATCTAATGGCAAATTCGTTTAGATTTTTGGAAGTTCAATATGTAGTATAGGCCTAACCAACTGGGGCTGTCGTTGGGATCTCCCTTTGCAGAGGGGGACGTCCTCTGCATTGTATATTTGCTGGTATCTGTTTTGTTGCATTCTGCTAGTGTTCTGTTTTGTTCAGCACTTGAACTGTTCTCGGGCTGCTATGTGAGCCTCCAAAAGGAGAACCACTACCACGGCCATTTGTTTAGCTGCTGTTTAGCTTCAAGTTCAAGCCATGGTGTATAGTTGTTGTGTAGCTGCTGTTTCATGGGAGTGGCTGCTGTCTCAAAATGGCTGAAATCTGCTCTGTCCAGTCTGCTTTTGAACTGATTCGAACTTGCTGCAATCTGCTGAAGACGCCATTTGATGTATTGTTGTGTCCTGCTGCTGTACTGATAAAGGTTGAAGATGCAGGTGTCCAGGACGTTTTGAAGCTTGCTATCATGGGATTTTGTCTCCACAACGTGCAAATTCTGAAGATCATCTTGTAATGTGGTCGTTAGTTAGGCTTTTAGGCTTTTAGCTGTTAATGATTAATGTAAGTCACGGCTGCAACTAGCCTTTTGCTGTATGTTCTCATGTATGTCACGGCTGCAATTAGCCTTTTGCTGTATGTTTCCTTTCCCTCTTTCTAGAGGGGATTGAAACATTCATTTTACCATGTAAATTTATTTTGTTGCGTTCCTCCTGGGGTATGCCCCTTGTAGGTTGTATATATCTTTTTTTCTATTTCAAGCTGGTTTATCCAAAAAAAAAAAAAACGATACAATACCAAGCGGTTCAAAAACACCCTAGAATGTCCATACGCTTCCAAAATACTCCAAAATGGTAAAACACCCTACAAAAATATTCATACGGTTCCAAAACACACCAAAACGATACAATACCAAACGGTTCAAAAATACCCCAAAACGTCAATATGCATTCAAAACACACTAAAATGGTACAACACCTTAATAAAACATTCATACGGTTCCAAAACACACCAAAATGGTAAAAACACCTTACTAAAACATCCATCCGGTTCCAACACAAACCAAAACGATACAATACCAAACGATTCAAAAACACCCCAAAACGTTCGTACACTTCCAATACCCTCCAAAGTGGAACAACACCTTACCAAAACATTCATACTGTTCCAAAACACACCAAAACGATACTATACCAACCGTTAAAAAAACACACCAAAATGGTACAATATCTTAGTAAAACATCCATACAGTTCCAAAACACACCAAAACGATACAATGCCAAACGGTTCAAAAACACCCCAGAACATCCATACGCTTCCAAAATACTCCCAAATGGTACAACATCTTACTAAAACAACCATACGGTTCCAAAACACACCAAAACGACACAATACCAAGCGGTTCAAAACACCCCAAAACGTCCATACGCTTCCAAAATACTCCAAAATGGTACAACACCCTACCAAAATATCCGCACGGTTCCAAACCACACCAAAACGATACAATACCAAATGGTTCATAAACACCCCAAAACGTTCATACGCTTCCAAAACACACCAAAATGGTACAAGACCTTAATAAAGCATTCATACGGTTTCAAAACACACCAAAAGGATACAATACCAAATGGTTCAGAAACACCCCAAAACGTCCACACTTTTCCTAAACACACCAAAATGGTACAATATCTTACCAGAACTTCCATACGGTTCTAAAACACACCAAAACGATACAATACCAAACGGTTAAAAAACACCCAAAAACGTCCATATGCTTCCAAAATACACCAAAACGGTACAACACCTTTCCAAAACATCCATACGGTTCCAAAACACACCAAAACGATACAAAACCAAACGGTTCAAAAATACCCCAAAACTTCCACACGCTTTCAAAACACACCAAAATGGTACAACACCTTATTAAAACATCCATACGGTTCCGAAACACACCAAAACGTTACAATACCAAATCGTTCAAAAATACCACAAATCGTCCATATGGTTCCAAAACACAGCAAATCGATAGAATATCAAACGGTTCAAAAACACCCCAAAACGTCCATCTCTTCCAAAACACACCAAAACAGAACAATATCTTACCAAAACATCCATACGGTTCAAAAACACACCAAAACGATACAATACCAAACGGTCCAAAAACACACCAAAACATCCGTATGCTTTCAAAACACGCCAAAGTGGTACAACACATTACTAAAACATCAATACGGTTCAACACGAACCAAAACGAAACAATACCCAACGGTTCAGAAATATCCCAAAACGTTCATACGCGTCCAAAACACGCCAAAGTGGTACAACACCTTACCAAAACATTAATGCGGTTCCAAAACACACCAAAATGATACAATAACAAACGGTTCAAAAAAACCACAAAATGTCCATACATTTCAAAAAGACACCAAATTGGTACACTATCTTACCAAAACATTTCTACGGTTTCAAAACACACCAAAACGATACAATACCAAACGGTTCAAAAACACCCCAAAACGTCCATACGTTTCCAAAACACACTAAAATAGTACAACATCTTACGAAACATCCATACGGTTCAAAAACCAACCAAAACAATACAGTACCAGATGGTTCATAAACACCCCAAAACTTCCATACGCTTCCAAAACAAGCCAAAGTGGTACAACACCTTACTAAAACATCCATACGGTTCCAACACAATCCAAAACGATACAATATCAAACAGTTCAAAAACACCCCAAAACGTTCATACGCATCTAAAACACTCCAAAGTGGTACAACACCTTACAAACATTCATACGGTTCAAAAACACACCAAAACAATACAATACCAAACTGTTCAAAAACATTGCAAAACGTCCATACGTTTCAAAAATACACCAAAATGGTACACTGTCTTACGAAAACATTCCCACGGTTCCAACATACCAAAACAATAGAATACCAAACGGTTCAGAAATACCCCAAAACGTTCTTACGCTTCTGAAACACACTAAAATGATAAAACATCTTACAAAAACATCCAAACAGTTCCAAAACACACCAAAACGATACAATTCCAAACGGTTGAAAAACACCCCAAAACGTCCATGCTCTTACAAAACACACCAAAAAGGTACTATATCATACCAAAACATGCATACGGTTCCAAAAGACACCAAAACGATACAATACCAAATGGTTCAAAAACACCCCAAATCGTCCACACTCTTCCCAAACACACCAAAATGGTACAATATCTTACCAGAACTTCCATACGGTTCTAAAACACACCAAAACGATACAATACCAAACGGTTAAAAAACACCCAAAAACGTCCATACGCTTCCAAAATACACCAAAATGGTACAACACCTTACCAAAACATCCATACAGTTCCAAAACACACCAAAACGATACAAAACCAAACGGTTCAAAAATACCCCAAAACTTCCCCACGCTTTCAAAACACACCAAAACAGTACAACACCTTATTAAAACATCCATACGGTTCCGAAACACACCAAAACGTTACAATACCAAATCGTTCAAAAACACCACAAATCGTCCATATGGTTCCAAAACACAGCAAATCGATAAGATATCAAACGGTTCAGAAACTCCCCAAAACGTCCATCTCTTCTAAAACACACCAAAATAGAACAATATCTTACCAAAACATCCATACGGTTCAAAAACACACCAAACGATACAATACCAAACGGTTCAAAAACACCCCAAAACATCCGTATGCTTTCAAAACACGCCAAAGTGGTACAACACATTACTAAAACATCCATATGGTTCAACACACACCAAAACGAAACAATACAGGGAGGACATTTTAGAAAAAAAAGAGGAAAAAGGGCGATTTCTCCACTGTAGCAGCCGACCTTGAGGGCGACTTTGGTGATCTCCTCCTCGGGGGGGGGGGAGCCCTTCCTCCTCCCCCCGGGCCATCTCATTCCATCATCTTACCCACATCCACTCTAGACTCGTGGACTGGTTTCCACAATCAGCTAGAGCAAGATCTCCTCCTCATGGATTCATTCTCTCGGCAGAGCAAGATCTAAGCTCTGTCCAGTCTTCAACACTCACAAATCAGCTGTGAGTCGTGCTCAATCTCACAGCAAACATCCGGCTGAAGGTACAATCCTCCGATTCAGCCATTTTCAGACACGGGTTAAAACCCAGATGGGTTTCAGTTGAGATATCATCTGGGTTCTCAACTGGGTTTCCCAGAAATCCAAACTCTTCCTCGGTCCACCCCGTTCAACAGTGGGTCCGATTGAAGCTGGTTCTTTGCAGCCGCATCACGGATTCACTTCAACAGCGGGTTTATCCTAACAACCGTGGGTTATCTCCACGGCCAAGCCACTACAGTCGTGGTTTGACCAGATCTAGCCATGGCCGAAGCTGAGGTAGGCCAGCTCTTTGGCCATTTCGGAGTGGGCCACTTCGTTCAGATCTGGTCTCAACTCAATCAAGGGTTCAGCAGCAGAGACGACAGGGGCAAGGGAGCCCCTCGCACGACAGGGGCTCTCCTCCACCGCCCAAGACTCAAACCAGCCACCACTGGTCCGGCCTCCGCACCGCCTAGCCTCTCCGGTTTGGAGGAGCTTCAGATGGTCAGCCATGGGCGTAGCTTTGGTCCGTAACCTCATGGGTCGAAGCTACAGTTCGTTTTGTTCTACCAAGCCTCGCCGGAGATGATGGCCTTGCTGCTTCATTTAGTGCTCGGACAGTGGCACGGTAGCAAGCTACATCACCATTGAGGTCTAGATGAGCCGATCTGAACAGCCCGGGCAGCGGCGAGGTCGTGGCCAAGGCAGCGGCCAAGGCAGGACAGCCCGGGCAGGCCACCCCTGATGGGTGGCTCGGGCAGGCAAGGCCAGACAGGCCATTTTCAAGCCAGCCATAGAATAGCTTTGTAAGCCAGCCCGGGCAGGCCATCCGAGAGTGGCTAGGGCAAGGGGTAGCAGTGGGCTGCCGTGACTGTTTGCTCGGGCAAAGGCTAGGCAGCAGCTTCAGCCCGGGCGATTCGAGTCAACCTTCGACCAGCAGGCGGCAGCAGGCAGCAGCAGCGGCAGGCAGCAGCAGCAGCAGCAGGCATCAGTCCGCCCGATGGTAGGCCAGCCCGGGCAGGTAAGCAGGCCTGGTGGCTCGTGCAGTGAGAAATTTAATATTTGTCATACCATGTACTGTTTTAGCATTTAACTTGTTGCTGGACTTATGGGCCAGTTCTCTGTTAGTTTTGCAACCCCCGATAGGCGGTCATCTGTTGGACTGAAATCGGGGGTTTGGGCTCTTTGTTGGGCTATTATATCCCTTGAACCTGTACCTTTTTAGCCCGGAGGTTGGGCATAGTAGTTGTGGACGCGGCTTGTTGATTAGATTAGACTCTGTTCTAGTTAAGGGGTAGACTCGCAGTAGCAGCAGCTGTGGTTGCCGATGAGTAGATTATGAATGGAGTCTGATTGAGCATGGTAGCTGCCGGAGTTGTCATCGACTAGTTTGGTGGTTTCCCACTGATCGAAAGGGGTAGCTTCGCAGGCTGTTAGTGATTAGATTAGTGGTCTTCACGGATCGAAAGGAGCAGCTTGGTCCGCCGACAGTTAGGGGGCCACTTTTGTGGATTCTCTTCTGTTCCTCTTTTAGTAGTTAGCGTGCCAAGGGGATTGGGTTGAGGGAGTAGTTGTCTGGTTGGTATGGGCGTAGTGTGCAGGGTGCTGAGCAGCAGCAGTAGCCTTGTCGGATGTCGTCATCACCAGTGCGAATCTCTTCTCGTTTCCTGTCCCTTTGTAGTAGTTGACTTCTGATGTGTGGGTGGTATGCTGCTTTGGGCTAGTTCGAGGTATAAGGTTCTTGGTTATCATGTGGCCATCGTTGGCCATGACTATCTACTGTATTTACTTTATTTCCTAGCCTGGCGGGTTGTGCGAGGTAGTAGTTCAATTTCAAATGACTCAGTACACATGGCTTTTGTTATGTATTCACTCTATATTACTCTCCATGCGGGTTGTGCATGGTTATGTATTTACTTTATCTTACTCTCCATGCGGGTTGTGCATGGTTTACCGCACTTTTGTCATTCTGGTTCTTTTTTCCTTTCTTTTCCTCCTGGGGTATGCCCCTTGTAGGCCGTACATTCGCTTAACCTTTTTTAATTTCAAGCTAAGTTCCCCAAAAAAAAAAAACGAAACAATACCAAACGGTTCAGAAATATCCCAAAACGTTCATACGCGTCCAAAACACGCCAAAGTGGTACAACACCTTACCAAAACATTAATGCGGTTCCAAAACACACCAAAATGATACAATACCAAACTGTTCAAAAACACCCCAAAATGTCCATACATTTCAAAAAGACACCAAAATGGTACACTATCTTACCAAAACACTTCTACGGTTTCAAAACACACCAAAACGATACAATACCAAACGGTTCAAAAACACCCCAAAACGTCCATAGGCATTCAAAACACACTAAAATAGTACAACATCTTACAAAACATCCATACGGTTCCAAAACCAACCAAAACGATACAATACCAGATGGTTCATAAACACCCCAAAACTTCCATACGCTTCCAAAACATGCCAAAGTGGTACAACACCTTACTAAAACATCCATACGGTTCTAACACAAACCAAAACGATACATTATCAAACAGTTTAAAAACACCCCAAAACGTTCATACGCATCTAAAAAACGCCAAAGTGGTACAACACCTTACAAACATTCATACGGTTCAAAAACACACCAAAACAATACAATACCAAACTGTTCAAATACATTGCAAAACGTCCATACATTTCAAAAACACACCAAAATGGTACTATGTCTTACGAAAACATTCCCATGGTTCCAAAACATACCAAAACAATAGAATACCAAACTGTTCAGAAATAACCCAAAACGTCCTTACGCTTCTGAAACACACTAAAATGATAAAACATCTTACAAAAACATCCAAACGGTTCTAAAACAAACCAAAACGATACAATTCCAAAAGGTCGAAAAACACCCCAAAACGTCCATGCTCTTACAAAACACACCAAAAAGGTACAATATCTTACCAAAACATGCATACGGTTCCAAAACACACAAAAACGATAGAATAGCAAATGATTCAGAAACACCCTAAAACGTCCACAATCTTCCCAAACACGCCAAAATGGTACAACATCTTACCAAAATTTCCATACGGTTCCAAAACACGCCAAAACGACACAATACCAAACGGTTCAAAAACAGCCAAAAATGCCCATACGCTTCCAAAATACACCAAAATGGCACAACACCTTACCAAAACATCCATACGGTTCCAAAACACTCCAAAATAATACAATACCAAACGGTTCAAAAATACCCCAAAACGTCCACACGCTTTCAACACACACCAAAATGGTACAACAACTTATTAAAACATCCATACGTTTCCAAAACACACCAAAACGATACAATACGAAATCCTTCTAAAAGACCGCAAATCGTCCTTACGATTCCAAAGCACAACAAAACGATACAATACTGAACGGTTCAGAAACACCCCAAAACGTCCATACACTTCCAAAACATACCAAAATAGTACAACATCTTACCAAAACATCCACACGGTTCCAAAACACACCAAAACGATACAATACCAAACGGTTCAAAAACGCCCGTACGCATTCAAAACGCGCCAAAGTGGTACAACAACTTTCTAAAACTTCCATACGGTTCAACACACCAAAACGATACAATACCAAACGGTTCAAAAACATCCCAAAACGTCCGTACATTTCGAAAACCCACCAAAATGGTACACTATTTTACCAAAACATTCCTACGGTTCCAAAACACACCAAAACGATATAATACCAAACGGTTCAAAAAAACCCAAAAACTTCCATACACTTCCAAATCACACCAAAATGGTACAACACCTTAACAAAACATCTACACGGTTCAAAAACACACCAAAACGATACAATACCAAACGGTTCAAAAACACCCCAAAACGTCCATACGCTTACATATTACACCAAAATGCTACAACATCTTACCAAAACATTCATACGGTTACAAAACACACTAAAACGAAACAATATCAAACGGTTCACTCAAAATAGCTAATTCGTGGATTTAGAGTCAGGATGTGACCCAATTGACACCGATAAGGCGTAGAAGCTATGTTATTTCATAAATCATCCGAGAGAGAAAGGCTATACAAGCACTCTTATGGGTGTGCAACCCAAGGTAGGTATTTGGCGGACAGAAGAATCATTGTCCAAGGGAAAAAGAAGAGACCAAAAAAGGAGAGAGACAGATATAAGTATATAGGTTATATGTCTTCAGTTCATATGTGAGGAATGGATTAGCATTGATGAGGGTAGCTCCAATGAAATGTTGCTAAATGCGACATCACTTCTACTTCTTTGAAACATTGCTAACATCCTCATCTTCCATTCTTCTACCTGCATAAGCAATTCCTTACTTTGTTACGAGCTGAGGAAAGTTTGGCCAAGCAAAAGTCAAGAATCCAATGGCTTAAATTGGGTGACCAGTGCACCTCCTTTTTCTTTAAATCTGTGAATAATATCCGTAATAGAAGCAAGATTACCAGTTTGGTCTTAGATGATGGGTCTCTCATCCATGATATTAAAGATATTAAATCCAGATTCGTTAGTTTCTACACTGATCTGCTTGGCTCCTCCCACCCTACTGCTTATCACGGGCTTGCTAGGGTTCAACAGGTGGTCAGGCAGAGATTAACTGATGGTCAAATGATGGCTATGGTTGCTGAGGTCACGGACTTGGAGATAAAAGATACCATCTGGTCTCTTAATCCTTCTAAAGCTCCTGGTCCTGATGGCTATAATGCAGGGTTTTTCAAGAAAGCATGGCCTATCATAGGTCATGATGTCACTGCCGCTGTAAAATCCTTTTTTAGGTCTGGTCAATTGCTAAGGAAAGCAAATTCTACTATTGTAGCATTGGTTCCTAAGGGCCCCAACCCATCTAAGGTAGGGGACTATAGACCCATCTCTTGCTGCAATACTGTTTACAAGTGTATCTCTAGAATTCTTGCTAAGAGAATACAAATGGCTCTCCCTTCTCTAATTGATTCTGTCCAGTCTGGCTTTGTTAAAGGTAGAAGGATTGCAGATAACATATTATTGACACAAGAACTTATGAGAGGATACCATAAATCATCTTCCTCTCCTAGGTGTGCAATGAAGGTAGATATCATGAAGGCATACGATAATGTGAGGTGGGAATTCCTTTGGGATGTCCTCTCGGCCATGAATTTTCATCCTCCCATGATCAAATGGCTGCAAACTTGTGTCACCACTGCTAATTACTCTCTTAGTATTAATGGGGAAACTACTGGTTATATCCTTGGGAAAAGAGGGCTTAGACAAGGTGATCCGTTGTCTTCTTACTTATTTGTCATTGTGATGGAGATTCTCACTTGTCTTCTTAAGGAGAAATCCCTCCTTCCTGACTTCCAATTCCATTGGAGGTGTAGAGATACTAAACTTATCAATCTCTGCTTTGCAAACGATCTGATGATTTTTTGTTATGGAGATCTCAATTCGGTCAATCATATTCAAGATGCTCTCACTGAGTTTCAGACTCTGTCAGGCCTATCTCCTAGTCCTGGGAAAAGTAGCATTTATTTCTCTGGAGTTAGTACTAGCTCTAGGTTAACCATTCTGAATGTCCTTGGTTTCAAAGAAGGCACACTTCCTGTTAGATATCTTGGTGTGCCTCTTATCTCTACTAAGCTTAAAGCCTCTGATTGCCAACGACTGGTTGATAGTATTATTGCTAAAACTAAGTCTTGGACAAATAGGGATTTAACTTATTCAGGTAGAGTTCAGTTGATTAAGAATGTACTCTTTTCCATGCAAACCTATTGGTCCTCTTTATTTATCATCCCCAAAAAGGTGATTAAGGAGGTAGAGTCTATACTTAGGGCTTTTCTTTGGTCTGGCCCCGACCTCAAGAGATCTGGTGCTAAGGTCTCTTGGGAACACTTGTGCTCTCCCAAGCAAGAGGGGGGTCTTGGTTTCAAATCCATGCAAGTTTGGAACATGGCTGCCATTGCCAAGCACATCTGGTTCCTGAAGGGGGAGCAATCTATGTGGTGTCAATGGGTTAAATCATATTTAATAAAAGGGAGGAATTTTTGGACCCTTAAAATCCCTGGGGATTGCACATGGGTATGGAGAAAATTACTGAAACTGAGATCCTTGGTGCATCCATATTTTCTTAGTGTATTGGGTGATGGTCATTCCACTTCATTGTGGTATGATAATTGGCATCCTCTTGGTCCGCTAATTGCAAAATTTGGTCCCAGAATTGCCTTAGATTCTGGTATTTCTAAGGATGCCACTGTGTCTCACATTATACAGAACTCGAGCTGGGTTTTTCCCATCACGCAAACCCTTGCACTCAATGAGGTAAGAAGAACCTTGCCTCCTCTTATCCCCTCAAGATTGGAGGAGGCAGACCACATTAGATGGACTCTCACTCCTAATGGTCAGTTCTCAATTGCATCCCTATGGGATAAATTGCGAACTACATTCCCAACTGTTGTGTGGCACAAATAGGTGTGGTTCTCAGCCCATATTCCAAAATGTAGCTTTATCACTTGGCTTGCTATTCAGACAAGGCTATCCACTGCTGATAGGCTGGTGCTGTTTGGCATGAACCTTTCCCCTCAGTGTAGTTTCTGTCAAGAAAGTGAGAGTCATGACCACCTTTTCTTTAATTGTGCATTCTCAAAGCAGGTGTGGAATACCATGCTTTCCAAAATTAGGGTCTCTTGGCACTCTAGATCTTGGCCTGAATGGGTCACCTTTCTCTCCAATTTCAAAGGCAAATCTTTTCAATCTGTCATTACAAAGTTGGTCTTTACGGCAACTGTTTATCATGTTTGGATTGAGAGGAATGTGAGGAAGTTTCAAGGCGTTTCCTCCTCTTGGGAAGTAGTTGCTCACAAAATTTACTCCATGCTGAGGTCACGACTTTTATCATTATCAGCTCTGCCCTCATTTCGAGCAGGGTGGGTTGCACATGAATGGAATATTAGTTGATTTCGAGCAGGGTGAGTGCTACCATAGTTGATTTTATTGGTTGTTGTTAAACACAAGTTTTCAAGGTGTATTGTTTAGTTGTATTACACTCATGGTGCCACAAATCAAGGTGTGCAAGGTGGTCTCTGGGGAGGGCCAGGGTTGTATTACTTCTATTTATCAGTGCCTCATCATTTCTTTGAGAGAGGAGGAGGTTTTGTGTGATCCCTCTTTATATAGTGTGCTTACCTTGTGAGGTGTGTGCCAGTGCCTCATCATTTCTTTGAGAGAGGAGGTAATACGTAGTGGGGGCATATTGTGAGTTCTAGGGAGGGAGTTGGTGGAGCCTTGTCCTAGCACATGAGTGAAAAGTAGAGTGGGAGATGTGAGCTTTCCGAGGGAGTTGTAAGGTGAGGACATAGTGCTATGGACTGCATTCAAGTACTTTGTAGCTGCTGCTCTGTTCTGGGCTGTTTTGGCGGTCACAAACCTGCTTTGTTCCTGTTATTTATGGCTGCTCCCACTACTATCCTGATCAGCTTGCAGTGTTTTGTTGCTGTTTTGCTTTCTGCTACTGTTCTGTACTGCTATGTTAAGTACAGTTAAGCCATGTTAACTTGCTACTGTTCTGCTACTGCTACTTCGAGAGGCTTTATTTAGTTACTTGTGACTAGCACTCACTGCCACCTCCTTTGCAATGAGTTGGCTGCTGTTTCCTATTTTGTCCAAATTCCTATTTTGTAAATGCATAATATGGCTGTTCCGGTCTGCTGCAGCTCATCTAATGGCAAATTCTTTTAGATTTTTGGAAGTTCAATATGTAGTATAGGCCTAACCAACTGGGGCTGTCGTTGGGATCTCCCTTCGCAGAGGGGGACGTCCTCTGCATGGTATTATTGGTGTATAGTTGCTGTGTGTCCGCTGCAGTGTTCCTATCTTGTTGCCTATTTTGTTCAAGTCATGCTCAGGGAAGTGGTTGTCCATTTTGGTGGATATCAAACGGGCTGCAAACTGCTACTACTCTGCTGCTGTCCTCTACAGTCCAGCAACTGTCTGTACAGTAGTTGCTCAGGGGTACCAGGTGTTTCATTGGCCAAGTGTTTTCAAGTGAAGTGTTCCCAGGTGTATCAAGCTGTATCAAGCAGTTTCTAAGTGTTTTCAAGGTGTAGCAAGCTGTTTGAAGTGAAGTGTTTTAAAGGTGTCCAAGCTGTACCAGGCTGTCAATAGATGTATAAAGTTGTTTCCAAGCTATTATTTTGTTGGTCCATCATGGCGATGTTTTCCCTCCCTCTTCTAGATGGGCGAAAAACACCGCATATCTCTTAGTTAATGTAGCCAGTTGGCGTCGCAATTTTATTTAATCTTTTTTTTGTTTTCTTCTTCTTTTCCTCCTGGGGTATGCCCCTTGTAGGCTGTATATTCGGTTAGCCTCTTTTTCAATTTCAAGCTGATTTAACCAAAAAATATCAAACGGTTCAAAAACACACCAAAACGACAATACGCTTCCAAAATACACCAAAATGGTACAACACCTTACCAAAACAACAATACGGTTCGAAAACACACCGAAACGATACAATACCAAACGATTCAAAAATACCCCAAAACGTCCATATGGTTCCAAAACAAACCAAAATGATACAATACCAAATGGTTCATAAACACCCCAAAATGTCCATATGCTTCCAAAAGACGCCAAAGTGGTACAACACCTTATCAAAACATTCATACGGTTCAAAAACACACCAAAACGATACAATACCAAACGGTTCAAAAACGCCTCAAAACGTCCATACGCTTCCAAAACACAGCAAAACCGTACAAAAAAACCTTACCAAAACATTCCTACGGTTCAAAAACACACCAAAACGATACAATACCAAACGGTTAAAAAATATCCCAAAACGTCCATACGCTTCCAAAACACACCAAAATGGTACAACACCCACTACGCCAAATATTGCTTTTGCCGGCGGTATTATAACCAGTGGTAAAAAACTGCCGTTAAAAGCAACTTTAACCGGCATTAGTAAAACCGCCGAAAATAACTACCAAAAACGGCGATTATTTTAAAAATGCCGTTTTTATAAACTTTTATCGGCGGCTTTTTAAAATACCGCCGCAAAAAATAGAATATACAGTTTTTCTAATACCGGCGGTTTATTAATGCCGCTTATAATACTATTACCGACCCCGTATAATATTATTATTTATCGTACATGATGCAATATGCTGGTCAGCCCCGTTGGTAGCACGCGCGCTATAGGATCCGGAATTTCCGGGTTCGATTCCTGGGAGAACAAAAAAAATTAACCACCGATTTGATTGCCGCCGGTATTATTACCGGCGGTTTTTCACCCCCGTTTTTAGTATTGCCGGCGGTTTTCTAATGCTGCTTTTGTTTTTCCGACATTTGTATTCCCGGCCTTTTATTTTCGGCGGTTTTTGAACATTTACCGGCGGTTTTTGGACTATTAACGGCAGTTTTCTCATGCCGCGAATACTAAAATTTGGCGTAGTGACCTTAGCAAAACATCCATAAGATTCCAAAACACTCCAAAACAACACAATACCAAACGGTTCAAAAATACCCCAAAACGTCTATACGCTTCCAAAACACACCAAAATGGTACAAACACCATAGCAAAACATCCACACGATTCCAAAACACACCAAAACGATACAATACCAAATGGTTCAAAAATACCCCAAAACGTAAATACGCTTCGAAAACACACCAAAATGGTACAAAACCTTCTCAAAACATTCATACGGTTCAAAAACACACCAAAACGATACAATATCAAACGGTGCAAAAATGCCCCAAAACGTCCATACGATTCCAAAACACACCGAAATCGTACATAACCTTACGAAAACATTCCTACGGTTCAAAAACACAACAAAACGATACAATACCATACTGTTCAAAAATATCCCAAAACGTCCACAGCTTCCAAAACACACCAAAATGGTAAAAAACCTTAGAAAACATCCATTCAATTCCAAAACACACCAAAACGATACAATACCAAACGGTTCAAAAATACCCCAAAACGTCAATACGCTTTGAAAACACACCAAAATGGTACAAAACCTTCTCAAAACATTCATACGGTTTAAAAACACACCAAAACGATACAATACCAATTGGTTCAAAAACACCCAAAAATGTCCATACGCTTCCAAAATACAGGAAAATGGTACAACACCATACCAAAACATCCATACGGTTCCAAAACACACGAAAACGATACAATACCAAGTGGTTCAAAAATACCCCAAAACGTCCATAAGTTTTCAGAACACACCAAAATGGTACAACACCTTACCAAAACATCCTTACGGTTCCAAAACACACCAAAACGAAACAATACCAAACGGTTCAAAAACACCCGAAAACGTCCATACGCTTTCAAAAGACAAAAAAATGGTACAAAACATTACCAAAATATTCCTACGGTTAAAAAACGCACCAAAACGATACAATACCAAACGGTTCAAAAATACCCCAAAACGTCAATACGTTTCCGAAACACACCAAAATGGTACAAAACCTTCACAAAACATTCATACGGTTCAAAAACATACCAACACGATAAAATACCAATTGGTTCAAAAACTCCCCAAAACGTCCATACGCTTCCAAAATACACCAAAATGATACAACACCTTACAAAAACATCCATACGGTTCCAAAACACACCAAAATGATACAGTACCAAACGGTTCAAAAATACCCCAAAACGTCAATACACATCCAAAACACACCAAAACGGTACAAAACCTTCTCAGAACATTCATACGGTCCAAAAACACACCAAAACGATACAATACCAAACGGTTCAAAAACGCCCCAAAATGTCCATACGCTTCCAAAAAACACCAAAACCGTTCAAAACCTTACCAAAACATTCCTACGGTTCAAAAACACACCAAAACGATACAATACCAAACGGTTCAAAAATATCCCAAAACGTCCATTCGCTTCAAAAACACACCTAAACGATACTATACCAAACGGCTTAAAAACACCCCAAATCGTCCAAACGGAAATGATACAACACCAAACGGTTCAAAAATACCCCAAAACGTCAATACGCTTCTAAAACACACCAAAATGGTACAACACCTTACCAAAACATCCATACGGGAACCAAATAAAAGACTAGGGCTCTGACATGTAGGGCGATTAGGGCGATTATTGTCAGGGTCGTGGAGATCAGGTGTTCTCCATGGCAGATGGAACTATCTCGGTGATGGAAGGGCTCGGCTGTAAAACCATTGATTCTAATGAAATGAGAAGGAAGCAGAAGGGTATTTCTGATCAACTCAGCCCTATTCAAATTCAGTCTTTGCAAGTTGGAAACCCAAAGTTCACAAACCCTTCTGAGATGGGTAAAACACGGCCATGCAGCCCTAGCCACTCCACCCGATCATCTTCATTTGCCTTGCGGACTCACACGCCTTTTGATCTTTGCCCTGGGGCGCCTACAACACCGGTCTCATCTGCTCATCCTTCATCTTCAGCTGGGGTTGGGGCTAGCAGTCCGAATTCAATCACGAAGTCAAGTCCATCTCGGAAACTTCAACAGGCGTTCTTTGAGGAGGGCTTGATTCTGGAAGCAGAGGAACGATCCCGTCAAGAACAACAGACGGTACTTGATTCAGAGGTACAGATTTCTAACCCTAAGGTCTTGTTCAATGCACGGGGTATTCCATTTGTCCAAGGAGATCCTAACCTAGGTTATAGCGTTGAGGGCACTAAACCTTGCCCTGCTCCCTCAACTCAAGTTCTTCATTCTAGGTCAAATATACTACCAAACTCAGCTCCTGATCCTTCCTCTAGTAACAACCCTGCATCGCAGCCTAAAACCACAAATCGTCCGCTTCAGCCCACTAAGAACTGGGCATCCCTTTTTAGGTCCCTTGGGCCCTCAAGTAATATGAAGTTGGACTTTTATCCAGAATTAAAGAGAGGGAAGAATGCTGTTGTTGAACTGGATGTCACTCATTTGGATGAGAACTGTTGGTCACACTGCTTGGTAGGTCACTTCCTTGATGAAAGGATGGAATATAGATTAGCAAATTCAACTGCCCATAAGCTTTGGGGGAAGATGACTAATTATGGTCTGCTGTCAGTTAAATCAGATAATGCAGGGTTCTTATTTTTTGAATTTAAAGATGAAGCAAGTCAGCTTGCTGTTCTTGAAGGGGGCCCTTGGTTCTTCTCACAAAAATTCATTGTCTTGAAGAAATGGAGAAGAATGATGACTCCAACTAAGATCTCACCAGCCACTATACCCACTTGGGTTAAGCTTCATAACTTGCCCCCAGAGTGTTGGACAGAAGAGGGGTTAAGTAGAGTGGCTAGTGCAATTGGTCAGCCCAAACATGTGGACCGTGCCACAGAAAAGAAGACTAGGCTTGCTTATGCTAGAGTGTGTGTGGAAATCGATGCAGCTGACGAACTAACAGAGGACATACAGGTCATAGTGGAAGGGGAGAGTGTAACAGTTCGGGTGGAATACCAATTGATGCCTCCAGTCTGCACAGGTTGTAAGGTTTTTGGCCATGCTACATCAAGGTGTCCAAGGAACATTCCTCAAAAACAACCACTAGATCAAGGACTTCCTAACAAGGAAATGCAATCTGTCAATAGAGGGAACTTTGTGAAAGTCATTGGGGGTTCTGAAGCTTTGGATGCAGTTACAATTCCTGTGGTGGAAACCTACTTACCAAAGGTCACAGAAGGGGTCATAATTGAAAGTGATTCGGAAGGGGAGGAGCTGAATGTTACTTCTGATATTCCTTTTGAGGTGAAGGTGGCTGTAGGGGAGCTTTCTAGCAGTGTGGAGGTAGACTTAGTTAGTCCTCCACATGTTACAGACCCTGCTGCTACAGTGGATTTTCCATCACAACCTGTTCTTCCTGAGGAGGCAGTTCCACCAGATGATAAAGCAGATGCAGTCAAGGGAATGTTAGCCTTCCAGAGCCCTCAGGAATTGAAGTCTCACAATAACAAAGGCAGTGGGAAGGGCATCAGCAAAAAGTGGAGTAGCAGCTCCAAGAGAAGGAAGAAATGATATCCTTTTTTGATATCCTTTTGAGTATATGCAGGCTTACTTCTTTCAATTGCTGCATCATGTTGTTACTTTGTGATTTTGTTTCTTATGTCTTTACAATCTTTCAATTTAGGTTTTTGGAACATCCGTGGTCTGAATGACCCCATTAAGCAAAAAGGAGCTAAATCCTTTGTGAGAACTAATAATCTTAGTCTAGTTGGCTTTCTTGAGCATAAAATTAGGGCAATTTGGGCTGACAGAATCACTCAATTCATTTGTCCTGACTGGAGTTTTGTGAACAATTATCCTCAGGCAGCTTTTGGGAGGATTTTTGTGGGTTGGGACCCTGGTGTAATGTCTCTTAATGTGTTATGTCAATCTGACCAATTCATTCATTGTGAGGTCCTTCCAAAAGATGGGAGTGCCCTCTTTTTGCTCACCATGGTCTATGGGGCAAATTCTACCATAGATCGTAGGGGTCTTTGGCATAGTCTTTCTCAGTTCAGGTCCTCTTCTCCATGGGTGGTCCTTGGTGACTTTAATGCTATTAGACATCCTAGGGAGAAAGTTGGGGGAAGTGCTCAGTGGTCTCCATTTATGGATGACATTAATCACTGTTTGTTTACCTCTGAACTTGACGACCTTAGGTTCTCTGGTTGTCTTTTCACATGGTCTAATAAGCAGGTCCCTTCTCGTTTTGTGGCCTCCAAACTTGATAGAGTGTTAGTGAATGAGGCCTGGATGAAAACTTTTTCTTATTCCTCGTCTCATTTTTTGGTCCCTGGTATTTCAGACCACTCTCCAGCTGTGGTTTTTGTTCAGCCTAATCCAAGGAAGTCAATTAAGCCATTCAAGTTCTTTGACTTCCTTGCTGACCATCCACAATTCCTTGCAGTTGTCCGGAGGAGTTGGAGGACAATTGTAATTGGTAATCCTATGTTCTGTGTGTGTGAGAAGCTTAAACACCTTCAACATGATCTGAAGCAACTTAATAAGGCTGAGTTCAGTGACATCTCTGAGAGGGTGAGTGTGACTAAGCAAATCTTAGAAAACATTCAAGCTTCTATTGGCTCTCATCCCATTAATAGCTTTGCCATAGAACAAGAAAAGGTGGTTCATAAACAATACATCACTCTGCTAAGGGCTGAGGAAAGCTTAGCTAAACAAAAGTCACGTATACAATGGTTGAAACTTGGTGATCAGTGCACTTCCTATTTCTTTAAAGCTGTGAGCAATAGAAGAAATAGGAGCAAAATAACAAGTTTGATGTTGAGTGATAGCTCTATCACGCATGATCTTAAGGTTATCAAAGAAGAGTTTGTTAAATTTTACACAACCCTATTTGGTACTCCCCATTCCACACCTCATCTGGGACCTAATAGAGTAGGACAACTAATCAGAAATAAACTCAGTCCTGAGCAAAGTATTATTATGGTATCCCCGGTATCAGACTTGGAAATCAAAGAGACCTTTTGGTCCTTAAATCCCACCAAGGCACCTGGCCCTGATGGGTACAATGGTGGGTTTTTTAGAAAAGCCTGGTCTGTCATTGGGAATGAGGTCACTTCTGCTGTCCAGAACTTCTTCAGGTCTGGACAATTGCTCTCCAAAGCTAACTCCACTCTTGTAGCACTTATTCCTAAGGTTCCAAACCCTTCCAAGGTGGGTGATTTTAGGCCCATCTCATGCTGCAATACCATTTACAAGTGCATCTCTAGGATCTTAGCCAAGAGATTGCAATTAATTCTACCGTTGCTCATTGATCCTGTACAATCAGGTTTTGTGAAAGGTAGGAGAATAGCGGATAATATTTTCCTCACCCAAGAACTCATGAGAGGCTATCATAAGTCCTCGCCTACTCCTAGGTGTGCCATGAAAGTTGACATAATGAAAGCATATGATCATGTTCGGTGGGAGTTCCTATGGGATGTTCTTTCTGCAATGAACTTTCATCCTACCATGATCAAATGGCTTCAAGCATGTGTAACCACTGCTAATTACTCAATTTGTATCAATGGAGAAGTGACAGGTTACATTAAAGGTAGGAAGGGGCTGAGGCAGGGGGATCTTTTGTCCCCATACCTCTTTGTTATTGTTATGGAAGTTCTTACAAATTTGCTTAAGGAGAAATCTCAGCTCCCTAACTTTCATTTCCACTGGAGATGTAAAACCAATCAGTTGATAAACCTTTGCTTTGCTGATGATCTGATGATATTCTGCAAAGGAGAGCTTCCATCGGTCAAACTCATCCAGGATGCGTTGAATGAGTTTGAGGCTCTTTCTGGACTCTCACCTAGCCCAGGGAAGAGTAGCATATTCTTCTCAGGTGTTAGTGTGGGAGTAAAGGAGGCTGTTTTGCAAGAGCTTCGATTTCAGGAGGGTTCCCTTCCAGTGAGATATCTGGGAGTCCCTCTTCTATCTACTAAGCTGAAAGCTGTTGACTGTCAGAGACTGGTAGATAGTATCACTGCCAAAACTAGAAGTTGGACTAATAGGGACCTTACTTATGCTGGGAGGGTCCAGCTAATCAAAAACATTTTGTTCTCCATGCAAACGTATTGGTCTTCCCTGTTCATCTTACCAAAAAAGGTCATCAAGGAAGTTGAATCTATTCTTAGGGCTTTTTTGTGGTCTGGTCCTGACCTTAAAAGATCAGGGGCTAAGGTATCTTGGGAGCATTTATGCGCTCCCAAAGATGAGGGGGGCCTTGGTTTCAAATCTATGGAAGTTTGGAATAAGGCCGCGGTTGCCAAGCATATATGGTTCTTGATTTCAGGGGGAGAACAATCGATGTGGTGCCAATGGGTTTTTTTTTTTTTTGGGTAAAATAGCTTGAAATAAAAAGAGAATAACCGAATGTACAGCCTACAAGGGGCATACCCCAGGAGGAAAACAAAAAAGAAAAGGAAAAGAAAAGATTGAGAAATTAGCGAACGAGCCAAGTGGCTACATGAAAGACAATGCTAAAAGATGGAGACAAAACAAATAACATCAAGAGATACATTTGTTTCCTAGCCATCTACAAAAGATATAACATCATTCGGATCACCAACTTTGGCACAATAGCAGAACTCAGTAGAAGAGCAGCTGGTATCACAGTACAACTTAACAGCCCGAAACCTTGGCAACATAACAGCCCTCCTTCAGCCCTCCTTCAACATAACAGCCCTCCTGACTAGATGAGCAACTAATAAGGAAGGAACTTTTGGAGTCTTAAGATGCCAAGTGATCCCTCATGGGTTTGGAGAAAGTTACTTAACCTAAGAAACTTGGTTCAACCCTTCATACTTCATATTATTGGCAATGGGGAGAGCACTTCCCTGTGGCATGACCATTGGCATCCGTTAGGCCCGTTGTTGAATAAGTTTGGTTCCAGGATTGTTTATGACTCGGGCCTTCCCTTGAATGCCACAGTGTCTCAAATAATTCACAATTCGGTATGGTCATTCCCAATCACACAAACATGGGAGTTGAATGAGGTGAGAGATCAACTTCCCCAGTTGAGAGGTACAAGAGACCAAGTTAGATGGTCTCTTAATTCAAATGGACAATTTAGCATTGCCTCCTTATGGGAGGAATTGAGAGAGCCATTTCCCAAAGTTACATGGCATAAAGTTGTTTGGTTTCCTGGCCATATCCCAAAATGCAGCTTCATTACTTGGATAGCCATCCAGGGCAGGCTTTCCACTGAGGATAGATTAGTTCTTTTTGGGATTAAGGCTAATTCTCAGTGCAGCTTCTGCCATTGTAGTGAGAGCCATGACCATTTGTTCTTTAATTGTGTGTTTTCGACACGGGTTTGGAATGCTATGCTGGACAAAATTGATGAGAGGTGGCCACCCAAGTCTTGGGCAGCATGGATTACCCACCTCTCCAATTTTAGGGGCAAATCCCTTAAGCATGTTGTTACGAAACTGATATTCACTGTGACTGTGTATCAGCTTTGGATTGAGAGAAACTTGAGGAAGTTTCAAACTAAAATTAGCACCTGGGAAGTAGTGGTTCACAAAATCTATAACATGGTCAAGGGAAGACTACTGTCATTGCCCAAATTGCCTAAAGGCTCAAATGATACTAGGTTTGTTAGAGAATGGGGCATAACTTTGGGATAAGCATATATGTTACCTTTTGGTTTTTATCTGTGATTGGGCTTGTTGATCATTTCGTTACAATTGCTACAGTTTTCCTAGACTCTATCTACTTGTTATCAGTGGTGATTAGTGGCTATTATGCTGGTTTTACTTTGCAGGTATACTATCAGGTTGTATGCAGGAGTTTCGCCAATATCTCCTACCATATTGAGTGTAACCTGTGAGTGAGTGGTTGAGCTTCTTCATTTCTTTGGGAGTGGAGGTAATATGTAGAGGGAGGTATTATGGGAGGGATAGTCGAGGGAGGAAGGAGTTATTCAACCTTTGGCAGCCGTGAGAGTGAAATAGGAGGGGTGAGGTTCCAAGGGAGTTGTAGTTGTGAGCAATCATAGCTGCCTTTAGGAGTCTCTTGATAATTTCGGGTTTTGATCACAGTTTGTTGGCTGTTTGCGTAGCTGGTCCAGTCAGATAGCAGGCTGCCTTTATTCACTTTTACAACATGTCTGTACAGTTATGCTTCTGCCAGCTACATGTCTGTACAGTTATGACACCACTTTTCTGGTACTGTTTTGTAGTCAATGGTAATCTGTTATGGCTGTACAGATTAGTAGTGTGTTTGGTTTTGGTGTAGTCCAGCTGATGCCTTGTATTCAGTTTGGCCTATCTCTTTTGGTCTGTTATGACACCATTTGTGACTAGCACTCACTGCCACCTCCTTTGCAATGAGTGGGCTGCTGTTTCCTATTTTGTAAATGCATAATATGGCTGTTCCAGTCTGCTACAGCTCATCTAATGGCAAATTCGTTTAGATTTTGGATGTTCAATATGTAGTATAGGCCTAACCAACTGGGGCTGTCGTTGGGATCTCCCTTTGCAGAGGGGGACGTCCTCTGCATTGTATATTTGCTGGTATCTGTTTTGTTGCATTCTGCTAGTGTTCTGTTTTGTTCAGCACTTGAACTGTTCTCGGGCTGCTATGTGAGCCTCCAAAAGGAGAACCACTACCACGGCCATTTGTTTAGCTGCTGTTTAGCTTCAAGTTCAAGCCATGGTGTATAGTTGTTGTGTAGCTGCTGTTTCATGGGAGTGGCTGCTGTCTCAAAATGGCTGAAATCTGCTCTGTCCAGTCTGCTTTTGAACTGATTCGAACTTGCTGCAATCTGCTGAAGACGCCATTTGATGTATTGTTGTGTCCTGCTGCTGTACTGATAAAGGTTGAAGATGCAGGTGTCCAGGACGTTTTGAAGCTTGCTATCATGGGATTTTGTCTCCACAACGTGCAAATTCTGAAGATCATCTTGTAATGTGGTCGTTAGTTAGGCTTTTAGGCTTTTAGCTGTTAATGATTAATGTAAGTCACGGCTGCAACTAGCCTTTTGCTGTATGTTCTCATGTACGTCACGGCTGCAATTAGCCTTTTGCTGTATGTTTCCTTTCCCTCTTTCTAGAGGGGATTGAAACATTCATTTTACCATGTAAATTTATTTTGTTGTGTTCCTCCTGGTGTATGCCCCTTGTAGGTTGTATATATCTTTTTTTTCTATTTCAAGCTGGTTTATCCAAAAAAAAAAACATCCATACGGTTCGAAGACACACCAAAACGATACAATACCAAACGGTTCAAAAACATACCAAAACAATACAATACCAAACGGTTCAAAAACGCCCAAAAACGTACATATGCTTTTAAAACACACCAAAATGGTACAACACCTTACCCAAACATCTATACGGTTCCAAAACACACCAAAACGATACAATACCTAACGGTTCAAAAACACCCCATAACGTCCATACGTTTCCAGAAGACACCAAAATGGTAGAAAACCTTACGAAAACCTTCCTACGGTTCAAAAACACACCAAAACGATACAACACCAAACCGTTCAAAAATATACCCCAAAACGTCCTTACGGTTCCAAAAAATACCAAAATGGTACAACACCTTGGCAAAACATCCATACGATTCGAAAACACACCAAAACGATACAATACCAAACGGTTAAAAATACCCCAAAACGACAATACGCTTCCAAAACACACCAAAATGGAACAAAACCTTCTCACAACATTCAAACGGTCCAAAAACATACCAAAACGATACAACACCAAACGGTTCAAAAATACCCCAAAACGTTCATACGCTTTCAAACCACACCAAAATGGTAAAACACCTTACAAAAATATCCATACGGTTCCAAAACACACCAAAACGATACTGTACCAATCGGTTTAAAAACATCCCAAATCGTCCATACGGTTTCAAAACACACCAAAACGATACAATACCAAACGGTTTAAAAACCCCCAAAAAAGTCCATACGCTTAATTTACCCAAAAAAAGTCCATACGCTTCCAAAAGACACCAAAATGGTACGACACCTTACCAAAACATCCAAACGGTTCCAAAAAACACGAAAACGGTACAATACCAAACGGTTCAAAAACACCGAAAAACGTCCATACGCTTCCAAAAGACACCAAAATGGTCTGAAACCATTCCAAAAAATTCCTACGGTTAAAAAACACCCCAAAACGATACAACACCAAACGTTTCAAAAATACCCCAAAACGTCCATACGCTTCCAAAACACACCAAAATGGTACAGCTCTATACAAAAACATTCATACGATTCCAAAACACACCAAAACGATACAATACCAAACGGTTCAAAAATACCCCAAAACGTCAATACGCTTCCAAAACACACAAAAATGGTTCAAAACATTCTCAAAACATCCATACGCTTTCAAAATGCACCAAAACGATACAATATCAAACGGTTCAAAAATACCCCAAAACGTTCATACACTTTCAAACCACTCAAAAATGGTAAAACACCTTACCAGAACATCCGTACGGTTTTAAAACACACCAAAACGATACTATACCAAATGGCTTAGAAACATCCCAAATCGTCCATACGGTTCCAAAACACACCAAAACGATACAACAACAAAAGGTTTAAAAACACCCCAAAACCTCCATACGCTTCCAAAACATACCAAAATGACACAACACCAGAGCAAAACATCCATACGATTCCAAAACACATCAAAACGATACAATACGAAACGGTTCGAAAATACCCCAAAACGTTCAAACGCTTTCACACCACACCAAAATGGTAAAACACATTACCAAAACATCCATTCGGTTCCAAAACACACCGAAACGATACTATACTAAACGTTTTCAAAACACCCCAAATCGTCCATACGCTTCCAAAACACACCAAAATAGTACAATACCATAGCAAAACGTCAGTACGATTCCAAAACACAACAAAACGATACAATACCAAACGGTTCAAAAATACCCCAAAACGTCCATACCCTTCCAAAATACACCAAAATGGTACAACACCTTACCAAAACGTCCACACGGTCCCAAAAGATACCAAAACGATACAATACCAAACGGTTCAAAAATAACCCAAAACGTTAATCCGCTTTCAACCCACACCAAAATGGTAAAACACTTTACCAAAACATCCATACGGTTCCAAAACACACCAAAACGATACTATACAAAACGGCCTAAAAACAGCCCAAATCATCCATACGGTTCCAAAACGATACAATACTAAACGTTTCAAAAATACCCCAAAACCTCAATACACTATTAAAACACACCAAAATGGTACAAAACTATCTCAAAACATTTATACGGTTCAAAAACACACCAAAACGATACAAAATCCAAACGGTTCAAAAACGCCCGAAAACGTCCATACGCTTCCAAAACACAGCAAAATGGTAGAAAACCTTCTCAAAACATTCATCCGGTTCAAAAACACACCAACATGATACAATACCAATTGTTTCAAAAATATCCTAAAACGTCAATACGCTTCCAAAATACACCAAAAATGGTACAACACGTTACCAAAACATCCATACGGTTCCAAAACACACCAAAACGATGCAATACCAAACAGTACAAAAATACCCCAAAACGTCAATACACTTCCAAAACACACCAAAATAGTACAAAACCTTCTCAGAACATTCATACGGTTCAAAAACACACTAAAACGATACGATTCCAAACGTTTCAAAAACGCCCCAAAACGTCCACACGCTTCCAAAAAACACCAAAACCGTTCCAATACTTACCAAAACATTCCTACGGTTCGAAAACACACCAAAACGATACAATACCAAACGGTTCAAAAATATCCAAAAAAGTCCATACGCTTCCAAAACACACCTAAACGATACTATACCAAACGGCTTAAAAACACACCAAAACGATACAATACCAAACGGTTCAAAAACATACGAAAACGATACAATACCAAACGGTTCAAAAACGCCCAAAACATACATACGCTTCCAAAACACACCAAAATGGTACAACACCTTACCAAAACATCCGTACGGTTCCAAAACACACCAAAACGATACAATACCAAACAGTTCAAAAACAACCCAAAACGTCCATACGCTTCCAAAAGACTCAAAAATGGTACAAAACCACACCAAAACATTTTTACGGTTCAAAAACACAGCAAAATGAACCGTAACATTCTTAGGGTTGGGGCTGAAGTACCTATCCAACGACTCTGACATGTAAGGCGATTTAAGAGATTACTGGCAGGGCCATGGAAATGCTGTGATTTCCATGTTTTCCATGGCTGACGGTACGATTGCAATGGCGGAAGGGCTTGGATTCAAGGCTCTAGATTCCAATGAAATTAGAAGGAAGCAGGTTCCACACATGGATTGCCCTAAAACCTCGCTCCCGTTTACTCGAGACCCTCCTGGTCCGATCATCTCAGGTGAAATCGATCTGCAAGGCACCGATAGCAGGTCAGCTCCATCATCATCTCCAAATCGGTTTGGGACTCACAGCCCTAAATCGCCCATAACTCCAGGTCCCATTCTCGCTCCTTCCCCGACTACAGAAGATTTTGGGCCGTTCAGCCCTAAATCATCAAAGAACCCTAGCCCTTCTAGGAAACTACAGCAAGTCTTTCAAGAAGCTCTGCATCGTGAAGCAGAGGAGAGAGCGGCTCATCTGCTTGCCCTTACCGGAAAAGAAAAGGCTGAGAATCCACAGCTCGCGATCTCGTCTGAGCTGGGTAACCATAACCCAAGTGAGTCCTTCCGCGCTCCAGCAACTGCGTTTCGGACCCACAAGCCTTTCGATCTATGCCCGGGGGTGCTCGCCTCACCGGTTTCATCCATGCTTCCATCTTCTTCAGATGGGTTTGGCGCTGGCAGTCAGATTCAGAACAAGAGGTCTAGCCCCTCTAGGAAACATCAACAGGCGCTCTTTGAGGATGGTTTGATTCTGGAAGCAGAGGAACGAGCCAGGCAACAACATCTCAAGGTTCAAGATTCTGAGGTACAGAACTCTAACCCTAAGGTCTTGGTCAATGCACGGGGTAGTCCATATGTCGTGGGAGACCCTATCCTTGGTTATAGTGTTGAGGACTCTAAACCTTGTTATGCTTCCTCAGCTCAAGAACTTGATTCTAAGTCAGGTATAAACTCAGCTTCTCTTCCATCTTCTAGTAGCATCCCTTCATCACAGCCAGGAGCTAGAACTCGTCTGAATCAGCCTACTAAGAACTGGACATCCCTTTTTAGATCCCAAGGGCCCTCTAGTAATATGAAGTTAGAATTTTATCCTGAATTTAAGAAAGGGAAGAATGCTGTTGTTGAACTGGATGTTACTCATTTGGATGAGAATTGCTGGTCTCATTGCTTGGTAGGCCACTTCCTTGATGAAAGGATGGACTATAGATTAGCAAATTCTACTGCCCATAAGCTTTGGGGAAAAATGACTAAATATGGTCTGCTGTCAGTTAAGTCGGATAATGCAGGGTTCTTATATTTTGAATTCAAAGATGAAGCAAGTCAGCTTGCTGTTCTAGAAGGGGGCCCTTGGTTCTTTTCACAAAAATTCATTGTCTTAAAGAAATGGAGAAGGATGATGACTCCAACTAAGATCTCACCATCTTCTATACCTACTTGGGTTAGGCTTCATAATCTGCCCCCAGAGTGTTGGACTGAAGAGGGTTTAAGTCGAGTGGCTAGTGCAATTGGCCAGCCGAAACATGTTGATCGAGCTACAGAAAAGAGGTCTAGACTTGCATATGCTAGAGTGTGTGTGGAAATTGATGCAGCTGATGAACTAACAGAGGAAATACAAGTCACAGTAGAAGGGGAAAGTGTAACTGTTCGGGTGGAATACCAATTGATGCCCCCTGTCTGCTCAAGTTGTAAGGTTTTTGGCCATGCTACAACCAGGTGTCCAAGGAAAATCCCGCCCAAACAAGCACCAGATCAAGCACTTCCTGAAAGGGAATGGCAAATTGTCACTAATGGGAACGCTGTAAGGAACATAGGGGGTTCTGAAGCTTTGGATGCAGTTACTATTCCTGTCGTGGCTGTGGTGGATACTGCCATCCCTACGGTCACAGAGGGGGTCACACATGAAAGTGAATCAGACGGTGAGGAGCTGAATGTTAGTCCTGATATTCCTCTTGAGGTGAAGGAGGCGGCAGGGGCTCTCTCTAGCAGTGGGGAGGTAGACTCTGTGAGGCCTCCACATGAACCAGACCCTGTTGTTACAGGGGTAGTACCTTCGCAACCTGTTCTTATAGTCAAGCCAGTTCCTCCGGATGATAAAGCTGCAACTGTTCAGGGGAATGTAGCCCTTCAGAGCCCCCACGAAGTGAAGACTCACTGTAGCAAGGGCAGTGGGAATAACAGCAGCAAAAAGTGGAGTAAAAGCTCCAAGAGAAGGAATAAATGATATCCTTTTTGATATCCTTTTGAGTATGCAGTCTTACTTCTTTCTATCTCTGCATTTTGTTGTTACATTGCGATTTTGTTTCTTATGTCTTTACAAGCTTTCAGTTTAGGTTTTTGGAACATTCGTGGTTTGAATGACCCCATTAAACAGAAAGGAGCTAAATCCTTTGTGAGATCTAATAATCTTAGCCTGGTAGGCTTTCTTGAGCATAACATTAGGGCAGTTTGGGCAGACAGAATCACTCAATTCATTTGTCCGGATTGGAGTTTTGTGAATAATTACCCCCAGGCAGATTTAGGGAGGATTTTTGTTGGTTGGGACCCTGGTGTGTTGTCTCTTACCGTGTTGGGTCAGTCTGACCAATACATCCACTGTGAGGTCCAACCAAAAGATGGGAGTGCACTTTTTTTTGGTCACCATGGTTTATGGGGCAAATTCTATCTTAGAGCGGAGGTCTCTTTGGCATAGTCTACTACAGCTCAGGTCCTCTTATCCTTGGGTGGTCCTTGGCGACCTTAATGCAATTAGACATCCTAGGGAGAAAGTTGGGGGTAATGCTCAGTGGTCTCCATCCATGGATGACATTAATCACTGTCTGTTTGCCTCTGAACTTGATGACCTTAGGTTCTCGGGGTGTCTTTTCACATGGTCCAATAAACAGTCCCCTCCTCATTTTGTGGCCTCCAAAATTGACAGAGTGTTAGTGAATGAGTCCTGGATGAAAACCTTTTCTCATTCCTCATCTCATTTCTTGGTTCCTGGTATTTCTGACCATTCTCCAGCAATGGTTTTTGTTCAGCCTATTCCAAGGAAGTCAATTAAACCTTTCAGGTTCTTTGACTTCCTGGCTGATCACCCTCGTTTCCTTGCCGTTGTTCAGAGGATTTGGAGGACAATTGTAATTGGTAACCCCATGTTCTGTGTGTGTGAAAAACTTAAACACCTTCAACATGAACTGAAGCTACTTAATAAGGTAGAGTTTAGTGGCCTCTCTGAAAGGGTGAGTGCTACTAAACATGCCTTAGAAACCATTCAAGCATCTATAGCCTCTCATCCCAATAATAGCTCTGTCATAGAACAAGAGAAGGTGGTACACAAACAATACATCACACTGCTTCGGGCTGAGGAGAGTTTAGCTAAACAAAAGTCACGTATACAACGGTTGAAACTTGGTGATCAATGCACTTCCTATTTCTTCAAAGTTGTGAGCAGTAGGAGAAATAGGAGCAAAATAACAAGTTTAGTTTTGAGTGACAGCTCAATCTCCCATGATCCCAAGGTTATCAAAGAGGAGTTTGTTACCTTTTACACATCTTTATTTGGTACTCCTCATTCCTCACCTCATTTGGGACCAAATAGAGTTGGTCAATTAATCAGAAATAAACTCAGTCCGGAACAAAGTTTTAATATGGTCTCTCCTATCTCTGACTTGGAGATCAAAGAGACATTTTGGTCCATTAATCCCACCAAGGCTCCTGGCCCTGATGGGTACAATGGAGGGTTCTTTAGGAAAGCTTGGCCTGTCATTGGGAATGAGGTCACCTCAGCTGTCCAGAACTTCTTCCGTTCTGGTCAATTGCTCTCCAAAGCTAACTCCACTATTGTAGCACTTGTTCCTAAGGTTCCAAATCCTTCTAAGGTGGGTGATTTTTGGCCCATCTCCTGCTGCAATACCATTTACAAATGCATCTCTAGGATTCTAGCCAAGAGATTGCAATTAGTTCTATCTTTGCTCATTGATCCTGTCCAGTCAGGTTTTGTGAAAGGTAGGAGAATAGCTGATAACATATTCCTCACCCAGGAACTCATGAGAGGTTACCATAAGTCCTCACCTACTCCTAGGTGTGCCATGAAAGTTGACATAATGAAAGCATATGATCATGTTAGGTGGGAGTTTCTTTGGGATGTTCTTTCTGCAATGAACTTTCATCCTACCATGATCTAGTGGCTTCAAGCTTGTGTAACCACTGTTAATTACTCACTTTGTATCAATGGGGAAGTGACAGGTTACATTAAAGGTAAAAAGGGTCTGAGGCAAGGGGATCCTTTGTCCCCATACCTCTTTGTTATTGTTATGGAGGTGTTTACAAATTTACTCAAGGAGAAAGCTCAGCTCCCTGACTTTCAGTTCCACTGGAGATGTAAAACTAATCAGTTGATTAATCTCTGCTTTGCTGATGATCTAATGATATTCTGCAAAGGAGAGCTTCCATCGGTCAAACTCATTCAGGATGCATTGAATGAGTTTGAGGCCCTCTCAGGTCTCTCCCCTAGCCCAGGGAAGAGTAGCATATTCTTTTCTGGTGTTAGTGTGGGTGTTAAGGAGACTATTCTGCAAGAGCTTCGATTTCAGGAGGGTTCCCTTCCGGTGAGATATCTGGGAGTCCCATTACTATCTACTAAGCTCAAAGCTGTGGACTGTCAGAGATTGGTAGATAGTATCACTGCCAAAACAAAAAGTTGGACTAATAGGGACCTTACTTATGCTGGGAGAGTCCAGCTTATCAAGAACATTTTGTTCTCAATGCAAACATATTGGTCCTCCCTATTCATCTTACCCAAAAAGGTCATCAAGGAAGTTGAATCTATCCTTAGGGCCTTTTTATGGTCTGGCCCTGACCTTAAGAGAACTGGAGCCAAGGTATCTTGGGAGCATTTATGCGCTCCTAAAGATGAGGGGGGCCTTGGTTTCAAGTCCATGGAAGTTTGGAATAAGGCGGCGGTGGCCAAGCATATTTGGTTCTTGATTTAAGGGGGGAAGAATCAATGTGGTGCCAATGGGTTAAATCCTATTTATTAAAAGGAAGGAACTTTTGGAGTCTCAAGATGCCAAGTAATGCCTCATGGGTTTGGCGTAAGTTACTTAATCTAAGACCTTTGGTCCAACCCTTCATACGTCATATTATTGGTAATGGGGACAACACATCCCTGTGGTATGATCATTGGCATCCTTTAGGCCCTTTGATGACTAAGTTTGGTCCCAGAATCGTTTATGACTCTGGCCTTCCCTTGAATGCCAAAGTGTCCCATATAATTCACAGTTCTGTTTGGACATTCCCAATCACACAAACTGATGTGTATTACTCATGGTTCATTTTGAGCTGGCTTGTGTGTATCTCCTTGTATTGGTCTTCAAGTGTGAACCTGTATATTTTAAGTTCTGTTGTTTAACTAGAATGTTGTTCGATCTGTTCTAATCAGTTCTGTTCAACTTCTGAAGCATAGTAACTTATGATGTCCTGTTATTCTGTCAGTGGTATCAGTGGTCTTAGCTGTTCACGCTGTGCAGCAACATCACTCCCTTTATTGACCTATCCTTGGGGGGTTGTCCCATGGAATGTTTAGGCCTTGCTAGGGGGCATGTCCCTAGGTTTGTTCTGCACTATTATGTAGCAATTTGTTCTGTGGTTGCCTGTCATGGCAGTAGTTAGATGATGTTGCTCCTTCATAGAGCAGATTTATGTTATCATGCCTGTCAAGTTAGTTGCTGCTGCTGTAATGGTGGATTCAGTTAGACCTCACTGCAACTGCTGCTTCTGTTATGTTATGCTGATGCTGCTGCTGTCCATTAGCTGCTGCTGCTAGTAGTTGTTGTGGTTCAATGTGTTCCATGTCTCCTTTTGTATGCTAAAGAGTACAAGCTCTGGCTTTGTCGCACTTTTTTGGCGTTGTTTTCCTTCCCTCTTACTAGATGGATTGGAAACAACGCATTTCAATTATCTCATGTAGCCACTGGGCGATGCCAATTTACTTTACATTTTTGGTTTTTCTTTTCTTTTCCTCCTGGGGTATGCCCCTTGTAGGCTGTATATTTGGTTAGCCTTTTTTTTCAATTTCAAGCTAATTTACCCAAAAAAAACAAAAAAAAACACAACAAAATGATATAATACCAAACGGTTCAAAAACACCCCAAAACGTCAATACGCTTCCAACAGACACCAAAATGGTAAAAAACCTTACCAAAATATTCCTACGGTTCAAAAACACACCAAAACGATACAATACCAAACGGATCAAAAATCCCCAAAACGTCCATACTGTTCCAAAACATACCAAAATGGTACAACACCTTAGTAATACATCCATACGATTCAAAACACACCAAAACAATACAATACCAAACGGTTAAAAAATACCCCAAAACGACAATACGCTTTCAAAATACACCAAAATGGAACAAAACCTTCTCACAACATTCAAACGGTTCAAAAACACACCAAAACAATACAATACCAATTGGTTCAAAAACTGCCCTAAACGTCCATACGCTTCAAAAATACAGCAAAATGGTACAACACCACACCAAAACATCAATACGGTTCCAAAACACACGGAAATGATACAATACCAAACGGTTGAAAAATACCCCAAAACGTCCGTACGCTTTCAAAATACACCCAAATGGTACAACACCTTACCAAAACATCCACACGGTTCCGAAACACACCAAAACGATACAATACCAAATGGTTCAAAAATACCCCAAAAAGTTCATACGCTTTCAAACCACAAAGAAATGGTAAAACACCTTAACAAAACATCCATACGGTTCTAAAACTTACCAAAACGATACTATACCAAACGGTATTTGACCACCCCAAATCGTCCATACGGTACCAAAACACACCAAAACGATACATTAACAAGAGCTTTAAAAACTTCCCAAAACATCCAAACGCTTCCAAAACACACCAAAATAGTACAACACCAAAGCAAAACATCCATACGATTCCAAAACACAAGAAAACGATACAATACCAAACGGTTCAAAAATACCCCATAATGTCCATACTCTTCCAAAACACACCAAAATGGTACAACACCTTACCGAAACATCCACGCGGTTCCAAAACACACCAAAACGATACAATACCAAACGGTTCAAAAATAACCCAAAACGTTCATACGCTTTCAACCCACACCAAAACGATACTATACAAAACGGCTTAAAAACAGCCCAAATCGTCCACACGGTTCCAAAACGATACAATACCAAACGTTTCAAAAATACCCCAAAACCTCAATACGCTACCAAAACACACCAAAATGGTACAAAACCATCTCAAAACATTTATACTGTTCAAAAACACACCAAAACGATACAAAACCAAATAGTTCAAAAACGCCCCAAAACGTCCATACGCTTCCAAAACACACCAAAATGGTAGAAAACCTTCACAAAACATTCATCCGGTTCAAAAACACACCAACATGATACAATACCAATTGTTTCAAAAACACCACAAAACGTCCATACGCTTCCAAAATACACCAAAATGGTACAACACCTTGCCCGAACATCCATACGGTTCCAAAAAACACGAAAACAATACAATACCATGTGGTTCAAGAATACCCCAAAACGTCCATATGCTTTCAAAACACACGAAAATAGTACAACACGTTACCAAAACATCCATACAAGTCCAAAACACACCAAAACGATAGAAAAGCAAACTGTTCAAAAATACCCCAAAACGTTCATACGCTTTCAAACCACACAAAAAATGGTAAAAAAACCTTACCAAAACATCCATACTGTTCTAAAACACACCTAAATGAAACTATACCAAACGGTTAAAAGACACCCCAAATCGTCCATACGGTTCCCTAACACACCAAAACGATACAATAACAAACGGTTTAAAAATAACCCAAAACGTCCATACGCTTCCCAAATACACCAAAATAGTACAACACCTAACCAAAACATCCACACTGTTCCAAAACACACCAAAACTATACAAATACCAAACGGTTCAAAAGTACCCAAAAATGTTCATACGCTTTCAAACAACACAAAAATGGTAAAACATCTTACCAAAACATCCATACAGTTCCCAAACACACCAAAACGATACTATACTAAACGGCAAAAAAACACCCCAAATCGTCTATACGGTTCCAAAACACTCCATAACGATACAATACAGAACGTTTCAAAAATACCCCAAAACCTCAATACGCTACCAAAACACACCAAAATGGTACAAAACCATCTCAAAACATTTATATGGTTATAAAACACACCAAAACGATACAAAACCAAACGGTTCAAAAACGTCCATAAGTTAAAAAACACACCGAAATGGTACAACACCTTACCAAAACACCCCAAAACGTCCATACGCTTCCAAAACACACCAAAATGGTACAACACCTTACCAAAACATCCATACGGCTCCAAAACACACCAAAACAATATAATACCAGACGGTTCAAAAACACCCCAGAACGTCTGTACGCTTTCAAAAGACACCAAATTGGTATAACACCTTTCCAAAACTTTCATACGGTTCAAAAACAAACCAAAACGATACAATACCAAATGGTTCAAAAATGCCCAAAAACGTCCATATGCCTCCAAAACACACCAAATTGGTACAACACTACACCAAAACATCCATTCGATTCCAAAACACACCAAAACGATACAATACCAAACGGTTCAGAAATACCCCAAAACGTCAATACGCTTCCAAAGCACACCAAAATGGTACAAAACATTCTCATAACGTTCATACGGTTCAAAAACACACAAAAATGATACAATACCTATTGGTTCAAAAGTACCCCAAAATGTCCAAACGCTTCCAAAATACACCAAATTGGTACAACACCATACCAAAACATCCATACGGTTCCAAAACACACCAAAACGATACAATATCAAACGATTCAAAAATTCCTCAAAACGTTCATACGCCTTCAAACCACACCAAAATGGTAAAACACCATACCAAAACGTCCATACGGTTCCAAAACACACCAAAACGATAGAATACCAAACGATTTAAAAACACCCCAAAACGTCCATATGCTTCCAAAAGACACCAAAATGGTACAACACCTTACCAAAACATCCATATTGTTCCAAAACACACCAAAACGATACAATACCAAATGGTTCAGACACACCCCTAAAAGCCCACAAGCTTCCAAAAGACACCAAAATGGTACAAAATCTTACAAAACCATTCATACGGCTCAAAAACACACCAAAACGATACAAAACCAAATGGTTCAAAAATACCCCAAAACATCCATACGCTTCCAAAACACACCAAAAAGGCACAACACTATACCAAAACATCCATTCGATTCCAAACCACACCAAAACGATACAATACCAATTGGTTCAAAAGCACCCCAAAATGTCCAAACGCTTCCAAAATACACCAAATAGGTACAACATGTCACCAAAACATCCATACGATTCCAAAACACACCAAAGCAATACAATACCAAACGATTCAAAAATGCCTCAAAACGTTCATACGCTTTCAAACCACACCAAAATGGTAAAACACCATACCAAAACGTCCATACGGTTCCGAAACACACCCAAACGATACTATACCAAACGGCTTTAAAACACCCCAAATCGTCCATACGGTTCCGAAACACACCAAAACGATACAATACCAAAAGGTTCAAAAACGCATAAAACGTCCATACGCTTCCAAAACACTCCAAAATGGTACAACACCTTACCAAAACATCCATACGGTTCCAAAACACCCTGAACGATACATTACCAAACGGTTCAAAAACACCCCAAAACGTCCATACGCTTCCAAAAGACACCAAAATGGTACACAATCTTACCAAAACATTCCTATGGTCCAAAAACACACCAAAACGATACAATACCAAAAGGTTCAGAAATATCCCAAAACGTCCATACTATTCCAAAACACACCAAAATGGTACAACACAATAGCAAAACATCCATACGATTCCAAAACACACAAAACGATACAATACCAAACGGTTCAAAAATACTCCATAACGTCAATACGCATCCAAAACAAACCAAAATGGTACAAAACCTTCTCTAAACAATCATCCGGATCAAAAACAAACCAAAACATCCATACAGTTCCAAAACACTCCAAAACGATACCATACCGAACGGTTCAAAAATACCCCAAAACGTTCAAACGCTTTCTCCAACCACACAAAAATTGTATAACACCTTACCAAAACATCCATACGGTTCTAAAACAAACCAAAACGATACTATTTCAAACGGTTTAAGAACACCCGAAATCGTCCATACGGTTCCAAAACACACCAAAACGATACAACAACAAATAGTTTAAAAACACCCCAAAACGTCAATACGCTTCAAAAACACACCAAAATGGTACAACACCATAGCAAAATATCCATACGATTCCAAAACCCACCAAAATGATACAATACCAAACGGTTCAAAAATACCCAAAACGTCCATACGCTTCCAAAATACACCAAAATGGTACAACACCTTACCAAAACATTCACACGGTTCCAAAACACACCAAAACGATACAATACCAAACGGTTTGGAACCGTATTGACGTTTCGGTAAGGTGTGATACCATTTTGGGGTGTTTTGGAAGCGTATGGACGTTTTGGGGTGTTTTCGAACCGATTGGTATTGTTTCGTTTTTGTGTGTTTTGTAACCGTCTAGATGTTTCGGTAAAGTGTGGTACCATTTTGGTTTGTTTTGGAAGCGTATGAAAGTTTTGGGGTGCTTTTGAACCATTTGATATTGTTTTGTTTTTGTGTGTTTTGGAACCGTATTGATGTTTCGGTGAGGTGTGGTACCATTTAACTGTGTTTTGGAAGTGTATGGACTTTTTGGGGTGTTTTGGAACCGTTTGGTATTGTATCGCTTTTGAGTGTTTTCGAACCGTATGGATGTTTCGGTAAGGTGTGGTACCCTTTTGGTGTGTTTTGAGAGCGCATGAACGTTTTGGTGTGTTTTTGAAGCGTATGGACGTTTTTGGGTGTTTTTGAACCATTTGGTAATGTTTCGTTTTTGTGTGTTTTGTAACAGTATGGAAGTTTTGGTAAGGTGTGGTACCATTTTGGTGTATTTTGGAAGCGTATGGACGTTTTTGTGTGTTTTCGAACCGTTTGGTATTGTTTCGTACTTGTGTGTTTTGTAACCATCTGGATGTTTCGGTAAGGTGTGGTCCCATTTTGGTGTGTTTTGGAAGTGTATGGACGTTTTGGGGTGTTTTGGAACCGTTTGGTATTGTTTTGTTTTTGTGTGTTTTGGAACCGTATTGATGTTTCGGTTGGGTGTGGTACCATTTTGATGTGTTTTGGAAGCGTATGGACGTTTTGGGGTGTTTTTGAACCGTTTGGTATTGTTTCGTTTTTGTGTGTTTTGGAACCGTATTGATGTTTCGGTACGGTGTGGTACCATTTTGTTGTGTTTTGGAAGCGTATGGACGTTTTGGGGTGTTTTTCAACCGTTTGGTATTGTTTCGTTTTTGTGTGTTTTGGAACCGTATTGATGTTTCGGTAAGGTGTGGTACCATTTTGGTGTGTTTGGAAGCGTATGGACGTTTGGGGGTGTTTTGGAACCGTTTGGTATTGTATCGCTTTTGTGTGTTTTTGAACCGTATGGATGTTTCGATAAGGTGTGGTACCATTTTGGTGTGTTTTGGAAGCGTATGGACGTTTTGGGGTGTTTTTGAACGGTTTCATAATGTTTCGCTTTTGTATCTTTTGGAACCGTATGGATGAGTGTGGTACCATTTTGGTGTGTTTTGGAAGCGTATGGAAGTTTTGGGGTGTTTTTGAACCGTTTGGTATTGTTTGGTTTTTGTGTGTTTTGTAACCGTATGGATGTTTCGGTAAGGTATTGTACCACAATACTGTGCCGAAACGGTGTGGGGGTGTTTTTGAACCATTTGGTATTGTTTCGCTTTTGTGTCTTTTGGAACCGTATGAATGAGTGTGGTACCATTTTGGTGTGTTTTGGAAGCGTATGGAAGTTTTGGGGTGTTTTTGAACCGTTTGGTATTGTTTCGTTTTTGTGTGTTTTGGAACCGTATTGAGGTTTCGGTACGGTGTGGTACCATTTCGATGTGTTTTGGAAGCGTATGGACGTTTTGGGGTGTCATTGATCCGTTTGGAATTGTTTCGTTTTTGTGTGTTTTGGAACCGTATTGATGTTTCGGTAAGGTGTGGTACGATTTTGGTGTGCTTTGGAAGCGAATGGACGTTTTGAGGTGTTTTTGAACCGTTTGGTATTGTATCGCTTTTGTGTGTTTTTCGAACCGTATGAATGTTTCGGTAAGGTGTGGTACCATTTTGGTGTGTTTTGGAAGCATATGGACGTTTTGGAGTGTTTTCGAACCGTTTGGTATTGTTTCATTTTTGTGTGTTTTGGTACCGTATTGATGTTTCGGTAAGGTGTGATACCATTTTGATATGTTTTGGAAGCGTATGGACGTTTTAAGGTGTTTTCGAACCGTTCGGTATTGTTTCATTTTTGTGTGTTTTGTAACTGTCAGGATGTTTCGGTAAGGTGTGGTACCATTTTGGTGTGTTTTGGAAGCGTACGGACGTTTTAGGGTGTTTTCGAACCATTTGGTATTGTTTCGCTTTTGTGTGTTTTAGAACCATATTGATGTTTCGGTAAGGCGTGGTACCATTTTGGTGTGTTTTGGAAGCGTATCGACGTTTTGGGGTGTTTTTGAACCGTTTCGTATTGTTTCGTTTTTGGGTGTTTTGGAACCGTATGGATGTTTCGGTAAGTTGTGCTTCCATTTTGGTGTGTTTTGGAAGCGTAAGGACGTTTTGAGGTGTTTTAGAACCGTTTGGTATTAATTCGTTTTTGTGTGTTTTGCAACCGTATTGATTTTTCGGAATGGTATGGTACCATTTTGGTGTGTTTTGGAAGCGTATCGACGTTTTGGGTTGTTTTTGAGCAGTTTGGTGTTGTTTCGTTTTTGGGTGTTTTGAAACCGTATGGATGTTTCGGTAAGGTGTGGTACCATTTTGGTGTGTTTTGGAAGCATACGGACATTTTGGAGTGTTTTCGAACCGTTTGGTATTGTTTTGTTTTTGTGTGTTTTGGAACCGTATTGATGTTTCGGTAAGGTGTGGTACAATTTTGGAGTGTTTTGGAAGCGTATGGACGTTTTAAGGTGTTTTCGAACCGTTTTGTATTGTTTCGTTTTTGTGTGTTTTGTGACGGTCTGGATGTTTCAGTAAGCTGTGGTACCATTTTGGCGTGTTTTGGAAGCGTATGGACGTTTTGGCGAGTTTTGGAACCATTTGGTATTGCTTCGTTTTTGTGTGTTTCAGAACCGTATTGATGTTTCGGTAAGGTGTAATACCATTTTGGTGTGTTTCGGAAGCGTATGGACGTTTTGGGTATTTTCGAACTGTTTGGTATTGTTTCATTTTTTTGTGTTTTGTAACCGTATGGATGTTTCGGTAAGGTGTGGTACTATTTTGGTGTGTTTTGGAAGCGTATGGACGTTTTGGGGAGTTTTGGAACTGTTCGGTATTGTTTCGTTTTTGTGTGTTTTCGAACCGTATTGATCTTTCGGTAAGGTGTGGTACCATTTTGGTGTGTTTTGGGAAGCGTATGGACGTTTTGGGGTGTTTTCGAACCGTTTGATATTGTATTGCTTTTGTGTGTTTTTGAACCGTACGGATGTTTCGGTATGGTGTGGTACCATTTTAGTGTGTTTTGGAAGCGTATGGACGTTTTGGATGTTTTCGAACCGTTTTGTATTGTTTCGTTTTTGTGTGTTTTGTAGCCGTATGGATGTTTCGGTAAGGTGAGGTACCATTTTGGTGTGTTTTGGAAGCATCTGGACGTTTTTGGGAGTTTTGGAACCGTTTGGTATTGTTTCGTTTTTGTGTGTTTTAGAACCGTATTGATTTTTCGATAAGGTTTGGTACCATTTTGGTTTTTCAAACCGTTTGGTATGGTTTTGGTTTTGTTTGTTTTGTAATCGTCTGGATGTTTCGGTAAGGGTTGGTACTATTTTGGTATGGTTTGGAAGCGTATGGACGTTTTGGGTTGTTTTTGAACAGTTTGGTGTTGTTTCATTTTTGGGGGTTTTGGAACCGTATGGATGTTTCGGTAAGGTGTGGTACCATTTTGGTGTGTTTTGGAAGCGTATGGATGTTTTGGGGTGTTTTTGAACCGTTTGGTATTATTTCGTTTTGGTGTGTTTTGGAACCTTATTGATGTTTCGGTAAGGCGTGGTACCATTTCGGTGTGTTTTGGAAGGGTATGGACGTCTTGGAGTGTTTTTGAACCGTTTGGTATTGTCTCGCTTTTGTGTGTTTTCGAACCGTATGGATGTTTCGGTAAGGTGTGGTACCATTTTGGTGTGTTTTAGAAGCGCATGAACGTTTTGGTGTGTTTTTGAAGCGTGCGGACGTTTTGGGGTGTTTTTGAACCATTTGGTATTGTTTCGTTTTTGTGTGTTTTGTAACCGTATGGATGTTTCGGTTAGGTGTGGTACCATTTTGGTGTGTTTTTGAAGCGTATGGACGTTTTGGAGTGTTTTCGAACCGTTTGGTATTGTTTCGTGTTTGAGTGTTTTGGAACCGTATTTTTGTTTTGGTATGATGTGGTACCATTTTGGTGTGTTTTGGAATCGTGTGGAAGTTTTGGGGTGTTTTTGAACCGTTTGGTATTGTATCGCTTTTGTGTGTTTTCGAACCGTACGGATGCTTCGCTAAGGTGTGGTACCATTTTGGTGTGTTTTGGAAGCCTTTGGACGTTTTGGGGTGTTTTTGAACCATTTGGTATTGTTTCGTTTTTGTGTGTTTTGTAACCGTCTGGATGTTTCGGTTAGGTGTGGTACCATTTTGGTGTGTTTTGGAAGCATATGGACGTTTTGGGGAGTTTTGGAATCATTTGGTTTTGTTTCGTTTTTGTGTGTTATAGAACCGTATTGATGTTTTGGTTAGGTGTGGTACCATTTTGGTGTGTTTCGGGAGCGTATGGACGTTTTGGGGTGTTTTGGAACCGTATGGTTATTTCGGTAAGGTGAGGTACCATTTTGGTGTATTTTGGAAGCGTGTGGACGTTTTTGGGTGTTTTTGAACCGTTTGGTATTGTTTCGCTTTTGGGTGTTTTGGAACCGTATGGATGTTTTGGTAAGGTGTGGTACCATTATGGCGTATTTTGGAAGCGTATGGACGTTTTGGGGTGTTTTGGCACCGTTTGGAATTTTTTCGTTCTTGTGTGTTTTAAAACCGTATTGAAGTTTCGGTAAGGTGTGGTACCATTTTGGGGTGTTTCGGAAGCGTATGGACGTTTTGGGTGTTTTCGAACCGTTTGGTATTGTTTAGTTTTTGTGTGTTTTTGAACCGTATGGATGTTTCGGTGTGGTGTGGTACCATTTAGGTGTATTTTGGAAGCGTGTGGATGTTTAGGGGTGTTTTTGAAACGTTTGGTATTGTTTCGTTTCAGTGTGTTTTAAAACTGTATTGATTTTTCAGTAAGGTGTGGTACCATTTTGTTGTGTTTTTGAAGCGTATGGACTTATTGGGGTGTTTTTGAACCGTTTGGTATTGTATCACTTTTGTGTGTTTTCGAACCGTATGGATGTTTCAGTAAGGTGTGATACCATTTTCGTGTGTTTTAGAAGCGCATGAATGTTTTAGTGTGTTTCTGAAGCGTGCGGACGTCTTGGGGTGTTTTTGAACCACTTGGTATTGTTTCGTTTTTGTGTGTTTTGTAACCGTATGGATGTTTCGGTAAGGTGTGGTACCATTTTGGTGTGTTTTTGAAGCGTATGGACGTTTTGGAGTGTTTTCGAACCGTTTGGTATTGTTTCGTGTTTGAGTGTTTTGGAACCGTATTTTTGTTTTGGAATGGTGTGGTACCATTTTGGTGTGTTTTGGAATCGTGTGGATGTTTTGGGTTGTTTTTGAACTGTTTGGTATTGTATCGCTTTTGTGTGTTTTCTAACCGTATGGATGCTTCGCTATGGTGTGGTACCGTTTTGGTGTGTTTTGGAAGCCTTTGGACGTTTTGGGGTGTTTTTGAACCGTTTGGTATAGTTTCGTTTTTGTGTGTTTTGTAACCATCTGGATGTTTCGGTAAGGTGTGGTACCATTTTGGTGTGTTTTGGAAGCATATGGACTTTTTTGGGCGTTTTGGAACCGTTTGGTTTTGTTTCGTTTTTGTGTGTTATAGAACCGTATTGATGTTTTGGTTAGGTGTGGTACCATTTTGGTGTGTTTCGGAAGCGTATGGACGTTTTGGGGTGTTTTGGAACCGTATGGTTGTTTCGGTAAGGTGTGGTACAATTTTGGTGTATTTTGGAAGCGTGGGGACGTTTTTGGGTGTTTTTGATCCGTTTGGTAATGTTTCGCTTTTGGGTGTTTTGGAACCGTATGGATGTTTCGGTAAGGTGTGATACCATTATGGTGTATTTTGGAAGCGTATGGACGTTTTGGGGTGTTTTGGCACCGTTTGGAATTGTTTCGTTTTTGTGTGTTTTAAAACCGTATTGATGTTTCGGTAAGGTGTGGTACCATTTTGGTGGGTTTCGGAAGCGTATGGACGTTTTGGGTGTTTTCGAACCGTTTTGTATTGTTTGATTTTCGTGTGTTTTTGAACCGTATGGATGTTTCGGTGTGGTGTGGTACCATTTTGGTGTATTTTGGAAGCGTGTGGATGTTTAGGGGTGTTTTTGAACCGTTTGGTGTTGTTTCGTTTTTGTGTGTTTTAGAACAGTATTGATTTTTCAGTAAGGTGTGGTACCATTTTGTTGTGTTTTTGAAGCGTTTGGACTTATTGGGGTGTTTTTGAACCGTTTGGTGTTGTATCACTTTTGTGTGTTTTCGGACCGCATGGATGTTTCGGTAAGGTGTGGTACTATTTTGGTGTGTTTAGGAAGCGTATGGACGTTTTCGGTTGTTTTGGAACCGTATGGATGTTTCGGTAAGGTGTGGTACCATTTTGGTGTATTTTGGAAGCGTATGGACGTTTTAGGGTGTTTTGGAACCGTTTGGTATTGTTTCTTTTTTGTGTGTTTTAGAACCCTATTGATGTTTAGGAAAGGTGTGGTACCATTTTGGTGTGTTTCGGAAGCGTATGGACGTTTTTGGGTGTTCTTGAACCGTTTGGTATTGTTTCGTTTTTGTATGTTTTGTAACCGTATGGATGTTTCGGTAAGGTGTGGAACAATTTTGGTGTGTTTTGGAAGCGTATGGACGATTTTGGGTGTTTTGGAACCGTTTGGTATTGTTTCGTTCTTGTGTGTTTTGTAACCGTCTGGATGTTTCGGTAAGATGTGGTACCATTTTGGTGTGTTTTTGAAGCGTATGGACGTTTTGGGGTGTTTTTCAACCGTTTAATGTTGTTTCGTTCTTGAGTGTTTTGTAACTGTCTGGATGTTTCGGTAAGGTGTGGTACCATTTTTGTGTGTTTTGGAAGCGTATGGAAGTTTTGGGGTGTTTTGGAACCGTTTGCTATTATTTGTTTTAGTGTGTTTGGGAACCCTATGGATATTTCGGTAGGGTGTGGGAACATTTTGGTGTGTTTTGGAAGCGTATGGACGTTTTAGGGTGCTTTTGAACCGTTTGGTATTGTTTCGTTTTTGTGTGTTTTGGAACCGTATGGATGTTTCGGTAAGGTATTGTACCATTTTTGTGTGTTTTGGAAGCGTGTGGACGTTTTTGGGTGTTTTCGAACCGTTTGGTTTTGTTTCGTTCTTGTGTGTTTTGTAACCGTCTGGATGTTCTGGTAAGATGTGGTACCATTTTTGGTGTGTTTTGGAAGCGTATGGACGTTTTGGGGTGTTTTTGAACCGTTTGGCAATGTATCGTTCTTGCCTTTTTTCGAACCGTCTAGATGTTTCGGTAAGTTTTTGTACCATTTTGGTGTGTTTTGGAAGCGTATGAACGTATTGGTATGTTTTTGAAGCGCATGGACGTTTTGGTGTGTTTTTGAACCATTTGGTATTATTTCGTTTTTAGGTGTTTCGGAACCGTAGGATGTTTCGGTAAGGTGTGTCACCATTATGGTGTGTTTTGGAAGCGTATGGACGTTTTGGGGTGTTTTTGAACCGTTTGGTATTGTTTCGTTTTTGTGTGTTTTGGAACCGTATGGATGTTTCGGTAATGTGTGGTTCCATTTTGTTGTGTTTTGGAAACGTATGGACGTTTTGGGGTGGTTTCTAACCGTTTGGTATTGTTTCGTTTTTCTGTGTTTTGGAACCGTATGGATGTTTCGGTCAGGTGTTGTACCATTTTGGTGTGTTTTGGAAGCGTATGGACGTTTTGGTGTGTTTTTTAACCGTTTGGTACTGTTTCGTTTTTTTGTGTTTTGGAACCGTAAGAATGTTTCTGTAATATGTGGTACCATTTTGGTTGTTTTTGAAGATTATGGACGTTTTTGTTTGTTTTTGAAACTGTTTGGTATTGTATCGTTTTTGGGTATTTTCGAACCGTATGGATGTTTCGGTAAGGTGTGGTACCATTTTGATGTGTTCTGGAAGCGTATGAACGTTTTGGTATGTTTTTGAAGCGTATGGACGTTTTGGGGTGTTTTTGAACCGTTTGGAATTGTTTCGTTTTTGTGTGTTTTTGAACCGAATGAATGTTTCGGTAAGGTGTGGTACCATTTTGGTGTGTTTTGGAAGTGTATAGACGTTTTGGGGTGTTTTTGAACCTTTTGGTATTGTATCATTTTTGTGTGTTTGCAAACCGTATGGATGTTTCGGTAAGTCTTGGTACCATTTTGGTGTGTTTTGGACGCGTATGAACGTTTTGGTATGTTTTTGAATCTTATGGAGGTTTTGGGGTGATTTTGAACCGTTTGGTATTGTTTCGTTTTTGTGTGTTTTGGAACCGTATGGAGGTTTCGGTAATGTGTGGTACCATTTTGGTGTGATTTGGAAGCGTATAGACGTTTTGGGGTGTTTTTGAACTGTTTAATATTGTTTCGTTTTTTTGTGTTTTGGAACCGTATGGATTTTTCAGTAACGTGTTGTACCATTTTGGTGTGTTTTGGAAGCGTATGGACGTTTTGGGGTATTTTTGAACCGTTTCGTATTGTATTGCTTTTGTGTGTTTTTCAAACTGTATGGATGTTTCGGTAGGGTTTGTACCATTTTGGTGTGTTTTGGAGGCGTATGGACATTTTGGGGTGTTTTTAAATCGTTTGGTATCAAATGTGGTACCATTTCGGTGTGTTTTTGAAGCGTATGGACGTTTTAGGGTATTTTTGAACCGTTTGGTAATGTTTCGTTTTTGTGTGTTTTGGAACCGTATGGATGTTTCGGTAATATGTGGTACCTTGTTGGTGTGTTTTTGAAGCGTATGGACGTTTCGGGGTGTTTTTGAACCGTTTGGTATGGTTTCGTTTTTGTGTGTTTTGGAACCAAATGGTTGTTTCGGTAAGGTGTGGTACCGTTTTGGTGTGTTTTATTACCGTATGGACATTTTGGGGTCTTTTTGAACCGTTTGGTATTGTATCGTTTTTGTTTGTTTTTGAACCGTATGGATGTTTCGGTAAAGTGTGGTACCATTTTGGTTTGTTTTGGAAGCGTATGGACGTTTTGGGGTGTTTTTGAACCGTTTGGTATTGTATCATTTTTGTGTGTTTTTGAACCGTATGGATGTTTTGGTACGTTTTTGTACCATTTTGGTGTGTTTTGTAAGCGTATGAACGTTTTGGTATGTTTTTGAAGCGTATGGACGTTTTTGTGTGTTTTTGAACCGTTGTTTCGTTTTTGTGTGTTTTGGAACCGTATGGATGTTTCGGTAATGTGTGGTGCCATTTTGTTGTGTTTTGGAAACGTATGGACGTTTGGGGGTGTTTTTGAACCGTTTGGTATTATTTCGTTTTTCTGTGTTTTGGAAATGTATGGAAGTTTCGGTAAGGTGTTGTACCATTTTGGTGTGTTTTGGAAGCGTATGGACGTTTTGGGGTGTTTAAGAACCGTTTGGTACTGTTTCGTTTTTTTGTGTTTTCGAACCGTATGGATGTTTCGGTAATATGTGGTACCATTTTGGTTGTTTTTGAAGCGTATGGACGTTTTTGGGTGTTTTTGAAACAATTTGGTATTGTATCGTTTTTGTGTATTTTTGAACCGTAAGAATGTTTCGGTAGGGTGTGGTACCATTTTAGTGTGTTTTGGAAGCTTATGAACGTTTTGGTATGTCTATGAAGAGTATGGACGTTTTAGGGTGTTTTTGAACCGTTTGGTATTGTTAAGTTTTTGTTCGTTTTTGAACCGAATGAATGTTTCGGTAAGGTGTGGTTCCATTTTGGTGTGTTTTGGAAGCGTATAGACGTTTTGGGGTGTTTTTAAACCGTTTGGTATTGTTTCGTTTTTCTGTGTTTTGGAACCGTATGGATGTTTTGGTATGGTGTTGAACCATTTTGGTGTGTTTTGGAAGCGTATGGACGTTTTGGGGTGTTTTTGAACCGTTTGGTATTGTATCGTTTTTGTGTGTTTTCGAACCGTATGGATGTTTCGGTATGTTTTGGTACCATTTTGGTGTGTTTTGTAAGCGTATGAACGTTTTGGTGTGTTTTTGAAGCGTATGGACGTTTTGGTGTGTTTTTGAACCGTTTGGTATTGGTTCATTTTTGTGTAGTTTGGAACCGTATGGATGTTTCGGTAATGTGTGGTACCATTTTGTTGTGTTTTGGAAACGTATGGACGTTTTTGGTGTTTTTGAACAGTTTGGTATTGTTTCATTTTTCGGTGTTTTGGGACCAATTGGAAGTTTTGGTAAGCTGTTGTACCATTTTGGTGTGTTTTGGAAGCGAATGGACGTTTTGGGGTGCTTTTGAACCGTTTGGTATTGTTTCGTTCTTGTGTGTTTCGGAACTGTATGTATGTTTTGGTATATTGTGGTTCCTTTTTGGTGTGTTTTGGAAGCGTATGGACGTTTTGGGGTGTTTTTGTACCGTTTGGTATTGTTTCGTTTTTGTGTGTTTTCGAACCGTATGGATGTTTTCGGTAAGTTTTGGTACCATTTTGGTGTGTTTTGGAAGCGTATGAACGTTTTGGTTTGTTTTTGAAGCTGATGGACGTTTTGGAGTAATTTTGAGCCGTTTGGTATTGTTTCGTTTTTGTGTGTTTTGGAACCGTATGCATGTTTCGGTAATGTGTGGTACCATTTTGGTGTGTTTTTGAAGCGAATGGACGTTTTGCGGTATTTTTGAACCGTTTCGTATTGTTTAGTTTTTCTTTGTTTTGGAACCCTATGGATGTTTCGGTAAGGTATTGTACCATTTTGGTGTGTTTTGGAAGCGTGTGGACGTTTTGGGGTGTTTTTGAACCGCTTGGTATTGTTTCGTTTTTCTGTATTTTGGAACTGTATGGATGTTTCGGTGAGGTGTTGTACCATTTTGGTGTGTTATGGAAGCGTATGGACGTTTTGGTTGATCAAAAAAGGTGGACTCTTACTTCCAATGGGCAGTTCACAATTGCCTCCCTATGGGACAAGTTGAGAACTCCCTTCCCTAGGGTCCTCTGGCATAAGGTAGTGTGGTTCTCTGCGCTTATACCTAAATGCAGCTTTGTCTCTTGGCTTGCCAGTTAGAATAGGCTAGCCACTGCTGATAGACTTGGGTCATTTGGTCTGAATATTCCTTCACAATGTGGTTTGTGTCAGGGGAGTGAAAGCCACGATCATCTCTTTTTTACTTGCCCATTCACCAAGCAGGTGTGGGCTACCATTCAGGCAAAACTCCATGTTACATGGCCTGATAGATCTTGGGCAGCCTGGGTAACTCTGTTATCGACTTTTAAGGGCAAATCTATCAAGAGTGTAATTACTCGTTTGGGCTTTACAGTAACTGTTTATCATATCTGGATTGAGAGAAATATGAGGAAATTCCAAAATCAATCCTGTACTTGGGAGATAATTGTTCACAAAATTTCAAACATGGTGAGAGCAAGGCTTTTATCTCTTTCTAATCTTCCTCCTTCACAAGCAGAATTGATTGTACATGAGTGGACTAATGTTGTGACTTAAATTACTTTGCTAATTGCTGTTTTTAAGTGACTGTGTGGTTCAAGTGGGTTGCCAAGGTCTATTCTGCTAGTACTTCTACTTACAAGGTATTAATCTTAATCTCTTTCCTTCTTTTCTGTTGGTTGAGTGATCCAATTTTTGAGTGCTCCTGTCAGCTGTGTGATGAGTGTTCCTGTCAGCTGTGTGATTGAGCCCCTTCCTTTTTTGTGAGTGGAGGTAATATCTAGTGGGAGTCATTTTGTGAGGGAGAGTGGAGGGAGTTATGGTTTTCCCTTCTGCTTCTAGTTGATGGAGAGTTAGGCTTCGAGGGAGTTGTAGGTGAGTAGTTATATTGTGTTTCTTTGTGGACCACTGATGATTCATTTTGCTCCTACTACTGCATCCTGTTACTGCTTTTGGTAGTAGCTAGCTGCTCTTTGGTGTTACTGCCTACCTGTGGCTGTTAACTGTTACCTGTTAGCCTTGTAACCTGCTGCTATTGCTGCTACTGTTATGTTCTCATTCCATCTCTACTGTAGTTGTTTTGCTGCATGTTAAGGTTGCAGCATATTGTTGCTATATGTGGCCGAATGCCTTTCTGTCAGTCAACTACTGTTATGTTCTGTTTTGTGCTGCTCTTGTAGTAGTTCTGTTATGCTGTTATCTTATAGTGATTACTATAAGATAACTGTTAGTTTCATTTGTTTATGCCTAACCAATTGGGGCTGTCGTTGGGATCTCCCTTCGCAGAGGGGGACATCCTCTGCACGATGATGTATAGTTGTTGGTATTTTTCTGTAGCCATTTTGCTAGAGTTACTGCTGCTATCGCTCTGCTTATGGTGCAGACTGATGTTGCTGTTTTGCTGTCTCAATGGGCTTTGTGTTGCCCTGTTATAGATGTGGTTGCAAACTGCAGTCTGCTTTTTGGATCTGTCATGGCCTGTTATGTGCTTATCATGGTGTATTGATGCTACTGCACAGTAATGGTAGCTTTTGGATGCGAAGAGGCCTTTCAGATGTATCTATTATATTTTGTATATGCCATTTTGGCGTTGTTTCCATTCCCTCTTGCTAGATGGATTGGAAACAAGCTGTTTCATTGGCTTAGTTCATGTAGCCATTTGGCGTAAGCTATTTTCTTTACTTTTGATTTCTTTCTTTTCTTTTCCTCCTGGGGTATGCCCCTTGTAGGCTGTATATTCGGTTAGCCTCTTTTTCAATTTCATGCTGATTTATCCAAAAAAAAAAAACAGAACTTAAAATATACAGGTTCACACTTGAAAACCAATACAAGGAGATACACACAAGCCAGCTCAAAATGAACCATGAGTAATACACATCAGTAATACCCAACAGTAATACACTTGAAAACAGGTTTATTAGCTCCACAATGCACCTAGCAGGAGCTGTAAAATCCAGTCCATAGCACAGCTCCACAATACACTTGAAAACAAGAATGAACAAGTACAAGTACAAGTTCAAGAAGGCAGTCCATAGCACTATATCCTCACAATACAACTCCCTCGGAAAGCTCACACCTCCCACTCACTTTTTTCACTCATGTGCTAAGACAGGGCTCCACCAACTCCCTCCCTAATCCTCACAATATGCCCCCACTACGTATTACCTCCTCTCTAAAAGAAATGATGAGGTACAAGCACACACCTCACAGGGTAAGCACACAATATAAAGAGGGGATTCTCAAAGCTTCCACAATCTCCACCAAGGATAAGATATCTACCTGATAGTATAGAAGTAATAGAAGCCTGGCCCTCCACTCTGAATCTCTGAATGCGACTGGTCTGACTTGGCTGAATTGGCTAAGCTGTACAGATGCAATAACAGAGTCAGCAGCAAAAGACAGTTATGTAATGTAAATAGAAGCTATTTCATCCTACCAAGTAACAGCTAATGATAACAAAAGATAAAAGAATTATGATCCATTGATGTTCCATTCATTTGCCACCCATTCTGCTCGACTTGGAGGCAGGGCTTGTAATGATAACAGTCTTGCCCTCACCATAGAGTAAATTTTGTGAGCAATTACCTCCCCGGAGGAAGATTTACCTTGAAATTTCCTCACACTCCTCTCCATCCAAACATGATACACCTCACAGTGTGTTTTGGAACCGTATGGATGCTTCGGTAATATGTGGTACCTTTTCGTGTGTTTTGGAAGCATATGGACGTTTTGGGGTGTTTTTGAACCGTATGGATGTTTCGGTAAGGTGTGGTGCCATTTTGGTGTGTTTTGGAAACGTATGAACGTTAAGTTGTGTTTTTCAAACGTTTGGTATTGTTTGTTTTAGTGTGTTTTGGTACCGTATGGATGTTTCGGTAAGGTGTGGTAACATTTTGGTGTGTTTTGGAAGCGTGTGGACGTTTTGGGGTGCTTTTGAACCGTTTGGTATTGTTTCATTTTTGTGTATTTTGTTACCGTATGGATGTTTCGGTAATATATGGTACCATTTTGGTAGCTTTTGAAGTGTTTGGACGTTTTTTGGTGTTTTGAACTGTTTGGTATGGTTTCGTTTTTGTGTGTTTTCGAACCGTATGGATCTTTCGGTAAGTTTTGTTACCGTTTTGGTGTGTTTTGGAAGCGTATGAACGTTTTGGTATGTTTTTGAAGCGTATGGACGTTTTGGTGTGTTTTTGAACCGTTTGGTATTGTTTCATTTTTGTGTGTTTTGGAACCGTATGGATGTTTCGGTAATGTGTGGTGCCATTTTGTTGTATTTTGGAAACGTATGGACGTTTTGGGGTGTTTTTGAACCGTTTGGTATTGTTTCGTTTTTCTTTGTTTTGGAACCGTATGGAAGTTTCGGCAAGGTGTTGTACCACTTTGGTGTGTTTTGGAAGCGTATGGACGTTTTGGGGTGTTTAAGAACCGTTTGGTACTGTTTCGTTCTTGTGTGTTTTGGAACCGTATGGATGTTTCAGTAATGTGTGGTTACCATTTTGTTGTGTTTTGGAAGCCTATGGACGTTTTGGGGTGTTTTTGAACCGTTTGGTATTGTTTCATTTTTGTGTGTTTTTGAACCGTATGGATGTTTCAGTATGGTGTGTTTTGGAAGCGTATGGACGTTTTGGGGTGTTTTTGAACCATTTGGTATTGTTTCGTTTTTGTGTGTTTTGGAACCGTATGGATGTTTCGTTAAGGTGTGGTACCATTTTGGTGTGTTTTGGAAGCGTATGGACGTTTTGGGGTGTTTTTTTTTTGGTTAAATCAGCTTGAAATTGAAAAAGAGGCTAACCGAATATACAGCCTACAAGGGGCATACCCCAGGAGGAAAAGGAAAAAGAAAACAAGAGAAAAGAATATAGCTAACGCCAAATGGCTACATGAACTAAGTAATGAATTGTTTCCAATCCATCTAGTAAGATGGAATGGAAACAACGCCAAAATATAATAGATACATGACAAACACCACGTTTGTAGATTCCAAACACCACGGGTTCCGTAATTGCAATGCATCTTCAGTTCAGCATCCAACTGAAGCTACCATTACAGCAGCAGCATCTAACTGAAATCTGCTCTATGAAGGAACAACAACAGCTGCAATATCATCTAAACCCTTGATAGAACAGCAGAACAACCGAAAGGCATCAGAACAGCAGAACAGCAGAAAGGCATCTTCCTAACTGATCAGTACCAGTAAACGGCAGCAAAAGAAATGCAAAAGGTAACAAGAGGTATCTAGGGACATGCCCCCTAAAAAGCATAAACGGTCCAAGGGACATCCCCCCAAGGATAGGCCAGATTAGTAGCAAAAGTGTTAACAAAAACAAGTATAGCTAGCTGAATTAGCAGCTGATCAGAGTCATATATATCAGAGATACAAGAGCAGAATCTAGACAACAAGTATAAGAGCATGACTGCCCAACAGATTTACGCACAAGGTAGTTCCAGTCCACTTCACAGATCCAAAGAACAGATCCAAACAGAAGCAGAATGCAGCAACCATGCTTGGGAATATAGCCAAGTTAGAAACAGATCCAAAGTAACATCAGGAACCTATTGCTTTATCTGCTCTCCCACTTACCCCCTCGAAGCCTAACTCACCATAATTCTAAAAGCAATAGGAGGGACCCTTACACCCTCAACTCTCCCTTGCAAAAGGAATCCCACTAACTCTTACCTCCACTCTCAAAAATCAGTGGGCTCAAGCACACAGCTCACGGGTTCACACACACAAGCCAAAGGGAAAGAGGTTTCCAAAGCTGTATCCAGGCTGTAACAGACTAAGGGAAGATTGTAAGATAATACCTTGTAAATAGGAGTAATAGTAGTCAAGTATCCTCCTTTGAAACCTGAGTAGCCCTCAACAACTCTTTGGAACCTGGTAGGCCCTCAACAACTCTTTGGAATCAAACATCTATACAGCACAAAGAAGAACGGTTAGAAATCAACTCTTTGGAATCAAACCTGCGAGGTTAGAAATCAATCCAGAACTAAATGCCAAATGCCAAATACCAATATCAATTCCAGGGATGGACCAATATCAATCACCTATCACATTCAGAATAAAGGGATGGACCAAAGGTCTGAGGTTCAGCAATTTCCTCCAAACCCATGTGCAATCCCCAGGAGTTTTCAAGTTCCAAAAGTTCCTCCCTTTTATTAAGTACGACTTGACCCATTGACACCACATTGACTGTTCCCCACCCGAGATAAGGAACCAAATGTGCTTGGCAATGGCAGCCTTGTTCCAAACCAGCATGGATTTGAAGCCAAGTCCCCCTTCCTCTTTTGGGGAGCAGAGGTGCTCCCAAGAAACCTTAGCACCATATTTCTTAAGGTCAGGGCCAGACCAGAGGAATGCTCGCAATATAGATTCAACTTCTTTAATCACTTTCTTGGGAATTATAAAAAGAGAGGACCAATAGGTTTGGACGGAGAATAGGACATTCCTTATCAACTGCACCCTACCAGCATATGTTAGGTCCCTATTAGTCCAAGACTTAGTTTTAGCAACAATACTATCCACTAGACGCTGGCAATCTGTAGCTTTAAGTTTAGTGGAGATCAGTGGCACTCCAAGGTATCTAACGGGTAGAGTGCCCTCTTGGAACCCTAAAACATTTAAAATGGCCAGTCTAGTATTTAGGTTAACCCCAGAGAAATAAATGCTACTTTTCCCAGGACTAGGGGATAAACCCGACAAGGCCTGAAACTCAGTGAGAGCATCCTGAATGTGAGTGACTGAACTCAAATCCCCCTTGCAGAAAATCATGAGATCATCAGCAAAGCAGAGATTAATAAGCTTGGTATCACGACACCTCCAATGAAATTGGAAATCAGGAAGAAGGGATTTTTCCCGTAGGAGGCACGTGAGAACCTCCATCACAATGACAAATAGGTACGATGACAAGGGGTCACCTTGTCGAAGCCCCCTTTTCCCAAGAATAAAACCAGTGACATCCCCGTTAATACTAAGAGAGTAATTAGCCGTGGTGACGCAGGCTTGGAGCCATTTTATCATGGTGCGATGAAAGTTCATGGAAGATAGGACATCCCACAGAAATTCCCACCTGACATTGTCATAGGCTTTCATGATATCCACCTTCAAGGCACATCTTGGCGAAGAAGAGGACTTATGATAACCCCTCATTAGTTCCTGGGTAAGAAAGATATTGTCCGCAATCCTCCTCCCTTTAACAAAGTCCCCAACCTTAGAAGGGTTGGGGATTTTAGGAACAAGGGCTACAATGGTATAATTAGCCTTCCCGAGAAGCTGACCAGATCTAAAGAAAGCTTTGACAGCAACAGTGACATCATGACCGACGATAGGCCAAGCCTTTTTAAAGAAACCAGCATTATAGCCGTCCGGACCAGGTGCTTTAGATGGATTAAGAGACCAAAGGGTTTCTTTTATTTCCAAGTCTGTAACCTCTGCAACCATGTCCATCATTTGACTATTTGTTAGTCTCTTCTGAATAACTTCTTGAATCCTAGAGAGCCCTTGATAGGGAGTGGGGTGACTAGTACCCAGCAAATTGGTGTAGAAATTTACAAAACTGGATTTAATAACCTTAATGTCATGGGTCAGAGACCCATCCTCCAAAACCAAACTAGTGATCTTACTTTTATTCCTGGCATTTGTCACAGACTTAAAGAAGTAAGAAGTGCATTGATCACCAAGTTTGAGCCACTGAATTCTAGACTTCTGTTTAGCCAAACTTTCCTCAGCTCTCAATAAAGTGAGGAATTGCTTATGAACCACCTTCTCTTGGCTTATAAGAGAGGAATCAGGATGAGAACTCAACCGAAGCTGAAGGGACTCAAGGACCTGTCTAGTATCAACCACCCTGTTAGAGATATCACTAAAATCCCTATGGTTAAGCCTTTTGAACTCAGGTTGCAACAACTTGAGTTTCTCACAGATACAGAACATAGGATTCCCAATGACCACACCCCTCCAGACCTTCTGAACTACAGAAAGGAATTGGGGATGGTCAGCGAGGAAGTCAAAAAATTTAAATGGCTTATGAGATCGCTTAGGACCAGGGAGAATGTGCACAATGGCAGGAGAGTGATCAGACACTCCAGGAGTGGGAAAATGAGCAGAAGAGCTACAAAATGCAGACATCCAATGCTCATTAACTAATACTCTATCTAATTTGGTACTAATAAAATGAGAAGGATCTTGCTTGTTGGCCCATGTGTAGAAACACCCAGAATACCTAAGATCCTCAAGTTCCAAATCATACAGACATTTATTAAACTCATCCATATGGGGGGGCCAGGAAGTAAGGCCACCAACCTTCTCATTAGGGAATCTAATAGCATTAAAATCCCCAAGAACAATCCAAGGGGAAGAGGAGCTAAAATGATGTAGTCTAGACCAAAGTGCTTGTCTTTCCAGGTAGTTATTAGCTCCATAAACAAAAGTAGCCCAAAATGGAGGCCCACCACACCTAGGTTGCACCTCACAATGGATAAATTGATCAGATTGATCAATAACCTGAAGATTGGCTACAGTAGGATCCCAACACACCAAAATTCTCCCTAAGGGAGCTTGGGGGTAATTGCTCACAAAATTCCAATGAGGGCAAACGTACTTTATTATTCTAGAAGCCAAAGCTTCTTTTATTTTATGTTCTAGCAACCCAAAAAGTGAGATATTATTATGATTCACAAAATTTTTAGCCTCTTTTTGTTTGATTGGGTCATTAAGGCCCCTAATATTCCAAAATCCTATGTTAAGAGGTTGTAGAGACATAAAATAAATTAGCGCTGAACTGGAAATGCAATGGCAGAAAATGGAAGAATAGGAATACTGCCCTGACAAAAAGGATACAAGTGAGCTATTAAGCCCCTCCACTGCTCAAGGAACCAAGTGACTGTTCCTTAGCTACTTCCTCAATTTTTTCTGGGCAAACTTGGTGAGAGAATTGCTGTTATTACCAGAGCCACCAGAGGGAACAAGCTTAGCATCTCTCCCTTTAGCCCAAGGACTTAAAAGATCAGGAGGTTCAGGAGGCTTAATCCCAGCTTGGACTCTGATTTCTTCCACGTCCAATGGTTGAAGATCTGGGGTTCCATGGGGAGTAAGAGAGTCACCGGACCCCACGTCCAGAGAGGCTGATTGGTTAACATGGACCAAAGTCTCTGGCACCTGGTTGCTACTGACCACCCTTTCCAAAACCTCCAACAATTCATCTTCAGAGTCACCAACTTCATCACCAGGAGCTTGCATTACAGATGCAGCAATTAAAGTGCTGGATAGATGAGAACATGCTGAAGCGTCCACCTGACCTTGAAAAGATTGTTCACAAGCTGCCCTTTGTTCCTCATTGGCTTGTATGGAAAGAGCATGATCCACTGGACCCCTTACCACAAATCCCTTATCCACAGAATCCTTAACAACAATTTCAGATGCTAGAATAGGCACAACTTCAGAGGTTGTAAATGGCTGCAACTCATCCAATTTAGGAAGATGAGCTAGCACACTTGGAATGCTATTAGAGTCTGCAATTGCAGATTGTGAGGAAGACGATTCGCCTGATACCATATCAAAAGAGTTGGCATCCCTTTTACCCTTACCTTTACTAACCACTTGCCATATATCCTGTTGACTTGAAATTTTAGTACCCGATAGCTTAGAACACGTAGGATGGCCAAAGACCTTGCAATCTGTACAAATTGGAGGTAGCCATTGCTATTGCAGAGCTACTATCACTGCCTCCCCATTGATGGTTATTTGAACGTCATCCGGCAAGTCATTTCCAGCATCAATTTCCACACATATACGAGCATAATCTAGCCGAAGTTTTTTTGCCGTAGCTTGATCCACGTGTACCGTATGGATGTTTCGGTAAGGTGTGGTGCCATTTTGGTGTGTTTTGGAAGCGTATGGACGTTTTGGTGTGTTTTCGAAACGTTTGGTATTGTTTGTTTTAGTGTGTTTGGGAACCCTATGGATATTTCGGTACGGTGTGGGAACATTTTGGTGTGTTTTGGAAGCGAATGGACGTTTTGGGGTGCTTTTGAACAGTTTGGTATTGTTTCGTTTTTTGTGTGTTTTGTAGCCGTATGGATGTTTCGGTAATGTGTGGTACGATTTTGTTACGTTTTGGAAGCGTATAGACGTTTTGGGGTGTTTTTGAACCGTTTGGTATTGTTTCGTTTCGTGTGTTTTGGAACCGTATGGATGTTTCGGTAAGGTGTTGTACCATTTTGGTGTGTTTTGGAAGCGTATGGACATTTTGGGGTGTTTTTAAACCGTTTGGTATTGTATTGCTTTTTTGTGTTTTGGAACCGTATGGATGTTTCGGCAAAATGTGGTACCATTTCGGTGGGTTTTTGAAGCGTATGGACGTTTTAGGGCGTTTTTGAACCGTTTGGTAATGTTTCGTTTTTGTGTGTTTTGGAACCGTATGGATGTTTCGGTAATATGTGGTACGATTTTGGTGTGTTTTGGAAGCGTATGGACGTTTTGGGGTGTTTTTGAACCGTTTGGTATTGTATCGTTTTGGTGTGTTTTCGAACCGTATGGATGTTTCGGTGAGGTGTGGTACAATTTTGGCGTGTTTCGGTAATGTGTGGTACCATTTTGGTGTGTTTTGGAAGCGTATGGACGTTTTGGGGTGTTTTTGAACCGTTTGGTATTGTTTCGTTTTTGTGTGTTTTGGAACCGTATGGATGTTTCGGTAATGTGTGGTACCATTTTGGTGTGTTTTGGAAGCGTATGGACGTTTTGGGGTGTTTTTGAACCGTTTGGTATTGTTTCGTTTTTTTGTGTTTTGGAACCGTATGGATGTTTCGGTAATGTGTTGTACCATTTTGGTGTGTTTTGGAAGCGTATGGACGTTTTGGGGTGTTCAAGAACCTTTTGGTACGGTTTCGTTTTTGTGTGTTTCGGAACCGTATGGATGTTTCGGTATGGTGTTGTACCATTTTGGTGTGTTTTTAAACCGTTTGGTATTGTATTGCTTTTGTGTGTTTTAGAACCGTATGGATGTTTCGGTAATATGTGGTACCATTTCGGTGTGTTTTTGAAGCGTATGGACGTTTTAGGGTGTTTTGTACAGTTTGGTAATGTTTCGTTTTTCCTTGTTTTGGAACCGTATGGATGTTTCGGTAATATGTGGTACCTTTTTCGTGTGATTTTGAAGCGTATGGACGTTTTGGGGTGTTTTTGAACCGTTTGGTATGATTTCGTTTTTGTGTGTTTTGGAACCGTATGGATGTTTCGGTAATATGTGGTACCTTTTCGTGTGTTTTGGAAGCTTATGGACGTTTTGGGGTGTTTGTGAACCGTATGGATGTTTCGGTAAGGTGTGGTACCATTTTGATGTGTTTTGGAAGCGTATGAACGTTAAGTTGTGTTTTTGAAACGTTTGGTATTGTTTGTTTTAGTGTGTTTTGGTACCGTATGGATGTTTCGGTAAGGTGTGGTAACAATTTGGTGTGTTTTGGGAGCGTGTGGACGTTTTGGGGTGCTTTTGAACCGTTTGGTATTGTTTCGTTTTTGTGTATTTTGATACCGTATGAATTTTTCGGTAATATATGGTACCATTTTGGTACCTTTTGAAGTGTTTGGACGTTTTTTTGTGTTCTTGAACCGTTTGGTATGGTTTCGTTTTTGCGTGTTTTCGAACCGTATGGCAGTTTCGGTAAGTTTTGGTACCATTTTGGTGTGTTTTGGAAGCGTATGAACGTTTTGGTATGTTTTTGAAGCGTATGGACGTTTTGGTGTGTTTTTGAACCGTTTGGAACTGTTTCATTTTTATGTGTTTTGGAACCGTATGGATGTTTCAGTAATGTGTGGTACCATTTTGTTGTGTTTTGGAAACGTATGGACGTTTTGGGGTGTTTTTGAACCGTTTGGTATTGTTTCGTTTTTCTTTGTTTTGGAACCGTATGGAAGTTTCGGTAAGGTATTGTACCATTTTGGTGTGTTTTGGAAGCGTATGGACGTTTCGGGGTGTTTAAAAACCGTTTGGTACAGTTTCGTTTTTGTGTGTTTTGGAACCGTATGGATGTTTCAGTAATGTGTGGTTACCATTTTGTTGTGTTTTGAAAGCCTATGGACATTTTGGGGTGTTTTTGAACCGTTTGGTATTGTTTCGTTTTTGTGTGTTTTTGAACCGTATGGATGTTTCGGTATGGTGTGGTACCATTTTGGTGTGTTTTGGAAGCATATGGACGTTTTGGGGTGTTTTTGAACCATTTGGTATTGTTTCGTTTTTTTGTGTTTAAGAACCATATGGATGTTTCGTTAAGGTGTGGTACCATTTTGGTGTGTTTTGGAAGCGTATGGACGTTTTGTTGTGTTTTTGAAACGTTTGGTATTGTTTGTTTTAGTGTGTTTGGGAACCCAATGGATATTTCGGTAAGGTGTGGGAACATTTTGGTGTGTTTTGGGAGCGTATGGACGTTTTTGGGTGCTTTTGAACAGTTTGGTATTGTTTCGTTTTTTGTGTGTTTTGTAGCCGTATGGATGTTTCGGTAATGTGTGGTACCATTTTGTTATGTTTTGGAAGCGTATGGACGTTTTGGGGTGTTTTTGAACCGTTTGGTGTTATTTCATTTTGTGTGTTTTGGAACCGTATGGATGTTTCGGTAAGGTATTGTACCATTTTTGTGTGTTTTCGAAGCGTATGGACGTTTTGGAGTGTTTTTGAACCATTTGGTATTGCATCATTTTTGTGTGTTTTCGAACCGTATGGATTTTTCGATAAGTTTTGGTACCATTTTGGTGTGTTTTGGAAGCGTATGATCCTTTTGGTATGTTTTTGAAGCGCATGGACATTTTGGTGTGTTTTTGAACCGTTTGGTATTATTTCGTTTTTGTGTGTTTTGGAACCGTATGGATGTTTCGGTAAGGTGTGGTACGATTTTGGTGTGCTTTGGAAGCGTATGGACGTTTTGGGGTGTTTTTGAACCGTTTGTTATTGTTTCGTTTTTGTGTGTTTTGGAACCGTATGGATGTTTCGGCAATGTGTGGTACCATTTTGTTGTGTTTTGGAAACGTATGGACGTTTTGGTGTGTTTCTGAACCTTTTTTTTTTGGGTAAATCGGTGTTTCCGAACCGTTTGGTATTGTTTCGTTTTTCCGTGTTTTGGAACCGTATGGATGTTTCGGTAATATGTGGTACCATTTTGGTTGTTTTTAAAGCGTATGGACGTTTTTGGGTGTTTTCGAAACTGTTTGGTATTGTATCGTTTTTGGGTATTTTCGAACCGTATGGATGTTTCGGTAAGGTGTGGCATCATTTTGTTGTGTTCTGGAAGCGTATGAAAGTTTTGGTATGCTTTGGAACCGTATGGATGTTTCGGTAATGTGTGGTACCATTTTGGTGTGTTTTGGAAGCGTATGGACGTTTTGGGGTGTTTTTAAACTGTTTGGTATTGTATTGCTTTTGTGTGTTTTGGAACCGTATGGTTGTTTCGGCAATATGTGGTACCATTTCGGTGTGTTTTGAAGTGTATAAACGTTTTAGGGTGTTTTTGAACCGTTTGGTAATGTTTCGTTTTTTTGTGTTTTGGAACCGTATGGATGTTTTGGTAATCTGTTGTACCATTTTGGTGTATTTTGGAAGCGTATGGACGTTTTGGGGTGCTTTTAAACCGTTTGGTATTGTATTGCTTTTGTGTGTTTTTGAACCGTATGGATGTTTCGGCAATATGTGGTACCATTTCGGTATGTTTTTGAAACGTATGGACGTTTTGGGGGGTTTTTGAACCGTTTGGTGTAGTTTCGTTTTTGTATGTTTTGGAACCATATGGATGTTTGGGTAAGGTGTGGTACCTTTTTGGTGTGTTTTTGAAGCGTATTGACGTTTTGGGGTGTTTTTTAACCGTTTGGTGTAGTTTCGTTTTTGTTTGTTTTGGAACCATATGAATGTTTCGGTATGGTGTGGCACCGTTTTGGTGTGTTTTGGAACCGTTTGGTAATGTTTCGGTTTTGTGTGTTTTGGAACCGTATGGATGTTTCGGTAATATTTTGTACCTTTTTGGTTTGTTTTTGAAGCGTATGGACGTTTTGGCGTGTTTTTGAACCGTTTGGTATTGTTTCGTTTTTGTGTGTTTTGTTACCGACTGGATGTTTCGGTAGGGTGTGGTACCATTTTGGTGTGTTTTGGAAGCGTATGGACGTTTTGGGGTGTTTTTGATCCGTTTGGTAATGTTTCGGTTTTGTGTGTTTTCCAACCGTATGGATGTTTCAGTAAGGTATGGTACCATTTTTGTGTGTTTTGGGAACCGTATAGACGTTATTGGGTGTTTTTGAACCGTATGGATGTTTCGGTAAGGTGTGGTGCCATTTTGGTGTGTTTTGGAAGCGTATGAAGTTTTTGTTGTGGTTTTGAAACGTATGGTATAGTTTGTTTTAGTGTGTTTTGGAACCCTATGGATGTTTCGGTGAGGTGTGGTACCATTTTAGTATGTTTTGGAAGCGTATGGACATTTTGGGGTGCTTTTGAATCGCTTGGTATTGTTTCATTTTTGTGTGTTTTTTTACCTTATTGATTTTTCGGTAATATGTGGGTACCATTTTGGTATGTTTTGGAAGCGTATGGACATTTTGGGGTGCTTTTGAACAGTTTGGTATTGTTTCATCTTTGTGTGTTTCGTTACTTTATTGATTTTTCGGTAATATGTGGTTACCATTTTGGTTGTTTTTTAAGCATATTGACGTTTTTTGGTGTTTTTAAACCGTTTGGTATGGATTTGTTTTTGTGTGTTTTCGAACCGTATGGATGTTTCGGTTAGGTGTGGTACCATTTTGGTGTGTTTTAGAAACGCATGAACGTTTTGGTGTGTTTTGGAAGCTTATGGACGTTTGGGGGTGTTTTTGAACCGTTTGGTTATGTTTCGTTTTTGTTTGTTTTTGAACCGTATGGATATTTTGGTAATGTATGGTACCATTTTGGTGTATATTGGAAACGTATTGACGTTTTGTGGTGTTTTTGAACCGTTTGGTATTGTTTCGTTTTTATGTCTTTTGGAACCGTATGGATGACTTTCGTACCATTTTGGTGTGTTTTGGAAGCGTATAGACGATTTGGGGTGTTTTTGAACCGTTGGTACTGTTTCGTTTTTGTGTGTTTTGGAACCGTATGGATGTTTCGGTAATATGTGATACCATTTTGGTGTATTTTTGAAGCGTATGGACATTTTGGGGTGTTTTTGCCACGTTTGGTATTGTTTCGTTTTTGTGTTTTTTGCGACGGTATGGATGTTTCGGTAAGGTGTGGTACCATTTTGGTGTGTTTTTGAAGCGTATGGTTGTTTTTGGGTGTTTTTGAACCATTTGGAAATTGTATCGCTTTTGTGTCTTCTCGAACCCATACGGATGTTTCGGTAAGGTGTGGTACCATTTTGGTGTATTTTTGAAACGTTGGGACGTTTTAGGGTGTTTCTGAACCATTTGGTATTGTTTCGTTTTTGTGTGTTTTGTAACTGTGTGGATGTTTCGATAAGGTGTGGTACCATTTTGGTGTGTTTTGGAAGCGTATGGACGTTTTTGGGTGTTTTTGAACAGTTTGGTATTGTTTCATTTTTGTGTGTTTTGAACCGTATGGATGTTTCGGTAAGGTGAAGTACCAGTTTGGTGTGTTTTGGAAGCTTATGGACATTTTTGGGTATTTTTGAACCGTTTGGTTTTGTTTCGTTTTTGAGTGTTTTTTTTTGGTTAAATCAGCTTGAAATTGAAAAGAGGCTAGCCGAATATACAACCTACAAGGGCATACCCCAGGGGGAAAAGGAAAACAAGAAACAAGAGAAAAGAATGTAGCTAACGCAAAATGGCTACATGAAAAAAGCATCTTCATATAAACACCACTTTTAGCACATAATGGTAGCTTGGACGGGTTCAGAACGTGCACAGTCACGGAACATAACAGCAGCAGCAGCAGATGCAGCCCATAGATAGCAGCCACAACACCCCACCTTGGCTTGAAACAACAGCCCTGACAGCAGTAGTAGAATTGCAGCTACTTGCTGTCTATTGCAAACAGCAGCAGTAACTACAACATCAGAATAGCTACAAAAGCTATAGAATTAGCAGAGGACGTCCCCCTCTGCGAAGGGAGATCCCAACGACATCCCCTGTTCGTTTTTGAGTGTTTTGGAACCGTATGGATGATTCGGTAATGTATGGTACCATTTTGGTGTGTTTTGGAAGCGTATGAACGTTTTGTAGTATTTTTGAAGCGTATGGACGTTTGGGGTGTTTTGAACCGTTTGGTATTGTTTCGTTTTTGAGTGTTTTGTAACCGTCAGGATGTTTCAGTAAGGTGTGGTACCATTTTGGGGTGTTTTGGAAGCGTATGGACGTTTTGGGGTGTTTTTGAACCGTTTGGTTATGTTTCGTTTCTGTGTGTTTTTGAACCGTATGGATGTTTCGGTAATGTTTGGTACCATTTTGGTGTTTATTGGAAACGTATGGAAATGTATGGTTACCAAAACGTTCATGCGCTTCCAAAACACACCAAAATGGTACCACACCTTACCGAAATATCCATACGGTTCGAAAACACACAAAAGCTATACAATACCAAACGGTTAAAAAAACACCCCAAAACGTCCATACGCTTCCAAAACACACCAAAATGGTACCACACCTTACCGAAACATCAATACGGTTCTAAAACACACAAAAACGAAACAAAACCAAAAGGTTCCAAAACTCCCCAAAACGTCCATACCCTTCCAAAACACGCCAAAATTGTACCACACCTCACCGAAACATCCATATGGTTCGAAAACACACAAAAGCGATACAATACCAAACGGTTCAAAAACACCCCAAAACGTCCATACGCTTCCAAAACGCACCAAAATGGTACCACCTCTTACTGAAAAATCAATACAGTTCTAGAACACACAAAAATGGAACAATACCAAACGGTTCCCCTCTTTATATTGTGTGCTTACCCTGTGAGGTGTGTGCTTGTACCTCATCATTTCTTTTAGAGAGGAGGTAATACGTAGTGGGGGCATATTGTGAGGATTAGGGAGGGAGTTGGTGGAGCCCTGTCCTAGCACATGAGTGAAAAAAGTGAGTGGGAGGTGTGAGCTTTCCGAGGGAGTTGTGTTGTGAGGATATAGTGCTATGGACTGCCTTCTTGAACTTGTACTTGTACTTGTTCATTCTTGTTTTCAAGTGTATTGTGGAGCTGTGCTATGGGCAGGATTTTACAGCTCCTGCTAGGTGCATTGTGGAGCTAATAAACCTGTTTTCAAGTGTATTACTGTTGGGTATTACTGATGTGTATTACTCATGGTTCATTTTGAGCTGGCTTGTGTGTATCTCCTTGTATTGGTTTTCAAGTGTGAACCTGTATATTTTAAGTTCTGTTGTTTAACTAGAATGTTGTTCGATCTGTTCTAATCAGTTCTGTTCAACTTCTGAAGCATAGTAACTTATGATGTCCTGTTATTCTGTCAGTGGTATCAGTGGTCTTAGCTGTTCACGCTGTGCAGCAACATCACTCCCTTTATTGACCTATCCTTGGGGGGTTGTCCCATGGAGTGTTTCGGCCTTGCTAGGGGGCATGTCCCTAGGTTTGTTCTGCACTATTATGTAGCAATTTGTTTTGTGGTTGCCTGTCATGGCAGTAGTTAGATGATGTTGCTCCTTCATAGAGCAGATTTATGTTATCATGCCTGTCAAGTTAGTTGCTGCTGCTGTAATGGTGGATTCAGTTAGATGCTGCTGCTGCTATTACCTCACTGCAACTGCTGCTTCTGTTATGTTATGCTGATGCTACTGCTGTCCATTAGCTGCTGCTGCTAGTAGTTGTTGTGGTTCAATGTGTTCCATGTCTCCTTTTGTATGCTAAAGAGTACAAGCTCTGGCTTTGTCGCACTTTTTTGGCGTTGTTTTCCTTCCCTCTTACTAGATGGATTGGAAACAACGCATTTCAATTATCTCATGTAGCCACTGGGCGATGCCAATTTACTTTACATTTTTGGTTTTTCTTTTCTTTTCCTCCTGGGGTATGCCCCTTGTAGGCTGTATATTCGGTTAGCCTTTTTTTTTCAATTTCAAGCAAATTTACCCCAAAAAAAATACCAAACGGTTCCAAAACTCCCCAAAACGTCCATACGCTTCCAAAACACACTAAAATGGTACGACACCTTACCGAAACAACCATACGGTTACAAAACACACAAAAATGAAACAATACCAAACTGTTCGAAAACACCCAAAAAGTCCATACGCTTCCGAAACACACCTAAATTGTACCACACCTTACCGAAACATCAATACGGTTTTAAAACACACAAAAACAAAACAATTCCAAACAGTTCCAAAACACCCCAAAACGTCCATGCGCTTCCAAAACACACAAAAATGGTACCACACCTTACCGAAACATCCATACGATTCCCAAAGTCCCCAAAATGAAACAATACCAAACGGTTCAAAACATCTCAAAATGTCCATACGCTTCCGAAACACACCAAAATGGTACCACACCTTACCGAAACATTAATACGGTTCTGAAACACACAAAAACGAAACAATACCAAACGGTTGCAAAACACCCCAAAACTTCCATACGCTTCCAAAACACACTAAAATGGTACGACTCCTTACCGAAACATCCAGATAGTTACAAAACACACAAAAACGAAACAACACTAAACGGTTCGAAAACACCCTAAAACGTCCATACGTTTCCAAAACACACCAAAATGGTACCACACCTTACCGAAACATCTATACGGTTCGAAAACACCCAAAAGCGATACAATTGGGATCTGCAAGGTTCAAGATTTGAGAGGTCTTGGCTGCTAGTACTCCTAATTATGAGGTAACTATCTTAATCTCAAGCTGATTCTATGACAGCTGCGAATCTGAAAGGTCTAGGTATGGTTATGGTTATTTGAGTTTCCCTCTATTTGTGTGAACTTGTGAGCTGTGGGTTTGAGCCTTATCTTTTTGTGAGAGGAGGTAATAAATAGAGGGAGGCATTTTGTGAGGGAGAGGCGAGGGAGTAGTAGCTATCCTCTTACTTTTAGAGTGTTGGTGACTTAGGCTCCGAGGGAGGAGTAGAGTGAGGAGATATATGCTTTGTCTGTTGGATATATGTTGCTGGATATATGTTGCTGTGGCTGCTACTGTGGTATGGTTAAGGATATATGTTGCTACTGTTATGTTACTGTTAGATGCAGCTTTTGTTGCTCGTTTTGTTGCTCGTTTGAAGTCATATTGGGTTTGGCCGTTTGGGAGAAGTTCATGACCCAAATGGCTCACGTATGAGCTGTTCTGCTACTGCTACTGTTATGAGTTGGCTGCATTGCATAGCTGATTGTACAGTTTTGATTGTCCAGATTCTTATTTTGTAAATGCAATGGCAATTCGTAGTTTTCTGGAAGTTTCAATATGTAGTATACGCCTAACCAACTGGGGCTGTCGTTGGGATCTCCCTTCGCAGAGGGGGACGTCCTCTGCATGGTATTACTGGTGTATAGTTGCTCTCCCCTGTGAGTTCTATTGCTGCTGTATATCCTGTTATGTGGCTGCTGCTGCTTGTGTAGTGGCTGTAATAGCAGTACTCAGTGCTACTGTTGATGGTCCATCCATTTGAAGAAGGGCTGTCCAAACTGCTCTTAGCAACCAACAGTCTATACCATAGTAATTGTAAAGTTACTACCATTTTCAGCTGCTGCTACTCCAATTGCTGCTGTAATGCCGGCAAAAAGATGCAGATCGTCTCCAGATGTGTTACGGTCTATCAGGCTGTTTTCATGTTTAGATGTATCAAGATGTCCATGTAGTTGTATCTTTGGTATTGGTGTGTTTTGGAACCGTATAGATGTTTTGGAATGATATTGTACCGTTTTGGCGTGTTTTGGAACCGTGTGGATGTTTTGGTATGGTGTTGTACCATATTGGTGTGTTTTTGAACCGTTTGAATGTTTTCGTAAGGTATTGTATCGTTTTGGAACAGTATGGATGTTTAGGTAAGGTATTGTATAATTTTGGTGTGTTTTGGAACTGTATGAATGTTTTGGAATCGTATTGTACCATTTTGGCGTGTTTGAAATCCCGTGAATGTTTTGGTACGGGTTGTACCATTTTGGTGTGTTTTAAAAGCGTGTGGACGTTTTAGGGTGTTTTTGAACCGTTTGGCATTGTATCGTTTTGGTGTATTGTTGAACCGTATGTATGTTTTAGTAAGGTGTTTGGACCATTTTGGTGTTTTTTGGGATCGTATGGACTTTTGGTAATGTATTGTATCGTTTTGGAACGTATGGATGTTTTAATATGGTATTGTACCATTTTGGTGTGTCTAGAATCCGTATGGACTATTTGGAAAGGTATTGTACCGTTTTGGCATTTTTTGGAGTCGTTTGGATGTTTTGTTAAGGTGTTGTACCATTTTGGTGTGTTTTGGAAGCGTATGGACGTTTTGAGGTGTTTTTGAACCGTTTGGCATTGTATTGTTTTGGTGTGTTTTGGAACCGTATGAATGTTTTGGTATGGTATTTGTACCATTTTCCTGTTTTTTGGAAACGTTTGGGGTAAGGTATTGTATCATTTTGGAACCGTTTGGAAGGTTTGGTATGGTATTGTACCATTTTGTTGTCATTTCGAACAGTATGGATGTTTTGGAAAGGCATTGTTCCGTTTTGGCATCTTTTTGGAACCGTGTCGATGTTTTTTTTTTTGGATAAACTACCGTGTCGATGTTTTGGAAAGGTGTGGTACCATTTTGATGTGTTTTGGAAGTGTATAGACGTTTTGGGGTGTTTTTGAACAGTTTGGTATTGTATCGTTTTTGTGAGTTTTTGTACTGTATGGATGTTTTGGTGTGGTATGTGTTCGATTTTTGTGTTTTTTGGAAACGTATGAATGGGTTGGTAGGGTATTGTATCATTTTGGAACCGTATGGATGGTTTGGTATGGTATTGTGCCATTTCGGTGTGTTTGGGAGCTGAATGCTTGTTTTGGAAACGTATTTTACTGTTATGGTGTGTTTTGGAACCATGTAGATGTTTTGGTAAGGTGTTGTACAATTTTGGTGTGTTTTGGAACCGTATAGATGTTTTGGTATGGTAATTGCACCATTTTTGTATTTTTTGGAACCGTATGGATTTTTGGTAAGGTATTGTATCGTTTTGGAACCATATGGATGTTTTGGTAAGGTATTGTACCTTTTGGTGTGTTTTGGAACCGTATAGATGTTTTGGAATGGTAATGTACCGTTTTGGTGTGTTTTGGAACCGTGTGGATGTTTTGGTAAGGTATTGCACCTTCTTTTTTTTTTTGGGTAATGCCCTAGGGCGGTTAGCTTGAAATATAAAAGAGGTTAACCGAATGTACAGCCAACAAGGGGCATACCCCAGGTAAGACAAAGGAAAAAAAGGAAATGAAAAAATTTAAAGCGCGCCAAGTGGCTACATGGGTTGCCCGTGTCCTTGACCCCGCCGAACAAACTATCCCAAGGAATAGAAAGTTCAACGGGGAACCTGGACACGGGCATGGCAAAAGCAGTAAAATCCGACACCAACCGTCGGTTTAGGGTACAATTAGAGGCCCTCGAAGTCCTCGCAATACATACTACAGAAGACATAAAAGATAATGGCCAGTGCACAACCCGCACTGATTGAACTAGGAAATAACAACATAGTAATGACCAAAGAGCAACACAACTGAGCAAGCTAGTGCGTGCATAAAATTGAAATTGAGCCCGCTACCCCTTGAATACTTGGTAGTCCTCAACACCGGATGAGCACAGGAACCACCAACATAATTTGCCCAGGTACACCCTGTAGGCCGTGAGGCTCACGCACCTGCATCCCCAAATGAGTTTTGACCTCTCTGCTCTCAGAGACTGATAGCAGCCTTGTTGCCTGAATCCATTGCCGTCAGCGGTTCCACAACCCGGCGCCGGAGTTCATGGCCGGCGAACAAAACTAATTATATGACAGCCATAGATGGAGATCTGGTCCCAAGCCCAGATTGAGAGCACTGCTACGAGCTTGAAACAAGAAACCCATACGCAACGCTAGAACCGACACCGGGATTACCCCTCCCGCCGTGACACCAACGACAAATAAAGGAAGGGAACTAGGTTGTAGCAGATGAACAAGAACAAGTCTGACGGCAGCACCCAGTCTCTAACGTGCATCCCCAGATCCATGGGCTGTATGATGAGATGGAAGAGGAATTGGACATCCTCGCCCAATTGGAACTCAACAGAAATGTATGAACTGAACTAAGTCACATATGAACTGAACTGAAATGTATGAGAACCGTGGTTTACCTCTGTAAATCCAAAGTCCATCTGGGATTGTTGATTGACCCTAATCTGAGCCCTTGCAAGCACAAAAAAGGGATTGCAACTGAAAATACCACCAGATCTGAATACTCACCGTCCGTTCCAACCCTTACGGCTGGGCGTGGATGCTCGGAATACTCAGCTGATGTGGGTAGATGATGGCTGATTCACCATGGACAGTGAAGGAGTTATGGCTGTCCAGATGTGAACACCACAACGAGGATGACTGGTTGACCCGCTGACCCTCAATCGGCGACCAGATCTATGATGGCTAACCCACTGTTCCGGCTTTGGAAGGGACTGGTTGACCCACCGCCGGTTCACAGCGCCTTAGCGTGAGTTCAAGAACCAATCTGAAGAACCCACTTCCGCTTGATTGGGATTTATATCGAGTGGGTTGTGAGGATCTGCAACTCGTGGAGGATTTGCAAATCCATGTGAGGCTGAAGAACTGAGTTTCAGTGCATCAATAAGTGAGAAATTTGAGTGGGTGCTGAAGCACGGGTCTCCCTTGGTGAAGTTGAGAGAAACCCACGGCTGAACAGAGCTTAGATTACCTCTGGTTCAGTCCAAATGTGAGAAATCTATGGTGAATTTTGACAGAGGAGTGCATTCTCTCTCTAGGTTTAGAGAGAGAAGCCCTCAACCCTTCTGGCGTAAAAATTATGGCCATTCTGTATTGTACCATATTGGTGTGTTTTTAAACCGTTTGGATGTTTTTCGTGAGGTATTGTACCGTTTTGGAATGGTATGGATGTTTAGGTAAGGTATTGTATAATTTTGGTGTGCTTTGGAACTGTATGAATGTTTTGGAATCGTATTGTACCGTTTTGGCGTGTTTTGGAACCCCGTGGATATTTTGGTAAGTTGTTGTACCATTTTGGTGTGATTTAAAAGCGTATGGACGTTTTGGGGTATTTTTGAACCGTTTGGTATTGTATCGTTTTGGTGTCTTGTTGAACCGTATGGATGTTTCAGTATGGTGTTTGGACCATTTTGGTGTTTTTTTGGATCGTATGTACTTTTGGTAATGTATTGAATCATTTTGGAACGTATGGATGTTTTAATATGGTATTGTACTATTTTGGTGTGTTTTGGAACCGTATGGATTTTTTGGATAGGTATTGTACTGTTTTGGCTTGTTTTGGAACCGTGTGGTTGTTTTGGTAGGGTGTTGTACCATTTTGGTATGTTTTGGAAGCGTATGGACGTTTTGAAGTGTTTTTGAAGCGTACGGTATTGTATAGTTTTGGTGTGTTTTGAAACCGTTTGAATGTTTTCGCATGGTATTGTATCGTTTTGGAACCGTATAGTTGTTTAGGTAAGGTATTGTATAATTTTTGTGTGTTTTGGAACCATTTGAATGTTTTGGAATCGTATTGTACCATTTTTTTTGGGTTAAATCAGCGACTAGAATAAAATGAAACATCTGTTTCCTATCCATCTATTAGAGGGAGACGAAACAGATGGCAAAAGATTACAATTAGAGCAATCTGACTAAAAAGATGAGAGCCTTCATGACAATATGAAACATCATTCCATGAAGCTTGGGATAATCTAAAGGTACCCTTGTCCCTTGTCACCAACTGAACTTGAAGGTTGTACCAATTTTGACGGCACCCTTGTACGCAGCAGGTTGGAAAATAGCAGGAGCAGCCCATTCCGGATGAGTTTCCTACTAGTTTCTTTGCTCCATTATACAGCAATCTTGTACCAACTTGGCAGCAGCCTTGTAACAAAAAGAAATACGTTGCAGCTACAATACATAGCAGCAGGCTAATGAGATGTAGCTGAATGAGGTCAGAGCAGTAGCAGCTCCATTAGCAGTACCGGACCAGCAACAGAAGCAACATTAGTTGCTGAACTGAACCGATTCCAATCCATCACAACATAAAAGCTTACATTGTGAGGTCACGACTTTTATAATTATCAGCTCTGCCCTCATTTCGAGCAGGGTGGGTTGCACAAGAATGGAATATTAGTGGATCTTAATTCATGGCTGAGTGCTACCATAGTTGATTTTATTGGTTGTTGTTAAACACAAGTTTTCAAGGTGTATTTTGTTTAGCTGTATTACACTCATGGTGCCACAAATCAAGGTGTGCAAGGTGGTCTCTCGGGAGGGCCAGGGTTGTATTACATCTATTTATCAGGTAAATATCTTATTCTTTGGAGCAAGCGAATGTACAGCCTACAAGGGGCATACCCCAGGAGGAAAGAAAAAAGAAAACAAAGATCAAGAGAATTGAAGGATGCCAAGTGGCTACATAAATTCCAAGTGGCTACATTGATGGATGCCAAGTGGCTACAATAAGAACATTGAAAACACCAAGCCAACTGGGTACAAGCCTACAAGCCTAGTAAACGAATGTTTCTAGCCCCTCTAGGTAGATGGGAAAGAAACACTCGACAAAAGGGATACTGGACAGCACAAAGCAACAGAATTGAGCTTCAAAACAGCCCACATTCTTCTCTGAATACAACCATCTTTGCAAAAACCGTAGGATGCACTAGTCAAAACAGCAACAAGGACAGCAGCAGTAGCACAGTACAACAGCCACCTGAAGTTCAGTTGTTCCCTGTTCTACCTCTGAAGTTCTACCACAAAAATTCAGCATGGACACTTGGAGTTGTGTCCTGTTGGAAGTATCAATAACAGCCGTGGCAGAAACAAAACGTACTACCAAAACACTACTCACTATACAGAGGACGTCCCCCTCTGCGAAGGGAGATCCCACGACAGCCCCTGATGGTTAGGCATATACTACAATATAAAACTCTGACAATGATGTCTATTATGTTCAAACAGCATGAAAAGAACCAACATGACAAGAGCTGGACTGCCCAGCTTGAACTTCCAATTTCGTATGTGCATATAGCAGTTACAGGCATTAACAGAAAGCAAAACAGCAGCAGCTGGTTGCTTGAACAGGAGCAACTTATCAGCTGCTGGACTGAAGCAAAAGGACGTGTAGAAGATTGAACCAACAACACTACTAATCTGGACAGCCATGCAAGAACCACACAGCATAATACAAAAACAGATCAGCAGCAAAACTACAGCAGCAGCTGCCTACGACACATCTAAGCTGGAGAACAACAGCCATAACAGAAGCTGTAACGTAACAGCAGTAACATGCCAAAGCTGTAACATAACAGCAGCCATATACATAGCAGTCCTCAACTTCAGTTAATGTAACATTTAAGTATTAAATATGCTTACGATAAAATGGACAAGAATCAACACATAACAGAACAAAACAAAACAAAGCTCTTGGTATGTATAGGACTCACTCCTCTACTCCCTTGGATTCTCACAACTCCCACTCTCTTTTTCAATACCATGAGCAAGGGTCCCTTTTCTCCCTCCACTGTTTCTCTCATGATTCCCCCACTAATTATTACCTCCTCTCACAAAGATGGATGGGGCTCTAGCACACAGCTGACAAGGATTACCCACAGTATAGTAAGATCACTCAGGAGTTAAGAAATAGCAGTTCAATGAACAGGGAGTAAGTTAACTACCTGGATACATAGAAGTAATAGAAGGCCAACAAGGATGAACCTGTGATTGTAATCTGGCTGAACCATGTTTGGAGCTTGCTCTTTGAAGGAATTGGTAGACTTCCAAGCTTGAACATTGACCTGCAAACCAAACAAGACATTGAAATTAAGCATGAATGTTCCACATAGCAAGTAAGTGAGAATGTCCCTTGAATTCTAAGGACAACAACCTATATCTAACTTCATCTGAAATTTTGTTAGCAACCACTCCAGGAGGGCAGCTAAGATTCTGGAACTTTCTATAGTTCCTCTCAAGCCACAGTTGATGCACATAGACTGTGAAGACAAGCTTAGCAATTGTGATAGGTAAGGTTTTGCCCTGTAAAGTGGACAGTTTACTTACCCACTGTTGCCAAGAGGTCAACCCAACCATATGAGGGGTCTTTGGGGTCAAAATACCTCTAATTTGTGTAGCCATGGTGCACTCAAAGAACAGGTGGTCATGGGTTTCTACACCCATACACAGACTACAGGTGGAGGAAGATTTCATGCCAAACATCACCAATCTATCCTCGGTAGATAACATATGAAGGATGGCCATCCATGAGATCACACTGCACCTAGGAATATGCCCTGAAAACCAAACTACTCTATGCCAAGTGATGGCTGGCAAAGACCCCTCTACTCTATTTATCAGGTATATATCTTATTCTTTGGTGAAGTTTCTTGGAGGTTTTGTGCGATCCCTCTTTATATAGTGTGCTTACCCTGTGAGGTGTGTGCTAGTGCCTCATCATTTCTTTGAGAGAGGAGGTAATACGTAGTGGGGGCATTTTGTGAGTTCTAGGGAGGGAGTTGGTGGAGCCTTGTCCTAGCACATGAGTGAAAAGTAGAGTGGGAGATGTGAGCTTTCCGAGGGAGTTGTAAGGTGAGGACATAATGCTATGGACTGCATTCAAGTACTCTGTAGCTGCTGCTCTGTTCTGGCCTGTTTTGGCGGTCACAAACCTGCATTCAAGTACTCTGTAGTTGAAATGTTTCCAAATGCTGTCTACAAGTGTTATCTCTGGTGGTATTCTGCTACAACATGCTGTTGTTTATGTGGCTGTTATACTTCTGTAATGGCAAATTAGGTTTGGGGCTGCTGTGTGAATACTTGTTTTGACTGCTGCTGCTATAGTTTTGACTACATGAGGTGTCCAAAGTATTCAGATCAGCTGCTGTAATCCGATCAGCTGCATGTGTCCAAAGTCATGGGCAGTCCTGCTCTTGTCATGTTGTTGTTTTGATGTCCTAAGTTGAGGCTCCATTGGCTGCTGTCGTTCAACTCCATTGGCTGCTGTCCATAACAGCCCTGTTGCTGCTATGCTTACTTCCATGTCTCTTTTGTATGCTAAAGAGTTTGTCGTTCATTATGGCGTTGTTTTCCTTCCCTCTTACTAGATGGATTGGAAACATCGCATTTATTTATCTCATGTAGCCTTTGGGCGCTAGCAATTTTCTTTACTTTTTGTTTTTCTTTTCTTTTCCTCCTGGGGTATGCCCCTTGTAGACTGTATATTCGGTTAGCCTCTTTTTCAATTTCAAGCTAATTTACCCAAAAAAAAAATTCTGTTACTGTTACTGTATGTGCTTCACTAAGCATGTTATGCTATGATCGAGTGGCTTTATTTTGTTACTTCTGACTGTGCAGCTGATGTTGTATAGTTTAATTATGGCAATTCTTATAGATTTTTGGAAGTCTCAAGGTGTAGTATAGGCCTAAACAACAGGGGTTGTCGTTGGGATCTCCCTTCGCAGAGGGGGACGTCCTCTGTATAGTATATCTTCTACTTTCTACTTTAAGGTTGTGAGACACGGTTACAACATTTTCTGTTTGCTATAGTTTTCTGCTGCTACGGCTGAGGTTGTGAGACATGGTTACAACAGCACCCGAACTGCTGCTGCGGTTATGATGTTCAACAAGATCATCCAACTCTATCTTTTTTTTTTTGGGTAATTTAGCTTGAAATTAAACAAGGTTAACCGAATGTACAGCCTACAAGGGGCATACCCCAGGAGGAAAAGAAAAGAAAGAAAAGGAAGAGTGAAAAAATTGTCATAACTCATGCACAACCCGCATGGAGAGAAAAAGTAGAGTAATGGAGCATAACAATATGCAATGTGGATTGGTATCCTACCCCCGTTGCACTGTTCGTCTGTGAAGAACGATAGCGTAACAGGGGTGGGATATAGGATGATACAAAATATGCAATGAAGTGCAAGCAATTACACATAATGATAGCTGCCTACTGCCTGGCACATCCCGCCATACTAGGAAATAAAGTAAGTAAACTCGATCGAACAACGACCAGATAATGAACCATCACTGAGGACAAGCAATAACAAGGCAGATCGACAACAAGAGAGGATGAGCAGCTACTACAGAGGAATAAGGCACCAAGAAGAGTCTCGAACTAGAGATGACGGCATCCGACAGGGGGCCCCACCCTGCACACCACGTCCATTCCATCCGGCCTAAAACTCCCTCAACCAAGCCTAAGGCTCGCCAAAACAACCATTCACAGCCAACTACCAACGACCACAGTCTCCAGAGATGGGATAAGCAAACCAAGACAATAATACTCCAGCCAAACCCAAAAGACAAGCATAATACCCACTTCTAAAGAAGAGCTACTACAGAGGGACAGGCACTGAGAATAGGCAACTGGAGATGACGACATCCGACAAGGCTACCCTCCCAAGCACCCTGCACACCACGCCCATTTCATCCAGACGACTACACCCTCAACCTAATCCCCTAGGCTCGCCAAACCACCAATCTAGCCGAAGGAAATCTCAGACACACCACCGATAGGCCACTAGAACCGCAAGTGAGACCAAGCTGCCCCTTTCAATCAGAGCATAACCCTAATCTAATCAATGACAACTCGCCAAGCTGCCCCTTTCGATCAGAGCAATACCCCAATCTAATCAATGACAACTCGCAAAGACACCCCGTTCGATTAGTGCCAAACCACCAATCTAGCCGAAGGAAATCTCAGACACACCACACTATACTAAAAGACTAGGCCAGCGAAGCAAAGAACTTGGAATATGAGAAGCTCAGCAAAAGCATGAGCGATTAGCCCTAAAATGGGCAATGATGACCACTAGTTGCAAGCTGGTCCTAAAATCACCGCTGCTGGAATAAAACACATTAAAGTGTTTTTACAATATGTCCCAAATTAATTAACTAAATTCAGATGGTGGCCCACTGATTGCAAGCCGGCCCTTAGGATAATGGAAGCACATGGTCTTCTTCCTTGCACAATACAAGAGCCCACGGTTTCCGAAAACCATAAACCAGATTGCAAAACCACTAACCACCCAAACTCCATTGCAGATTAACTAAAACTCGCACCAAGCGTTAAATCTTCAATACAACTCCAATCACACAAACAAGAGCTGTGTCGTAGGGATAAATCCGAAGATCCTTACCTTTTATGCCGATTTCGAAGCGTGAAAATCTGCAGCCATGGATTCTGCAACAGATTTCCGTTGTAGAACGCACAACTCGCCAATTGATTCCCCGCCAGATTTCATTAAGATGCTTAGTTCCGAATGGAACCAGCTGCTGTTAAGAGCAGTACCCATCCCACGAGATTGAATATTGCTGTAACTCTACCTCGTAATTACGAAGCCCAACAATGATGAAGAGCTCTATTAGCTTGACAGATTGAAACTTGCTGTTGATTTCTCCGATGCAAGTATCTCATGGGTCATCTTCGTGAAGATGAGATGGATCCCAGCGGCTCTATAAGGTTGAATAAGTCCCACGACTGTGAGATCTCTGTGAGGAATAAGACCCACGGCCGTGCGAATAAAACTCACTGCTGAACAGAGCTTAGATTACCTCTGGAACAGATCGAGAGTGAGAAATCTACGGTGGATTTTTGACAGGGGAGTGCATTCTCTCTCTAGATTTAGAGAGAGAAGCTCTCAACCCCATGGTTCTTTAAGATTGTACCACACCTTACCGAAACATCCAGACGTTTCCAAAACAAACGAAAGCAATGCAATACCAAACGGTTTAAAAACACCCCAAAACGTCCATACGCTTCCATAACACACAAAAATGGTACCACACCTTACCGAAACATCAATACGGTTCCAAAACACACAAAAACGAAACAATACCAAACGGTTGAAAAACACCCCAAAACGTCCATACGCTTCCAAAACACCACCAAATGGTACCACACAGTACCGAAACATCCATCCGGTTCCAAAACACACAAAAACGAAATTATAGCAAACGGTTCAAAAACACACCAAAACGTCCATACGCTTCAAAAACATACCAAATCGTTCATTCGCTTCCAAAACACACCAAAATGGTACCAAAACTTACCGAAACATCCATACGGTTCGAAAACACACAAAAACGATACAATACTGAATGGTTCAAAAACACCCCGAAACGTCCATACGCTTCCAAAACACACCAAAATGGTACCACACCTTACCGAAACATCCATAAGGTTCAAAAACACACAAAAACGACATAAAACCAAACGGTTTAAAAACACACCAAAACTTCCATGCGCTTCAAAAACATACCAAAACGTTCATACTCTTCAAAAACACACCAAAATGGTTCCAAAACTTAACGAAACATCCATACGTTTTGAAAACACACAAAAACGATGCATTACCAAACGGTTCAAAAACACACAAAAACGAAACATTACCAAACAGTTCAAAAACACCCTAAAACGTCCATACGCTTCAAAAACACACCGAAATGGTACCACATATTACCGAAAAATCCATATGGTTCCAAAACACACAAAAGCAATACAACACCAAACGGTTTAAAAACACCAAAAAATGTCCATACGCTTCCATAACACACCAAAATGGTACAACACCTTACCGAAACATCCATACGGTTCCAAGACACAGAAAAACGAAACAATACCAAACGGTTCAAAAACACCCCAAAACGTCCATACGCTTCCAAAACACACCAAAATGGTACAATACCTTACCGAAACATCCATACAGTTCCAAAACACACAAAAACGAAACAATACCAAACGGTTCAAAAACAGCGTAAAACGTCCATACGCTCCAAAAACACACCAAAATGGTACCACACATTACCGAAACATCCATACGGTTCCAAAACACACAAAAACGAAACAATACTAAATGGTTCAAAAACACCCCAAAACGTCCATACGCTTCCAAAACACACCAAAATGGTACAATACCTTACCGAAACATCCTTACGGTTCCAAAACACACAAAGACGAGACAATACCAAACGGTTCAAAAACACCCCAAAACGTCTATACGCTTCCAAAATACACCAAAATGGTACCACACATTACCGAAACCTCCATACGGTTCCAAAACACACAAAAACGAAACAATACCAAATGGCTCAAAAACACTCCTAAACGTCCATAAGCTTCAAAAACATACCAAAACGTTCATACGCTTCCAAAACACACCAAAATGGTACGAAAACTTACCAAAACATCCAGACGGTTCCAAAACACACAAAAACAAAACAATACAAAACGGTTCAAAAACACCCCAAAACGTCCATACGCTTCTAAAACACACCAAAATGGTACCACACCTTACCGAAAAATTCATTCGATTCAAAAGCACACAAAAACGAAACAATACCAAATTGTTCAAAAACACCCCAAAACGTCCATACGTTTCCAAAACACAACAAAATGGTACCACACATTACTGAAACATCCAAAAGCGATACAATTGGGATCTGCAAGGTTCAAGATTTGAGAGGTCTTGGCTGCTAGTACTCCTAATTATGAGGTAACTATCTTAATCTCAAGCTGATTCTATGACAGCTGCGAATCTGAAATGTCTAGGTATGGTTATGGTTATTTGAGTTTCCCTCTATTTGTGTGAACCTGTGAGCTGGGGGTTTGAGCCTTATCTTTTTGTGAGAGGAGGTAATAAATAGAGGGAAGCATTTTGTGAGGGAGAGGCGAGGGAGTAGTAGCTATCCTCTTACTTTTAGAGTGTTGGTGACTTAGGCTCCGAGGGAGGAGTAGAGTGAGGAGATATATGCTTTGTCTGTTGGATATATGTTGCTGTGGCTGCTACTGTGGTATGGTTAAGGATATATGTTGCTACTGTTATGTTACTGTTAGATGCAGCTTTTATTGGGTTTGGCCGTTTGGGAGAAGTTCATGACCCAAATGGCTCACGTATGAGCTGTTCTGCTACTGCTACTGTTATGAGTTGGCTGCATTGCATAGCTGATTGTACAGTTTTGATTGCATAGCTGGAAGTTTCAATATGTAGTATACGCCTAGTTTTGGTTATCCAAAGTCCAAAATTTGATTACTTTTAAGAATGTTGCTAAGTATATCCTGTTATGTGGCTGCTGCTGCTTGTGTAGTGGCTGTAATAGCAGTACTCAGTGCTACTGTTGATGGTCCATCCATTTGAAGAAGGGCTGTCCAAACTGCTCTTAGCAACGAACAATCTATACCATAGTAATTGTAAAGTTACTACCATTTTCAGCTGCTGCTACTCCAATTGCTGCTGTAATGCCGGCAAAAAGATGCAGATTGTCTCCAGATGTGTTACGGTCTATCAGGCTGTTTTCATGTTTAGATGTATCAAGATGTCCATGTAGTTGTATCTTTTGTTGGAACCATGAAGGTGTTGTTTTCCCACCCTCTTCCTAGATGGACTGGAAACAACGCATATCATTTAGTCCATGTAGCCATTTGGCGTAAGCAATTTTCTTTAATCTTGTTTTGTTTTCTTTTTTTCCTCGTGGGGTATGCCCCTTGTATGCTGTATATTAAGTTAGCCTCTTTTTTCAATTTGAAGCTGATTTACCCAAACAAAAAAAAAAACAAAAACAAACCAAAATGGTACCAAAACTTACCGAAACATCCATACGGTTCGAAAACACACAAAAACGAAACCATACCAAACGGTTCAAAAACACCAAAAAACGTCCAAACACTTCAAAAACTACCAAAATGGTACCATATATATTACCGAAACATCCATACGGTTACAAAACACACAAAAACGAAACAATACCAAACGTTTCAAAAGCTCCCAAAAACGTCCATACGCTTCCAAAACATACCAAAATAGTACAACACCTTACCGAAACTTCCATACAGTTCCAAAACACAGAAAAACGAAACAATACCAAACGGTTCAAAAACACCCCAAAACGTCCATACGTTTCCAAAACACAACAAAATGGTACCACATATTACCGAAACATCTATACGGTTTTGGGGTGTTTTTGAACCGTTTGGTGTTGTCTCGTTTTTGTGTGTTTTGGAATCGTATGGATGTTTCGGTATGGTGTGGTACCATTTTTTTGTGTTTTGGAAGCGTATGGACGTTTTGGGTTGCTTTTGAACCGTTTCATATTGTTTCGTTTTTGTGTGTTTTGGAACCGTGTGTATGTTTCAGTAATGTGTGGTACCATTTTGTTGTGTTTTGGAAGCCTATGGACATTTTGGGGTGTTTTTGAACCGTTTGGTATTGTTTCATTTTTGTGTGTTTTGGAACCGTATGGATGTTTCGGTAATGTGTTGTACCATTTTGGTGTGTTTTGGAAGCGTATGGACGTTCTGGGGTGTTTTTTAACTGTTTGGTATTGTTTCGTTTTTGTGGGTTTTGGAACCGTATGGATGTTTTTTTTTTGGGTTAAGCGAATGTACAGCCTACAAGGGGCATACCCCAGGAGGAAAAGAAAAGGAAGAAAAACAAGAATGATAAAACTGCTGTAAACCATGCACAACCTGCATGGAGAGTAAGATAAAACGACATATGTAACCATGCACACCCCGCATGGGAGTGATATAAAGTGAATACATAACAAATTGCCTTGAGTACTGAGACAATAAAAGTGAACTACTACTACCTGGCACAACCCGCCAGGCTAGGAAATAAGGTAAATAAGGTAGATAGTCATGGCCAAAGTTGACCACATGATAACCAACGCTGAGGAGAACAGCTACGAGGTAAGACGGCTCCAGGTAATCTGAACGGCTACTGCAGAGGAACAAGGCATCAAGAAGCTCGAACCAGAGATGACGGCATCAGACAAGACCCCGCTGCAAGAGCCCTGCCCACCATGCCCAATCCATCGGGCCTAACCCTCCCTCATCCTAACCTAAGGCTCGCCAAAACTACCCACTGAACCAACTACCCAGTAACCTCCTCCTCCAATGCTGGGATAAGAAAACCAAGAACCTAGACTGCCAATCCCAAGGCTAGCAAAATACCCACTCATCAGAGATCAGCTACTATAGAGGGACACGGGCCGAGAGAGGCACGACCTGGAAATGTCAGACAAGGCTACCCTGCTACGTACTCTGCAAACCACGACTACTCCCCCCTCAACCTAATCCCCTAGGCTCGCCAATGACAATAAGCGGAACAGAAAGAGGAACCCCCAGAAATGGCCACTCAAACCTCAAGTGGACCAAGCTGCTCCTTTCGATCAGAGAACAACCACCAATCTAATCAAAGCAGCTCCGGCAGCTACCTCGCTCAATCAGAACCATCCAACAATCTAATCAGAGGCATCAACAGCTGCTGCTACCGCGAAAACCCTTTTCAATCAGAATAGAATCTAATCTAATCAACGATAGCCGCGTCCACAAGAATACTACACCAACCTCAGAGCTAACAAGAACAGGATCAAGGCATGTAAAGGCTCGACCAAGGGCCAGACCCCGATTTCAGTCCAACAGATGACTGCCAATCGAGGTTCACAGAAAATCACAGTAAACTGGCCCGATAGTCCAGCAACAACAGATAAGAATTAAACAAATGCAAATCTCATCTTTAATAAGAATTGACATTTAATCAAACTGTTTTACCAGCCTACTGATGTATACCATAGCGGACCAGAGACGGTCGGATGTTTGATGTAGCCCCGAGGGTTGCCGGTTGTGGAGGGCGATGGAGGAGAGCCTCTCTAAGGAGAGAGTATCCCTTGCCCGGATGCTTAGCTGGTGAACCTCTTGCCAGTACGAGAGAGCAAGAACCACCTCTGTTGAGTTCTCCCTTCATCTGTGGATTTCTCCGATGTGTACAGGGATACCATAACTGGCCATTTCTGTGGGTGCTGTATAAACCCACCTTCGACCATGAACGAACCCATCTCCGTGCGAGGTGCAGAGAGCCGGCCAGGGACGAACCCACCCTCGTGCCACCATCGCACCGTAGCGAGAATGGACTGAGATCGGGAGATGAGCATAGCTTGATACCCCGGGGTCAGAACCATTTGGGCTTTGACCATGGACGAACCCATCTCCAGTGCTGATATTGAGCTTGAATCTCCGGTGCTGGAGTGGAAATCTCCAGACCAGACCCGAAGCTTTGATCGTACCTGTTGTGGAAGTTGATTCAGTGGGTGAACCGTGGAGGATTTTGGGTTTCTGGGAGACCCAATCGAAACTTGAACACTGGATCTCGAATCCGACTTGGGCGAGCAGCCATCTACGGCCATTACCAAAAATCGAGCAGCATTAAGCTCCAATTCTGGTCTGTTGAACACCCATCTTGAGATGCCTGTGTGTAGAACCTCCGAGAGAACCTCGAATCTTGAACAGATGAACTCTTGTTGGTGTCATCATCCAACCCCACGACTGGGTATGGGAATATAGATCCGGTTGTGGTATTGTAGGTAGATGAGATAATAGGTTAGAAAGGGAGATTAGGAAATGATATAGGACTGAGCCGAGCCAAAACCTCGAGGACAGCCCCATTAGGAGTACGATCCAAGCATGAAATTACCTCTGGATTGGGTTGTGGTGTGGATTTTGGAAGGGGGAGTGCATTCTCTCTCTAGAGTTTAGAGAGAGAAGCTGTCAACCCCAAGCATGTCAGCACGACAGGAATTGAATCTTTCGGTAATGTGTGGTACCATTTTGGTGTGTTTTGGAAGCGCATGGACGTTTTGGGTTGTTTTTCTAACCCTTTGGTATTGTTTCGTTTTCGTGTGTTTTTGAACCGTATGGATGTTTCGGTATGGTGTGGTACCATTTTAGTGTGTTTTGGAAGCGCATGGACGTTTTGGGTTGTTTTTTAACCGTTTAGTATTGTTTCGTTCTCGTGTGTTTTTGAACCGTATGGATGTTTCGGTATGGTGTGGTACCATTTTGGTGTGTTTTGGAAGCGTATGAACATTTTGGGGTGTTTTTGAACCGTTTGGTGTTGTTTCGTTTTTGTGTGTTAGGGAACCGTATGGATGTTTCGGTAAGGTGTGGAACCATTTTGGGGTGTTTTGGAAGCGTATGGACGTTTTGGGAAGTCTTTGCAACGATTGGTATTCTTTCGGTTTTGGGTGTTTTCGAACTGTATGGATGTTTCGGTAAGGTGTGGCACCATTTTGGTGTGTTTTGGAAGCGTATGAACGTTTTGGTATATTTTTGAAGCGTATGGACGTTTAGGGGTGTTTTTGAACCGTTTGGTATTGTTTCGTTTTTGTGTGTTTTGGAACCGTATGGATGTTTCGGTAATGTGTGGTACCATTTTGTTGTGTTTTGGATGCCTATGGACGTTTTGGGGTGTTTTTGAACCGTTTGGTATTGTTTTGTTTTTGTGTGTTTTGGAACCGTATGGATGTTTCGGTATGGTGTGGCACCATTTTGGTGTGTTTTGGAAGCGTATGGACATTTTGGGGTGTCTTTTAACCGTTTGGAATTGTTTCGTTTTTGTGTGTTTTGGAACCGTATGGATGTTTCGGTAAGGTGTGGCACCATTTTGGTGTGTTTTGGAAGCGTATGGACGTTTTGGGGTGCTTTTGAACCGTTTGGTATTGTTTCGTTTTTGTGTAGTTTCGAACCGTATGGACGTTTCAGTTAGGTGTGGTACCATTTTGGTGTGTTTTTCAAACGTTTGGTATTGTTTGTTTTAGTGTGTTTGGGAACTGTAAGGATGTTTCGGTAAGGGGTGGTACCATTTTGGTGTGTTTTGGAAGCGTATGTACGTTTTGGGGTGCTGTTGAGCCGGTTGGTATTGTTTTGTTTTTGCGTGTTTTGGAACCGTATGGATCTTTCAGTAATGTGTGGTATCATTTTGGTTTGTTTTTGAAGCGTATGGACGTTTTGGGGGGTTTTTGAACCGTTTGGTATTGTTTCGTTTTTGTTTGTTTTGGAACCGTCTGGATGTTTCGATAATATGTGGTACCATTTTGGTTGTTTTTGAAAGGTATGGACGTTTTTGGGTGTTTTTGAACTGTTTGGTGTTTTATCGTTTTTGTGTGTTTTGGAACCGTATGGATGTTTTGGTAATGTGTGGTACCATTTTGTTGTGTTTTGGAAGCCTACGGACATTTTGGGGTGTTTTTGAACCGATCGGTATTTTTTCGTTTTGGTGTGTTTTGGAACTGTATGGATGTTTCGGTAAAGTGTGGTACCATTTTGGTGTGTTTTGGAAGTGTATGGCCGTTTTGGGGTGTTTTTTAACTGTTTGGTATTGTTTCGTTTTTGTGGGTTTTAGAACCGTATGGATCTTTCGGTAATGTGTGGTACCATTTTGGTGTGTTATGGAAGGGTATGGATTTTTTGGAGTGTTTTTGAATCGTTTGGTATTATTTCGTTTTTGTGTGTTTTGGAACCGTATGGATTTTCGGAAAGGTGTGGTACCATTTTGGTGTGTTTTGAAAGCGTATGATTGTTTTGGTATGTTTTTGAAGCGTATGGACGTTTTGGTGTGTTTTTGAAAGCGTTTGTACGTTTTTGGGTGTTTTTGAACTGTTTGGTGTTGTATCGTTTTTGTGTGTTTTCGAACTGTATGGATGTTTCGGTAAGGTGTGACACCATTTTGGTGGGTTTTGGATGCGTATGGACGTTTTGGGGTGTTTTTGAACCGTTTAGTATTGTTTCGTTTTTGTGTGTTTTGTAACCGTATGGATGTTTCGGTATGGTGTGGTACCATTTTGGTGTGTTTTGGAAGCGTATGGACGTTTTGGGGTGTTTTTGAACCGTTTGGTATTGTTTCGTTTTTGTGTGTTTTGGAACCGTATGGATGTTTCGGTAAGGTGTGGTACCATTTTGGTGTGTTTTGGAAGAGTATGAACGTTATGGTATGTTTTTGAAGCGTATGGACGTTTTGGGGTGTTTTTGAACCGTTTGGTGTTGTTTCGTTTTTGTGTGTTTTGGAACCGTATGGATGTTTCGGTAAGGTGTGGTACCATTTTGGTGTGTTTTGGACGTGTATGAACGTTTTGGGGTGATTTTGAACGTTTTGGTATTGTTTCGTTTTTGTGTGGTGTCGAACCGTACGGATGTTTCGGTTAGGTGTGGTACTATTTTGGTGTGTTTTGGAAGCGTATGAATGTTTTGGTGTGTTTCTGAAACATTTGGTATTGTTTGTTTTACTTTGTTCGGAAACCGTATGGATGTTTCGGTAAGTTGTGGTACCATTTTGGTGTGTTTTGGAAGCGTATGTACGTTTTGGGGTGCTTTTGAGCTGGTTGGTGTTGTTTCGTTTTTGTGTGTTTTGGAACCGTATGGATCTTTCGGTAATATGTGGTATCATTTTGGGGTGTTTTTGAAGCGTATGAACGTTTTGGGTTGTTTTTGAACCCTTTGGTATTGTTTCGTTTTTGTTTGTTTTGGAACCGTATGGATGTTTCGGTAATATGTGGTACCATTTTGGATATTTTTGAAGGATATGGACGTTTTTGGATGTTTATGGTACTGTTTGGTGTTGTATCGTTTTTGTGTGTTTTCGAACCGTATGGATGTTTCGGTAAGGTGTTGTACCATTTTGGTGTGTTTTGGAGACGTATGATTGTTTTGGTTTGTTTTTTAAGCGTATGGACGTTTTGGGATGTTTTTGAACCGGTTGGTATTGTTTCATTTTTTTGTGTTTTGGAACCGTATGGATGTTTCGGTAAGGTGTGGTACCATTTTGGTGTGTTTTGGACGCGTATGAACGTTTTGGTATGTTTTTGAAGCGTATGGACGTTTTGGGGTGTTTTTGAACCGTTCGGTATGGTTTCGTTTTTGTGTGTTTTGGAACCGTATGGATGTTTCGGTAATGTGTGGTACCATTTTGTTATGTTTTGGAAGCCTATGGACGTTTTGGGGTGTTTTTGAAACGGTTGGTATTGTTTCGTCTTTGTGTGTTTTGGAACCGTATGGATGTTTCGGTAATTTGTGGTACCAGTTTTGTGTGTTTAGCAAGCGTATGGACGTTTTGGGGTGTTTTTTAACCGTTTGGTATTGTTTCGTTTTTGTGGGTTTTGGAACCGTATGGATGTTTCGGTAATGTGTGGTACCATTTTGGTGTGTTTTGGAAGCGCATGGACGTTTTGGGGTGTTTTTGAACCTTTTGGAGTTGTTTCGTTTTTGCGTCTTTTTGAACCGTATGGTTGTTTCGGTTTGGTGTTGTACCATTTTGTTGTGTTTTTTGAAGCGTATGGACGTTTTGGGATGTTTTTGAACCGTTTGGTATTGTTTCGTTTTTGTGTGTTTTGGAACCGTATGGATGTTTCTGTATTGTGTGGTACCATTTTGGTGTGTTTTAAAAGCGTATGGGGATATACAGCCTACAAGGGGTATACCCCAGGAGGGAAGAAAAAGAAAAAAATATAGGAACTTAGATGCGGAGAAACCTACGCCAAACGGCTACATAGGACTAGAATAAAATGAAACATCTGTGTCCTTTGCATCTATTAGAGGGAGACTAAACAGATGGCAAAAGATTACAATTAGAGCAATCTGACTAAAAAGATGAGAGCCTTCATGACAATATGAAACATCATTCCATGAAGCTTGGGATAATCCAAAGGAACTCTTGTCGCTTGTCACCAACTGAACTTGATGGTTGTACGAATTTTGGCTGCACCCTTGTACGCAGCAGGTTGGAAAATAGCAGGAGCAGTCCATTCCGGATGAGTTTCCTACTTGTTTCTTTGCTCCATTATATCGCAACCTTGTACGAACTTGGCAGCAGCCTTGTAACAAAAATAGATACATAGCAGCAGGCTAATGAGATGTAGCTGAATGAGGTCAGAGCAGTAGCAGCTCCATTAGCAGACCGGACCAGCAACAGAGGCAACATTAGTTGCTGAACTGCACCGATTCCAATCCATCACAACATAAAAGCTTACATTGCTGCAGACGTGGGATAGCAACAGCAAATGCAAATAGGGAGCAGCAAAACAGCAAATGCAATTACAGAACAGCAGCAGTTGCATCTTGGTCACCACACAGTTGAAAAGGACATGCCCCCTAGCGAAAGCATAAACAGCCCAAGGGACAACCCCCCAAGGGTAGGTACAAACAATGGGACAACCCCAAGTTAACAAATACAGATTTGCATAAACTAAACCCAATTACTACATATTCTGCTATGCATATAGGCGTTAAGAATCCCAGATTTTAGTTGTATTTCAGTAATATCTAAATTGCCTTTTTCATTTTGCAGATTGCACTATGTGCAATCATTTTGCCATCTGTTTCGTTTCCCTCTATCAGATGGGTACGAACAGATTTTCTATTTACCTCTAGTCCTATGTAGCCGTTTGGCGTAGGTTTTATCTTATGCTTTTCTTTTCCTTTCTTTTCTTTTTTTCCTCCTGGGGTATGCCCCTTGTAGGCTGTATATTCAGTTAGCTCATTTTTTATTTCGAGCTGATTTATCCAAAAAAAAAAAACATCTATACAGATCCAAAATATACCAAAATGGTGCAACACCTTACCAAAACATCTACATGGTTCCAAAACACGTCATAACGGTAAAGTACGTTTCCAAAACATGCATACGGTTCCCAAACACACCGAAATGGTACAATACCTTACCAAACCATCCATACAGTTCCAAAATCATACAATACCCTTCCAAACCATCCTTACGTTTCCAAAAAAAAAATGGCATAAATACCACACCAAAACATCCATACGGTTCAAAAACTCACAAAAACGATACAATACCGAACGGTTCAAATACCCCCCAAAACGTCTATACACTTCCAAAACACATCAAAATGGAACCACACCTTTCCAAAACATCGACACGGTTCCAAAAGATACCAAAACGGTACAATACCTTTCCAAAACATCCATACTGTTCCAAATAACACCAAAATGGTACAATACCATACCAAACCTTCCAAACGGTTCCAAAATGGGAGGCGGGGGGCCTGCTCCCCCCCTTCCTGCTCCGCCCGGAGTTCGGCCCACTCCGGGTCTCGCTCAGATGATCGGGATCGTTCACTTTGTAGAGCTCGTCGAGTAGAACAACCATGCAAAAAATCAGCTTAATTGGATATCATTAAGTGCCTGATCGGAACCTTTTTATCTTGAAAAGAATGGATCCGAAACACTGGATCAAACCCACTTGAACCCATGGACCGAGAGTTACCGAGAGTTATATGGGTTTCGATCAGGCACTTAATGATACCCAATTAAGCTGATTTTTTGCATGGTTGTTCTACTAGACGAGCTCTACAAAGTGAACGATCCCGATCATCTGAGCGAGACCCAGAGTGGGCCCCACTCCGGGCGGAGCAGGAAGGGGGGGAGCAGGACCCCCGCCTCCTTCAAAATGATACAATAGCTTACCAAAAATCCATACGTTTCCAAAAAACGTGAAAATGGTACAAATACCGTACCAAAACATTCATACGGTTCCAAAAACACACCAAAACTATACAATGCCAAACGGTTCAAAAACACCCCAAAACTATACAATGCCAAACGGTTCAAAAACACCCCAAAACGTCCATACGCTTCCAAAACGCACCAAAATGGTACACAACACCTTACCAAAACATCCAAACGGTTCCAAAAAATGCCAAAACGGTACAATACCTTTCCAAATCATCAATAATATTTCAAAACACACCAAAATCGAACAATAGCATACCAAACATCCATACAGTTCCAAAATGAAACAATACCTTACCAAAAATCCATACAGTTCCAAAAAAAACAAAAATGGTGCAAATACCATACCAAAACATTCATTCGGTTCCATAACACTCCAAAACGATTCAATGCCAAACGGTTTAAAAACACGCCAAAACATCCATACGGTTCCAAAACGATACAATACCTTACCAAAAATCCATACGGTTCCAAAAAACACCAAAATGGTCAAATACCATACCAAAACATCATACGGTTCCAAAACACACCAAAACGATACAATACCAAACGGTTCAAAAACACCCCAAAACGTCCATACGCTTCCGAAATTCTCCAAAATGGTAAAACACCATACCAAAACATCCACACGGTTCCAAAGACGCCAAAACGGTACAATACCTTTCCAAAACATCCATACGCTTCCAAAATACACCAAAATGGTTTAATACGATACCAAAACATCAATACGTTCCAAAACGTACAATACGTTATCCAAAAGGCCATACGGTCCGAAAAAACACCAAAATGGTCCAAATACCAAACCAAAACATCCATACGGTTCCAAAATATAACAAAACGATACAATACCAATGGGTTCAAAAACGACCAAATACGTCCTTACGCTTTCAAAACACACCAAATGGTACAATACCTTTCCAAAACATCAACACGGTTCTAAAACACGTCCAAAAGGTACAACACGTTTCCAAAACATCCGTACGGTTCCAAAACACACCAAAATGGTTTAATACCATACCAAAACATCCATACGTTCCAAAAAGTACAATACATTATCCAAAAGTCCATACGGTCCCAAAACTCCAAAATGGTTCAAATACCATACCAAAATATCCAAACGGTTCCAAAATACACCAAAACGATACAATACCAAATTATTCAAAAACACCCCATAACGTCCATACACTTTTAAAACATACCAAATGGTACAGCACCTTTCCAAAACTTCCACATGGTTCCAAAACACGTACAAATGGTACAATACGATTCCAAAACATTCATACGGTTTCACTTTCTCTTAGTCATATGTAGCCGTTTGGCGTAGGCTTTCTCTGTCTTCTTGTTTTATTTTCTTTTTTTTCTTTTTTTTCCTCCTGTGGTATGCCCCTTGTAGGCTGTATATTCGGTTAGCCTCTTTTATTTTCAAGCTGATTTCCCAAAAAAAAAAAACACACCAAAATTATACATTACCTTACCTAAAGAACTATACGGTTCCAAAACGATACAATACCTTACGAAAACATTCAAACGGTTTCAAAACACACCAATATGGTACAATACCTTATTAAAACTTTCATACGGTTCCAAAACACACCAAAATGATACAATACCATAAGGTTCAAAAACACTTATAAAACGTCCATACGCTTCCGAAACATACCAAAACGGTACAACACCCTGCCAAAACAACCGCACGGTTCCAAAACATGCCAAAACGGTACAATACCTTTCCAAAAAATCCATACGGTTTCAAAACACACCAAAATGGTACAATACCATATTAAAACATCCATACGTTCTAAAACAATGCAATACATTTCCAAAATTCCATATGATCCCAAAAAATACCAAAATGGTCCAATCACCATACTAAAACATGCATACGGTTCAACAATACACCAAAACGAAACAATACCAAACGGTTCAAAAACACCCCGAAACGTCCATACGCTTTTAAAACACACCAAAATGGTACAACACCTTACCAAAACATCCACGGGGTTCCAAAACACGTCAAAACGGTACAATGCGATTCCAAAACATTCATACGGTTTAAAAACACACCAAATTATACAATACCTTACCTAAACGTCCATACTGTTCCAAAACGATACAGTACCTTACGAAAACATCCAAACACAGTTCACAGTCGCCTCTCTTTGGAACAAGTTGAGAACTCATTTTCCCAAGGTTTTGTGGCACAAGCTGGTATGGTTCTCTGGCCACATTCCAAAATGCAGTTTCATCACTTGGCTTGCTATACAGCGTAGGCTATCTACTGCTGATAGGCTTGTCTTATTTGGACTGCATGCTAATCCTCAATGTAGTCTGTGTCAGGGGAGTGAAACCCATGATCATCTTTTCTTTAATTGCCCTTTCACTAAGCAAGTGTGGAATGCTATTCAAACCAAACTTCATGTGTCGTGGTCTGGTAGAACTTGGTCTGACTGGACAACATTGCTATCAAATGTAAAAGGAAAAGGTCTTAAAAATCTTATCATTAGGCTGGGCTTCACAATAGCAGTGTACAATATATGGATTGAGAGAAATGTGAGAAGGTTTCAAAGTCACTGCTGTTCTTGGGAGATAATTGTTCACAAAATTTGCACCATGGTGAGAGCAAGGATTTTATCACTTCCTAATTTACCTCAATCACAAGCACAGTGGATTGTAAATGAGTGGAATAGTGTTGCATATTGAATTTTTGTTGTTGTCTGCTTGTTCTTGGGAGATAATTGTTCCAATGGCTGCATTTGTTGAGGCAATCATTCCAGATATTACTACTCCTAATGAATCAGGTATATATCATAATCTTTAGTGAGACTAGACTTTGTGTGAACCTACCTCATATTGTGTGCTACCTGGTGAGATGTGTGCTAGAGCCTCATCCTTTCTTTGAGAGAGGAGGTAATATGTAGTGGGGGCATATTGTGAGATAAAGGGAGGGAGTTACTGGAGCCGTGCCCTAGCACATGAGTGAAAAGAAGAGGGGGTGATGTGAGTTTTCCGAGGGAGTTGCATGAGAGGACATAGTGCTCAGGGCATCATCTGTTTTGGGCTGTTTTGGCTGCCATTTGTTACAGTCATGTAGTATTCATATGTGTTGCAATGGTATATATCTGTTCTGGGCTGTTATTGGAATGATGATTGGCAGTAGCCCACTTCTTGCTACTGTCCAGTTGCTTAGGCCAATTAACAAACCTGTAATTGCATGATAGTATATCTATATAGCTGCTGCTATGGTCAGTTTTGTACCGGCTCTGCCACTGTTATAAAATGGAGTGGCCTTATTTTGTTATAAGTTGGCTGCCATCTCCTTTGTTATGAGCTGGCTGCATTGCATAGTTAATACTTCCAACAGGACACAACTGGTACTTTGTTATGAACTGGTACTTTGTGCGCTTTTGTGCTCTCAAGATCCAAGTGTTCTCATGTGGCTACTGATTTTTGTGGATTGTTGTCCAGTCCAGTCCAGTCCAGCTGCTATTACTTCTATAGCAGATTATTGTGTTCACTGCTACTGTTGTGGACTTGCTGCTGTTCTGTACTGATGTTTGTAGCTGTTGTGGCTGCTGCCCTGTTCTGGGCTGTTTTGGCTATCATTTATTCCTGTCTTGTAGGATTTAGCAACTCTTATAGCTACTCTTTAAGCTTCTGAGTTCTGTTCAGCTGCTAATTCTATTTTGGTGATGCTATATTTGCTGTACAGCTTCTGTTTTCTGTACATTTGTGTATAAGCCTAACCAACAGGGGATGTCGTTGGGATCTCCCTTCGCAGAGGGGGACGTCCTCTGCTAATTCTATAGCTTTTGTAGCTATTCTGATGTTGTAGTTACTGCTGCTGTTTGCAATAGACAGCAAGTAGCTGCAATTCTACTACTGCTGTCAGGGCTGTTGTTTCAAGCCAAGGTGGGGTGTTGTGGCTGCTATCTATGGGCTGCATCTGCTGCTGCTGCTGCTGTTATGTTCCGTGACTGTGCACGTTTTGAACCCGTCCAAGCTACCATTATGTGCTAAAAGTGGTGTTTATATGAAGATACTTTTTTCATGTATCTTTTATATTTTGGCATTGTTTCCATTCCCTCTTACAAGATGGATTGGAAACAATTCATTACCTAGTTCATGTAGCCATTTGGCGTTAGCCACATTCTTTTCTCTTGTTTCGTTTTTTCTTTTTCCTCCTGGGGTATGCCCCTTGTAGGCTGTATATTCGGTTAGCCTCTTTTCAATTTCAAGCTGATTTAACCAAAAAAAAAACATCCAAACGGTTTAAAAACACACCAATATGGTACAACACCATACCAAAACATCCACACGGTTCCAAAACACGCCAAAACGGTACAATACCATTCCAAAACATCTATACGGTTCCAAAACACGCAAAAATGGTACAATACCTTACCAAAACATCGATATGGTTCCAAAACGATACAATACCTTACCAAAAATCCATACGGGAGCAACTAGAGCCACCAACCTGTTATCAAGAAAATATCGGGCAAGGGAGCCCCTCGCACGACAGGGGCTCTCCTCCACCGCCCAAGACTCAAACCAGCCACCACTGGTCCGGCCTCCGCTGGTCAGTAACAGATCTGGGAAAGCCAGCCATCACTGGGCCGGCCTCCTCTGGTCCGGTTGTTCAACCATATCTGGACCTCTCTGGTCCAGTCAACCATCTACGGGCCATCTACACCGCCCAACCCATATCCAGCCATGGCAGCCACCACAAGGTCTGGCCACCGGCCGGCCACCAAAAGCAGCAGCCACGGCCTCCGGCCAACCGCAGCAGCAGCAACGGGCAAGGGAGGACCGGCGGCTACGTTTCTGGATCTGCTCCGTGCAGATCTGAAGCCACTACCCGCCATCTGGTCCGGCCACCATCTACAACTCCATCACCAGCCGCCGTGGGGCCCAATACCAATCCCGGCCGCCAAGCTTTGGTCCGTAACCTCATGGGTCGAAGCTACGGTTCGTTTTGTTCTACCTAGCCTCGCCGGAGATGATGGCCTTGTTGCTTCATTTAGTGCTCGGACAGTGGCACGGCAGCAAGCTACATCACCATTGAGGTCTAGATGAGCCGATCTGAACAGCCCGGGCAGCGGTGAGGTCGTGGCCAAGGCAGGCCGCCCGATGGTAGGCCAGCCCGGGCAGGTAAGCAGGCTTGGTGGCTCGGGCAGTGAGATATTTAATATTTGTCATACCATGTACTGTTTTAGCATTTAACTTGTTGCTGGACTTATGGGCCAGTTCTCTGTTAGTTTTGTAACCCCCGATAGGCGGTCACCTGTTGGACTGAAATCGGGGGTTTGGGCGCTTTGTTGGGCTATTATATCCCTTGAACCTGTCCCTTTTTAGCCCGGAGGTTGGGCATAGTAGTTGTGGTCGCGGCTTGTTGATTAGATTAGACTCTGTTCTAGTTAAGGGGTAGACTCGCAGTAGCAGCAGCTGTGGTTGCCGATGATTAGATTATGAATGGAGTCTGATTGAGCATGGTAGCTGCAGGAGTTGTCATCGACTAGTTTGGTGGATTCCCACTGATCGAAAGGGGTAGCTTCGCAGGCTGTTAGTGATTAGATTAGTGGTCTTCACTGATCGAAAGGAGCAGCTTGGTCCGCCGACAGTTAGGGGCCACTTTTGTGGATTCTCTTCTGTTCCTCTTTTAGTAGTTAGCGTGCCTAGGGGTTTGAGTTGAGGGAGTAGTTGTCTGGTTGGTTTGGGCGTAGTGTGCAGGGTGCTGAGCAGCAGCAGTAGCCTTGTCGGATGTCGTCATCACCAGTGCGAATCTCTTCTCGTTTCCTGTCCCTATGTAGTAGCTGACTTCTGATGTGTGGGTGGTATGCTGCTTTGGGCTAGTTCGAGGTATAAGGTTCTTGGTTATCATGTGGCCATCGTTGGCCATGACTATCTACCGTATTTACTTTATTTCCTAGCCTGGCGGGTTGTGCCAGGTAGTAGTTCAATTTCAAATGACTCAGTACACATGGCTTTTGTTATGTATTCACTCTATATTACACTCCATGCGGGTTGTGCATGGTTATGTATTTATTTTATCTTACTCTCCATGCGGGTTGTGCATGGTTTATCGCACTTTTGTCATTCTTGTTCTTTTTTTCCTTTCTTTTCCTCCTGGGGTATGCCCCTTGTAGGCTGTACATTCGCTTAACCTCTTTTAATTTCAAGCTAAATTACCCAAAAAAAAAAAAATCCATACGGTTCCAAAAAATACAAAAAAGGTGCAATTACCCTTCCAAAACATCTATACTGTCCAGTTTGCTGCTGTCCTCTTTTGCTGTCCCCCTGAGTCTGCCACGGCTTCTGCTATGCGTATAGGCGTTAAGAAGCCCAGATTTTAGTTGTATTTCAGTAATATGTAAATTTGCTTTTTCATTTTGCAGACTGCACAATGTGCAATCATTTGGCCATCTGTATCGTTTCCCTCCATCAGATGGGTACGAAATAGATATTCTATTTACCTCTAGTCCTATGTAGCCGTTTGGCGTAGGTTTTTCCTAATCTTTTTCCTTCCTTTCTTTTCTTTTTTTCCTCCTGGGGTATGCCCCTTGTAGGCTGTATATTCGGTTAGCCCTTTTTTTTATTTCAATCTGATTTATCCAAAAAAAAAAAAAAATCTACACGGTTCCAAAACACACCAGAATGGTACAACACCTTACCAAAACATCTACATGGTTCCAAAACACGTCATAAAGGTAAAATACATTTCCAAAACATGCATACGGTTCCCAAACACACCGAAATAGTACAATACCAAACCATCCATACGGTTCCAAAATGATACAATATCCAACCAAACCATACTTACGTTTCCAAAAAACACAAAAATCACACAAATACCACACTAAAACATCCATACGGTTCAAAAACATACAAAAATGGTACAATACCAAACGGTTCAAAAACACCCCAAAACGCCTGTACAGTTCCAAAACACGTCAAAATGGTACCACACCTTTCCAAAACATCGACACGGTTCCAAAAAGACGCCAAAACGGTGAAATACCTTTCCAAAACATCCATACTGTTCGAAATCACACCAAAATGGTACAATACCATACCAAACCATCTAAACGTTTCCAAAATGATACAATACCTTACCAAAAATCCATACGTTTCCAAAAAAACATGAAAATGGTACAAATACCATACCAAAACATTCATACGGAAAAAGAAAAAATTGTGAGTTGAGAGCTTCTCTCTCTAAAATAGAGAGAGAATGCACTCCTCCATCTGAAATTTCTCTCCGTGTAAACCAGATTAGAGGTAATCCACGCTCTATCTGGTAAATTATGTCAATCACCTTCTCAATATCCCTACTATTAAATCTCGGAAATATCTTCTTCGGAGGTTCTGTACACCCAGGTTCGGCCAGGTTCTGTACACCCAGGTTCGAGTTCCATTGCTGCAGGCGATGGAACACTTACCCAACAGATCTGAGTCGGAGCTGCTCGGTTGAGGTGCACGGCGGAAGGCGGTGGCTCGCCTGTCAAGCTTCGGCCACGTTAGAGTCTCTCTAATCCCAGGCGTCAGCCGTGGGTTCATCTTCCACCGCCAAGTTGAGTTCATCTGTACGGCAAAGATCCCCACAGCCGTGGGTTCATCTCAACAACAGGGTTACTCCAAAACCACTTGGAGTATAGGTACGACGAATTTGAGAGGTACGGCGACGGAAGGAATCGGTCCCTCGCTGGATCTACCAACCTCTACCGGAGACATCATGCCACCGGTGGTTCATTTCAGTCCACTTGATGCCGGCCAAACAGATGGTCAGCACATTCGATCCAGGGCCTTTTGCTCGTGGGTCCATTTACACGGCCAAACAGATGGTCAACAGGAGTGGGTTTCGGTCTGCTTCTGCTTCTGGGTTTGATTCAGAAACTAACAAAGGGGATCTGAGATGCTCCGATGTAGCAGTTGCCGTCGGAAATGGAGGGGACCAGTTCAATTCAGAAACGGGCAGCCTAGCTACATCAGTGGTCGTCACTGTCCCAATGGCAGGTATAAACACTTGCCTTGATCCAGAAAAATCAAAAGGCAGTCACTTGTTTTAGCTAGGAATCAATTTCAGTGGTATCAATTAAATCTGTTGCTGGACTTTCGGGCCAGTGTACTGTTAGAAATTGAGGTTTCAGTTAAGGTGCGGCAAACACCAACATCTAATGTAGTGTAGCTCGACACTATGATTCACACCCAGTTTAGGCTGGTCCAACACTCACCACCACCTGTGGGTCTCTTTCAACTTCACAGAGGTCGTAATTTCAAGCTATGGGACGGCAAGGGATCAACCCTCCTTGGGGACTGCTCTCCTCCATCGCCTCCCACACTTATTATCAATTTGTTGCGATCCCGATAGGCGGTCATCTGTTGGACTGAAATCGGGGTCGGGCTCTTGGTCGAGCCTTTACATGCCTAGATACTGTTCTTGTTAGCTCTGAGGTTGGGTGAAGTATTCTTGTGGCGCAGCTATCGTTGATTAGATTAGATTCTGTTCTGATTGAAAAGGGTTTTCGCAATAGCAGCAGCTGTGGATGCCACTGATTAGATTGTTGGATGGTTTCTGATTGAGCAAGGTAGCTGCCAGAGCTGTCTTTGATTAGATTGGTGGTTGTTCTCTGATCGAAAGGGGTAGCTTTGTCCACTTGAGGTTTGAGTGGCCACTTCTGGTGGTTCCTCTTTCTGTTCCGCTTTTAGTCGTTGGCGAGCCTCGGGGATTAGGTTGAGGGGGGAGTAGTCGTGGTGTGCAGGGTACTTAGCAGCGTAGCCTTGTCCGACATTTCTAGGTCGTGCCTCTCTTGGTCCGTGTCCCTCTGTAGTAGCTGATCTCTGATGAGTGGGTATTTTGCTAGCCTTGGGATTGGCAGTCTAGGTTCTTGGTTTTCTTATCCCAGCATTGGAGGAGGAGGTTACTGGGTAGTTGGTTCAGTGGGTAGTTTTGGTGATCCTTAGGTTAGGATGAGGGAGGGTTAGGCCGGAAGGATTGGGCGTGGTGGGCAGGGCTCTTGCAGCGGGGTCTTGTCGGATGCCGTCATCTCTGGTTCGAACCTCTTGATGCCTTGTTCCTCTGTAGTAGCCGTTCAGATTACCTGGAGCCGTCTTACCTCGTAGCTGCTCTCCTCAGCGTTGGTTATCATGTGGTCATCGTTGGCCATGACTATCTACCTTATTTACCTTATTTCCTAGCCTGGCTGGTTGTGCCAGGTAGTAGTAGTTCACTTTTATATATCTCAGTACTCATGGCATTTTGGTATGTATTCACTGTATGTCACTCCCCATGCGGGGTGTGCATGGTTAAATATGTCATTTTATCTTACTCTCCATGCGGGTTGTGCATGGTTTACAGCACTTTTATCATTCTTGTTTTTTTTCCTTTTCTTTTCCTCCTGGGGTATGCCCCTTGTAGGCTGTACATTCGCTTAACCTCTTTAAATTTCAAGCTAAATTACCAAAAAAAAAAAAAAAACATTCATACGGTTCCAAAACACACCAAAACAATACAATGCTAAACCGTTCAAAAACACCCCAAAACGTCTATACGCTTCCAAAACACACCAAAATGGTACAACACCTTACCAAAACATCCAAACGGTTCCAAAAAATGCCAAAACGGTACAATACCTTTCCAAATCATCAATACGGTTTCAAAACACACCAAAATAGAACAATAACATACCAAACATCCATACTGTTCCAAAATGATACAATACCTTACCAAATATCCATACGGCTCCAAAAAACACAAAAACGGTGCAAATACCATACCAAAACATTCATACGGTTCCAAAACACTCCAAAACTATACAATGCCAAACGGTTCAAAAACACCCAAAACATCCATACGGTTCCAAAACGGTACAATACCTTACCAAAAATCCATACGGTTTCAAAAAACACCAAAATGGTCAAATACCATACCAAAACATCCATACGGTTCCAAAACACACCAAAACGATACATTACCAAACGGTTATAAAATACCCCAAAACGTCCATACGCTTCCGAAAATCCACCAAAACGGTACAACACTATACCAAAACATCCACACGGTTCCAAGGACGCCAAAACGGTACAATACCTTTCCAACACATCCTTACGGTTCCAAATCCCACCAAAATGGTTTAATACCATACCAAAACATCAATACGTTCCGAAAAGTACAATACGTTATCCTAAAGTTCATACGGTCCCAAAAAACACCAAAATGGTTCAAATACCATACCCAAATATCCAAACGGTTCCAAAATACACCAAAACGATACAATACGAAATGGTTTTAAAACACCCCAAAACGTCCATACGCTTTTAGAACACACCAAAAGGTACAACACCTTTCCAAAACATCCACACGGTTCCAAAACACGCACAAACGGTACAATATGATTCCAAAACATTCATACGGTTCCAAAACACACCAAAATTATACAACACCTTACCTAAACAACTATACGGTTCCAAAAACGATACAATACCTTACGAAAACATTCTAATGGTTTCAAAACACACCAATATGGTACAATACCTTAGTAAAACTTTAATACGGTTCCGAAACATACCAAAACGACACAATGCCATACAGTTCAAAAACACTTCAAAATGTTCATACGCTTCAAAAACATACCAAAATGGTACAACACCCTACCAAAACAACCACACGGCTCCAAAACTAGCCAAAACGGTACAATACCTTTCCAAAAAATCCCTATGGTTCCAAAACACACGGAAAAAAAAAAAAAAAATACAATACAATACATTACCAAAAGTCCATACGATCCCAAAAAACACCAAAATGGTCCAAACACCATACTAAAACATCCATACGGTTCAACAATACACCAAAATGATACTATACCAAAAGGTTCAAGAACACCCCAAAACGTCTATACGCTTTTAAAACACACCAAAATGATACAACAACTTACCAAAACATCCACGGGGTTCCAAAACACGCCAAAACGGTACAATACGATTCCAAAACATTCATACGGTTCCAAAACACACCAAAATTATACAATACCTTACCTAAAAACCCATATTGTTCCTAAACGATACAATACCTTACGATAACATCCAAACGGTTTTAAAAACACACCAATATGGTACAACACCTTACCAGAACATCTACAGGGTTCTAAAACACGCCAAAACGGTACAATACATTTCCAAAACATCTATACGGTTCCAAAACGCACCAAAATGGTACAATATTTTACCAAAACATCCATATGGTTCCGAAACGATACAATACCGTAGCAAAAACCCATACGGTTCCAAAAAATACAAAAATGGTGCAATTACCATACCAAAACATCTATACGGTTCAAAAACACACCAAAATGGAACAACACCTAACCAGGCTCCTCCCTCCCCTGTATTGCAACAAGTCCTTGAGGAGGATTCTGATGATTCGGAAGCTGAATTATTGGAAGTTCTGGAGGGTGTTGTAAGCTCTGTGATTAATGATTCCTCTAATCCCCAAATGGTCACCACTCCACCTACCAGCAATGCAAACAACCCAACTGTGAATACACCTTCTAAGCAATCCAATAAAGCAGCAAACAAAGATTCAAAAGCAGCATGGTATGACAGTAAGTTCAGTCATATTCAAAAGCCCGATGGTGATGAAAAAGAACCTCCTGACATACTGCATCAGTCTGATGTTAAGCTACTTTTGGGAGGTTCCTCTAAGGCTGGTCATAATGGCAAACAAAGGAGTCATTCCAAGGGCTCCCAGAAAAAAGGAAGTAACTTTCCTTTCCCTCTTTTTGTCCACGATTATCTAAATAATGCTCAACTTGTGCATCCCTCTGACACTCTTTAGTTGTAGCTCATTGTGGTAGTTATTTTTTGTGTGACGAACTAAATGGATAGTATACCACTGCATTTTGGTTGTTGGAATATAAGAGGTCTCAATGATCCTCTTAAACAAAAGGAGGTCAAGAAATGGGTTCATATTAATAAATTGTCCCTTGTTGGACACATTGAACATAAACTCAAAGAGCCCAAGGCCATTACGATTGTTTTTTTTTTGGGTAATTTAGCTTGAAATTAAAAGAGGTTAAGCGAATGTACAGTCTACAAGGGGCATACCCCAGGAGGAAAAGAAAAAGAAAAAACAAGAATGAAAAAAGTACGGTAACCATGCACAACCCGCATGGAGAGTGAGATAAAGTGACAAATGAAATACAACTGGATCTAACAAGAACCATGACATAAATGAGGTGAAAAAGAAGTACGTACTGGCACAACCCGCCAGACTAGGAGATAAAGTAAATAAGGTAGATAGTCATGGTCAATGATGACCACATGATAACCAGCGCTGGGGAGAGATCCTCCTCCTCGTAGGCTGGGCTAAGAAGTCCAAGAGCCATGTCTTCCTTCACCCCAAAGCTAGCATAATACCCACTCAACAGAAGCCAACTACTACAGAGGGACTCAGACTGAGAGAGGCTCGTCCTGGCGATGTCTGCATCCGACAGGGCTGCCCTGCTAAGCACCCTGCACACCACGCCCAATCCAACCAGACTACTACATCCTCGCCCAAATCCCCTAGGCTCGCTAACGACTAAAAGCGGAACAGAACAAGAGGCCACCAAAAGTAGACACTCGAACCTCAAGTGGACCAACCTGCTCCTTACGGTCAGTGCAAACCACCAATCAAGTCAGAAACAGACTGCAAAGCTACCCCTTTCGATCAGTGAGAATCCACCAATCTAGTCAATGATATCTTCGGCAGCTACCTGCTCAATCAGACTCCATTCATAATCTAATCATCGATAACCACAGTTGCTGCTACTGCGAGACTACCCCTTAACTAGAACGGAATCTAATCTACTCAAAATAGCCACAACCACAAGAATACTACGCAACACCTCAGGGCTAAAAAAACAGACTCAAGTGATATAATGACCGCCTAACAGGGGTCGCAAAGTCTAACAGTAAACTGGCCCATAAGTCCAGCAACAACATGACAGAAGATATATAAATGCAATAACAGTGCATTGCTTGTTACCACGGTGGTTGAAGGTTCCTTGGCCGGCTGCCTGCCGGAGGCGGGGTTGGGGCTGGAGGAGAAGGCCGACGACTATTGAACCACGGGTATTGAGCCACGGCTGGGGTAACTGTACTGGTAGAACTCAGTGGTGATTCAGCCCTGCTGCTGTGCCACTGTTCGAGCACAAATTGTAGCAGCAGGGTCATCTTCTCCGGCGAGGACTGGTAGACAGAACCGGACCCATAGCATCTCGACCCATGGAAGCTGCAGCCATGGCTGTCCCTCTGTAGCCCCTTCAGTGCGGCGAGGATGAGCGGAGGAGGATGATGACCAGTGGCTGTTAAGCCATGGCTGTTGGACCAGAGGAGGCTGGCTGCTGATGATGGTCTCCACGGCGGGCAGGTCACCACGGCGGAGCATGAACTGGCCTCCACGGCGACTGCCGCGCCCGGGCTGAGATTGGCCTATAATAGCCATAGACTTTCAGATCTGCCCGGTGCAGATCCCAATAAAACTCAGCCACGGGCTAAGCGGCTGGACTGGCCAGGCCTGGACGGCCGGCTGTGATTTGAATGTCCATAGAAGGCCAGCTGTGGGCTGGCCGGATGGAAGGCCGCCGTCTGGAGCTTGCTCGTGTCCAGATCTGAGATGTAGAAGGGCGGTGGAGGAGAGCCCCTGTCGTGCGAGGGGCTCCCTTGCCCGTGCACCACGGCTGTTGGCCACGGTGGCTGTTGTATGGCCGGACCAGATGATGGCCGGTCCAGGTGGAATGTGGCCGAACCAGATCTGGCCTGAATGGACCAGAGACAGCCGGTTATGAAGGGCGGTGGAGGAGAGACTCTCTAAGGAGAGAGGATCCCTTGCCCGGAGGTGGCTGCTGCTCGGCCTTGTGGCGGCTGCCCATGGCCGGAGATGGGCCGGGGAGGCTTTCTCTCTCTAGGCTAGAGAGAGAAGCTCCCCAGTTTGTTCCGTCCCCCTTTGTATGCTGCCATTACGATTGTTAGTCTCATCCTGCCTCATTGGAGTTTTGTTAGCAACTATGTTCATTCCCCCATGGGTAGAATTTTGGTATGTTGGGACCCATCTGTTTTACTGTCCAGCTTCTTTCTCAATCTGACCAATTCATACACTGTGATGTGCATTCTAATGGTGGAAAATACTCCTTTGCAGCCACCTTTGTTTATGGGGTTAATTGCCACCTTGGAAGAAAGACACTTTGGTCTGATTTGCACTCCTTGGCCCTTGCATCCCCTTGGGTAGTCCTTGGCGACCTAAATGCTATTAGATCTCCATCTGATAGCACTGGTCCTAAGTGGGAGGAGATAAGCACTGGCTCCCTTGGATGGATGATCTTAATATCTGCCTTCAATCTGTAGAACTAGTTGACCTCCGATATTCTGGCTGCCAATTTTTTTTTTGGGTAATTTCTGGCTGCCAATTTACTTGGTCCAATAAGCAAGTTGGAGCTTCCCACATTAGCTCTAAACTGGACAGAATTCTGGTCAATGAGAGTTGGATCAAGACTCTCTCCTGGTCCAATGCTCATTTCCTTAATCCTGGAGCATCTGATCACTCCCCAGCATTTGTATCACTGGCCCCCACCTCCCCCTCTAAATGTAGGCCTTTCAGATTCTTTAATTTTCTGGCTGACCACCCCAATTTTATTAACATTGTGCAGCATGTTTGGAGGAGAGTAATCATTGGTAACCCCATGTTTTGTGTCTGTGAACAGTTGAAGATACTTCGTAAGGACCTAAAACAGTTAAACACCAATGAGTTCAGTGACCTATCATCTAGAGTTGCTTCTTCCAAGCAACAGCTAGATGATATTCAAAGTGCCCTGGGTACGAACCCTAGTGATACAGTTAATCAAGCTACTGAGAAGGTTTTGTGTAAGCAATACCTTTCTCTTGCAAGAGCAGAGGAGAGCTTTGCCAGACAAAAATCGAGAATTCAATGGTTGAAGCTGGGAGACCAATGTACTTCATTTTTCTTCAAATCAATTAGTAATTCTAGGAATAGAAATAGGATTACTAGTTTGGTATTGGAAGATGGTACTGTCACCCAGAACATTGATTTGGTCAAATCCTCTTTCATCAATTACTACTCCAAGCTGCTTGGTTCCCCTCATCAAAGTAGCTATGATGGCACATCTAGAGTCCAGCAGCTCATCACTAGGAAATTGACCGAGTCTCAGAGACTTGATATGGTTATGGAAGTCTCTGACCAAGAAGTTAAGGACATTTTCTGGTCTCTTAACCCTCAATAAGCCATAAGGCATGGCCTGTGATAGGCCATGAGGTCACCTCTGCTGTTAAATCATTTTTCAGATCTGGCCAAATGCTAAGGAAAGCCAATGCAACATTGATTGCTCTTGTGCCTAAAGTTCCCAACCCTTCAAATGTGGGGGACTATAGACCAATATCATGTTGCAACCTCATTTATAAGTGTATTGCCAAGATCCTTGCTAACAGAATTAAGTCTGCTCTTCCTCACCTGATTGATCCAGCACAGTCTGGCTTTGTGCAGGGTAGGAGGATTGCAGATAACATATTCCTCACACAAAAATTGATGAGGGGGTACCACAAGCACTCCCCCTCTCCTAGGTGTGCTATGAAAGTGGACCTAATGAAGGCCCATGATAATGTTAGGTGGGCCTTCCTTTGGGATATCCTTGCCTCTATGATCTTCCACCCCCAGATGATTAGGTGGTTAAAGGCTTGTGTTACCATTGCAAACTACTCCCTAAGCTTCAATGGAGAGGCTATTGGGTACATTCCTGGTCAAAGGGGTTTGAGGCAGGGCGACCCCCTTTCCTCATACTTATTCGTTATAGTCATGGAGGTACTTACTTGTATTCTCAAGGAGAAATCCCAGCTGCCTGATTTCAAATTCCATTGGAAATGTGGATCCACCAAATTGGTCAACTTGTGTTTTGCAGATGACCTCATGATATTTTGTAAGGGTGATGTGAGTTCCGTATCCCATATCCAGTCCTCTTTGGAAGAGTTTGAGTCATTGTCTGGGCTCTCCCCTAGTCCAAACAAGAGCAATATTTTCTTCTCAGGTGTCAAACTTATCCACCAAATCTTCAATCATGCGTATTCTTGGTTTTCAAGAGGGATCATTACCTGTTCGGTACTTGGGTGTCCCTCTTTTATCCACTAAACTTAAGCATTCTGATTGTAAGATTCTGGTGGATAAAATCATTGCAAAAACAAAGTCCTGGACTAATAGATACCTCTCCTATGCTGGGAGAATTCAGTTAATTAAATCCATTTTGTTCTCCATGCAGACCTACTGGTCCTCCCTCTTCATCCTTCCTAAGAAAGTTATTAAGGAGGTGGAGACCATTTTGAGAGCTTTTTTCTGGACTGGACCTGATCTCAAAAATTCTGGAGCCAAGGTCTCTTGGGAGCATCTTTGTTCCCCTGTTCAAGAAGGTGGTCTAGGTTTTAAGTCCTTGGTAGTTTGGAACAAATCTGCTGTGGCCAAGCACATTTGGTTCCTTGTGTCTGGTGGGGAACAATCCATGTGGTGCCAATGGGTTAAGTCCTACTTACTCAGAGGTAGGAGTTTTTGGTGTGTTAAGGTTCCCTGTAATCCCTCTTGGGTATGGATGAAGATTCTATCTCTGAGGCCACTTGTTCAGCCTTTTATTAGGTACGTGCTGGGTGATGGAATGTCTACCTCTTTGTGGTATGACAATTGGCATCCCCTAGGTCCCTTGCTCCCTAGGTTTGGCCAGAGAATTGTTTATGACTTTGGGATAACTAAGGATGCCACTGTCCATGATATAATCCACAATAACCAATGGGCCTTCCCTGTCACTCAAACTCTTGAGCTTAATGAGGTCAGAGCTGAATTAAGTGAGAATCCCTTCAATACAACTGCCAAGGATTCATGCAAGTGGACTCTCAACACTACTGGGGAATTCACTGTCTCATCCCTCTGGGACAACCTTAGAACCCACTTTCCCATAGTAGCATGGCATAAAGTGGTGTGGCTTTCTGGACACATTCCAAGGTGTAGCCTAATCACCTGGATGGCCCTCTTGCATAGGTTAAACACTGAGGATAGGCTTGTTAAGTTTGGCCTCAAATCCTCATCCCAGTGCACATTTTGCCATGATGCAGAGAACCATGCTCATCTCTTTTTTGATTGTCCAATGGCCACCCATATCAGGACCATATTGTCCCCTAAGGACCCTCATATGATTGGACATCAGGCTTGGCAGCCTTGGGTGGACTGCCTCTCTAACTTGAGAGGTAAGTCCTTGGCCAACACCATTGCAAAACTGGTATTCACAGTGTATGTCCACCATATTTGGGTGGAAAGGAACCATCGAAAGTTTCAGAATTCCTGCTGCCCTCCCACTGTAGTTGCTCATAAAATTTCCAATGATGTACGGGCTAGGCTTTTGTCTCTTGCTAATATGCCTAGTGGTCTACATTCGGGACAACTAAAAGTACTGTGGAACTTAGTTTAGTAATGTACTTACACCACTTAAATAATTGGGTTTCACTTCAATCACTACTTCCAAATCTCATGTTGTTTTGCAGAATTCTGAATCCAAAACGGATTATCCAGATGAGTGTCACTCCACTATGGATTTTGAAGGTTCAGTTGTTAATGCACAAGGGTAACAATTTGGTTCATTTGTTAATGCACAGTTGGGTACTGCAGCTACTATTACTTCTATATAGCAGGTATATATCTTACTCTCATGTGTGGAAATGGTTTGGTTATTATCCAAGTGTTGAGTGCCTTCGTATATTGTGTGTTTCCCGGTTAGCTGTGTGTTCGAGCTCCATCCTTTTTTTTGGAGAGGAGGTAATAAATAGCGGGGGAATCATGTGAGAATTCGTGGAGGGAGTTGGTGGAACCTGGCCCATTTGCACTTGAGTGAAAAGAAGAGTGGGAGATGTGAGTCTTTCAAGGGTGTTGAGGTGTGAGCACCAAAATGCAAAAGGGTATTCATATTGTCGTCTTTTGTTCTGTTACATGACATTGCTTTCCGTTAATGCCTACTACTGCTGTTCTGTTTCTACTGTGCACCACAAAGGAAATTGGAAGTTCTGCTATGATATTTAGATTGGTGGTGTCCAGATTGGTGTCCATATCGGCTGTCCATACCATGCTGTCTGTTACTTTTCCTGATCTGTATTCTGCTTTTCTGCTACTGTTCCGTATAGTTCTGTTCTGTACAGTTATGTTTATGCCTAACCAACAGGGGATGTCATTGGGATCTCCCTTCGCAGAGGGGGACGTCCTCTGCATGATGATGTATAGTTGTTGGAATTCTGTATAGTGCCTACTTGCTGTTTGTTATGGCTGCTTTTGTTCTGCTTTGGAACCTTCACCAATCAACCAATCAAGTGGAGTACAAAGTTCAAGCTGAATGTACAAAGTTCAAGCTGCTGCTACGGTGATGCAGCTGCTGTTTTGTTGTTTTGCTGCTCCTGACCAGCTGCTGCTCTGTCATTTTGAAGTTGCTGGTTGTACCAGCAACCTGCATTCAAGTGTTCCGCTGCTCCTGTGTCGCTGTGTTTCTGCAGCTGCTGTTCTGAATCTGTTCTGCAGCTATTGTTCTGAATATGTTGCTGCTAGTTGTGGCTGTCTTGTCCATACCTGCTTCTGGTCCAGGTGCACCTATGCATTGATACAAAGTTGCTGTACAAGATGGTAATTCTGATTTTGTGCAGCAAGGAAGGAGGGCTGAAGTCCTACTGATTTGTTATGTTGCTGATTTGTAGTGCTACTGTAATGGTAGTTTGTTATTTATAGTCAGGTTGGTTGCTCATATGCACATTGTGTAATCTCTGGCCATCTGTTTCTTATCCCTCTTTAAGATGGATAATAAACAGGTGTTCTCTTTGCTTCTAGTCCTATGTTGCCATTTGGCCTAGGCTCTCTCTTTTTATTTTGTTTTCTTTCGTTTTCCTCCTGGGGTATGCCCCTTGTAGGCTGTATATTCGGTTAGCCTCTTTTCATTTCAAGCTAATTTACCCAAAAAAAAAAACACCTAACCAAAACATTTACATGGTTCCAAAACACGCCATGACGGTAAAATACGTTTCCAACATGCATACGGTTCCCAAACACACTGAAATGGTACAATACCTTACCTAAACATCCATACTGTTCCAAAACGATATAATACCTTACGAAAACATCCAAACAAAAACACAACAAAACAACACAATAAGGGATTCAACTCCCATGTTTGCTGACATGTAGGCGATTTAGGGATATCTCTGACAAGGTTGTGGAGAAATTCATTCTCCATGGCTGATGGTACCATTTCAATGGTGGAAGGACTAGGACACAAAGCACAAGACTCCAATGAACTTAGAAGGAAGCAAAAGCACATCCCGGATGTAACGAGCTCCCTCCAGCTCCAGCAATCGTACGGTGCCAACCTCAAGATCGACAACTCAGTTACGCATGTTACAGATCCTCCTCGTCCGCTCTTCTCAGGAGAACTCGAGTTGGGATCTGCTATTAGAAGCTCGGGTATTCATTCATCTCCACCTGGAGCGCCATTCGAGGCCATTCGAGCTTCATCTGCTGCGTTTGTGACTCACAAGCCGTTCGATCTCTGCCCTGGAGCGCTAAACCCACAGGTTTCATCCACTCTTCCATCCTCTTCTTCTGGGTCTGGGCCTTTCACTCCGAACCCTAGCAAGTTTCATCAGGGCTTCGTTGAGGAGGGCTTGAGTCAGGAAGCAGAGGAACGGGCTCGGCTACAACATCAAGTGGTACTTGATTATGAAGCAAAAGGGACGGCCGTCCATGGGAGCTCATCTCAGGCGCATCGTCCTCCGACAGAGGTACAGAACTCAAACTCTAACCCAAAGGTATTGATCAATGCTCGGGGTTCTCCATTTGTCGAGGGAGATCCTAATCTAGGTTATAGGGCTGAGGATTATAAACCTCGCAATGCTCCCAGACAGGGTCCTGGACAGCATAGGGCTAAGCCTAAAGTTGTAAATTGGGCCTCCCTCCTCCAGTCTAAGAGTCCCTCTTTAGACTTGAAATTGGAACATTTCCCAGAATTTCAGAAAGGGAAAGATGCACTGGTGGAAATAGATGTGGAGCTTACTGATATAGGAAGTTGGAATAGCTACTTGATAGGTCATTTCCTTGATGGACAAATGGCGTATCCCCTCCTTGTTGCTACTGCTAGGAGACAATGGAAGGATCTGTTAGTAGGTGTTAAATCAGATGTGGCGGGCTTTTATCTGTTTCAATTTAAGGATGAGCAAGCCAAATTGCAAGTCCTTGAAGGGGGACCTTATTTCTTCTCGCAGAAATACCTTGTGCTTAAGGACTGGCATCGGATGATGAAGCCAGCTAAAGAGCAACCCTCCATTATCCCTGTTTGGGTTAAATTTCATGATCTTCCGTTTGAGTTATGGAATCAACAATGTCTAAGTAGAGTGGCCAGTTCAATAGGGAAGCCTCTTCATGCGGATCAAGCCACTGCTAAAACGGCCAAGCAATCTGGACTACTTCAAACCAGAACCACAAAAGCACGAGTGTGTATTGAGATAAGTGCCGAGCAAGACCTCCCTGAGGAGGTTACGGTGGTCGTAGCTGGGGAATCCGTAATTGTCCCCATTGAATATCAGGTCCTGCCACCCATGTGTAAAATATGCCATGTATTTGGGCACTCCACAGATTCATGTGCAAGGAAAACTGCTTCATCCTCTCAGCCAATCAAGCAAGAAGAACGGGGTTCGATTCCAGTTGGGATAGGAAAGAAGGACAATTTTCAGCAGCATTTGGTAGGCCCCACTCATCTCGAGCCATTGTTGACGTCATCTGCAACTCCCAATCTGGTGGAGTCTAATAAGGCTCATGCTGGCAACCTAGTTGACGCATTGAGTGAGTCGGACTCTGAGGAAGATCTATTGGAAGTTTTGGAAGGAGTGGTAAGCAGTACTCGAGGGGCTGACTCACAACTACAGTCCAAAGTGGAAATCCCAAGCAGTGGTAAAGAGAATGGAAAAGCTTCAGAAGTTTCAAGCAGTCCAAAGTGGAACCACACTCTCTCTCCTAAACCACCTGATCCATCAGTTTCAGAAGTTCAGGTCAATGCAACAAAGGAGGATACCAAGGGGAATTTTCAAGAAGTACTCTCCAAATCAGCCCAAAAGAGAATGAAAAAGCTTGCTAGGGAGCAGTCACGAAGTTCCCTATCCAGAAGACGGTATTAGCTCATCCGTATCCTTTTGTCAGGGCAGTATCTCAATTCTTCCATATTCTGCCATCTACAGTTTACATTTTGCTTTAAGTTTCTTTTATGGCTCAACAACCTCTTAATATTGGCTTTTGGAACATTAGGGGTCTTAACGACCCAATTAAACAAAAGGAGGTTAAATGTTTTGTGAATAATAACAAACTCACACTTTTGGGATTATTAGAGCATAAAATAAAGGAAGATAAGGCTACTAGGGTGATGCAGTATGTTTGCCCTCAATGGAATTTTGTGAATAACTATCCTCACGCTTCAATAGGCAGGATTTTTGTGTGTTGGGATCCAAATGTTCTCCAAATTCAGGTTATCGATCAATCTAATCAGTTTATTCACTGTGAAGTGCATCCTAAAAGTGGAGACCCATCCTTCTTTGCAACTTTTGTGTATGGTGAGCACAACTACTTGAGTAGGCAAGCCCTTTGGTCTAGCCTCCATCATCTAGGTTCTACCTCCCCTTGGATAGTGCTTGGCGATTTCAATGTAATTAGATTCCCTAGAGAAAAAGTAGGGGGCACTGCTTCTTGGCCTTCTTATATGGATGAGTTTAATAACTGCTTATATGCGTTGCAACTTGATGATCTTAGGTACTCTGGTTGCTTCCTCACTTGGGCCAATAAGCAAGATTCCAATCATTTTGTCAGTACAAAACTGGATCGAGTGTTAGTTAATGAGCATTGGATGAGGGTGTTCAATTGTTCCTCTGCTCATTTCTCCAATCCTGGGATATCTGACCATTCTCCAGCCATTGCAACCATACTTCCTGGCTATAGGACATCTAGCAAACCTTTTAAGTTTTTTGATTTCCTAGCTGGTCACCCACAGTTTTCTCTTGTGGTGCAAAAGGTTTGGCGGAGAGTGGTCATTGGGAATCCAATGTTCTCTGTATGTGAAAAGCTCAAGATGTTGCAAGGTGAATTTAAGTTAATGAATACTAGAGATTTTAGTGATGTTTCTGCTAGGGTTGTGGACACTAGACAACGCCTAGACAATATACAGCACGCCTTGAGTTCTCATGCTCCTGATTCTTCTCTGATGGGTCAGGAACGAGTGGTTTATAAACAACTTCTAACTTTGCTCAGAGCGGAGGAAAGCCTGGCTAAGCAAAAGTCTAGGGTTCAATGGTTGAAGTTGGGTGATCAATGTACTTCTTATTTCTTCAAGTCTGTGACCAACAGAAGAAATAGAAGTAAGTTAACCAGTTTAGTATTAGACGATGGGTCTCTCACCCATGACATTGGGGTCATTAAGTCAAGTTTTATTAACTTTTACACAGACTTGCTAGGTACTGCCCATTCTGATGCTTATCATGGGCATAGCAGAATCCAGCAACTAGTTACTAGAAAGCTTACTGACAATCAAAAGCTTGCAATGATTGCTCAGATCACAGATCAAGAAATCAAGGACACATTTTGGTCCCTCAACCCTAGCAAAGCCCCTGGTCGGATGGCTACAATGCTGGTTTCTTTAGGAAAGCTTGGCCTATCATCGGCCATGAGGTCACTGCAGCTGTCAAGACCTTTTTTAGGTCTGGTAAGCTGCTCAGAAAGGCCAATTTTACTGTGGTAGCTCTTGTTCCAAAGGTCCCTAACCCTTCTAAGGTTGGGGATTTTAGGCCTATCTCATGTTGTAATACCATTTATAAGTGCATTGCTAGAATTCTTTCCAAAAGACTACAGAATGTCCTCCCTGACCTAATCGATCCTGTTCAATCAGGGTTTGTTAAGGGGAGGAGGATTGCTGACAATATCTTCCTCACCCAAGAGCTAATGAGAGGGTATCATAAATCCTCGTCATCTCCAAGATGTGCACTGAAGGTAGATATAAGGAAAGCGTATGATAATGTGAGATGGGATTTTCTTTGGGATATCTTGTCCTCTATGAATTTCCATCCAACAATGATCAAATGGCTCCAAGCCTGTGTTACCACTGCTAACTACACCATCAGCTTGAATGGGGAAAACACTGGTTACATTATTGGGCAAAAAGGTCTTAGGCAAGGAGACCCTCTGTCCTCTTACCTCTTTGTCATTGTAATGGAGGTTCTCACCTGTTTACTTAGAGAGAAATCCATGTTACCTGACTTTCACTTTCATTGGAGATGTGGGAATCTGGTATTAGCTTTGTGCTAGCTGTTTACTCCATCCAAGTTGCTGTTCTATCTGCCTAACCAACAAGGGCTGTTGTTGGGATCTCCCTTTGCGGAGGGGGACGTCCTCTGCATGTACAGAAAAATTAGTTGTCTGTTTGCTTTATTACCTACCTGGTTGTGTCCAAAGTCAAGATGTGTCCAAAGTAATCAGATCAGCTGCTGCCATGATGTGTCCAAAGTCATGGTTGTGTCCAAAGTCATGACATCAGTTCTGTTCGGCTGCTGTTATCGGATCAGCCTACTCCAGTTTCCAGAATTCAGTCATAGCATGGTGCTATGTTCATTTGGTAGCTGATATGACTCAATGTTTATGTACCTATACCTGTTGAGCTGCGGCTGCACATGCTTTAATGGTTCAAGGTTGCTGCTGTTCTAAGTAGGCAACGTACAGTTGTGCATGGCTGCTGTATTTGCTGTTTTGCTGCCATTTGGCTGCTGTCCAGTCCGTACGCATAGGGCTACTGGTTGAGCAGTTAGTTGATATGGTGTTTTATCCCCTTTTGTAGATGGTTAGGAAACAATTATTTCTTGGGGTCTCTCTTGATGTTAGTTGTTTAGTTTCCATCTAGATTACAATATTTCCTCTCTTTGTAGCCACTTGGCATAGGTTTCAATTTTCTCATCTTTGTTTCTTTTGTTTTCCTCCTGGGGTATGCCCCTTGTAGGCTGTATATTCGGTTAGCCTTTTTATTTTAATTTCAAGCTGATTTACCCAAAAAAAAAAAACATCCAAACGGTCTAAAAACACACCAATATGGTACAACACTTACCAAAACATCCACATGGTTCCAAAACATGCCAAAACGGAACAGTACCATTCCAAAATATCTATACGGTTCCAAAACACACCAAAATGGTACAATACCTTACCAAAATATCCATAAGGTTCCAAAACGATACAATACCATACCACAAATTCATACGGTTCCAAAAAATACAAAAATGGTGCAATTACCATAACAAAACATCTATACGGTTCCAAAACACTACAAAATGTTACAACACCTTTCCAAAACATCCACACGGTTCCAAAACATGCCATAACAGTAAAATACGTTTCCAAAACATGCATACGGTTCCCAAACACACCAAAATGGTACAATACTATACCAAACTATCCTTACGGTTCCAAAATGATACAATACCCTACCAAACCATCCATACGTTTCCAAAAAACAGAAAAATCGTGCAAATACAACACCGAAACATCCATACGGTTCAAAAACTCACAAAAACGATATAATACCAAACGGTTCAAAAACACCCCGAAACATCTACACACTTCCAAAACACATCAAAATGGTACCACACCTTTCCAAAACATCGACACGATTCCAAAAAGACGCCAAAACGGTGAAATACCTTTCCAAAACATCCATACTGTACCAAATCACACCAAAATGTTACAATACCATACCAAACCTTCCAAACGATTCCAAAATGATACAATACCTTACCAAAAATCCATACGTTTCCCAAAAACATGAAAATGGTACAAATACCATACCAAAACATTCATACGATTCCAAAACACACCAAAACAATACAATGCCAAACGGTTCAAAAACACCCCAAAACGTCCATAGGCTTCAAAAACACTCCAAAATGGTACAACACCTTACCAAAACATCCAAACTGTTCCAAAAAATGCCAAAACGGTACAATACAGTTCCAAATCATCCATACGGTTTCAAAACACACCAAAATAGAACAATACCATACCAAACATCCATACTATTCCAGAACGATACAATACCTTACCAAATATCCATACGGTTCCAAAAAGCACAAAAATGGTGCGAATAACATACCAAAACATCCATACGGTTCCAAAACACTCCAAAACGATACAATGCCAAACGGATCAAAAACACCCCAAAACATCCATACGGTTCCAAAACGATACAATACCTTACCAAAAATCCATATGGTTCTAAAAAACACCAAAATGGTCAAATAGCATACCAAAGCATCCATACGGTTCCAAAACACACCAAAACGATACAATACCAAACGGTTCAAAAACACTCTAAAACGTCCATACGCTTCTGAAATCCACAAAAATGGTAGACCACCATACCAAAACATCCACACGGTTCCAAAGACGCCAAAACGGTACAATACCTTTCCAAAACATCCATACGGTTTCAAAACACACCAAAATGGTTTACTACCATACCAAAACATCAATACGTTCCAAAACGTACAATACATTGTCCAAAAGGCCATACGGTCCGAAAAAGACACCAAAATGGTCCAAATACCAAACCAAAACATACATATGGTTCCAAAATACAACAAAACGATACAATACCTAATGGTTCAAAAACGACCAAATACGTTCATACGTTTTTAAAACACACCAAATGGTATAATACCTTTTCAAAACATCAACACGGTTCCAAAACACACACAAATGGTACAATACGTTTCTAAAACATCCGTACGGTTCCAAAACACACCAAAATGGATGGCGGTGTCACCCCCTGGGTTGAGAGCTTCTCTCTCTACCTTAGAGAGAGAATGCACTCCCCGTGGACCGATTCCACCGATTTAGTCCACCCCGTGGCGATTCCACAACGGGTTAGAGGTAATCTTGTTCTGTGAGGGGCAATCAGTGCTCTAATCCCGATTTTGAGAGTTCTCGATCCCACAGCCGTGGGTTTTCAACTTCGCAGAGTAGACCCGGAGCACCTAGCTCGTGGGTCCTGTTCTTGAGCTACTGCACAAGACCCCGTTGGGATTCAATCACGTCAATCATCCGTTCAAATGGAGCTGCCTTCGTTCAAGACTAGCTTCGGCGAGCCGTCCAAAACTACACCGGTGGAAGTCCGAACCAACACCAACACTCAATACCTGATCTTTTGAACTCCGACGCCCAGCTGAATGGTTTGGGGCAGACGGTGATAAGGAAATGGGTTATCCACTACTGCGGCTGTGGCTTGCAGGGCAAATATAAGGTGAAGCTTTGGAATCCGAACCACAAAGGTATGATTTTTTGAGGTCAGAGGAATGATCCTTCGGACTGGATCTGTGTATTGGGCAGGTTCAGATGGCTGCTAATTACAAACTTGTTTGGGCAGTTTCAATATGGTTCTTTGTAGTTGCTTAGTCAAATGCTATATTTGTTTTTTTTTTTTGTTGTTAAAATAGCATGAAATAGAAAAAGAGGCTAACCGAATATACAGCCTACAAGGGGCATACCCCAGGAGGAAAAGAAAAGAAAAGAAACAAGAGTAAATAAAATAGCTAACGCCAAGAGGCTACATGGACTAAGTGATGAATTGTTTCCAGACCATCTAGAAAGAGGGAGGGAAAACAACGTCAATATGGTACCAACAAAATATAACAGAACATCTAAAAGGCACCTACACATCAAATGGCGTCTTCAGCAGATTGCAGCAAGTTAGAATCAGTTCAAAAGCAGACTGGACAGAGCAGATTTCAGCCATTTTGAGATAGCAGCCACTCCCATGAGCATGACCATCTTGTTGGTGCATAACTCCGTCTAGAAACAGCAGCTACACACCAGATAGTAACATCCATGACAAGCACCATACACCAGCAACTATACACCATGGCTTGAACTTAAAGCTAAACAACAGCAGCTAAACAACAGCAGCACAATATCAGCAACCTTGGCTTGAACTTGAACTCCACCCGCAACTGGTCGGGCAGATTTGTGATCTCCCCTCTACTTTGTTTCAAGTCATGGCCATGGTAGTGGTTCTCCTTTTGGAGGCTCACATAGCAGCCCGAAAACAGTTCAAGTGCTGAACAAAACAGAACACTAGCAGAATGCAACAAAACAGATACCAGCAAATATACAATGCAGAGGACATCCCCCTCTGCGACATCCCCTGTTGGGCGATGCCAATTTACTTTACATTTTTGGTTTTTCTTTTCTTTTCCTCCTGGGGTATGCCCCTTGTAGGCTGTATATTCGGTTAGCCTTTTTTTTCAATTTCAAGCTAATTTACCCAAAAAAAAAAAAAAAAAAAGAGATCCCAACGACATCCCCTGTTGGTTAGGCATATACTACAACATAACTGTAAATACAGTAGCAGAATACAGAAGTAGAACCATTGCTTGATACCAGCCATAACAACAGCATAACATAACTGTACCTACAGAACAGAACAGAGTAGCAGCTACAGAACAGCAGTGGTAAAAGGTGAATAAAGGCAGCCTGCTATCTGACTGGACCAGCTACGCAAACAGCCAACAAACTGTGATCAAAACTCGAAATTAGCAAGAGACTCCTAAAGGCAGCTATGATTGCTCACAACTACAACTCCCTCGGAACCTCGCCCCTCCTATTTCACTCTCACGGCTGCCAAAGGTTGAATAACTCCTTCCTCCCTCGTCTCTCCCTCCCATAATACCTCCCTCTACATATTACCTCCACTCCCAAAGAAATGAAGAGGCTCAACCACTCACTCACAGGTTACACTCAATATGGTAGGAGATATTGGCGAAACTCCTGCATACCACCTGATAGTATACCTGCAAAGTAAAATACTAGAATACCAAAACCAGCATAATAGCCACTATACGGTTCCAAAATGATACAATACCTTACGAAAACATTCAAACGGTTTCAAAAGGTATTACTGATGTGTATTACTCATGGTTCATTTTGAGCTGGCTTGTGTGTATCTCCTTGTATTGGTCTTCAAGTGTGAACCTGTATATTTGAAGTTCTGTTGTTTAACTAGAATGTTGTTCGATCTGTTCTAATCAGTTCTGTTCAACTTCTGAAGCATAGTAACTTATGATGTCCTGTTATTCTGTCAGTGGTATCAGTGGTCTTAGCTGTTCGCGCTGTGCAGCAACATCACTCCCTTTAATGACCTATCCTTGGGGGGTTGTCCCATGGAATGTTTAGGCCTTGCTAGGGGGCATGTTCCTAGGTTTGTTCTGCACTATTATGTAGCAATTTGTTCTGTGGTTGCCTGTCATGGCAGTAGTTAGATGATGTTGCTCCTTCATAGAGCAGATTTATGTTATCATGCCTGTCAAGTTAGTTGCTGCTGCTGTAATGGTGGATTCAGTTAGATGCAGCTGCTGCTATTACCTCACTGCAACTGCTGCTTCTGTTATGTTATGCTGATGCTGCTGCTGTCCATTAGCTGCTGCTGCTAGTAGTTGTTGTGGTTCAATGTGTTCCATGTCTCCTTTTGTATGCTAAAGAGTACAAGCTCTGGCTTTGTCGCACTTTTTTGGCGTTGTTTTCCTTCCCTCTTACTAGATGGATTGGAAACAACGCATTTCAATTATCTCATGTAGCCACTGGGCGATGCCAATTTACTTTACATTTTTGGTTTTTCTTTTCTTTTCCTCCTGGGGTATGCCCCTTGTAGGCTGTATATTCGGTTAGCCTTTTTTTTCAATTTCAAGCTAATTTACCCAAAAAAAAACATTCAAAGGGCAGATTAGATTGGCTGTCTTCGACTAGATTGGTGGTTGGGCCTTGATCGAAAGAGGTAGCTTTGGAGCTGTCTTTGATTAGATTGGTGGTTGTTCTCTGATTGAAAGGGGTAGCTTCTGTGTTTGTCACTTATTAGATTGGGGTTATGCTCAAATTGAAAAGGGCAGATTAGATTGGCTGTCTTCGACTAGATCGGTGGTTGGGCCTTGATCGAAAGAGGTAGCTTTGGAGCTGTCATTGATTAGATTGGTGGTTGTTCTCTGATTGAAAGGGGTAGCTTCTGTGTTTGTCACTTATTAGATTGGGGTTGCTCTGATTGAAAAGGGCAGATTGGCGAGTTGTCTTCGATTAGATTGGGGATATGTCCTATTGCGCACTGAGATTTATTGTTCATGTAGGCTTTTCTTTATGTTGTGTCCAACTTCTTCTGAGAAATGGTAATGACTTTTGGGGCTTGGCTGTGGTTGTTGCAGCGAGGTGGAATAGGCATGTGTTTGAGTACGGGGTTTTGGGCAACCCTTGGGGTTTATTGCTTGCCATTGTCTAATAGTAGCTCATCAACTAGTGCCGAGTTTATGATCTGTTGCTGTTGTTTCTACAGTTGTTTGTCGGACTTGATTTTCTATGGCCTTACTCTACCTCTTCTGGATTATGATGACAATATGGGAGTTTGGATGAGGAGTGTGTAGTGAATTAGGTGGAATAAGCATGTGTTTGAGTACAGGGTCTTATGAGGAGGGACCCTAGGGATTTATTGCTTGCTGATGTCTACTAGTAGCTCATCTCCTTGGTGCCGAGTTCTCTGTTGTTGCTGTTTCCATTGTCGAGGTTTATTTTTTGGGCTGTTATACATTTATTTTTTGGTTAAATCAGCTTGAAATTGAAAAGAGGCTAACCGAATATACAGCCTACAAGGGGCATACCCCAGGAGGAAAAGAAAAAAAGGAAACAAGAGAAAAGAATATAGCTAACGCCAAATGGCTACATGAACTAGGTAATGAATTGTTTCCAATCCATCTTGTAAGAGGGAATGGAAACAACGCCAAAATATAAAAGATACATGAAAAAAGCATCTTCATATAAACACCACTTTTAGCACATAATGGTAACTTGGACGGGTTCAGAACGTGCACAGTCACGGAACATAACAGCAGCAGCAGATGCAGCCCATAGATAGCAGCCACAAAACCCCCCTTTGGCTTGAAACAACAGCCCTGACAGCAGTAGTAGAATTGCAGCTACTTGCTTATACACAAATGTACAGAGGACGTCCCCCTCTGCGAAGGGAGATCCCAACGACATCCCCTGTTGGTTAGGCTTATACACAAATGTACAGAAAACAGAAGCTGTTCAGCAAATATATGATAGCTGAACAGAACTCAGAAGCTTAAAGAGTAGCTATAAGAGCTGCTAAATCCTACAAGACAGGAATAAATAATAGCCAAAACAGCCCAGAACAGAGCAGCAGCCACAGCAGCTACAAACATCAGTACAGAACAGCAGCAAGTCCACAACAGTAGCAGTGAACACAATAATCTGCTATAGAAGTAATAGCAGCTGGACTGGCCTGGACTGGACAGCAGCCACAAAAATCAGTAGCCACATGAGAACACTTGGATCTTGAGAGCACAAAGCTCACAACTTATAGCCACATGAGCCAGTTGTGTCCTGTTGGAAGTATTAACTATGCAATGCAGCCAGCTCATAACAAAGGAGATGGCAGCCAACTTATAACAAAATAAGGCCACTCCATTTTATAACAGTGGCAGAGCCGGTACAAAACTGACCATAGCAGCAGCTATATAGATATACTATCATGCAATTACAGGTTTGTTAATTGGCCTAAGCAACTGGACAGTAGCAAGAAGTGGGCTACTGCCAATCATCATTCCAATAACAGCCCAGAACAGATAAATACCATTGCAACACATATGATATGATATACCATTGTAACAAATGGCAGCCAAAACAGCCCAAAACAGATGATGCCCTGAGCACTATGTCCTCTCATGCAACTCCCTCGGAAAACTCACATCACCACCTCTTCTTTTCACTCATGTGCTAGGGCACGGCTCCAGTAACTCCCTCCCTTTATCTCACAATATGCCCCCACTACATATTACCTCCTCTCTCAAAGAAAGGATGAGGCTCTAGCACACATCTCACCAGGTAGCACACAATATGAGGTAGGTTCACACAAAGTCTAGTCTCACTAAAGATTATGATATATACCTGATTCATTAGGAGTAGTAATATCTGGAATGATTGCCTCAACAAATGCAGCCATTGGAACAATTATCTCCCAAGAACAAGCAGACAACAACAAAAATTCAATATGCAACACTATTCCACTCATTTACAATCCACTGTGCTTGTGATTGAGGTAAATTAGTAAGTGATAAAATCCTTGCTCTCACCATGGTGCAGATTTTGTGAACAATTATCTCCCAAGAACAGCAGTGACTTTGAAACCTTCTCACATTTCTCTCAATCCATATATTGTACACTGCTATTGTGAAGCCCAGCCTAATGATAAGATTTTTAAGACCTTTTCCTTTTACATTTGATAGCAATGTTGTCCAGTCAGACCAAGTTCTACCAGACCACGACACATGAAGTTTGGTCTGAATAGCATTCCACACTTGCTTAGTGAAAGGGCAATTAAAGAAAAGATGATCATGGGTTTCACTCCCCTGACACAGACTACATTGAGGATTAGCATGCAGTCCAAATAAGACAAGCCTATCAGCAGTAGATAGCCTATGCTGTATAGCAAGCCAAGTGATGAAACTGCATTTTGGAATGTGGCCAGAGAACCATACCAGCTTGTGCCACAAAACCTTGGGAAAATGAGTTCTCAACTTGTTCCAAAGAGAGGCGACTGTGAACTGTCCATTAGAGGTTAGAGTCCATCTCTTTTGGTCATCCTCATGCAGTCTGGACTGGACAAGTGGGGGAAGAGTATTTCTCACCTCATTAAGCTCAAAGGTTTGGGTAATGGGGAAAGCCCAATTTGAGTCATGAATGATGTGTGACACAAAAGCATCTTTTGGGATACCAGAGTCATATGCAATTCTAGGGCCATATTTAGCCACTAAAGGGCCAAGTGGGTGCCAATTGTCATACCACAAGGATGTGGTGTTCCCATTTCCCAACACACTAATGATATAAGGGTGTACCAGGGATCTAAGCTTCAAAATTTTCCTCCATACCCAAGTGCAATCACCCGGAGTTTTTAAATTCCAAAAACTTCTCCCTTTGATTAAATATGATTTGACCCATTGGCACCACATAGACTGTTCGCCCCCAGAGATAAGAAACCAAACATGCTTCGCAACGGCAGCCTTGTTCCATACTTGCATTGACTTGAAACCAAGTCCACCTTCCTCTCTTGGAGAGCATAAATGATCCCAAGAGACCTTAGCACCAGATTTCTTTAGATCAGGACCAGACCAAAGAAATGCTCTAAGGATTGACTCAACTTCCTTAATTATCTTATTAGGAATGATAAACAAGGAGGACCAATAGGTTTGGATGGAGAAAAGAACATTCTTTATTAATTGAACCCTACCAGCGTAGGTAAGGTCTCTATTGGTCCAAGTCTTAGTTCTGGCAATCATACTTTCCACTAACCGCTGACAATCCGAGGCTTTGAGTCTAGTTGAAAGTAGGGGCACTCCCAAATACCTTACCGGAAGTGTGCCCTCCTTAAACCCTAGTACATTCAGAATGCTCAATTTAATGGTACTATTAACCCCAGAAAAGTAAATACTACTTTTCTCAGGGCTGGGGGATAGTCCTGACAACATCTGAAACTCAGCGAGGGCATCCTGAATATGGTTGATTGAAGACAGCTCACCCTTACAAAATATCATAAGATCATCTGCAAAACAGAGATTGATAATCTTATTATGCCCACACTTCCAATGAAAATGGAAGTCAGGGATCTGGGATTTTTCTCTCAGTAGACAGGTTAGAATTTCCATCACAATGACAAAGAGGTACGAGGACAAAGGGTCACCCTGCCTTAGACCTTTCTGCCCAATGATATAACCAGTAGCTTCCCCATTGATGCTAAGGGAGTAGTTAGCAGTGGTAACACAAGCTTGAAGCCATTTGATCATTGTTGGATGAAAATTCATAGACGTTAGAATATCCCATAGAAACTCCCATCTAACATTATCATAAGCTTTCTTGATGTCTACTTTCATAGCACAACGTGGGGTAGATGAAGATTTATGATACCCTCTCATGAGCTCTTGAGTAAGAAAGATGTTATCAGCAATTCTTCTGCCCTTCACAAATCCTGATTGTACAGGATCAATTAGCAAAGGGAGGACATTTTGCAATCTGCTAGCAAGAATTCTAGCAATGCACTTGTAGACAGTATTACAACATGATATGGGTCTAAAGTCCCCAACTTTTGAAGGATTAGGGACCTTTGGGACCATAGCTACCATGGTAGAATTGGCCTTCCTCAGTAACTTACCTGACCTAAAAAAGGTCTTGACGGCTACAATGATTTCACGACCAACTATCAGTAACTTCAGTTGGGCCATTTTATTTGGGCCATTTTATCAGTAACTTCAGTTGATGTCTGGTAATTATGTGCAAATCTGGGTTCTATTCTCGGGAAGAAGTGCTCTGGTTCTTCACGCCCTTCATGGGGAAGACGATAGTGGGGTCCACATTATTAGGACCACTGTCCTTTCTTAAACAAATACACGCATGGTCTGGTCAAGTTGAATTGAATTGATGGGATCCTTCATGCAGTGGCTGTGAAGTTGAACATCACCAGATGTGGGATTTATATTGATATACACTTGTATTTCAGATTTTGTAGGCTGCTTAATGCTTATTATACCTATCCCAGCGGGTTGTGCTGGACCTCCTATTTTCCCACCCCGGCGGGTTGTGCCGGGGAATGCGCAGTTTTTCATTTCTTTCTTTTTTTATTGTTTTGTCCTCCCTGGGGTATGCCCCTTGTAGGCTGTACATTCGCTTAACCCCTTTTAATTTCAAGCTGATTTACCCAAAAAAAAAAAAAACACACCAATATGCTACAATACCTTATTAAAACTTTCATACGGTTCAAAAACACTTCAAAACGTCCATACGCTTCCAAAACATACCAAAATGGTACAACACCCAACCAAAACATCAACACGGTTCCAAAACACGCCAAAACGGTACAATACATTTCCAAAAAATCCATACGGTTCCAAAACACACCAAAATGATACAATACCATATTAAAACATCCATACGTTCCAAAACGATACAATACAGTACCAAAAGTCCATACGATCCAAAAAAAACACCAAAATGGTCCAAACACCATACTAAAACATTCATACGGTTCAACAATACACCAAAACGATACAATACAAAACGGTTCAAAAACACCCCAAAACGTCCATACGCTTCCGAAATGCACCAAAATGGTACAACACCATACCAAAACATCCACACGGTTCCAAAGACGCCAAAACAGTATAATACCTTTCCAAAATATCCACATGGTTACACGCCAAAACGGTACAATACCTTTCCAAACCATCTATACGGTTTCAAAACACACCAAAATAGAACAATACCATACCAAACATCCATACTGTTCCAAAATGATACAATACCGTACCAAAAATCCATACGGTTCCAAAAAACACAAAAATAATGCAAATACCATACCAAAACATCCATACGGTTCCAAAACACTCCAAAACGATACAATGCCAAATGGTTCGAAAACACCCCAAAACATCCATACGGTTCCAAAATGATACAATACCTTACCAAAAATCCGTACGGTTCCAAAAAACACCAAAATGGTCAAATACCATACCAAAACATTCATACGGTTCCAAAACACCCCAAAACGTCCATACGCTTCTGAAATACACCAAAATGTCGGAGGACTTCAGACATTTTGCTTGGCACAGCTCATCCTACTGCTTATCATGCGCTACCCAGGATCCAACAGGTATTAGGTAGTCGATTATCTGATAGCCAAAAGTTAGCCATGGTTGTTGATGTTTCTGATCTTGAAATTAAGGAGACCTTTTGGTCTCTTCCCTCTAGTAAAGCCCCTGGCCCGGATGGTTATAATGCTGGTTTCTTCAAAAAGGCTTGGCCTATCATTGGCCATGAAGTCACTGCTGCTGTCAAAACCTTCTTTAGGTCTGGTCAGCTGCTTAAAAAAGCAAATTCAACCATTATTGCGCTTGTTCCTAAGGTCCCTAATCCATCCAAAGTGGGGGACTTCAGACCCATCTCTTGTTGTAACACTATATATAAATGCATATCTAGAATTCTTGCTAAAAGGTTGCAGGTTGTTCTTCCCACTTTAATTGATCCTGTTCAATCAGGTTTCGTTAAAGGTCGGAGGATTGCGGACAATATTTTCCTTACCCAGGAGCTCATGAGAGGTTATCACAAGTCTTCTTCCTCTCCCAGATGTGCTATGAAGGTAGACATCATGAAAGCATATGACAATGTTAGATGGGACTTCTTGTGGGATGTCCTGACCTCTATGAATTTCCATCCCATCATGATCAAATGGATTCAAGCCTGTGTCACTACTGCTAATTACTCTATTAGCATCAATGGTGAAGTCACTGGTTATATTTTCGAAAAAAAAAGGGCTTAGACAAGGTGATCCTCTGTCTTCATACCTCTTTGTTATTGTGATGGAGATTCTCACTTGCCTTCTAAAGGAGAAATCCCGTCTTCCTGATTTCCATTTTCATTGGAGATGTGGAGCTACTAAGATTGTCAGTCTTTGTTTTGCTGATGATCTTATGATATTCTGTAAGGGTGAGCTGGCTTCAATTAACCATATTCAGGATGCTCTCACTGAATTTCAATCCTTGTCAGGTCTTTCACCTAGCCCTGGGAAGAGTAGCATCTACTTTTCTGGGGTCAACACTAGTACTAGATTGGCCATCTTGGATATCTTAAGGTTTCAAAAGGGTACTTTGCCAGTTAGATATCTTGGTGTTCCCCTTCTCTCCTCTAAACTCAAAGCTACTGACTGTCAGCATTTAGTGGCTAACATTGTTGCAAAAACCAAGTCCTGGACCAACAGAGACCTTACTTATGCTGGTAGGGTCCAGTTGATTAGAAATGTTCTCTTCTCTATCCAAACCTATTGGTCCTCTTTGTTTATCATTCCTAAAAAGGTCATTAGAGAAGTTGAATCAGTCCTTCGGGCATTTCTTTGGACTGGTCCTGATCTTAGGAAAACAGGTGCCAAAGTTTCTTGGGAACATTTATGCTCTCCTAAGCAAGAGGGTGGACTTGGTTTCAAATCCATGCAAGTTTGGAATAAAGCAGCCATTGCTAAGCACATCTGGTTTTTAATTTCCGGGGGGGAGCAGTCAATGTGGTGTCAGTGGGTCAAATCTTACTTAATCAAAGATAGGAATTTCTGGAATTTGAAAATTCCGGGTGATTGCACTTGGGTCTGGAGGAAACTCTTGACCCTCAGACCGGTGGTACAGCCATACATTCTAAGCATACTAGGTAATGGTCATTCCACCTCCTTGTGGTATGACAATTGGCATCCTCTTGGTCCCTTGATGAACAAATTTGGTACCAGAATAGCTTATGATTCTGGTATCTCGAAGGATGCTACTGTGTCCCACATTATTCATAATTCAAATTGGGCATTCCCCATTACTCAAACTTGGGAACTTAATGAGGTAAGAAGTTCTTTGCCTCCTCTAGTTCAGTCCAGATTGAATGGGGCTGATCATGTTAGATGGACTCTCACATCCAATGGTCAGTTCTCAATTGCCTCTTTATGGGATAAGTTGAGAACTCCTTTTCCTAAAGTCATGTGGCATAAGTTAGTTTGGTTTTCTGGCCACATTCCGAAATGTAGCTTTGTCACTTGGATAGCTATTCAGAGCAGGCTCTCCACTGCGGATAGACTTGTGTTGTTTGGCCTTAATGTCTCTCCTCAATGTAGTTTTTGCCAAGGGAGGGAAAGTCATGATCACCTTTTCTTTAATTGCCCTTACTCTCATAAAGTTTGGGGTGCCATCCAAACTAAGCTTCATGTATCCTGGTCACCTAGATCATGGATTGACTGGATTACTTTTCTGTCTGGGGTCAAAGGTAAAACACTTGAGGCTGTGCTCACAAAACTGGTCTTTACAGTAGCTGTTTATCACATCTGGATTGAGAGAAATGTTAGGAAGTTTCAAAATCTCTCTTGCACCTGGGAGGCAGTTGTTCACAAAATCTGCTCTATGGTTAGGGCCAGACTTTTATCACTATCACTTCACAGAACGCCTCTATCTCAAGCTGCGTGGATTGCGAATGAGTGGAATTTGGCTTGAGTTGCAATTGTCTTATTCGTATGACTTACATTGTTTCCATATCCTATCTTGTATTGTTTTGCTTGGCAGATTTTGTTTGGCAGCTCCTTAAGCTTGGTCTTGAGGGTGATTCTATTAACAGCTATTAACTCTTGGTGATACAATTGGGATCTGCAAGGTTCAAGATTTGAGAGGTCTTGGCTGCTAGCACTCCTAATTATGAGGTAACTATCTTAATCTCAAGCTGATTCTATGACAGCTGCGAATCTGAAAGGTCTAGGTGTGGTTATGGTTATTTGAGTTTCCCTCTATTTGTGTGAACCTGTGAGCTGTGGGTTTGAGCCTTATCTTTTTGTGAGAGGAGGTAATAAATAGAGGGAGGCATTTTGTGAGGGAGAGGCGAGGGAGTAGTAGCTATCCTCTTACTTATAGAGTGTTGGTGACTTAGGCTCCGAGGGAGGAGTAGAGTGAGGAGATATATGCTTTGTCTGTTGGATATATGTTGCTGTGGCTGCTACTGTGGTATGGTTAAGGATATATGTTGCTACTGTTATGTTACTGTTAGATGCAGCTTTTGTTGCTCGTTTGAAGTCATATTGGGTTTGGCCGTTTGGGAGAAGTTCATGACCCAAATGGCTCACGTATGAGCTGTTCTGCTACTGCTACTGTTATGAGTTGGCTGCATTGCATAGCTGATTGTACAGTTTTGATTGTCCAGATTCTTTTTTTTTTTTTTTGGGTAAATTAGCTTGAAATTGAAAAAAAAAGACTAAACGAATATACAGCCTACAAGGGGCATACCTCAGGAGGAAAAGAAAAGAAAAACCAAAAATGTAAAGTAAATTGGCATCGCCCAGTGGCTACATGAGATAATTGAAATGCGTTGTTTCCAATCCATCTAGTAAGAGGGAAGGAAAACAACGCCAAAAAAGTGCGACAAAGCCAGAGCTTGTACTCATAGCATACAAAAGGAGACATGGAACACATTGAACCACAACAACTACTAGCAGCAGCAGCTAATGGACAGCAGCAGCATTGTCCAGATTCTTATTTTGTAATGCAATGGCAATTCGTAGTTTTCTGGAAGTTTCAATATGTAGTATACGCCTAACCAACTGGGGCTGTCGTTGGGATCTCCCTTCGCAGAGGGGGACGTCCTCTGCATGGTATTACTGGTGTATAGTTGCTGTGTATAGTTGCTCTCCCCTGTGAGTTCTATTGCTGCTGTATATCCTGTTATGTGGCTGCTGCTGCTTGTGTAGTGGCTGTAATAGCTGTACTCAGTGCTACTGTTGATGGTCCATCCATTTGAAGAAGGGCTGTCCAAACTGCTCTTAGCAACCAACAGTCTATACCATAGTAATTGTAAAGTTACTACCATTTTCAGCTTCTGCTACTCCAATTGCTGCTGTAACGCCGGCAAAAAGATGCAGATTGTCTCCAGATGTGTTACGGTCTATCAGGCTGTTTTCATGTTTAGATGTATCAAGATGTCCATGTAGTTGTATCTTTTGTTGGAACCATGAAGGCGTTGTTTTCCCTCCCTCTTCCTAGATGGACTGGAAACAACGCATATCATTTAGTCCATGTAGCCATTTGGCGTAAGCAATTTTCTTTAATCTTGTTTTGTTTTCTTTTTTTCCTCCTGGGGTATGCCCCTAGTAGGCTGTTTATTAGGTTCAAAAATATGCAAAAACGTCCGTACGCTTCCAAAACACACCAAAATTGTACAACACATTACCAAAACATCCACACGGTTCCTAAACACGCCAAAACGATACAATACCTTTCCATAACATCCATACGGTTCTAAAATACACCAAAATGATAGAATACCATATTAAACCATCTATACGGTTCCAAAACGATACAATACCTTACCAAACCATCCATACGGTTCGAGAAAACACCAAAATCGTACAACTACCACACCAAAACAACCATACGGTTTTTACCAAAAAAAAAAACAACCATACGGTTCCAAAACAAACCATACGGTTCCAAAACACCCCAAAACGTCCATACGCATCCAAAACACACCAAAATAGTACAACACCATGCCAAAACATCCACACGGTTCCAAAACACGCCCAAACGGTACAATACCTTTCCCAAACATCCATACGGTTTCAAAACACACCAAAATAGTACAATACCTTACCAAAACATCCATACGGTTCCAAAACACACAAAATGGTACAATACCATACCAAACCAACCATACGGTTCCAAAATGATAGAATACTTTACCAAACCATCCATACGGTTCCAAAAAACCACAAAATCGTACAAATACCACACTAAAACATCAATACGGTTCCAAAACACACCAAAACGAAACAATACCAAATGGTTCAAAAAGACCCCAAAAAGTCCATACACTTCCAAAACGCACCAAAATGGTACGATACCATACCAAACCATCCACACGGTTCCCAAATGATACAATACTCTACCAAACCATCTATATGGTTCCAATAAAACACCAAAATCGTACAAATACCACACCAAAACATCCATAAGGTTCAAAAAACACACCAAACCGTTACAATACCAAAAGGTTCAAAAACAACCCATAACGTCCATACGCTTCCAATGGTACAACACCTTACAAAAACATCCATACGGTTCAAAAACATACCAAAAGAATACTATACCAAACGGTTTAAAAACACCCCAAAACGTCCTTAAGCGTCCAAAACACACCAAAATAGTACAATACCATACCAAAACAACCACACGGTTCCAAAACATGCCAAAACGATGCAATACATTTCCAAAACATCCATACGACTTTTACCCAAAAAAAACATCCATACGACTTCACAATACACACCAAAATGGTACATTACAAAACCAAACATCCATACGGTTCCAAAATAAAACAATACCCTACCAAAAACCATACGGTTCCCAAAAACACCAAAATGGCTCAAATACCATACCAAAACACACTAAAACAATACAATGCCAAACGGTTCATAAACACCTAAAAAAATCCATACGGCTTCAAAACGATACTATACCATATGAAAACATCCAAACGGTTTAAAAACAAACCAATATGGTGCAATACCTTACCAAACTTCCATACGGTTCCAAAACACACCAAAACGATACAATACCATACAGTTCAAAAAAAACCAAAATGGTACAATACCTTACCAAAACATCCATACAGTTCCAAAGCCAAACAATACCATATCAAAAATCCACACGGTTCCAAAAAACACCAAAATGGTACAAATACCATAAAAAAAACATCCATACGGCTCCAATGCACACACCAAAATTATACATTACCAAACGCTTCAAAAACACACCAAAATGGTACAACACCTTAACAAAACATCCACACGGTTCCAAAACAGGCAAAAATAGTACAATACCTTTCCAAAACAACCAGCATTGGAGGAGGAGGTTACTGGGTAGTTGGTTCAGTGGGTAGTTTTGGCGAGCCTTAGGTTAGGATGAGGGAGGGTTAGGCCGGATGGATTGGGCATGGTGGGCAGGGCTCTTGCAGCGGGGTCTTGTCGGATGCCGTCATCTCTGGTTCGAGCCTCTTGATGCCTTGTTCCTCTGTAGTAGCCGTTCAGATTACCTGGAGCCGTCTTACCTCGTAGCTGCTCTCCTCAGCGTTGGTTATCATGTGGTCAACTTTGGCCATGACTATCTACCTTATTTACCTTATTTCCTAGCCTGGCGGGTTGTGCCAGGTAGTAGTAGTTCACTTTTATTATCTCAGTACTCATGGCATTTTGTTATGTATTCACTTTATATCACTCCCATGCGGGGTGTGCATGGTTACATATGTTGTTTTATCTTACTCTCCATGCGGGTTGTGCATGGTTTACAGCACTTTTATCATTCTTGTTTTTTTTCCTTTTCTTTTCCTCCTGGGGTATGCCCCTTGTAGGCTGTACATTCGCTTAACCTCTTTCAATTTCAAGCTAAATTACCCAAAAAAAAAACAACCATACGGTTCCAAAACACACAAAAATTGTTTAATACCATACAAAAACATACATACGTTCCAAAACGTACAATACATTACCAAAAATCCATACGGTCCCAAAAAAACACAAAAATTGTCCAAATACAATACCAAAACATCCATACGGTTTCAAAATACTCCAAAACAATATAATACCAAATGGTTCAAAAACACCCCAAAACGTCCATACGCTTTTAAAACACACCAAATGGTACAACACCTTTCCAAAACATACACACGGTTCCAAAACACACCAAAACGGTACAATACGATTCCAAAACATTCATACGGTTCCAAAACGCACAAATATGGTACAATACCTTACCAAAACTTCCATACGGTTCCAAACCACACCAAAACGATACAATACCATACGGATCAAAAACACTTCAAAACATCCATACGCTTCCAAAACATACCAAAATTGTGCAACACCCTACCAAAACATCCACACGGTTCCAAATACGCCAAAACGGTACAATACCTTTCCAAAAATTCCATATGGTTCAAAAACACACCAAAATAGTACAACACCATACCAAACCTTCCATACAGTTCCAAAAAACAACATAATGATACAAATACCATACCAAAACATCTATACTGTTCCAAAGCACACACCAAAAAGATACAATACCAAATGGTTTAAAAACACCCCAAAAAGTCCATACGCTTCCGAAACACACTATAATGTTCCAACACCATACCATAACATCCACACGGCTCCCAAAAACGCCAAAACGGTACAATACCTTTCCAAAACATCTGCACAGTTTCAAAACACACCACTACAGTACAATACCTTACCAAAACATCCATATGGTTCCAAAACGATACAATACCTTACGAAAACATCCAAACATTCCAAAACGTACAATACATTACCAAAAGTCCATACGGTCCCAAAAAACGCCAAAACGGAACAATACGATTCCAAAACATTCATACGGTTCCAAAACACACCAAAACTATACAATACCTTACTTGAACATCCATACGGTTCTAAAACGATACAATGCCTTACGAAAACATCGAAACAGTTTCAAAACAAGCCAATATGGCACAATACCTTACCAAAACTTCCATACGGTTCCAAAACACACCCATGTAATCAATGTATTCCTCTTCATTGTAATCAATGTATTTAGTCAATGTAGCCACTTGGCTTAGGTAAATTTTCTCAATCTTTGACTTTCTCTTTTTCTTTATCCTCCTGGGGTATGCCATTTGTAGGCTGTATATCCGATTATTCTCTTTTTCTAGTTCAAGCTATTTTACCCAAAAAAAAAAAACCACACCAAAATGATACAGTACCATACGGTTCAAAAACACTTCAAAACGTCCATATGGTTCCAAAACTTACCAAAATGGTACAATACCATACCATACCAAAACATCCTTTTTTTTTTTTTGGGGTAAAAAACCAAAACATCCTTACGTTCCAAAACGATACAATACATTACCAAAAGTCCATATGGTCCCATAAACACCAAAATAGTCCAAATACGATATCAAAACATCCATACGGTTCCAAAAAACACCAAAATGATACTGTTCCAAACAGTTAAAAGACACCACAAAACGTCCATACGCTTCCAAAACACACCAAATTGGTACAACACCTTACCGAAACATCCATACGGTTCCAAAACGATACAATACCTTACAAAAACATCCAAACGGTTTCAAAACACACAAATATGGTACAATACCTTACCAAAACTTCCGTACGGTTCCAAAACACACCAAAACAATACAATACCAAACGTTTGAAAAACACCCCAAAACGTCCATACGATTCCAAAACACACCTAAATTGTACAACACCATACCAAAACATCCACACGGTTCCTAAACACGCCAAAACGGTACAATACCACTCCAAAACATCCATACGGTTCGAAAAAACACCAGAATGGTACAACACCTTTCCAAAACATCCACACGGTTCCAAAACATGCCAAAACGGTACAATACCACTCTATGTTCCTGTCCTATTTTGCTGTAGCCGCTGTCCAGTTTTGATATTTGCTCCGGCAATCCAGTAACTGTTTGTTTGGTTGCTTCTGTTATGTGCGTCTCAACTATGGTATAAGATATGCTACAAGCTTTGTGTTTTGCTGATATCACTATCAAGCTGCACTGTTGCGATCTGGTGTTAGTCCAATGAGTACAGGAGTTGGTGTTGGTGTTGTTCCAGGAGTTGTTGTTGCTCCCTCGTTGTAGATGGCTCGGAAACAAATGTCTCTCTGGATGTTATTTCTTTTGTCTTCATCTCAGTAGCATTGTCCTTCATGTAGCTGCTTGGCTTAGGTCTCCAAATTTTTGTGCATTTTCCTTCATGTAGCCGCTTGGCTTAGGTCTCCAATTTTTGTTTTGTTTTGTTTTCCTCCTGGGTATGCCCCTTGTAGGCTGTATATTCGGTTAGCCCTTTTTTTAATTTCAAGCTGATTTAACAAAAAAAAAAAACACGCCAAAACGGTATAATACATTTCCAAAACATCCATACGGTTCGAAAACTCACCAAAATGGTACAATACCATACTAAACGATTGATACGGTTCCACAATGATACAATACCCTACCAAACCATCCATACGTCTCCCAAAAACACCAAAATCGTACAAATACCACACCAAAACATCCATACGGTTCCAAAACACACCAATACGATACAACACCGAACGGTTCAAAAACACCCCAAAACGTCCATACACTTTAAAAAAGTACTCAAAACGGTACAATACCTTTCCAAAACATCTATACGGATCCAAAACTCACCAAAATGTTACAATACCTTACCAAAACATCCATACGGTTCCAAAAAGATACAATACCTTACGAAAAAACCATACGGTTTCAAAACACACCAATATGGTACAATACATTAACAAAACATCCATACGGTTCCAAAACACAACAAAATGATACAATACCAAACAGTTCAAAAACACCCTAAAAAGTCTACGCTTCCGAAACACACCAAAATAGTATAACACCATACCAAATTTCCACACAGTTCGAAAACACGCCAAAACAATACAATACCTTTCCAAAACATCCATACAGTTCTAAAACTTACCAAAATGATACAAAACCTTACAAGACATCCATACGGTTCCAAAACGAAACAATACCTTATGAAAACATCCATATGGATTCAAAACACACAAATATGCTACAATACCATCACCAAACATCCATATGGTTCAAAAACACACCAAAACTATACAATGCCATACGGTTCAAAAACACCCCAAAACGTCTATACGCTTCCAAAACACACCAAAATAATACAACCCCTTACCAAAACATCCACACGATTTCAAAACACACCAAAATGGTACAATACCATTCCAACAAATCTATACGCTTCCAAACACCCCAAAATGCTACAATACCTTATCAAAATATCCATACGATGTGCAGTCCGGCAAGCTTCTCAGCAGGGAGTTCAGTTATGAGGGTGCCAAGGTGGTCTCTGAAGGTAGATGCCTTAACATCTGCTAGGTCATTCATGACCAGCAGTAGAATGTATCCCATTTTGTAGGCCTTATGGTGAAAACAGTAGTTCTTGCTACAATCCTGATTTGTAAAGTCCAATTCAGTCTGGTAATTTCAGGTTGCACTATATGTAATCCGGTTGCCATTTGATTCGTCTCCCTCTTTTAGATGGATAGGAATCAGATGTTTTATTCACTCCTAGTCCTATGTAGCCCTTTGGCGTAGGCATTTTCTTCTGTTTTTGTCTTTCTTTTTTTTCCTCCTGGGGTATGCCTCTTGTAGGCTGTATATTCGGTTAGCCCCTTTTTATTTCAAGCTGATTTACCCAAAAAAAAAAAAATATCCATACGGTTCCAAAACGGTACAATACCTTACCAAAAATCCATACTGTTCCAAAAAATACCAAAATGGTACAATTACCAAACAAAAACATCCATACGGTTCCAAAACACACCAAAATGATAAAATACTAAACGGTTAAAAAACACCCCGAAACGTCCATATGCTTCCAAAACACACTAAAATGGTACAACACCATACCAAAACATTCATACTGTTCAAAAACACACCAAAATTATACAATACAATACCAAACATCCATATTGTTGCAAAACGATTCAATACCTTACCAAAAATCCATACGGTCCTAAAAAACACCAAAATGGTACAAATATCATACCAAAAGATCCATACGGTTCCAAAACATACCAAAAGTATACAATGGCAAACGGTTCAAAAATACCCCAAATTATCCATACGGTTCCAAAATGATACAATACGTGACCAAAAATACATATAGTTCCAAAAAACACCAAAATGGTACAAATACCATACCAAAACATCCATACGGTTCCAAAACACACCAAAACTATACAATACAAAACGGTTCAAAAACACCCCAAGACGACCATACGCTTTCGAAACACACCAAAATGGTAAAACACCGTACCAAAATTTCCACACGGTTCCAAAACACGCCAAAACGGTACAATACCTTTCCAAAACATCTATACAGTTCCAAAACTCACCAAAATGGTACAATACTTTACCAAAACATCCATACGGTTTCAAATCGATACAATACCTTACGAAAAAAACCATACGGTTTCAAAACACACCAATATGGTACAATACCTTATCAAAACGTCCATACGGTTCCAAAACACACCAAAACGATACAATACCATACGGTTCAAAAACACCCCAAAATGTCTATACGCCTCCAAAACAAACCAAAATGGTACAACCGCTTACCAAAACTCCCACACGGTTCCAAAAGACGCCAAAACGTTACAATACATTTTCAAAACAAACGTACGGTTCCAAAACACACAAAAATGGTACAATATCCAAAAAAAAATTCGTACGATTCCAAAACACACCAAAATTACACAATACCTTACCAAAACATCCATACGGTTCCAAAACGATCCAATACCTTACGAAAACATCCAAACGGTTTAAAAACATACAATTATGGTACAATACCATACAAAAACTTCCGTACGGTTCAAAAACACACCAAAACAATACAGTAGCAACGTTTCAAAAATACACCAAAACGTCCATACACTTCCAAAACACACCAAAATTGTACGACACCATATATACCCAAACATCCACACGGTTCCAAAACACGCCAAAACAGTACAATACCTTTCTAAAACATCCACACGGTTCGAAAACACACCAAAATGGTACAATACCATAGTAAACCATCATACGGTTCCAAAATGATACAATACCCTACCAAACCATCCATACGTTTCCCAAAAACCAAAATCGTACAAATACCTCACCAGAACATCCATACGGTTCCAAAACACACCAAAACGATACAATACCAAACGGTTCAAAAACACCCCAAAACGTCCATACGCTTTCAAAACACATCAAAATGGTACCACACGGTGCCTAAACATCCACACGGTTACAAAACACGCCAAAACAGTAGAATACCTTTCCAAAACATCTACACCGTTCCAAAACTCCCCAAAATGTTACAATACCTTTCCAAAACATCCATACGGTTCCAAAACGATACAATACCTTACGAAAAAAAGCCATACGGTTTCAAAACACACCAATATGGTACAATACCTTAACAAAACATCCATACAGTTCCAAAACATCCATACGGTTACAACCTGTAGACTGAAATTTTATCTTAGAGCTTATGAGCAATCTTACTATACTGTGTGTAATCCATGTGAGGTGTGTGCTAAAGCCCCAACTTTCCTTGCGAGAGGAGGTATTAACTTGCGGGGGAATTATGTGAGGATCAGTGGAGGGAGAAAGAGCTTCCTTGTTCTTGGTATTAGAAAAGAGAGTGGGAGTTGAGAGATTCCAAGGGTGTAGTAGAGTGAGCCATATACATACCAAGGGCTTTTGTTGCATTAATCTGTTTAGCTCTATGGTTGGAGCATATCTTACATACTTCCAATTTATCACATTTTGAGAGGTTGGATCACTCCTGCCCTGCCTTCATTGTTTAAGAGCAAGTTCTGCTACTCGGCTGCTGCTCTTACTGCTATTCTGATCAGATTACAGTTTTTTGTGCTGCTATTCTGTGAAGTACAGTCAAGCCATGGTGTATTGCTGCTACTGTTGCTGCTATTGTTCTGTATATTGCTGCTACTGTTCTGTAGCATTTTTTCTGAAGGTTGATGCATCTGCTGCATACTGTTACGCTGCTCAGTTCAGTTTACTGTTACTGTATGTTGTCATGACGTTACTGTTCAGTTCACTAAGCATGTTACCATGACATTATGTTATCGTGTGAGGCTGCTGGTTGTACAGTTTTGTCCAGATTTCTATTTTGTAAATGCATACTATGGCTGTACCAGTCTGCTACTGCTCATCTACTGGCAATTCGTATAGAATTTTGAAACTTTCAATGTGTAGTATAGGCCTAACCAACAGGGGCTGTCGTTGGGATCTCCCTTCGCAGAGGGGGACGTCCTCTGCTAGTATCTGCTATTTTGTCACAGGATGATGCTACTTCTGCTGCTCTGTTGGATATATATTTTTTTTTTGGTTAAATCAGCTTGAAATTAAAAAAAGGATGCTCTGTTGGATATATTCCAATGTTTCAATGTTTCTGCTTTGAGGTTTCTTGTTCAAGTCAGACTCATGGAAGGGGTTGTCCATTTGCTCTGTCCAAGTCGGGCAGTCGCTGTTTTGATGCTCAGATTATGCTCTACTGTTACATCTCAGGAAGTTTGCACATAATATGTAGTATTTCTTTAAGTTCTATCGGCTTAACCAACCAGGGCTGTCGTTGGGATCTCCCTTCGCAAAGGTGGACGTCTTCTGCATAGTCACTAGTTGCATTCTGCTATTTCCTTAGGCTGCTGATACTGTCTTGTTCTACAAGGCCTGTTATTCGGCTGCTGCTGCTGCTTCTGCTTGTTTTGTTAGCAACCAGTTGCTGCTAGTTACTCCTGCTCTGCAAAGGTCAAGTTCAGCTCTTCCACTTCATGAGGAATGTCCAGAAACAAAGGTCAAGTTCTGCAAAGGTCAAATTGTGAATACACTCTTTTGGCATGTGTTTCTCTCCCATCTATCAGATGGAATTGAAACATATGGGATTAATGTAGCCACTTGGCATCCTTCAATTTTCTTAATCATTAATTTTCTTTTTCTTTTTTCTTTCCTCCTGGGTATGCCCCTTGTAGGCTGTAAATTCGTTTATTTTTTTTTCTATTTCAAGCTAAATTACCCAAAAAAAAAAAAAACACAACAAAACGATACAATAACAAACTGTTCAAAAACACCCCAAAACATCCATATGGTTCAAAAACGATACAATACCTTACCAAAAATCCATATGGTTCCAAAAAAACACCAAAATGGTAAAAATACCATGCAAACACATCCAAACGGTTCCAAAACACTCCAAAACGATACAATACAAAATGGTTCAAAAACACCCCAAAACATCCATACGCTTTCGAAACACACCAAAATGGTACAACACCATATCAAAATTTCCTCACAGTTCCAAAACACCTCAAAAAGGTACAATACATTTCCAAAACATCTATACGGTTCCAAAACTCACCAAAATGGTACAATACCTTACCAAAACATCCATACAGTTCCAAAACGATACAATACCTTAAGAAAAAACCATACGGTTTAAAAAACACCAATATGGTACAATACCTTAAAAAAATTCATACGGTACCAAAAGACACAAAAACGATACAATACCAAACGGTTCAAAAACACCCCAAAAAGTCCATACGCTGCCGAAACACACCAAAATAGTGCAACACCATAGCAAAATTTCAACACGGTTCCAAAACAAGCCAAAACGGTACAATACCTTTCCAAAACATTCATACGATTCCAAAACTCACCAAAATGGTACAATACCTTACCAAGACATCCATACAATTCCAAAACGATACAATACCATTCGAAAACATCCATACGGAATTTACCCAAAAAAAAAAATATCCATACGGTTTCAAAACACACAAATAGGGTACAATACCATAAAAAAACATCCATACGGTTCAAAAACACACCAAAATGATACAATACCATACGGTTCAAAAACACCCCAAAACGTCCATACGCTTCCAAAACACACCAAAATAATACAATCCCTTACCAAAACATCCACACGGCTCCAAAACACACCAAAACGGTACAATACCTTTCCAAAACATTCATACGGTTCAAAGACACACCAAAACGGTACAATACAGTTCCAAAAATCCATACTGTTCCAAAAAATACCAAAATGGTACAATTACCATACAAAAACATTCATACGGTTCCAAAACACACCAAAATGATAAAATACCAAACGGTTAAAAAACACCCCGAAACGTCCATATGATTCCAAAACACACCAAAATGGTACAACACCATACCAAAACATTCATACGGTTCAAAAACACACCAAAATTAAACAATGCCATATCAAATATCCATACTGTTCCAAAACGATACAATACCTTACGAAAAATCCATACGGTTCTAAAAAACACCAAAATGGTACAAATACCATACAAAAAGATCCATACGGTTCCAAAACACACCAAAACGATACAATGGCAAACGGTTCAAAAACACCCTAAAACATCCATACGGTTCCAAAACGGTACATTACCTTACCAAAAATCCATTCGGTTCCAAAAAACACCAAAATTGTACAAAAATCATACCAAAACATCCATCGGCTTGAAAACACACCAAAATCATACAATACAAAACGGTTAAAAAACACCTCAAAACGTCCACACGCTTTCGAAACACACCAAAATGGTAGAATACCATACCAAAATTTCCACACGTTTCCAAAACACGTCAAAACGGTACAATACCTTTCCAAAACATTTATACGGTTCCAAAACACACCAAAATGGTACAATACCCTACCAAAACATCCATACGGTTTCAAAACGATACAATACCTTACGAAAAAAATCATTCGGTTTCAAAACACACTAATATGGTACAATACCTTATTAAAACATCCATACGGTTCCAAAACACAACAAAACGATACAATACCATACGGTTTAAAAACACCCCAAAATGTCTTTACGCCTCCAAAACACACCAAAATGGTACAACCTCTTACCAAAACTCCCACACGGTTCCAAAACACGCCAAAACGGTACAATACCTTTCCAAAACATACGTACGGTTCCAAAACACACCAAAATGGTACGATACCATACCAAAACATCCATGCGTTTCAAAACGTACAATACATTACCAAAAGTCAATACGGTCCCAAAAAACACCAAAATGGTCCAAATACCAAACCCAAACATTCATACGGTTCCAAGATACACCAAAACGATACAATACCAAACGATTCAAAAACACCCCAAAATGTCCATACGCTTCTAAAACACACCAAAATGGTACAATACCTTACCAAAACATCCACACGGTTCGAAAACACGCCAAAACTTTACAATACCTTTCCAAACTATCCATACGGTTCCAAAACACACCAAAATGGTACAATACCATACCAAAACATCCATACGTTCCAAAACGATACAATACATCCGGACCAGGGGCTTTACTGGGGTTTAAGGACCAAAAAGTGTCCTTAATCTCTTGATCAGAGACCTCCACAATCATTGCCAACTTTTGGGAATCAGTTAGTCTCTTATTTACTAACTGCTGAATTCTGCCATGTCCTTGATAAACATCAGGATGGGCAGAACCTAGCAAGTTGGTGTAAAAGTTGACAAAATTGGACTTTATGACCTCAATGTCATGAGTGAGGGACCCATCCTCCAAAACTGGATTGGTTATTTTATTTCTATTTCTTTCATTAGTCACGGATTTGAAGAAATAAGAAGTACACTGATCACCTAACTTCAGCCACTGAATTCTAGATTTTTGCTTAGCCAGACTTTCCTCAGCCATAAGCATTGTGAGGAGCTGATTGTAAACTGCTCTTTCCTGGCTAACCAAGGAAGGATGAGGATTATGAGAGCTCAAGGCATGCTGCAAAGTATCTAGTTGGTGTCTGAAGTCAACAACCCTATTAGAGACATCACTAAAATCTCTATTATTAATAAGTTTAAACTCACCTTGCAACAGCTTGAGCTTCTCGCAAACACAATACATGGGGTTCCCAACAATCACTCTCCTCCAAACTTTCTGAACTACATCCAAAAACTGAGGGTGATCGGCTAGGAAATCAAAAAACTTAAAAGGTTTATTTGATCTCCTAGGACATGGAAGAATAGTTGCAATGGCAGGAGAGTGATCAGATATCCCAGGAGTAGGGAAAAAAGCAAAGGAGCAATTATACACCTTCATCCAATTCTCATTGACTAAAACTCGATCCAGTTTTGTACTAACAAAATGCGTAGGGTCCTGTTTGTTGGCCCAAGTGAGAAAGCAACCAGAGTACCTAAGATCATCAAGGCCCAAAGAATACAGACAGCTATTAAATTCATTCATATAAGGAGGCCAAGTAGAAGTTCCCCCAACCTTCCCTGGGAAACCTAATAACATTAAAGCCTCCAAGTACTATCCAGGGGGATGTAGTGCTCAGGAGATGAAGTCTAGACCACAAACCCTGCCGACGCAGATAATTGTTCTCCCCATACACAAAGGTTGCAAAAAAGGGGGGGTCACCACATTTAGGTTGCACCTCACAATGTATAAATTGGTCAGATTGATCAAGGACCTGAATTTGAGCAACATTAGGATCCCAACACACAAAAATCCTGCCCATGGGAGCTTGGGGATAGTTGTTCACACAACTCCACTGAGGACAGACATGTTTTATCACTCTTGATGCCTTATCCTCTATTTTATGTTCTAATAAACCCACAATTGAAAGCTTGTTCTGAGTTACAAAACACCTAACCTCTTTTTGTTTGATTGGGTCATTGAGACCCCTGATGTTCCAAAAACCAAAATTTAGAGGGTGCATAGACATAAAACAATTATTCAAGCAGAACTAATTATACAAATGGCAGAAGGTGGAAGTATTAAGCATACTGCCCTGACCAAAAAGGATATGGATGTTTTAGTTCCTTCCTCTGGATTGAGAACTCAGAAGCTGCTCCTTTGCAAACTTCTTCATTCTTCTTTGAGCTGATCTGGATACAACCTTCTGAAAGTTATCCATAAGATCTTCTTTTGAGGCTGTATCCCGCACCTCTGATCCTTGGGGATCAGGTGGTTTAGGAGAGAGAGTTTGGTTTACCATTCCACTCCTTGGTACGGCTGAGTGGACTGGAACTGCTCTGCTGCCCACGCCTTCCAAATGAAGCTGTGGCTGTGAAATTTCATGACAGCTTCGGACCACTCCCTCTAGAACCTCTAACAATTCCTCTTCAGATTCTGACTCATTCAAAGGGTCAACTGAGTTGGCTTAACCTTTTTTAATTTCAAGCTAAATTACCAAAAAAAAAAAAAAAAAACTGAGTTGGCATCTTGCTGCTTCTGAGGCATGGAAGGGTTATCATTGGAGGACTCCATTTGTGGCTGCACATGATCCCTTGCTGCCTGTACCAATTCTGCCATTTGCTTACCATTACCTGGTTGAGACCCACTTTGAATAACAGTTGTGGAAGGAGAAGAAACTCTCTTAGCGCACCGCTCAGTGGAATGTCCAAACACATGACATTGCTGACACATGGGAGGAAGGACTTGGTATTGAATAGGAACAGTAACAGTTTCCCCTTCCACCATAACTATGACCTCTTGAGGGAGATCTTGTTCAGCACTGATTTCTATGCAAATCCTCGCTATTGTGGACTTAGTCTGAAGGAGGCCAGGTTGCTTGGCAGTACTAGCAGTGGCCTGGTCAACATGTAAGGGCCTCCCAATTGTGCTAGCCACTCGGCTCAGGCACTCTTGATTCCAGAGTTCAAAGGGTAGATTAAAAAATTTAACCCAGGCAGGTATTTTGGTAGGCTGTTCTTGAGCAGGCTTCAACATCCTGTGCCAATCGTTGAGTACAAGATACTTCTGAGAGAAGAAGTAAGGACCCCCTTCAAGAACTTTAATTTTGGCCTGTTCATCTTTGAATTCAAATAAGTAAAACCCTGCTACGTTAGGTTTGACAGCCACAAAAAGATCTTTCCATTGGTACCTAGCAGTTGATACAAGCAGGGGATAATCCATCATACCATCAAGAAAATGACCTACCAAATACCTATTCCATTTGCCTATTTCAGTCAGTTCGACATCGATTTCGACCATTGCTTCCTTGCCTCTCTGAAGATCTGGGAAATATTCAAGCTTCATATCTAGTGAAGGGCTTTGAGACTGGACGAGAGAAGCCCAGTTCCTCGGTTTAGGTTTAACCTGACCTCTATTCAATTTCGGTTTGAGATGGTGAGATTGAGAAGTAACAGACGGATCGCGGAGTGAGGGATTCTGAATTAGGTTAGAGGCGATTCTATGAGCAGGAGAACTCTGAGAAGGGTCCGACTCTAGACGAGGCGGACGAGGCTTTAGATCCTCCATGCTATAACCTATATTGGGGTCACTCTTCCCATAAGGATGACCTCTAGCATTGAACAAGATCTGGGAATTAGGATTCGAGAGCTGTACCTTCCCCTGGTGATGTTCGAACTTGGTGTTAACGACGAGAACTTCTCGATCAGCAGTGGCTAGCCTACTCTGAATGGCAAGCCAAGTGACAAAGCTGCATTTTGGTACTTGGGCATAGAACCACACTACCTTATGCCATAAGGCCTTAGGAAAGGGAGTTCTCAATTTGTCCCATAGGGAGGCAATTGTGAACTGCCCATTGGAAGTAAGAGTCCAAGTTGTTTGATCTGGCTCATTCAACCTGGACTGTACCAGAGATGGCAGAGTGGTTCTCACCTCATTTAGTTCAAATGTTTGGGTAATGGGAAACATCCAATTTGAACCATCTATAATGTGAGAGACAAAGGCACCTTATGGGATGCCAGAGTCATACACAATTCTAGGACCAAATCTATCCATTAAAGGACCGAGAGGATGCCAATTGTCATGCCACAAGGATGTTGAATTCCCATTACCAAGTATACAAAGGACATATGGTTTAATCAAAAGCCGGAGATTCAAAAGCTTCCTCCAAACCCATGTACAATCACCAGGTATTTTCAGATTCCAAAAACTCCTACCTCTTATTAAGTACGATTTGACCCACTGACACCACATGGATTGTTCTCCCCCAGAGATGAGGAACCAAATATGTTTTGCAATGGCAGTAATGTTCCAAATTTGCAAAGATTTGAAACCAAGACCCCCCTCCTCTTTAGGGGAGCACAGATGCTCCCAAGAAACTTTAGCACCATTTTTCTTTTTCTTTTTTTTGGGTAATTTAGCTTGAAATAGAAAAAAGAATAAGCGAATGTACAGCCTACAAGGGGCATACCCCAGGAGGAAAGAAAAAAGAAAACAAAGATTAAGAAAATTGAAGGATGCCAAGTGGCTACATAAATTCCAAGTGGCTACATTGATGGATGCCAAGTGGCTACAATAAGAACATTGAAAACACCAAGCCAACTGGATACAAGCCTACAAGCCTAGTAAACGAATGTTTCTAGCCCCTCTAGGTAGATGGGAAAGAAACACTCGACAAAAAGGATACTGGACAGCACAAAGCAACAGAATTGAGCTTCAAAACAGCCCACATTCTTCTCTGAATACAACCATCTTTGCAAAAACCGTAGGATGCACTAGTCAAAACAGCAACAAGGACAGCAGCAGTAGCACAGTACAGCAGCCACATGAAGTTCAGTTGTTCTCTGTTCTACCTCTGAAGTTCTACCACAAAAATTCAGCATGGACACTTGGAGTTGTGTCTGTTGGAAGTATCAATAACGGCCGTGGCAGAAACAAAACGTACTACCAAAACACTACTCACTATGCAGAGGACGTCCCCCTCTGCGAAGGGAGATCCCACGACAGCCCCTGATGGTTAGGCATATACTACAATATAAAACTCTGACAATGATGTCTATTATGTTCAAACAGCATGAAAAGAACCAACATGACAAGAGCTGGACTGCCCAGCTTGAACTTCCAATTTCGTATGTGCATATAGCAGTTACAGGCATTAACAGAAACCAAAACAGCAGCAGCTGGTTGCTTGAACAGGAGCAACTTATCAGCTGCTGGACTGAAGCAAAAGGACGTGTAGAAGATTGAACCAACAACACTACTAATCTGGACAGCCATGCAAGAACCACACAGCATAATACAAAAACAGATCAGCAGACACATCTGAGCTGGAGAACAACAGCCATAATAGAAGCTGTAACGTAACAGCAGCCATATACATAGCAATCCTCAACTTCAGTTAATGTAACATTTAAGTATTAAATATGCTTACGATAAAATGGACAAGAATCAACACATAACAGAACAAAACAAAACAAAGCTCTTGGTATGTATAGGACTCACTCCTCTACTCCCTTGGATTCTCACAACTCCCACTCTCTTTTTCAATACCATGAGCTAGGGTCCCTTTTCTCCCTCCACTGTTTCTCTCATGATTCCCCCACTAATTATTACCTCCTCTCACAAAGATGGATGGGGCTCTAGCACACAGCTGACAAGGATTACCCACAGTATAGTAAGATCACTCAGGAGTTAAGAAATAGCAGTTCAATGAACAGGGAGTAAGTTAACTACCTGGATACATAGAAGTAATAGAAGGCCAACAAGGATGAACCTGTGATTGTAATCTGGCTGAACCATGTTTGGAGCTTGCTCTCCTGATCATGGGACTTGTGTGAGACCAAATCTCCTGTGATTGTGACCTGGAAATCTAGAAGTATTAGAAGCCCAATTGCAGCTGCTGGATGACTGGCCTTCCAGTCAAGGGGGAAAACATGGATCTGAACCCCCCCTGGGGCAGTGACCTGCCCTTGAACCATGGCCTTGCTTGAACCTTGTGAACAACAGTTGAGTGTTTTGGTCTGAAGTGGCTGCTTTGAAGGAATTGGTAGACTTCCAAGCTTGAACATTGACCTGCAAACCAAACAAGACATTGAAATTAAGCATGAATGTTCCACATAGCAAGTAAGTGAGAATGTCCCTTGAATTCTAAGGACAACAACCTATATCTAACTTCATCTGAAATTTTGTTAGCAACCACTCCAGGAGGGCAGCTAAGATTCTGGAACTTTCTATAGTTCCTCTCAAGCCACAGTTGATGCACATAGACTGTGAAGACAAGCTTAGCAATTGTGATAGGTAAGGTTTTGCCCTGTAAAGTGGACAGTTTACTTACCCACTGTTGCCAAGAGGTCAACCCAACCATATGAGGGGTCTTTGGGGTCAAAATACCTCTAATTTGTGTAGCCATGGTGCACTCAAAGAACAGGTGGTCATGGGTTTCTACACCCATACACAGACTACAGGTGGAGGAAGATTTCATGCCAAACATCACCAATCTATCCTCGGTAGATAACCTATGAAGGATGGCCATCCATGAGATCACACTGCACCTAGGAATATGCCCTGAAAACCAAACTACTCTATGCCAAGTGATGGCTGGAAAGTGGGTTCTCAAGTGATCCCAAAGGGATGAAATTGTAAATTTTCCAGAGGCTGTGAGAGTCCATATACACCTATCTCCAATGGAATCATTGATGGAAACAACATGAAGATCAGATCTCACCTCATTAAGGTCAGGTGCTTGAGTAATCGGGAAGGCCCATTGATTGTCTCTAATGATGGCCTTCACAGTGACATCCTTAGGAAGTCCTGAATCATAGACTATTCTAGGTCCAAACCTTGGCAAGAGGGGGCCGAGAGGATGCCAATTGTCAAACCACAAAGAGGTTAATTGACCATCCCCAATATTGTACTTAATGTGAGGCTGAACAAGTGGTCTAAGGTTAAGTATTTTCCTCCAAGCCCAGGAGGGGTACCATTTTTCTTTAAATCTGGGCCAGACCAAAGGAAGGCCCTAAGTATTGACTCAATTTCCTTGATTACCTTTTTGCGAAGGATAAACAAGGAAGACCAATATGTTTGAATGGAGAAAAGCACATTTTTAATTAGTTGAACCCTACCAGCATAGGTGAGGTCTCTATTGGTCCAAGTCTTAGTCCTAGCAATCATGCTCTCCACTAAACGATGGCAATCCGAAGCCTTGAGCTTAGTGGAGAGGAGGAGAACACCCAGATATCTGACTGGGAGGGTGCCCTCCTGGAATCTTAAGACGTCCATAATGGCCCTTCTAGTGGTAGCGTTGACCCCAGAGAAATATATGCTACTTTTCTCGGGGCTAGGAGAGAGACCAGACAAAGCCTGGAACTCAGTGAGTGCTTCCTGAATAAGGGTGATGGAGGACAATTCACCCTTACAAAAAATCATAAGGTCATCCGCAAAGCAAAGATTGATGATCTTAGTATTCCCGCATCTCCAATGGAAATGAAAATCCGGCGACATGGATTTCTCCCTAAGTAGACAAGTGAGAATTTCCATAACAATGACAAAGAGGTATGAGGACAGAGGGTCACCTTGCCTTAGACCTTTTTGCCCAATAATGTAACCAGTGGTCTCCCCATTCAAACTGAAGGTGTAGTTAGCAGTGGTAACACAAGCTTGAAGCCACTTGATCATTGTTGGATGGAAGTTCATAGAGGACAGAATATCCCAAAGAAATTCCCATCTGACATTATCATAGGCTTTCCTAATGTCTACTTTCATCGCACATCTTGGGGATGATGATGATTTATGATACCCTCGCATTAGTTCTTGGGTGAGGAAGATGTTGTCAGCAATTCTCCTCCCTTCAACAAACCCCGATTGAACAGGATCAATTAGAACAGGGAGGATTGGGTAATGCTTACTGACATACCAAGGGCTTTACTTTTGCTTTTGTCCCTTTCATTCTCTAGTGGCTGCTGTACTAGAGTTGTTGTTGATCTGTTGATCTTGTAGAGAATGATGCTGTCTTACTTGCAGCTGCTACTGCTCGTTATGATGCATCTAGCAAGGACCAGATTTTTACTTTTCATTTTATTAGTGTAGATCTTGTGGCCATTGTTTGCTTTCGACCTGTTTGATTAGTCTTAGTCACCTTGCTCATTGGGAGTTTAGATTATGCCTAACCATCAGGGTTTGTCGGTGGGATCTTCCTTCACAGAGGGGGACGTCCTCTGTATCAGTTAGTTCTTGTAGCTGCTGCTTCTGTTTTCTTCGCTGCTAGCTGTAAATCTATGTTATGTTCAATGCAGCTAGCTGGTAGTTCTTACTTTGTAGTCTGCTATGGTCTGCTGCCGCTGCTATAATGATCTGTTATGGATGTCCAGATTAGTATGGTCTGCTGTTTTGGTGTAGTACAGCCGATTGGTGTAGTCTGCATCGTATTCTGATTGCAGCTAGCTGCTCCTGTTCTGAGCTAAGCTGCTGCTGCTCCTGTTTTGTTCTACCAGGGAAGGAGGGCTGAAGTCCTACTGAGTGTAGTGCTACTGTAATGGTAGCCTTAGTCCTTTGCCATCTGTTTCACTTGCTCATATGCACAATGTGTAATCTTTTGCCATCTGTTTCTTATCCCTCTTCAAGATGGATACTAAACAGGTGTTCTATTTGCTTCTAGTCCTGTGTTGCCACTTGCCCTAGGCTCTCTCTTTTTATTTTTTTTATTTTGTTTTCTTTTGTTTTCCTCCTGGGGTATGCCCCTTGTAGGCTGTATATTCGGTTAGCCTATTTTTATTTCAAGCTGATTTATCCAAAAAAAAAAAAAAGTCCATACGGCCCAAAAAAACGCCAAAATAGTGCAAATACCATACCAAAACATACATATGGTTCCAAAATACACCAAAATGAAACAAAATCAAACGGTTCTAAAACACCCCAAAATGTCCATAAGCTTTTAAAACACACCAAAATGGTACAACACCTTACCAAAACATCCACACGGTTCCAAAACACGCCAAAATGGTACAGTACAATGCCAGGTAGTAGTAAGCTTTCGTATTATTCTACTGTTTCACTTTATACCATACCCCGTTGCACTATGCTTCTGCTTATATGGATCGTGCAACGGGGGTATGATCTCAACACGCGTAGCACTTTTGTTATATTCTTAATCTACCCTACTCTCCATGCGGGTTGTGCATGAGTTATCGCACTTTCTTATCTTTTCTTCTACTTCCTTTTCTTTTCCTCCTGGGATATGCCCTTGTAGGCTGTACATTCGGTTAACCTCTTTTAATTTCAAACTAATTTACCCAAAAAAAAAATATTCATACGGTTCCAAAACACACCAAAATTATACAATACCATACTAAAACATCCATACATTTCCAAAACCATATAATACCATACTAAAACATCCGATCGGTTTTAAAACACACCAATATGGTACAATACCTTACAAAAACTTCCGTACGGTTCAAAAACACACCAAACTGATACAATACAAAACGGTTCAAAAACAACCCAAAACGTCCATACGCTTTCAAAACACATCAAAATTGTACCACACCTTACCGAAATATCCACACGGTTCCAAAACACGCCAAATCGGTACAATACCTTTCAAAAAAATCCATACGGTTCTAAAACACACCAAAATGGTACAATACCATACCAACTTTTGTGTATGGTGAGCACAACTACTTGAGTAGGCAAGCCCTATGGTCTAGCCTCCATCATCTAGGTTCTACCTCCCCTTGGATAGTGCTTGGCGATTTCAATGTAATTAGATTCCCTAGAGAAAAAGTAGGGGGCACTGCTTCTTGGCCTTCTTATATGGATGAGTTTAATAACTGCTTATATGCGTTGCAACTTGATGATCTTAGGTACTCTGGTTGCTTCCTCACTTGGGCCAATAAGCAAGATTCCAATCATTTTGTCAGTACAAAACTGGATCGAGTGTTAGTTAATGAGCATTGGATGAGGGTGTTCAATTGTTCCTCTGCTCATTTCTCCAATCCTGGGATATCTGACCATTCTCCAGCCATTGCAACCATACTTCCTGGCTATAGGACATCTAGCAAACCTTTTAAGTTTTTTGATTTCCTAGCTGGTCACCCACAGTTTTCTCTTGTGGTGCAAAAGGTTTGGCGGAGAGTGGTCATTGGGAATCCAATGTTCTCTGTATGTGAAAAGCTCAAGATGTTGCAAGGTGAATTTAAGTTAATGAATACTAGAGATTTTAGTGATGTTTCTGCTAGGGTTGTGGACACTAGACAACGCCTAGACAATATACAGCACGCCTTGAGTTCTCATGCTCCTGATTCTTCTCTGATGGGTCAGGAACGAGTGGTTTATAAACAACTTCTAACTTTGCTCAGAGCGGAGGAAAGCCTGGCTAAGCAAAAGTCTAGGGTTCAATGGTTGAAGTTGGGTGATCAATGTACTTCTTATTTCTTCAAGTCTGTGACCAACAGAAGAAATAGAAGTAAGTTAACCAGTTTAGTATTAGACGATGGGTCTCTCACCCATGACATTGGGGTCATTAAGTCAAGTTTTATTAACTTTTACACAGACTTGCTAGGTACTGCCCATTCTGATGCTTATCATGGGCATAGCAGAATCCAGCAACTAGTTACTAGAAAGCTTACTGACAATCAAAAGCTTGCAATGATTGCTCAGATCACAGATCAAGAAATCAAGGACACATTTTGGTCCCTCAACCCTAGCAAAGCCCCTGGTCGGATGGCTACAATGCTGGTTTCTTTAGGAAAGCTTGGCCTATCATCGGCCATGAGGTCACTGCAGCTGTCAAGACCTTTTTTAGGTCTGGTAAGCTGCTCAGAAAGGCCAATTTTACTGTGGTAGCTCTTGTTCCAAAGGTCCCTAACCCTTCTAAGGTTGGGGATTTTAGGCCTATCTCATGTTGTAATACCATTTATAAGTGCATTGCTAGAATTCTTTCCAAAAGACTACAGAATGTCCTCCCTGACCTAATCGATCCTGTTCAATCAGGGTTTGTTAAGGGGAGGAGGATTGCTGACAATATCTTCCTCACCCAAGAGCTAATGAGAGGGTATCATAAATCCTCGTCATCTCCAAGATGTGCACTGAAGGTAGATATAAGGAAAGCGTATGATAATGTGAGATGGGATTTTCTTTGGGATATCTTGTCCTCTATGAATTTCCATCCAACAATGATCAAATGGCTCCAAGCCTGTGTTACCACTGCTAACTACACCATCAGCTTGAATGGGGAAAACACTGGTTACATTATTGGGCAAAAAGGTCTTAGGCAAGGAGACCCTCTGTCCTCTTACCTCTTTGTCATTGTAATGGAGGTTCTCACCTGTTTACTTAGAGAGAAATCCATGTTACCTGACTTTCACTTTCATTGGAGATGTGGGAATACTAAGGTCATCAATCTTTGCTTTGCAGATGACCTCATGATTTTTTGTAAGGGGGAGCTGTCGTCAATCAATCACATCCAGGATGCCCTCTCTGAGTTCCAAGAATTGTCTGGTCTCTCTCCTAGCCCGGAGAAAAGTAGCATATATTTCTCTGGGGTCAATAATACCACTAGAGGGGCCATACTGGGTGTTTTAAGATTCCAGGAGGGCACACTTCCTGTCAAATATCTTGGTGTGCCCCTCCTCTCTACTAAACTCAAAGCCTCTGATTGCCAGCGTTTAGTGGAGAGCATGACTGCTAGGACTAAGACGTTGGACCAATAGAGACCTCACCTATGCAGGTCGGGTTCAATTAATTAAGAATGTTCTTTTTTCCATCCAAACGTATTGGTCCTCCTTGTTCATCCTTCCCAAAAAGGTGATCAAGGAGGTTGAGTCAATTCTAAGGGCCTTTCTGTGGTCTGGCCCCGATCTAAAGAGAACGGGTGCTAAAGTTTCATGGGAGCATCTGTGTTCTCCTAAAGAGGAGGGAGGTCTTGGCTTCAAATCGCTGCAAATTTGGAATAAGGCAGCTATTGCAAAGCATATTTGGTTTCTGATCTCTGGGGGAGAACAGTCCATGTGGTGTCAATGGGTCAAGTCGTACTTGTTACGTGGGAGGAGTTTCTGGACTCTTAAAATTCCGGGTGATTGTACATGGGTGTGGAGGAAACTTTTGAATCTCAGACCCTTGGTGAGACCATATGTTCTAAATATACTAGGGAATGGGAATTCCACGTACTTGTGGCATGACAACTGGCACCCCCTCGGTCCTTTAATAGATAGATTTGGTCCACGAATTGCATACGACGCTGGTATACCACAGGATGCTTTTGTGACCCACATTATCCATAACTCATCTTGGGTGTTTCCCGTTACTCAGACTTTTGACTTAAATGAAGTCAGAAATACTCTACCTCCACTTGTTCAAGCCAGGTTGAATGGGCCAGATCAGACTCGGTGGACCCTTAATTCCAATGGCCAGTTCACAATTGCATCTCTATGGGACAAATTGAGAACTTCCTTTCCTAGGGTTTTGTGGCACAAGGTAGTATGGTTCTCTGCTCACATCCCTAAATGCAGCTTTGTCACTTGGCTTGCCGCATTCTCAAGCAGATTGGATTGTAGATGCGTGGAACACCGTTTAAGCTCATTTCATATCAGTTTCTTTATCATTATTGTATCTATTTTATCTGGATTTAATTGTTACAGAATATGCTGCAATTTGGTTCAGTTGTTAATGCACAGTTGGGTACTTCAGCTGCTATTACTTCTATATAGCAGGTATATATCTTACTCTCATGTGTGGAAATGGTTATTCTGGAATCCAAAGCTATTGAGCGCTCTTACTATAATGTGTGCTATCCATGTGAGCTGAGTGCTAGAGCCTCATCCGTTCTTCTGAGAGGAGGTAATAATTAGCGGGGGCATCTTGTGAGGTTTAGTGGAGGGAGAAGAGGAATCCCATTTGCGTTTGAGAAAAAAGAAGAGTGGGAGGTCAGTTTTCAAGGGTGATAGTAGTCAGTGAGACCTTATATTGCTGCTGTTCTGTTGTTAACTACTGCTGTTACTGTTGTTATGCTTGTTTTGCTTTTCGTGGTTTAAGTAGTGGTTTTGCTTTTCGTGGTCTGTTGTAGTGCTGAGGTTAATCTGGTATTAGCTTTGTGCTAGCTGTTTACTCCATCCAAGTTGCTGTTCTATCTGCCTAACCAACAAGGGCTGTTGTTGGGATCTCCCTTTGCGGAGGGGGACGTCCTCTGCATGTACAGAAAAATTAGTTGTCTGTTTGCTTTATTACCTACCTGGTTGTGTCCAAAGTCAAGATGTGTCCAAAGTAATCAGATCAGCTGCTGCCATGATGTGTCCAAAGTCATGGTTGTGTCCAAAGTCATGACATCAGTTCTGTTCGGCTGCTGTTATCGGATCAGCCTACTCCAGTTTCCAGAATTCAGTCATAGCATGGTGCTATGTTCATTTGGTAGCTGATATGACTCAATGTTTATGTACCTATACCTGTTGAGCTGCGGCTGCACATGCTTTAATGGTTCAAGGTTGCTGCTGTTCTAAGTAGGCAACGTACAGTTGTGCATGGCTGCTGTATTTGCTGTTTTGCTGCCATTTGGCTGCTGTCCAGTCCGTACGCATAGGGCTACTGGTTGAGCAGTTAGTTGATATGGTGTTTTATCCCCTTTTGTAGATGGTTAGGAAACAATTATTTCTTGGGGTCTCTCTTGATGTTAGTTGTTTAGTTTCCATCTAGATTACAATATTTCCTCTCTTTGTAGCCACTTGGCATAGGTTTCAATTTTCTCATCTTTGTTTCTTTTGTTTTCCTCCTGGGGTATGCCCCTTGTAGGCTGTATATTCGGTTAGCCTTTTTATTTTAATTTCAAGCTGATTTACCCAAAAAAAAAAACAAAAAAACAATCCATACGGTTCCAAAAAGAAACAATACCTTACAAACAATACTTACGGTTCCAAAAAACACCAAAATGGTACAAATACCATACCATAACATTCATACGGTTCCAAAACACACCAAAACAATACAATGCCAAATGGTCCAAAAACACCCCAAAACCACCATACGCATCTAAAACACACCAAAATGGTACAACACCTTACCAAAACATCGACACGGTTCCAAAACACGCCAAAACGGTACAATACCTTTCCAAAACATCCATACGGTTCCAAAACACACCAAAATGGTACAAATACCACACCAAAATATCCATACGGTTCGAAAATACACCAAAACAATACAATACCAAACGGTTCAAAAACACTCCAAAACATCCATATGCTTTTAAAACACTACAAAATGGTACAACACATTACCAAAACATTCACACTGTTCCAAAACACGCCAAAACGGTACAATTTGTTTCCAAAACATCCATACGGTTCCCAAACACACCAAAATTATACAATTCCTTACCTAAACATCCTTATAGTTCGAAAACAATACAATACCTTAGCAAAAGTCCATAAGGTTCCAAAAAATAATAAAATGGTACAATTGCCGTTCCAAAACATCCATTTGGTCCCAAACCACACCAAAACGATAAAAAACCAAACGGTTCAAAAACACCCCAAAATGGTACAACACCATACCAAAATATCCATACGGTTAAAAAACACTCCAAAACGTCCATAAGGTTCCAAAAATCACCAAAATGGTACAACACCTTACCAAAACATCCACACGGTTCCAAAACACGCCAAAACGGTGTAATCCGTTTGAAAAACATCCGTACGGTTCCCAAACACACCGAAATTGTACAATACCATACCAAACCAACCATACGGTTCCAAAATGATACAATACCCTACAAAACCATCTATACGTTTCCCAAAAAATACCAAAATCGTACAAATGCCACACCAAAACATTCATACGGTCCCAAAACACATGAAAACGATATAATACCATACGGTTAAAAAACACCCCAAAAAGTCTATACGCCTCCAAAACACACTAAAATCGTACAACCTTTTACCAAAACTTCCAGACGGTTCAAAAGCACGCCAAAATGGTACAATACCTTTCCAAAACATACGTACGGTTCCAAAACACACCAAAATGGTACAACACCTTACCAAAACATCCACACGGTTCAAAACACGCCTAAATGGTACAATAACTTTCCCAAACATCCATACGGATCCAAAACACACCAAAATGGTACAATACCATACCAAAATATGCATACTTTCCAAAACGATACAAGACATTAAAAAAAGTCCATACGGTCCCAAAAAAACACCAAAATGGTCCGAATACCATACCAAAACATCCATACGGTTAACACACCAAAACAATCAGAGCTCTGACATGTAAGGCGATTTAAGAGATTACTGGCAGGGCCATGGAAATGCTGTGATTTCCATGATTTCCATGGCTGACGGTACGATTGCAATGGCGGAAGGGCTTGGATTCAAGGCTCTTGATTCCAATGAAATTAGAAGGAAGCAGGTTCCACACAAGGATTGCCCTAAAACCTCGCTCCCGTTTACTCGAGACCCTCCTGGTCCGATCATCTCAGGTGAAATCGATCTGCAAGGCACCGATAGCAGGTCAGCTCCATCATCATCTCCAAATCGCCCATAACTCCAGGTCCCATTCTCGCTCCTTCCCCGACTACAGAGGATTTTGGGCCGTTCAGCCCTAAATCATCAAAGAACCCTAGCCCTTCTAGGAAACTACAGCAAGTCTTTCAAGAAGCTCTGCATCGTGAAGCAGAGGAGAGAGCGGCTCATCTGCTTGCCCTTACCTGAAAAGAAAAGGCTGAGAACCCACAGTTCGCGATCTCGTCTGAGCTGGGCAACCATAACCAAAGTGAGTCCTTCCGCGCTCCAGCAAATGCGTTTCGGACCCACAAGCCTTTCGATCTATGCCCGGGGGTGCTCGCCTCACCGGTTTCATCCATGCTTCCATCTTCTTCAGCTGGGTTTGGCGCTGGCAGTCAGAGTCAGAACAAGAGGTCTAGCCCCTCTAGGAAACAGGCGCTCTTTGAGGATGGTTTGATTCTGGAAGCAGAGGAACGAGCCAGGCAACAACATCTCAAGGTTCAAGATTCTGAGGTACAGAACTCTAACCCTAAGGTCTTGGTCAATGCACGGGGTAGTCCATATGTCGTGGGAGACCCTAACCTAGGTTATAGTGTTGAGGACTCTAAACCTCGTTATGCTTCCTCAGCTCAAGAACTTGATTCTAAGTCAGGTATAAACTCAGCTTCTCTTCCATCTTCTAGTAGCATCCCTGCATCACAGCCAGGAGCTAGAACTCGTCTGAACCAGCCTACTAAGAACTGGGCATCCCTTTTTAGATCCCAAGGGCCCTCAAGTAATATGAAGTTAGAATTTTATCCTGAATTTAAGAAAGGGAAGAATGCTGTTGTTGAACTGGATGTTACTCATTTGGATGAGAATTGCTGGTCTCATTGCTTGGTAGGCCACTTCCTTGATGAAAGGATGGACTATAGATTAGCAAATTCTACTGCCCATAAGCTTTGGGGAAAAATGACTAAATATGGTCTGCTGTCAGTTAAATCAGATAATGCAGGGTTCTTATATTTTGAATTCAAAGATGAAGCAAGTCAGCTTGCTGTTCTAGAAGGGGGCCCTTGGTTCTTTTCACAAAAATTCATTGTCTTAAAGAAATGGAGAAGGATGATGACTCCAACTAAGATCTCACCATCTTCTATACCTACTTGGGTTAAGCTTCATAATCTGCCCCCAGAGTGTTGGACTGAAGAGGGTTTAAGTCGAGTGGCTAGTGCAATTGGCCAGCCGAAACATGTTGATCGAGCTACAGAAAAGAGGTCTAGACTTGCATATGCTAGAGTGTGTGTGGAAATTGATGCAGCTGATGAACTAACAGAGGAAATACAAGTCACAGTAGAAGGGGAAAGTGTAACTGTTCGGGTGGAATACCAATTGATGCCCCCTGTCTGCTCAAGTTGTAAGGTTTTTGGCCATGCTACAACCAGGTGTCCAAGGAAAATCCCGCCCAAACAAGCACCAGATCAAGCACTTCCTGATAGGGAATGGCAAATTGTCACTAATGGGAACGCTGTAAGGAACATAGGGGGTTCTGAAGCTTTGGATGCAGTTACTATTCCTGTGGTGGCTGTGGTGGATACTGCCATCCCTACGGTCACAGAGAGGGTCACACATGAAAGTGAATCAGAAGGTGAGGAGCTGAATGTTAGTCCTGATATTCCTCTTGAGGTGAAGGAGGCGGCAGGGGCTCTCTCTAGCAGTGGGGAGGTAGACTCAGTGAGGCCTCCACATGAACCAGACCCTGTTGTTACAGGGGTAGTACCTTCGCAACCTGTTCTTATAGTCAAGCCAGTTCCTCCGGATGATAAAGCTGTAACTGTTCAGGGGAATGTAGCCCTTCAGAGCCCCCACGAAGTGAAGACTCACTGTAGCAAGGGCAGTGGGAATAACAGCAGCAAAAAATGGAGTAAAAGCTCCAAGAGAAGGAATAAATGATATCCTTTTTGATATCCTTTTGAGTATGCAGTCTTACTTCTTTCTATCTCTGCATTTTGTTGTTACATTGCGATTTTGTTTCTTATGTCTTTACAAGCTTTCAGTTTAGGTTTTTGGAACATTCGTGGTTTGAATGACCCCATTAAACAGAAAGAAGCTAAATCCTTTGTGAGATCTAATAATCTTAGCCTGGTAGGCTTTCTTGAGCATAAAATTAGGGCAGTTTGGGCAGACAGAATCACTCAATTCATTTGTCCGGATTGGAGTTTTGTGAATAATTACCCCCAGGCAGATTTAGGGAGGATTTTTGTTGGTTGGGACCCTGGTGTGTTGTCTCTTACCGTGTTAGGTCAGTCTGACCAATACATCCACTGTGAGGTCCAACCAAAAGATGGGAGTGCACTTTTTTTGGTCACCATGGTTTATGGGGCAAATTCTATCTTAGAGCGGAGGTCTCTTTGGCATAGTCTACTACAGCTCAGGTCCTCTTATCCTTGGGTGGTCCTTGGCGACCTTAATGCAATTAGACATCCTAGGGAGAAAGTTGGGGGTAATGCTCAGTGGTCTCCATCCATGGATGACATTAATCACTGTCTGTTTGCCTCTGAACTTGATGACCTTAGGTTCTCGGGGTGTCTTTTCACATGGTCCAATAAACAGTCCCCTCCTCTTTTTGTGGCCTCCAAAATTGACAGAGTGTTAGTGAATGAGTCCTGGATGAAAACCTTTTCTCATTCCTCATCTCATTTTTTGGTTCCTGGTATTTCTGACCATTCTCCAGCAGTGGTTTTTGTTCAGCCTATTCCAAGGAAGTCAATTAAACCTTTCAGGTTCTTTGACTTCCTGGCTGATCACCCTCGTTTCCTTGCCGTTGTTCAGAGGATTTGGAGGACAATTGTAATTGGTAACCCCATGTTCTGTGTGTGTGCAAAACTTAAACGCCTTCAACATGAACTGAAGCTACTTAATAAGGTAGAGTTTAGTGGCCTCTCTGAAAGGGTGAGTGCTACTAAACATGCCTTAGAAACCATTCAAGCATCTATAGCCTCTCATCCCAATAATAGCTCTGTCATAGAACAAGAGAAGGTGGTACACAAACAATACATCACACTGCTTCGGGCTGAGGAGAGTTTAGCTAAACAAAAGTCACGTATACAATGGTTGAAACTTGGTGATCAATGCACTTCCTATTTCTTCAAAGTTGTGAGCAATAGGAGAAATAGGAGCAAAATAACAAGTTTAGTTTTGAGTGACAGCTCAATCTCCCATGATCCCAAGGTTATCAAAGAGGAGTTTGTTACCTTTTACACATCTTTATTTGGTACTCCTCATTCCTCACCTCATTTGGGACCAAATAGAGTTGGTCAATTAATCAGAAATAAACTCAGTCCGGAACAAAGTTTTAATATGGTCTCTCCTATCTCTGACTTGGAGATCAAAGAGACATTTTGGTCCATTAATCCCACCAAGGCTCCTGGCCCTGATGGGTACAATGGAGGGTTCTTTAGGAAAGCTTGGCCTGTCATTGGGAATGAGGTCACCTCAGCTGTCCAGAACTTCTTCCGTTCTGGTCAATTGCTCTCCAAAGCTAACTCCACTATTGTAGCACTTGTTCCTAAGGTTCCAAATCCTTCTAAGGTGGGTGATTTTAGGCCCATCTCCTGCTGCAATACCATTTACAAATGCATCTCTAGGATTCTAGCCAAGAGATTGCAATTAGTTCTATCTTTGCTCATTGATCCTGTCCAGTCAGGTTTTGTGAAAGGTAGGAGAATAGCTGATAACATATTCCTCACCCAGGAACTCATGAGAGGTTACCATAAGTCCTCACCTACTCCTAGGTGTGCCATGAAAGTTGACATAATGAAAGCATATGATCATGTTAGGTGGGAGTTTCTTTGGGATGTTCTTTCTGCAATGAACTTTCATCCTACCATGATCAAGTGGCTTCAAGCTTGTGTAACCACTGCTAATTACTCACTTTGTATCAATGGGGAAGTGACAGGTTACATTAAAGGTAAAAAGGGTCTTAGGCAAGGGGATCCTTTGTCCCCATACCTCTTTGTTATTGTTATGGAGGTGTTTACAAATTTACTCAAGGAGAAAGCTCAGCTCCCTGACTTTCAGTTCCACTGGAGATGTAAAACTAATCAGTTGATTAATCTCTGCTTTGCTGATGATCTAATGATATTCTGCAAAGGAGAGCTTCCATCGGTCAAACTCATTCAGGATGCATTGAATGAGTTTGACGCCCTCTCAGGTCTCTCCCCTAGCCCAGGGAAGAGTAGCATATTCTTTTCTGGTGTTAGTGTGGGTGTTAAGGAGACTATTCTGCAAGAGCTTCGATTTCAGGAGGGTTCCCTTCCGGTGAGATATCTGGGAGTCCCATTACTATCTACTAAGCTCAAAGCTGTGGACTGTCAGAGATTGGTAGATAGTATCACTGCCAAAACAAAAAGTTGGACTAATAGGGACCTTACTTATGCTGGGAGAGTCCAGCTTATCAAGAACATTTTGTTCTCAATGCAAACATATTGGTCCTCCCTATTCATCTTACCCAAAAAGGTCATCAAGGAAGTTGAATCTATCCTTAGGGCCTTTTTATGGTCTGGCCCTGACCTTAAGAGAACTGGAGCCAAGGTATCTTGGGAGCATTTATGCGCTCCTAAAGATGAGGGGGGCCTTGGTTTCAAGTCCATGGAAGTTTGGAATAAGGCGGCGGTGGCCAAGCATATTTGGTTCTTGATTTCAGGGGGGGAAGAATCAATGTGGTGCCAATGGGTTAAATCCTATTTATTTAAAGGAAGGAACTTTTGGAGTCTCAAGATGCCAAGTAATGCCTCATGGGTTTGGCGTAAGTTACTTAATCTAAGACCTTTGGTCCAACCCTTCATACGTCATATTATTGGTAATGGGGACAACACATCCCTGTGGTATGATCATTGGCATCCTTTAGGCCCTTTGATGACTAAGTTTGGTCCCAGAATCGTTTATGACTCTGGCCTTCCCTTGAATGCCAAAGTGTCCCATATAATTCACAGTTCTGTTTGGACATTCCCAATCACACAAACTTGGGAGTTGAATGAAGTTAGACGTCATCTTCCCCCGTTGAGAGGTACTAGGGACCAGGTTAGATGGACTCTTAACTCAAATGGACAATTTAGCATTGCCTCTCTTTGGGAGGAATTGAGAGTTCCAGTTCCCAAAGTAACTTGGCATAAGGTTGTTTGGTTTTCTGGCCATATCCCAAAATGCAGCTTCATTACATGGCTTGCCATCCAGGGTAGGCTTTCCACTGAGGATAGATTAGTTCTTTTTGGGATTAAAGCTAATTCTCAGTGTAGCCTCTGCCATGGTAGTGAGACACATGATCACTTGTTCTTTAACTGTGTGTTTTCCACACAGGTTTGGAACGCTATGCTGGCGAAAATTGATGAGAGGTGGTCCCCCCAACCTTGGGTTGCATGGATTAATCGCCTCTCCACTTTGAGGGGGAAAACCCTTAAGAATCTTGTTACTAAATTGATTTTTACTGTGACTGTGTCTCATCTTTGGATGGAGAGAAACTCGAGGAAGTTTCAGGCTAATTCTAGCACCTGGGAAGTAGTGGTTCACAAAATCTATAACATGGTTAAGGGTAGACTTCTGTCATTGCCCAAACTGCCCTCCGGCTCAAATGATACTAGGTTTGTTAGAGTATGGGGCATTGTGCATGCGTGACTGTGATTCAAGCTTTGTTGAAAGTATTGCTCTCCTTGCTGCAGTTTTCCTGGACATTTAACTATCTAGATAGTTTTCCTGGTACTGATTTTGTTCTGCAGGTACACCATCAGTGATCTTGCTTTAATGTGTGGCATTGTGCATGCGTGACTGTTTTGGCAGGTTGGGAGCTAGCATGGTTGGGAGCTTCTTCAAGGTTGAAGGCTGCAACAATAGGGTTCAGCTTCTGATTGTTCTGAATCTACTTTGGCTGCTGTGTTGCTCCTGTTATTACTTCTCTATAACAGGTTTATATCTTACTCTCATGTGTGGAGTGGTGAGTGCCTTCATTGCATTCGAGTGCCTTCATATATTGTGGGCTTCCCGGTTAGTAGTGTGGTTGAGCCCCATCCTTTTTTTTTGGAGAGGAGGTAATAAATAGCGGGGGAATCATGTGAGAACAAGTGGAGGGAGTTGGTGGATCCTGGCTCTTTTGCATTCGAGTGAAAAGTAGAGTGGGAGGTGTGAGTTTTCAAGGGTGTTGGGTGTGAGCACCAAAATGCAAGAGGGAAATGGAATGATATTGTCTTTGTGCTGTTACTTATCCCTTTCTCTACAAGTTCTGAACGTCTTGTTGAGTAATGGCTGTTAACATTGCATGTCAGCCCAGGTTTAAAATGGCTTGTGTTCAGCTGTTAGATTTTGGGCCAAGTGATTAGTTATTGTGGCTGTCAAGTTGTAATAGCTGTTCAAGTGAGTTGTAATACTGTTATTCTGTTTACTGTTACTGTTATTCTCGGTGCTCATCACCTTTCTTTGACCTATCCTTGGGGGGTTGTCCCTGGGAATGTTTAGGCCTTGCTAGGGGGCATGTCCCTAGGCTTATTATGCATTTTTATGTTGTAAAATGTTGTGTAGATGCATGTAATGCTCTAAGTTGTTCTGCTGCTGATACTCTGCTGCTATAGCTTGAGGTTTTCTGCATTTTATGGGCTGCATTTTACTTCTGTCATTTGCTGTGGTGGCTGCTGTCCAGCAGAGGCAGCCGTGCTTTCACCTTTTTTTGGGGGCCTGCTGCTGTCCAATTCTGCTGCTGTTTTGCTTCGATTAGTGGCTGATGTATGCTGTGTTCAAGGCTCATTGTGGCTGATGTATGCTCTATCTAGATTGCTGTCCAGATATGTTCTGTTCCTGCTGCTGTTTTTTGTTAGTCGAGATTGGTGTATCCGTTGGTGTAGTCCAGCCGTGGCGTTTGATCTTTTGGCGTACATATTTTGGCTCCAGATTGATCTAGGCGTTAAGAGCCCTAGATTGAAGCATCCATAATGTAATCATGTTGCCATGTCAGTTAGTATCCTTGTAAATCGGTTAATCCCATTGTCATGTCAGTTAGTTTTACAATGCAGGTTGCACTATGTGTAATCATTTTGCCATCTGTTTCGTTTCCCTCTGTTAGATGGATGCGAAACAGATGTTCTATTTACTTATAGTCCTTTGTAGCCGTTTGGCATAGGCTTTCTCTATTGTCTTCTTTTTCTTTACTTTTTTCTTTTCCTCCTGGGGTATGCCCCTTGTAGGCTGTATATTCGGTTAGCCCCTTTTTATTTCAAGCTGTTTTAACCAAAAAAAAAAAAACATCCATACGGTTCCAAAATACACCAAAATGATACAATACCGAACGGTTCAAAAACACCCCAAAACATCCATACGCTTTTAAAACACACCAAAATGGTACAACACATTACCAAAACATCCACACGGTTCGAAAACACGCCCAAACCGAACAATACGTTTGAAAAACATCCATACGGTTCCCAAACACACAAAAATGGTACAATACCATACCAAACCAACCATACGGTTCCAAAATGATACAATACCCTACAAAACAATCCATACGTTTCCAAAAAATACCAAAATCGAACAAATGCCACACGAAAAAATCCGTATGGTTCTAAAATACACCAAAATAATACAATACCATACGGTTCAAAAACACCCCAAAACGTCTATACGCCTCCAACACACACCAAAATGGTACAACCTCTTACCAAAACTTCCACACGTTTCCAAAACACGCCAAAACGGTACAATACCATTCCAAAACATACGTATGGTTCCAAACACACAAAAATGGTACAAAACCATACCAAACCAACCAAACGGTTCCAAAATGATATAATACCCTAAAAAACCATCCATACGTTTCCAAAAATACCAAAATCGAACAAATGCCATACCAAAACATCCATACGTTTCCAAAACACACCAAAACGATACAATAATAAACGGTTCAAAAACACCCCAAAACGTCCATACGCTTCCAAAAACGCATCAAAATGGTACAACACCTTACCAAAACATAAAAACGGTTCCAAAACACGCCAAAAATGTACAATACCTATCTAAAACATCCATACGGTATTAAAACACACCAAAATGGTACAATACCAAACCAAAACATCCATACGGTCCCAAAACACACCAAAACGATACATGGCCAAACGGTTCAAAAACACCCCAAAACATACATACGGTTCCAAAACGATACAATACCTTTTGAAAAATCCATACGGTTCAAAATCACACCAAAACGATAAATGCCAAACCGTTCAAAAACACCCCAAAGCATCCATACGCTTTCAAAACACGCCAAAACAGTACAACTCCTTACCAAAACATCCATACGGTTCCAAAATGATACAATACCTTACCAAAAATGCATACGGTTCCAAAAATAGAAAAATCGTACAAATACCACACCAAACATCCATACGGTTCAAAAACACACCAAAACGATACAATACCAAACGGTTCAAAAACACCCCAAAATCGTACAACACCTTACAGTTGGAGCTTTGAGTGAGCCACCAGAATAATCTGTGGCATGTATCAACAGATCTGGATTCTGTCTGGTACCAAGCGAGAAAACCCAGTTGAGAACCACTTCAACCCGCCGCCGGCTACAGAGACAGCCGGGCTATGGCTCGGTAGGATTTGAACTGATTTTAAGAACCCAGAATGAGAACCCTCTTCCGGCATGATTTGAACTGAGAGTTGAGATCGCCGCCCTAGCTAACCCCGATTAGAGTTGGTAGTTCGGATGCCGACTGTAACCCAAACCGTCCAGCTTCGATCGGACCTGCTGTTGAAATTGGTTCACGGGGTGGACTGGGGAAGAGTTTGGGTTTCAGGGAAACCCATTTGAGAACCCAGATGATAACACGAACTGAAACCCATTTTGGGTTTAACCCGTGTCTGAAAATGGCCGAATCGTAGTCTTATACCTCCAGCCGGTTGTTCTCAGTGAGATTGAACAAGACCCACAGCTGATTTGTGAGTGTTGAAGGCTGAACAGAGCTTAGATTACCTCTGGTTCAATCCGATGTGAGAAATCTAAGGTGGATTTTGACAAGGGAGTGCATTCTCTCTCTAAGTTAGAGAGAGAAGCTCTCAACCCTAAGGCGTTTGGGATTACCGTATAATAATAATTTTTCACCTTTCGTTTTTTGGTGTGTTTTGAAACCGTATGGAGTTTTTTTTTTTGGGTAATTTAGCTTGAAATAGAAAAAAGAATAAGCGAATTTACAGCCTACAAGGGGCATACCCCAGGAGGAAAGAAAGAAAAAAAAACAAAGATTAAAAAAAATTGAAGGATGCCAAATGGCTACATTAAATCCACATGTTTCAGAACCATCTAATAGATGGGAGAGAAACACATGCCAAAAGAGTGTATTCAGATTCATAGCCGTTGCAATTTCTGTAGGTGCACCAATAGCAGCAGTAGCTTGCATGCAACTGGGGCAACCATTAGCACTTAAACATACCGTACGGCAATTAGCAAACATCTTAACAGTAAAAGATCCCAACGACAGCAGTTAGGCAGCTATAGGAAGTATGAATACCAGCCATGACAGCAACTAAACGGTAGCAGCAGTTTGCTGGACTGCCGGACAGCGAGACACACCACGGACACAGCGGCCAAAAAGAAACTGCACCCCACAGACACACCATATGAACAGTAGCAGTAAACGCTCCAAGGGACATCCCCCCAAGGATAGGCCAAATTGAGATAGAAATTTAGAACTTCGTTTAGTTATTACAAAGACCAAAGCATTTACCCAAAAAAGTAAGACCATAGCAGCAGCTACAAAGCTAAAACCATGCAGAGGACATCCCCCTCTGCGAAGGGAGATCCCAACGACAGCCCCAGTTGGTTAGGCCTATACTACATATTGAAACTTCCAAAAACTAAGAATTGCCATTGCATTTACAAAAAAAAGAATCTGGACAATCAAAATGCAGCCAACTCATAACAGTAGCAGTAGCATAAGCAGAAGCAGAAGCAGAACAATTGTAGCAGATTACAGATTGCAGTAGCATTTAACAATTGTAGCAGATTGCAGTTAGCTCATAACAGTAGCATTTAACAAGAGCTCACGAAGCCTCGTTCAACTACTGAACTGAACTGAACAGTAGCAGTAGCAGATCAGTAAGCAATAGCCCAAACAGAGAATGTTGTAGCAGCAACAGGTATGGCATATAGGCATGTAGAAATCCTCAACCTCTACTTTCTTGAATCCACTTACTCCCTCCACTGGACCTCACATGACTCCCCCACTAATTATTACCTCCTCTCTCAAGGAATGTTGGGGCTCTAGCACACAACTCACAAGGTCAACACACAATATAGTAAAGACACTCATAAGCTGAATTTCACCACATCAACCAACAAGGATTAAGGTAACTACCTGAATAATAGAAGTAATTAATAGCTCAATGTAGTGTTCTGAACCTCACAACTGAACAGCTTAGTGGAGCTTCCAATCCCAACCTGAGTATTTAGAAGTGATTGCTATAACAAATGGCCGTCGGATGCTTTCATGCTCCTGCTCTTGATGCTCCTGCCCAGAAGACCACATACCAACAAAACATTAGCATAGACAACAATAAATCAACATGTGACAATGTTCCATTCATTTGCAATCCACTGTGCTTGTGATTGAGGCAGAGTAGGAAGTGATAAAAGCCTAGCTCTCACCATTGTGCAAATTTTATGAACAACTATCTCCCAAGAACAGCAGTGATTTTGAAACTTTCTCACATTTCTCTCAATCCAAATATTGTACACAGCTACTGTAAAGCCCAGTTTAGTGATAAGACTCTTAAGACTTCTACCTTTTACAGTTGATAACAGTGTGACCCAATTAGCCAAAGATCTAGCAGGCCACAGCACATGAAGTTTGGCCTGTATTGCATTCCACACTTGCTTAGTGAATGGGCAATTAAAGAAAAGATGATCATGGGTTTCAATCCCCTGACAAAAACCACATTGAGGATTATGATTAAGTCCAAATAAGACAAGTCTATCAGTTGTGGATAGTCTATTTTGAACAGCGAGCCATGTGATGAAACTACATTTTGGAATGTGACCAGAGAACCATACCAGCTTGTGCCACAAAATTTTGGGGAAGGGTGTTCTCAATTTGTCCCAAAGAGAGGCAACCGTGAACTGTCCATTAGAAGTAAGGGTCCACCTCTTTTGATCATCTCCATTCAATCTGGACTGGACAAGTGGGGGAAGAGTATTTCTCACCTCATTAAGCTCAAAGGTTTGGGAAATGGGGAAAGCCCAATTGGAGTCATGAATGATATGTGATACGAAGGCATCTTTTGGGATACCAGAGTCATACACAATTCTAGGGCCATATTTAGCCACTAAAGGGCCAAGGGGGTGCCAATTGTCATACCACAAGAATGTGGAGTTCCCATTTCCCAAAATACTAAGAATATAAGGCTGCACCAGAGGTCTAAGATTCACAATTTTCCTCCAGACCCAAGTGCAGTCACCAGGAGTTTTTAAAGTCCAAAAACTCCTCCCTTTGATTAAATATGATTTGACCCGTTTGGATGTTTTTGTAAGGTGTACTGATGGGACGACAAGGGATCATCCCTCCTTAGAGACTGCTCTCCTCCATTGCCTCCCACACTTATTCTCCGGCCATTTTTGGTTCGGTTTTAACATCACACCCATATATCTGCTTCAGTGGTTTCCATGGCTGATTCAGACTACATCCATTCTCTTCACCTATCAAACCTTCAATCTTTTCAAGATTTTGTCCACTATTTGTCCATATTTTCTGTTCGTGTTTCCAAAAGATCATGAACCAGATTTTCGGTTAGTGTTTTTACGGAATCAGTCTGTGAAGTAGAAGACACTCGTTTACCGCAAAACCAGATGGGGCTCGTCCTCGTCTGGATGTGTATCACAAAATCAGATGGGGGCTTGTCCTTACCTCTCCTGACCGTACAAAATCCATCTTCTAATGGTGTTCACATAACTTCAACCTCGGACCTTCAGCCATGGAGTTTCATATGTTTTAATTTTGCTAAATCATATGTTTCCCTATACCAGCGGGTGTGCTGGATTTCATTTCCCCCCGGCGGTTGTGCCGGGAGTACGCAATTTTTTTTCTGTTCTTTATTTTGTTTTGTCCTTCTTGGGGTATGCCCCTTGTAGGCTGTACATTCGCCTAACCCCTTTTAAGTTCAAGCTGATTTATCCAAAAAAAACACACCAAAATGGTACAATACCATACCAAACATCCATACCGTTCCAAAACGATACAATACCATACAAAAAATCCATACAGTTCTAAAAAACACCAAAATGGTACAAATACCATACCAAAACATCCATACGGTTCCAAAACATACCAAAACGATACAATGCCAAAGGGTTTGTAAACACCCCAAAACATCCATGCAGTTCCAAAACGATACAATATCATTCCATAGTCTCCACACTTCATTCAACTCTTATCTTCTTTCTTTGCTCCTCGAAATGGCTCTTTCTCTCACCGGCTCGCTCCGTCCATGGTTGGCTTCCATGGAAGGTGTCGATTGGCTCAACTTTCGAGCTCCCGGTCTCTACTCTATGAGGTATCTCTGCAACATTCGCCTTCGTCCCAAGCTCTTGAGGGCAGCCGTGAGTTTTTGGGATCCGGAGGTTCATGTATTCCGTTTCGGTGAGCAGGAGCTTTGCCCTACTGTTGAAGAGTTCCGTGCGTACCTCGGGGGTTTTGGTTCGGGGGAGGTTATCGTTCCCCCTGTGCGCGAGAGTGCTTACAGAGTCTTGGTCGTGGCCCTTGGATTAGGTGATGGCGCCGCTCGTTACTTGGTCAGGAATGGCCATCTCAATGTCATGCGCCTTATCGAGCTGTTTTCTCCTCCTGGCGACCTTGGAGACATGACTTATCAGACTCAACGCATGACCGCCCTCTGCATATGCTTGCTTGCGGCCTACCTCTTGGTCCCTTCTGTTGGTCTTGCTAGCTCGGCATTGGTTAACATTGCCGCTCAAGTTGAGGCTCGAAAAGACGTGATTCCGATGGTTTTGGCTGAGACACTGATTGGTTTGGATAAGGTTCGTTTTGGAGGGGCCGAGACTTTCGGGGGCAGCCCTCTCCTCCTACAGGTTGGCTTCTCACTTAGCTCTCCTTTTTCTGGTTTCTCCCACGTTCTCATTTTACATCAACACTCAGCTGGGCTTTCTATGGTTTCTTACTTGTTTTTTTCCTCTCTTCTTCGTAGATTTGGCTTTGCGACAAAGTGAATATGCTGACCATTCCTCCTGGCAACTGGTCATATGAGGCGAGGTTACTCTCTTAGCGATGTTTCGAGTTTGTCGACAAGAGCAGGGCTGAGTGGGTTGACTTTTTCAGGCGCCGGCGAGCTGAGACCATTTCTTGGAGGTGCCGCTGGCTGGATCTCCCGCCCATGACAGTGCACTACATGGGCCCTCAGTGGGTCGTTCTTGCTGGTTTGGGAGCCTTCACCTTCTACATCCCTTACCGTATCCAACGTCAGCTCGGTTTGAGGCAGGAGGCCCCTACAGAAGTTCTTGTGGACGTAGTGTGCCTCTTTTCAACCATTCGGTTCTCTGTCATTACCAACGCTTCTGGAGGACACGCGAAGTGACCGATGCCCATCCCTATCCTTCTGTGGCGATACGTGGGAGTTATCGTAAGTGGCTCAGGAGGGACATTGCTGCAAGGGCCGGAGCTCAAGGAAACTGACTCGACCTTACCACCCCGATCGTTGAATAAACTGAGGACCCTTTTATTATCATATCGTGCTTCTTTTGTTTTCGAAAGCTCTGCTCAACCTTATGTAGTAGAAGTAATTGTGTTAATAAAACGAGTTTTGGAGGGTTTCCCCCTCCTTGACTCTGTTCTTCGAACCTTCTCAATCTGGATTTTTATTTTGATAGATTGTGACCGAGTCTCGGTGTGAGACTGCCTACGTATCCTTTTGGCGAAGGAATCAGGTTATGACGTAGTTTAGGGGTAGGGTTCGCTCTGGTTTTAACACTCTCCTTTTGTGCTCTAACTTTTGCCTAGAACCGCCCTTTCGGGTTTTCGGTCTAGCGAGCTCATTTATTGTATGCCTTAACTTTTGCCTAGGATGCCCTGACGGGTTTTCATCCTAGCAGGCTTTTGCTCTAATTTTTGCCTGGAACTGCCCGCCCTTGCGGTTTTCAGCCCAGCGAGCTTCTCTCAGGGGTAGTAGCGCTTGAGTTGATCCAAATTAACCAAGGTTGAGAATTCATTTCCGTCCAAATCAATGAGTTGCGTAGCTCCTCCCGATAGAATAGTTTTGATGATGTATGGTCCAGACCATTTTGGCCGAAACTTTCCTCGTGGGTCGTACACCGGAGCCCGAATTTCCTTCAAAACCATGTCACCTTCCGCCAAGTCCCTGGGTTTTACTTTCTTGTTGAATGCCCGTGCGATCCTCCGTTGATACCCTTGAATGTGGTAAAGAGCTCTTAACCGACGTTCATCAAACAACATAAGTTCTTCGAATCGATTGCTCAACTATTCCGCCTCTTGGACTTCACATTCAATCATAGTTCGAAGAGATGGGACTTCCAATTCGATGGGAAGCACTGCTTCCATCCCGTAAACCAGGGAGTAGGGAGTTGCTCCCGTTGGTGTTCGTACAGATGTGCGATATCCCCACAAAGCTAGGGGTAGTTGTTCATGCCAGTCCCTTGAAGATTGAATAGTCTTTTCCAGGATGGCTTTGATTGTTTTGTTAGCTGCTTCCACAGCGCCGTTAGTCTGCGGTCGGTTAGTTGTTGACTTGTGCACTTGGATTTGGAACTCATCCAATACTTCTCGAGCTCGCCCTTTGAAATGAACCCCATTATCGAACACAAAAGCCTGAGGAACCCCGTACCGATAAACGACATTTTGCTTGATGAAGTGTGCAACTTGGACTGCGGTCAAAGTGGCATAGGAAGCAGCTTCCACCCATTTCGTGAAATAATCGACATCTACCAAAATGAACTTGTGACCATTGGATGCTGCCGGCACTATCCTTCCGATGACGTCAATTCCCCATGTCGAGAAGGGCCATGGTGAGGTCATTTGTTGTAGTTCGTGTGGTGGAACATGCATGAGATTGGCGTGAATCTGACATTTTCGGCACTTTCGCACATACTCTACACATTCTGTTTCCATAGTGGTCCAGAAATACCCCTGCCTGAGGATTTTCTTGGCGAGCATTATGCCGTTCATGTGGGGACCGCATACACCTTCGTGAACTTCTTCCATCACCCTTTTTGCATTTTCTCCGTGGATGCAGAGCTTGTGTGTGCCACAGTGCGATCTTCGGTATAGGTTTCCTCCGCAAATGATGTATTGAGCAGCCATCCTTTGGAGAGCGATCATGTCCTTTTTGCTTGCTCCCGTGGGGTATTCTCCTCTTTCCACATATCTCCAGATGTCATAATACCACCTGATGGCCATCATCGGGCTCGTCAATTGTCATGACGTGCTGGTGTGCTGGTGTATCCCTTTGTTCAATCACAATTGGCCTTAGTTTTACGCCAACGGGGATCTCAACCATTGATGCCAACGTTGCTAAAGCATCTGCAAATTGATTTTTGAGCCTCGGTACATGAGTGAATGTCACCTTGCTAAAGTGGGGGATAAGATCTTCAAGGTCCTGATGATACGGTTTCAGCTTTCCTTCCTTAACCTTCCAGTCGCCATTCGCCTGGGACACGACTAAATTTGAATCTCCCACAACCTCCAGTTTTTCTATACCGATCTCGATGGCTGCTTCCATGCCCACGATACAAGCTTCGTATTCCGCCTGATTATTGGTGACCTCAAAGTTGAGTTTGAACGCCAATGGAATGTGCGACCCATCGGGTGATATTAGCAACACACCGATTCCGAACCCCTTCTGATTGGCTGCTCCATCAAAATACAACTGCCAAACATCCTCAGCCATCGACATTATGTCTTCGTCAGGGAAATTGAATTCGGCATCCTCCCCTCTCCCAACTGGGCAATCGGCCAGAAATTCTGCGACGGCCCTTCCTTTTACTAACTTTCGGGTGACGTACTTCAACTCGAATTCGGCTAGCATTAGCAACCATCGCGCCATCCTACCTGTGAGAGCCGGTTTTTCAAATAGATATTTTAGGGGATCCATTCGGGATATCAGCTTTACCGGGTATGCCAGCATATAGTTTCTCAACTTCTTGGAGGCCCATACAAGTGCCCAACATGTCTTTTCTAAGGGGGTATAACGCTCTTCGGGTCCAACCATCGTTTTGCTGAGGTAGTAAACAGCCCTTTCAACCCCATCATCTTCTTCCTGTGCTAACATGCACCCCATCATCATCTTCTTCGGTCTCTACTAAGCATTTTAAATGGGGGATTTAATACCATTTGAAAAACTTAACTTTAAAACATGTACGGGGAAGGGACACGGGATAGAATATAACACATTGGTGTGCTTGTGGTACGCACTGTACATAATGATAAGAATGATGCAAGCAAATATAATGAAAAACATTTGACAAGCTGTCTGGACCGCGACCATTTCTTATGCGGCACACTGTAATGCCCCGCACGGCTCTTCAGTATGCTGCGCGTGGTACCTGTTCTGCTGTCAGTCTGTTACAAGCATTCAGGATGTCACCCGACGTCGGGACAGTACCACTCCATCAAGCCATGAACACAAAATAATTTTTGTTACATTTGATCATCCGAGATGATCTAAGAAATCTTATTTATGAAATAAAATATGGCTTGTAGATATGGTCTTGTTCCGAAAATACTAATGTCAGTATCTCAACAACAACAATGGGCCCGATGAATGATGGCCATGATCTAGACAGCTCAGACAAGAAAACAATAGCTAATGAAGTGTCGTGCGCTTAAACATGATACGCCGTGCGATGCCCGGATGCATCGCACGGTGCAACCAACACACCGTGCGGTACACCTGTCTACACATTCCAGAATCAGCTTGCTTTTACATGACAAAACAAACCATAGGTCCGCAAAATAGTTTGTTATATTTTTTGGATCTTCGAAAAATGATTTACGGGACCCTTTTGTTCATCTTATCATGTAAAATAATGTTAAAAGCTTTTTGAAATATTGAGAGATCTCATAAAGTAAAAAAAAAAAAGAAAGACTTTCAACATGAAACTTGAATCTAGAATGTACCCGCACGATCTTTAAGCAATATTAGCCGAAATATGAAAAGAAAAAGCAAAAAAGAAAAGAAAAAGAAAAGAAAAAATTACCCAAAAAAAAAAAGAAAAGAAAAAGAAAAGAAAAGAAAAGAAAAGAAAGATTTTGAATGTAAAGCTCGTTTGAGACCCAAGTTCGGTATAGAAAGACCGAGAAGGGCCTCGATCGGCTCCCCTCAAGGCTAAATGTAGTTTAGCCCAAGGAAATGGATTTATACCTTTTGATCGAAGCTTGGATGTGCTTGAAGGTGGAGGAATGGAAGTTGATTTGAATTGGACTTGAGAGCAAATGAGTATAGAGAGAGAGAGAGATGTGTATAGTGGTGGTTGGTGTAAGAAGTTGTAGTGAGAGAATCACAAGGGAGTATTTTTAGAGAGAGAGAGTGAGAGCCAAGAAAATGGCAGAGTAACTTTACTTGGAGTTGAAAGGGTACTTCTCAACTAGAGAGGGAGTGTATTTATAGGCAAGAGAGCCAAGGATGATCACTAAAGGAGGGGAGGTGACTTCTGGGCCGAATAAAACTCATTTTCTGGCACAGACGCTCCTCCTGCAAGCGTGGCCGACAGCTTTCTGCGACTGTCAGAACTTTTTCTCAAGGTGCCGTGCGAGAGAGTGATTTTTTGAATTTTCTAAGGTGCCCTGCGCCCTTTTGAAGTGCCGCGCGCTATGTGAATCAGCACAGCACATCGAACTTCGCGAGGGCGCCCCGGACACTCCCGAACTCGGATTTGGACGCGGTTCGAAGCGTTGGAAGGCTCGTCGAGTCCTCTTTCTAACCCAATTGGTTTCATTCAAAGCCATTTTATACATTGAAATGTGTGCCCATTTTACCCTCAGTGTGTCATGGAAAAAGTTATTTTTGACAAAGCAAACGCATCTTTCTCTTTTGCAATTGAACCAAGAGCCACCCTACATTGTTGAAAAGGGGTTTTCTTGAGATTAGAGAAGGAGTAGCAAATGAGCAACAATCCAAGCCTCGAAGGTATATTTTTCCTTATTTCATCATCGGGGAAACTTAAAAATTATTCAGGGGTCCAGATTGGGGTGTCTACGGCTACAAAAAAAAATATTGTATATCAAATTGAATATCGTAAATTGTGGGCATTAAAAGATGCTTAAAGTCTCAAAAAGACATACAAGTAATATATCCATCCATTACAAGAATGCTTTGTAACAACATTATGGTCTTTTTTAACCATTTGACTTTGTTAAAACAAATAGACTTGTTAAATAAAAGATTGACAGTTAGTGCTATGAATGAAACAGTAATAGTAGGCGAAGTGGCAAATAAAACTGAATCAAGTTTTATCCAAAAAAAAAAAAAACTGAATCAAGCTTCATAAACCCAACACTAGGATCTTAATGGAGGAAGATGCTTCCATCAACAAAAGCTGAAGAATTTTTCTTATTCCTCATCAGGTTTAATGCTAGAGATTCTTCTTCTTCTTCTTCTTCTGAATGGCATGCTAGAGATTTTTTATAACGCTTTTCTTTTATCACACACTTTCTGGATTACCTAGTATTTCCTTTGGAAAGCAAGTCTGACACCATCTTTCTTTTTCCTATCTCACTGCGTAATTTTGCAAAGACGACTTCCATCTAAACCTCTAGAAAAAAAATTATGCCCTATGTGAATCTCTAAAATCGAAGACCAAAGACTATCTAGCTGTGTACCATATCAAGCTACCCTACAGTTCTCACACACTAATTTGAATCAGCATACATCTTATGTGTTTCTATATGCACAACAGAATCTACTTGATGGAAATGGCATATACTTCTAGGTGTGGGTACATTTGGAGCTTTTAAATGTTAACGAACTCTCCAGAAGTAAAGAATCATGTAGGGTTTTCCTCTGGTGATAGTTTCCTCTCACTTCTGTTGCATATTCTACAGTACTTTTCTTTTAGCTAAACTTTCTACATGACAAGAAAAGCTAGAACTAGAAATAAAGTAATGGAGGAAAATGTTTCCATGTTGACTAGTACTTCCATAACCAGGTTGGATAATTTGGCAGGGTAGAAAAGGATTCTTCTGTAGACCACACCTTTGCCTCCTACTTCAACAATTTAGAATCACATATCCTTGACATTAAGATGACTTAACTAACTCAAGGATGAAAGAATTCACTTAAAATACCAACCACAGTCGACAGAAAAACCAAAAACAGTGCAAGATGAAGTACAATATACATTCATGAGAGTAACTGTTCTTGTACATCAATACCAAGCGAAGAAACCTCATTTACCAATTGCCCAAAACAAAAAAACACATTCAGTACATCCTTTATATAACTTCTTTTCATGGTGTAATGATCCAGATCAGGAAATGAACGTAAAGCAGACACTTGTATACAAGAGCATAAGAAGCAAAACCTGAAAACACATTGGAAACTTTTGCCTTTAAAGAGCCTATGTTGTTCTTTTTTTTGTTTTTTTTTTTGGGTAAATTAGCTTGAAATTGAAAAAATAGGCTAACCGAATATACAGCCTACAAGGGGCATACCCCAGGAGGAAAAGAAAAGAAAAACCAAAAATGTAAAGTAAATTGGCATCGCCCAGTGGCTACATGAGATAATTGAAATGCCTATGTTGTTCTTAGATATTCCACTATCTATGCACTCTTAAACATTTGCACACCAGTATTTGGATCTTCTAAATAAGGCACCAGTCAAGAGATGCAGTGAAAGTAATACTCTTACTATGCAATGCCAAGTGATACAGCAAGTAATATGGTTCAAAAAATCATGAGCATTTATTTTTTGCATGTCCTTACTGTTCTCAATTGTGGATACAGATGATGCTAAAAATTATCTCAAGAATCCTGGCTTAGGAGTTGTACCGGATTAGGAATAACTTGAAGGGGATGGTCTGCCTCAAATTCTGTATAAACTTTCAATTCTAGCTACTCTCCACTATGTCCGGAGAGAGAGGAACTTGATGCTTTTCTAGCAAAAACCTGAGTGTGTGGATGCTATGGTGCAAATACTTTTGATAGATTTGAGGGACTGTGTGAGCTCTTAGAGGCATATTGAGAAAACGGTCACCAATTAATCAGAACTTGTGTTTCGAAATTTTTTTTGTTGGGTAAGGTAGTGGTATGAGAAGTTGAATGTATATCATGTTCCATCTTGCAAGTAAATATTTCTTACTGCCTGGATTGGCAGTTTTAGTATTTATTGACATAGTATTTCTTATTGTCCTAATTGGCCCACACACACATACATCCAAGAGTCCACATCACTTCCTCTACAAAAATCAACTTCTATGTCTATCCATTTCATTATTTGACTAAGTCAAACTCAAAGGTTATTTATAATATAGCTTCATTAAAAGACAACAAATATTTGACTAAGGGTTTCATAAAGCACTTTTAGAAAGGAAGAAAATGCCACAGTAATTACTCTTACCAACATTTATAGGTTATTTTATGAGATGATTGTCGGCCAAATTAAAACACCAAAACATGTGATCAAACTTGGGGGACCCTCATGTCTGCCATTATCCCCACATTGTTCTCTTAACATTATTCAATCCCTACCTACAGAGCAAACCACAAAATACTCTCGAGGTATAAAGATTAAAGATAGCAAAATCCACAACCCCTGGTCAAACAACTAAACAATTGGAATTTTCAATTACAAACTATAATGAAACGTGTGGAAGCTTGAGCCAATCATGTATAGATCTAGTTTTTCAACTAAAATAATACAAATCAGTTCATAGGAGAACCCACAAACCCACGTTAAAACAAAATAAGCCAACAAACCCACGTCAAAGCTTAGCAATAACAAAAAAAAAAAACCCTGTTGGGGGAAGGTTGAATCACCTCAACCAAAAGAAAGGGGAACCTTTGATGCAACTGGTAACTTAGAAATGCAGATATTGTTGCATATCTTCGCATATATTCTGTAACGATATTACTCCCTGTAAGTTACCAAGCATTTGATGCTTCCAGATTTTGTCTTTTGGTTTTTCGTTCCAAAGAACCCACAAAACCTTATGTGCAGGGGTGTTTGTGTATTGTAGTGGTGGTTGTGTGTTCGAGAGAGTGAGAGAGAGAAATACCTCGCACAATGGGGAGGGCTTTTCATTGTGACCGACTGTTGAGGACGAGAGAGGGTTCATCGTTGTTTGCTTAGGGGCTATGGAGGTATAGAGGTGGAAGAGTGGTGAGGGTTTCTGTCGACTGTGCAGAGGGGAGAGAGATAGAGGCGTTTAGAGCTGTGGCGGTGGAGGTGGAGGCATCCGGCTATGGAAAGGTAGACAACGATTGAGGAGAGGAGAGAGCAACGGAAGTGAATTAGGGCTTTCAAAATTTTTACCTGTGATGCGTTTCTTTTTCTTTTCTTTTTTTTTGATCTGAAGTGATGCAACCAAGAATAGGAGGTAGTGAGAGAGAGAGAGGAGAGAGATGAATTGCATTCAGGTGATTTGATGAATGGCTAGGTTTAAAGGAATCACATCCTACGGTTCAGATTTAATGGGAGTATGGTGCTCCCAAAATCCCCTGGGAGCACCATAGCCAGACGCTGTCATTTGAAAATACTTCTCACCGAGTTCTAGCCGTATCTTGCTAGAGACTTTGCCTTGCTGGTCACATGCTTTGCCCAAATCCAGTGTCTGACCATCTCTAGCCCTTACCCTTTTTAGAACTCCTAACCTAAATCAGAGTACAATTCGCTAAATCTTCACATTAAGTTGTACTCAAATTTATGTTTAGATTTTACGTTGTCCGTTGAGTTGTCTCTACCAAATGAAGCTTTATCCAATTTTTTACTCTAATTTATAACTAGGTTAAATTAGAGTAAAAAATTGAGTAAGAGCCGAAGATGCTTAATGCAATTTGTATGGACAAAACAACTCGATACCAGCATTATTCTCATTCTTTAACCTTTCATTCAAAATTATTCTCCTGCTTATTACATTAGTTTCATAATTCCAAGATTCAACTGATCAAAGCAGAGGACTTTGTCCACAACCATTAATGAACCAATATCAAACACGAGACTTGATCCACATTTATCAAAAAAAAAAAGAAGTGGAAAAAGAGAGACAAATATCGTTTCACTGAAACATATCTCCAAGATTCAAATGATCTCAAGATTTTAAAAGAAAATTGATCTGAGCACCCAAACAACACCATTGGAATGACCCTAATACGCATATTCTACTTGGGCTATGCTATTTAACAGATTCATCCACAGGTATTTGGTCATCAAAATCAAACCAAATCTTGAAACAGAACTCCAAAGTTCCAAAATTCAATAGAAATCAAATTACTGGACAATTAGTTTTCTGCTACAAGTATATCAACTACAAATATCATGTGCTTAATTATAGAAGCAAAGGTGGAAAAGAATTTTATCAAGAGACATGTAACACGATGCAACAGAACACATTCGTGCACCGAGCTGGTTAATGCTAGCTAAAAAGCTCATCTATGCTTCGGAAACATGAACATCCCTTATCCCCTAAAGATATTGAGAACCTCCAAAGAGAGAAAGAAAACATGTTACTCAAACCTGAAGAGATCGCATTAGTAAACAAGCTTTTGAGGAAGGAGAACAAGAAATTCAAAAAATTAAAGTGGCGTGCGGATGAAGCTAAAGTCAAAGCGAAGAAGTAGAAAATGAGTTGCTTCATTGTGCTTCTTGTGTGCATTATTGTGTTGAACATAAGAAAAAATGAAGTTGCTAGAAACATCTAGTGCTTCCAATGCGAATGCACCAATTATGCTTCAAGTTAAGAATTGTGGGAACAACGTGAGACATATATATATATAACACGAGATTAAATCATTTACATTATCGATGTAAATAATTTGTTTCCTCCAAATCAATTACAATGTGTCAAGTTACCATGTTCTATTAATTGGGACCATTCTTTTGACGATGTAGGCCAGTGTAATTAATGTGGAGGAAATAAATATTTACACCGCTAACATATATAATTTATTCATATAACACATACACAGGGGAGATTGCAACTGAATTGGTCTCTCTCATATAGCGCTTTGAAGCCCAATTAGTTTTAAAAGATTGTGGTTTAGGTGACAACTACCCACTGCTGATAGGAGTTTATGATTTTTAGCCTTGAAACTTTCTTGTTATTCTTTTCGAAAAGATTTCAATTTAAAACATTAAAACTTCTTTTAAATTTGCAAAATTATGTTTTTTCAACAATGAATATAAACATTGTGAAAATTTTGATTATATGCATCTTCAAAAATAATTTTTTGCAAAATTGAGTTTGGACTTAAGAAAAAAAAAAAAGAGTTAGCACTCCATGAAAGGGAAGGCCAGGGTACTTAATTTCTAACCATTTTACATCTTAACTAAAGTAGATTTAGCCCAATTTTGAAGTACAATAGGACCCATGGCAAGTCGTGGAGGGGACTACAAAATATCCATAAGAGAGGTATAAGGTTCGAGTTCATAGAGCAACATATTGACATGGTATTGTAAGAGCATCTGCCATGCCATTCTCCAAGCCATACCCTTAATTTGGAAGCCCAAATGCGTGAGCATCTCCGGCCAAAGTGCCAACTTTGGCCGAGGCCATATCTACCACATCAGCTAGCCTTCCCTCCTCCATTTTCAACTACAAAATATCCATCAAATCAAATACTGCAGAAACAAGAAATGGATTTTGAACCCAAATAAAATAACAAGACAAACTCCCCTTCAAAATTGAAATATCCAGATTTTGTACCCCAATTTGGTACCTCATAAAATAAAATTTCGGATTACGAAGAAAACCTTAAAATTGAATACTAAATCTGTACAAGAAGGTGAGAGGAGACAAAACGGGGTGGGAGAGATCTTTAAAAAAAATTTGAGTTTCGGTCATAATTTTGTTTTTTCAACTCTTCTTGTCGAAATGAATTAGTAAAACCAAGTTAACTTTTCAAAGAAACTCAATTTGAAGGCTAGGTTTTTACACTGTCTAAACAAGCTAAAGCCCAAAAAATACAAATTCTGAAAATGTCATACTTCTTCATTTAGCAAAAGATAACTTACACAATCATTGATTCGCGATGGTTTATCTTCATGCCAGACCTGTGCAAACAGTTAGAGTCAATTCTCAAAATGTGAAACAAAATAAAACTATCCTTCAACGGAACTAAACTAAGGCAACCCTTGCTTTTTTCGCTGAAAAATGACACGAGATTACAAATAGTAGGCCTAATAATCTTCCTACCACACAACAATGATCTCTACTTGAGTAATGGACCTCAAACCCACTCTAATACTAACGGATTAGGAAAAAAGATCCTCCATCTCTTTGGTTTTGAACATTTAGAGAAGAAGTCACCATAGTATCACGAGAAAAACAATGAACCCCATCATGATAAAGCCAACCGCAACAAATAACACGAGCCCCCCTCTCTTTCTCTCTCTCCAAAAAAAAACAAAATTTATGTAATCGTCCGATGACCCAATTCAATTCTAGGGCTAGGCTATCAAATTATTCAAACTAGAACTTAGTATGAAAAAAGGGATTCAACAATCTGAAATAAATAACATGGAGATCTAACTAAAACCATGCACACACACTAAAATAGGGTCTGAAATTGGCATAACTCTTCAGTCTTGTGAGCTCAAAAGTTCACAAGCCCGGTGGATGCACCACCTTTAAGAACCTATTCCAACTTTGGTGAAGAAATTCCCTTGTCTGAAATTCTCCAACAGGAATTGGCATCCAGTAGACTGCTCACACTCGAATATTAGCAAATCAAATATTAGCAATGTCCCCTTCAAACTAAAAAATGCTTACCATATTCCTTCCTCATGCTTTGTCCTGGAAGTTTAAAGTGAAGTGAATCAAACCAAATCATCAATGAAACAAGTGTACATAGAAGGAAAAGGCGTAAATACTCCCTCCATCCCATAATAGATGTCAATTTTGGAAAAACTCAAAATTTATGTAAACACAATCATTACACCATTTCTAATAAAAAATTCCAAAAATACCCTTTTAGTTTGAAAACAACTTGACTGAGTATACAAACCCCACTCGGAACCCAAGGAGTAAATCCTAAGAATCTGGGCGGCAGAGTTGGTTTTCTACAAATATGGCGCCTTTTTTTTTTTTTAAAGTTATTTGAATTTGAATAGTTAGAGACAAGGGCAAAATGGAAAGATCAAGTGTAATGGACATTCATTTTGGGACAGCAAAAAGCATCATAAATGACATCCAATATGGGACGGAGGGAGTAATAATCTGTCCAAGTTTGCAAGGGTGGGGTAAAAATGAAACCAGAAATGCTTAAGAAACTCATTCTGTCCTTGCCTCCCTCCACAAAAACAAAGCAAATGGCAATACAAGTGAATTAAATAATTATCATTATCAATTCAACAACAATGCAAGATGCGGATCCAAAAAAAACAAAAACCAGTGCAAGATGAGCCCCTTTGAATACAAGCACACAACAAAAAAAGGGCAAACCAACGTGACTATCACCTTCTTCAAACAAATTAAAGAATAGATCACTAGAAACTCACTTTTAAGCTATGATGCATGGACACGGTCATGGGGACACGAGAATTCTAAAAAAATGGGGACACGGACACGGCAGATGCCACGTGTATATTTATTTATAAAAATAATTCCAATTTGAACCCCAAATTTTTTAAAAAAATTACAACTTGGCCCCAAATTTTTTGTTAAAAAACTACAGTTTGGCCCCCATTTTAAAAAAAAATACAATTTAACACCCAAAAATTTTAAAAAATTACAGTTTGACCCCTGCTGTGTCCCCCCGTGTCCCCCTTAAAATTTAAATTAAATGATGAGACACGCCACGTGGCGTTTCGGATACATGTCCCCCCGTTCGGACATTGCGACACGTCGACCTCTAGAGGTGTCAATGCTTTAAGTATATGGTAGTTTTGGAGAGTGCATAAACCAATCGAGAGTCCATCAAAGGGTTTTTTCAGGCTTGCACGTAGAATCACCAACCGATCAATGTAAAAAGTGAAACTAGAATCAGAACGCTAGCACCAAAAAATGACCCAAGCAAGTCTGAAATAGCGTAAACAAGCATGAATCAAGTAGGTCTTAAAAGTGAAAAACAAAGTCTCATAGAAGTCAAAACACAAACGCAGAGAGAGGAACATGATTTACCATCTGCAATGAGGATTGTTAAGCCAAAACACCCATAAAATTCAAGATTGCGAGGATTATGAGAGCGGCAGTGAAGGCCTTGTTGAACAATTCTGTGACTAAGGTCCAAACACACCCTTAACCGAAGACACTAGCGACCAGCTGAGAATCTTCTACGTTCTGTACCAGATACCACCTAGCCTGCTATCATTGAACACTCCAAGCACATCCATATACCCTGTCCCTAATAGACATAAGCCGACTCAAGACTCAAGAGAGAGAAATCGAGAGAGAATTGGAATCTTTAAATCAGAATCGAAAAGCCTCTTGTATAATCTCGAGTGATATGACAAAGTAGGGTACAAAAAACATGACAATTGAAAGGTTTCATTTACATTTGAGAACACACTTTAAATTACGTGGTCTTGAATAATATAAATTTTCTTTACCGTGCCTCTGTTTTTCCCTCTTCCTACAACCATTTACATTTTATTGTAAATGTAGTTATAGTACCACTACCGAAGATGTATACCATTCTCCTTGTGGCTTCTATTTAGAGGTGATGTTCACGTAAAGTAATTGAGAAGTCAAACTAACACATTAGTTCCTTGCACTAGCATCATGGAATATGTTGCCGAAGACTATCATTCTCATTATCAAGTTTTTATGACACCAACCTTAATAGGAAGTAATGCATCTGTGATTTCCACTTAAAAATTGAGAGCCCTATTACTTAAACTGAAGCCCCAACGTTACAGAGAATGGTTAGTCAAACAAAATCAATCAAATCAACTAATCTTTTGTTCCAGTAACCAGAATTGCTCAAGCTTGGATTATGTGTTAACCAACGGCAAAATTCTAGATGAGCACACTGGTCATTTGCTCGAGAAAAAAACGGGGCAAGCGCTTTTGGGTATTTTTAAGGTGAACTTGTGTTGGAGTATGTGAAAGTGTACTTTGATGTATTAAGTGCAAACGAGCTTTTTTTGGCTTTATGTGAACCTTAACCACGGCCCAGTGAGCGTTTGTTAGCATAGCCCTTAGTTTAAAAGGTAAAAGCACTATGCTTGCCTAACAAAGATTCAAGATGCTACCGCAAGATAACTCCAACATTCAACATACCAGCTGGACCTCATTGGTGAAAGTCATCTTTAAAAGAAAATCTCAAAAATAAGTTCTTCATGCTATGAGCATAAGGCGTGATTAGAGTGTCTAAGTTAGCACGAGTTAGAACTAAAACTTTAATTTTTACCTTCTTCAGCATTCACAATCCCTTGATCATCCTCGTGACGAACAAATGCATTAACATTAGAAACTCTAGCATCTTTGAAAGCTGATATATCCTTCTCACAGCTACGCTTAGCTTTCTGGAAGACAATAGGAATGAGAGGAGAAAATATCATATATAAGAAGATCATATCAGTCATAACTAATGCATCACCGTACAAGATAAACGTTTGAGAACAATTCAGACTATACACAAGCACTGCATCGAATATATCAGTCATTCTAAATACCACATCAGTTCACGTGTGATGGTCATGGTATAACGTGTAGCAATGAAGTGGGGGAAAGTTAATAAAATGAGAATAGCTCAAATTCAAATTTGATAATGTGCAATGAGATGTCAACATAGATTATGAGAGCTCTTTCATGATGATTCGAATAACAAATTAATAGGATTGGTTCCAAATCCTTCATGGTAAGGATCACAGCTCTCCAATCGTCTAAATAAATTACCTCTGTTTTCAATTATTGTCAATTTTCCACTCTATAGGTCCACAAATTACCTATAACAATATATTTTGTATTTTGTTTAGTTAAACATAGACTTCAATTGATATTCACGTTTAGCCAAATGGAGCCCAAATCTATTTAACAATGCAGAGAGGGAAAAAGTATACAATTCATTTGACATTACCAAGTGGAGGAGGATAAAAAAGATTTAGCCAGTTAGAAATTTAAGCTATAAGCTGGGCTAAAAATAAACACCAACAATTGCAAATCTTAAGCTTCCACAACACATGTAGACAATGGGAAGATAATTGCTACTGGAAAATAATTGAAACAAGTTTGAAGACTCTTCTTCTCAAACCTGCTACCTAGATTCCCAAACTATAAAACTACATAACCTGCTACCTAGATTGGCCATAATAAAATTGAAAAGGATCACAAATTGCACAGAGAATATGACAACCAAAATGCAGAGTGGAAGTCCCAATTCCCTATAAAATACATTCACAAATTTTCGAATGCATTTCTTGCTATATTTTTTGGGTTCTTGAGCTTGCATTGTCAAGAGTGATTATTTTTAATTAGTAGTACTTTTGCTTCGTTAAGTGAATGTGAGTTATTTATCATGCGCCTGCATAAAAAGAATGCTAGATATCATATCTAAATTTTAGAAAGTTCGTCTCTTTTCCCTTGCTCATAACTTACAACTTTCATGTTGCACTTCTTGAAGAAGTAAAATTTGAGTAGCTCAAATGGATAATCGAGGAATGTCCTGGAGAAGTCACTTTTGAAACTATTTTGAATACCCAACCCAACTCTACGATGGATAAAGTGGGTATGTGTCGAACGGAAGGACCTATTGAATAGATCACTTCGTTGTTATCTGCTGCAGATGTTTCCCCAGTCCCAACCTCATGCATGATAAAGGAGAGTGATTCCTCTATTTCAGCCATTGGTGGTCGAAATTCCTTTTCAGGCTGTCAAATTCCAGACGCAGTCACAAAAAAAAAGGGGTGGAATGCTCAGTTTTTCCTATCAATGTAAGCAAAGGTGGTTTCCATGAAACACATTTTTCCATCATGTGAAATCCAGCCTAGACTTTCTAAATGGATCTGATGTAAGAAAAGTGAGAAGGAGAACCATTCTTGATATGATGAAAGAACATGAAAGTGGAAATACATAAGGGAAAGAAGGCAAAAAAGACATTCGAGATATAATTTTCTTACCTTCACCATATCCTATTTTCTTCAGCAATAACCAAATTAATCAAATAAATGGAGTATTGGGAACTAATTGATGGAAGCATTCCCAAAGATGCAAGATAACATCCAAACAAGCTCTATAGCAGATGGGGTTGGATGTACAATATCAAAAGTTGAGACCTGAGAGTGCAAATGGTAATACCTAGACACAAAGGGAGACAATTGTTAGTTTAGGGATTTAGTGTCTCTTGTTATTTGTTATTATTTTAAGGGTAGTTTAGTCCTTTTGTTATATTAGGTTTGTCTAACGTTATTAGGGTTAGCCTATATAACCTCTTTATTATTCTTGTAATCATTAATCTTCAAGTAATACAATACGTTGGTTCCTTCTCCGCAGTATCGTGGTATCAGAGCAGGTCTATGCACCTGCCGCCGCCGTATTAGCATTATAGCAACCGTGAGTAGCCCTTGCATCTCCCTCTCCCTCCTGTACAGCGCATACCCTCTCTCCATAGCAGTCCTCCTCCTCCTCCTTTCTCTCTTTTCCACCTCTCTGCTCTTCTCTCGCAACAACCATAGCAGCATCACAGACCACCGGCGACCATCGCTGACCGCCGACGACCACCGCCGCTCAGTCGTCGACCGCAGGCGACTCTATCTGCATCATACCCAGTCGATATTTTGTAGTTCCGAGGCAGTTCGCAACTGGGTCTTTCATATTCAGCACCTTCCGACATCAACGACGCAGTCTTCTCTTCCGTGTGCACTCGAAATCCACTGGGTCTCTTCTACTTTGCACTCGAACTTGTCTCGAGTCGCATTTTTTTTTTTGAGGTATTTTGGCAATCTGCACCTTCAAGGTGTTTTGAGTTCAGAGTTTTGGTATTTTGCACTGTTGAAGTATTGTTGAGAACTCACAGAGTTCGGCTTGGGTTATTTTGGATTTAACAATTCTGTTTCCATTACTGGTTGTCATTTAATCACCATGGTTGACGATAAAACTCAAGCGATCAGCGTGCGTTTGACCAGTAATAACTATTCTTATTGGGCAGATGTTATGAAAAATTTTATTGTGGGTAAAGGCGTGTGGGGACACGTAGATGGTTCAGTACCTCTCCCTGTTCTAGATAGTAAGTCTGAAGGGTCTGCCACTGCTCTTGAAAAATGGAAGATTGAAAATGCACAGATACTTACTTGGATCCATAACTCTGTAGAACCAAGTATTGGAATGAATTTCTCGAAATATGACACATCAAAGAAAGTGTGAGACTATTTGAAATCTATGTATCTTGAGTCGAACTTTGCTAAACAACATGAGCTTGAGATGTCTATTCGCAGTGCTACTCAGGGAGATAAATCGATACAGGAATTCTACAATGAAATGACAAATTATTGGGATCAACTGTCGCTTATGGAACCTTCAGACTTGTCTTTACTTGATAGCTATGTGCAATTTCGTGAGAAAACTCAACTTGTTCAGTTTCTTATGGTTCTTCGAGTTCAATTTGAACCGCTCCGTGGAGCTATCTTGCATCGGTCTCCCTTACCTACAGTGGATGCTGCAGTCCATGAACTTATTGCAGAGGAAACTAGGTTCAAAGTATCCTCCATTTCTTCTCCTACTTAGTCTGTGTTTGTCACTCCAGCAGCTCCCCCTATTCAGCACTTGGCACCCCTTCTACCCACTCCAGCTTCACATTTGATACAGGTTACCAGCAAGCCCAAGCCTCGGGTTGCCATGGATGAGTGCAGTTTTTGCCGCCAAAAGGGACATTGGAAGCATGCATGTCCTAAGCTTCTGCAGCCAAAAGGACGTAATTCTCCTAATTCGACTGTACCATCATCTTCTCGGCCACCATTACAGTCTCTCCGGCTCCTCCTCCCAGCTCTATTGATCCTCCCGCTGCCTCCTTGGACCCTGGTCCCTCTGCACCTCGGTATCCTACTCGTGAACGTCGCCCACTAGTAAGACTTGGCTTTACTAATACCTGTTTCTCTTCTACCTACTGCTCTTTTCTCTCTCGTAGCCATACTTAAGTTGAACCCAGGTCATATAAAGAAACTTGTAATGATCCCAATTGGGTCAATGCTATGAATGATGAACTCACTGCTCTTGCTATGACTCAAACTTGGGATTTGGTTACCTCTGCCAGATGGTAAGAATATCATTGGTTGCAAGTGGGTTTATAAAGTCAAAACTCATTCCGATGGTTCTTTAGAGCGGTATAAAGCTCGACTTGTTGCAAAGGGCTTCGCTCAAGAATATGGGATTGATTATGAGGAGACCTTTGCTCCTGTCGCAAAGATGACCACGGTTCGCACATTGATATCTGTTGCTGCGGTGCACCAATGGTCTCTCTTTCAGTTGGATGTCAAGAATGCTTTTCTCAATGGGTATCTATCTGAAGAAGTGTATATGCGGCCCCCTCCGGGCCTTTCTCACTCTCCTGGTCTTGTATGTTGTCTACACCGTGCTCTTTATGGCCTTAAGCAGTCTCCTCGTGCTTGGTATAAGAGGTTTCATTCTGTTGCACTGCAAATTGGGTTCCGACCTAGTCAGCATGATTCAGCTCTCATTATTCGTCAGACTTCTGCAGGGATCGTTCTTCTTTTATTGTATGTGGATGACATGATTATTACTGGCTCTGATTCTGCAGCTATTACTGAAGTTACGTCCCATCTGTTTCGTGAGTTTGAAATGAATGATTTGGGTCTGCTTCGCTATTTTCTCGGCATTGAGGTGGCTTCCTCCCCCAAAGGTTACTTGTTATCGCAAACTAAATATGTCTCTGATATTTTTCATCGTGCTCATCTCACTGATGACAAGATTGTTGATACTCCTCTTGAATTGCATACCAAGTTCAATCCTTCTAATGGTGTTCCTCTTGATGATCCTACCTAGTATTGTGAATTGGTTGGTTGTTTGGTCTATCTTACAGTGACCCGCCCAGACATCGCTTATGCGGTTCATATCGTCAGCCAATTTATTTCTGCTCCTCGGTCTACTCATTGGGCTGCCCTCCTACGTATTTTGTGCTATGTTCGTTGCACGACCTTTCAGTGTTTGTTGATTTCTTCCACTTCCAGTTTGACTCTTCGGGTCTATGTTGATGCTGATTGGGCTGGTGATGTTTATGATCGGAAGTCTACCTCAGGTTTTTGTGTTTTTCTCGGGGATTCTTTTCTCTCCTGGAAAAGCAAGAAACAATTGGTTATTGCTCGCTCAACTGCTGAAGCTGAATATCGTGCTATGGCTTCGACTACTGCTGAAATAGTTTGGCTATGATGGCTTCTGTCTGATATGGGTGTCTCTCTTGCATCTCCCACACCTCTTTATTGTGACAATAAGAGTGCCATCCAGATTGCCCACAATTCCGTCTTCCATGAGCGTACTAAAAATATCGAGATTGATTGTCATTTTGTGCGCCAACATCTATAGTCAGGCACTATTAACTTGCCGTTTGTTCCATCCTCACTGCAGTTGGCTGATTTTTTCACGAAAACTCACACTGCTACTCGTTTCCGTTTTCTTCTTGGCAAACTTATGATGCTTTCTGCGCTCACCTCCTGAGTTTGAGGGGGGGTGTTAGTCTAGGGATTTAGTGTCTCTTGTTATTTGTTATTATTTTAAGTTTAGTCCTTTGGTTATATTAGGTTTGTCTAACGTTATTAGGGTTAGCCTATATAACCTCTTTATTGTTCTTGTAATCATTAATCTTCAAGTAATACAATACGTTGGTTCCTTCTCCGAAGTTTCAACAATATCAGGAAACCGAGAAAGAGCCCTGGAGGAGAGTAATTTGTGATGTTTGGATCAACTATATTTTTCAAAGACTCATTGTCATGAAGCCGGAAAGAAGCCCATTTTTTCATTTTGTCCATTTTTTCATTTTGCCAGTGATTACGCTTCCCTTGGTCTAAAACTATTTATCAAAGGAACCAAAAAGCTGAGTAAGGAAATGGTAGAACAAAATGCTAGATCAAGGACATAACAAAAAGCATCATACCCATCAAAAGGCCTCTTTCTTGTTAACAGCTCCAAAAGAAGCACCCCAAAAACAGATATGTCCCCTTTTACGCTGTCAAATTTGTTTTGGATGTGGTTCAGGTGCAACGCAGCCGGTATCGCTGATAGCCATTTCAGAAGCATGTTCCAATGATAATGGATGATGCTTGTTAGCCTTTGCATAAATGGTAGTGATGACCATCTCGGCCGACCCGTCCGAAGCTGATCTGTTATCCGTCCCGAACAAATCAGATTTTCGGGGATTTTTCGGATATCAGAGCGGATTCAGATTTGTTTTGCCTTTGATCCGATCTGCCCCAAATCCGATCTCCGATCCGTATCCGATCCACCCCAAATACCCGACTATAAAATACTACTCCTACCTCTTATTTTTAGGGTTCGTCTGTCACAAAACAAAACACGCGTTCTCTCTAAATCAGAGTCTCTCCTAAGACTCTATCCTCTGGACCAAGGTAAAATCTCTCTCTCTCTCTCTCTCTGTCTCATCTTTGCTCTGTAGCTTCAGACGAGTTTCTAAAACAGTTTCTGCTGATAAAACTTATTTATTGCCCAAAAAGTAGGACTTTGCTTGGTTACAATGTTGCTTTCTGGTATTTCGAAGGAAGGACTTGTGAACGGTGAGTACTAGTGTATGTGCAACGCTAACGCTAGCTCTTGGTTTAAATGAAGTTTTTGTTGTATATAGTGTTTCACTAGGATAGTTTCTATTTTCATTATGTAATCTACTAATCTCTTTCTCTCTCTGTGTTACGGTTTTTCTATTTTTTTTTCTTCAAATTTGGATATCCAAATCTCTGATCGGATATCCATTCCCTGTTTGGGGCGAGGATGGAGTATCCAAAATATATCCGATCGGAGATCAGGGCGGATTCAGGGGACGGGTGGAGGGTTCAGACTTGGATCCGGATATGTCAATATCTGCCTCCAATCCGCCCCGTTGCCATCACTAATACATGGAGAGAGTTTCCCAAATTTATGTGGTCTGTGTTTATGCTTCTGATCAATTAAGAAATGTGTTTAAGTTTACCTTCTGATTAGAATGATTTCAAAACCACTTTTCCAACTCTATAGACTTGTCTCTAATCACACTACCAAAAAACCGATATGATTCTTCTTCTAAGTTGTAGCAAATGGCTGAATTTAGTCATTCTTACCTTGAGTTTAACACTGTTGCTTGTGAGGGGCCTCAAAACAGCCAATCCACAGTTGGAGAGACGAGGCATAAGTTCATCATCGAGTAAGATGTTAGCAGCTTTTAAGTTGTTGTGACTAACAGGAGGCAAGCATGTGGAATGCAAATAGCTGAAAGCACAGATTAATCACCTTACTTTTTCATCCTTCAAGTCACAGGAAAAGTAGCATATGTGGAGTAATGGAGGTACACACATTCCCTAATGTGAAACGTTACGGCATTCTAAAAGCACAATGAGTTGTATCAACTAATAGGATACTCTTGGTGGATTTTCTAGCAGCCATTAGACTGTTTTCCACAATTTTATTGAAAATAGATTCTCTCATACTTGTTTTCAAATCAGTTTTTAAAACTCACTGCAACTGTTTATGGAACATAAACACTGATCATTTTTCGCATCTTATTATTTTTGATGAAAAATTTAACTGAGAATTGGAAAACATCAAAAAATTTATGCATTGAGCTCTATTAAATTGTTAGGGGTTTTTTGTTATGTATCTTTTACATAGGGGTATATTTGTACTTGTACCTTGGTCCATATATATACAAAGTGTGAGAGAGAGAAACCTAATTTGAGAAGGACTCTCCTTTTTACCCCCAATTTCACATGGTATCAGAGCTGAAACCTGGAGACTCCTGACCATCAGCATTTATCTCGTTGATAAGGCTGGATGATGAAGACCCAGTGCTCTCCGAACACCTACAACCATTTTCCGACGCCTTACGACTCCCGTTGACCTTATACGCACCAGATCTGGTTCGTATCTTCTGAGTTCTCTAGTCGTATCTTTTGCGGTTCATTTTTCAGACCATTGCCGGACCTACGCCAGCCTTTTCTGACGTTGGTGGTACTGACCCATACCTGTTCCGACCATCTCTGACGCCGACGAACTCCGACGAGTACTTGTCTGGCTGTTCCGACGTCCTCTCTACCTTTCCAGCAATTTCCGACGACACCCAGTGCTCATTCCACTGTTCCGACGACACCCAGCCCTTCTCCGACGACGCCAAGTCTCGTCGGAGGTTCGCTAGACCACCTACGACCTCCTACACCACTCTCCGATGGCTGGACTTACTTTCTGACCTCGTACGGCGACTGTTCAATCAATTACAGGTGCGTTTTCAGGTTTTTGGGCTGTTAGAGGTTGTTCTTTGGTTTATCGAAGGCTGGGTAGGTTGATTTCGAGTTCCTACGAGTCGAATAGGTCTTTGTTTGCTGCTGTTGTTGTTTTCAAGGCTGTTTAGTGTTGGATTTATTGGGTATTATTTGTTTGGAATCTCTGTTCTCGTGTTGATATGTCGGGGAATCCACAAAAAGCTTCCGCTGATACAAAGAATGAGGGGAGTCGTGTTGGGACTCTGGATAACACTCCCCTCGATATTTGTCAAATTAAATTGGATGGTACCAACTATTTGCTCAGGTCTCGCTCTTTTACCTTGGCCATTACGGCCAAGGGCATGTCGAAATTCATCGCAGGGCCTGTTACACAACCGAATTTGAGACTTGGAAGTCACAGAATGCTTTGGCTATGACTTGGTTATTCAACTCTATGATCCCTACTATTCGTCATACCTTTTTGCTCCTAGATACTCCATTTACGGTTTGGATTATTGTGGCACAAACCTATTCCCGAAAGGGTAATGATGCTCAAGCCTTTGAGTTAAGGAAGAAACTTAGGGGATTGGATCAAAACAATCGATCTCTTGTTGAGCATTATGCTGAGTTGCGCAGAGTGTGGCAAGAGCTTCATTACTATCAGGTTTTTCAAGCTGTTTGCACTGCTGATGCCGCTACATTTCACCAGATGGTGGAGAAGGAGCGCATTTATGATTTCCTTGCTGGTCTTGACATAGAATATGATCCAATTCGAGTGCAAGTGCTAAGCCGGGTTCCTTTTCCTACTCTAGGAGAGGCCTATGCTTGTGTTCAATAGGAGGAGAGTAGACGGAGTGCGATGGTTCATCCTTCAATTCCGGATCGCTCTGCCTTAGTTGCTATTCCTACTCCACGGGATGGTAAGTCTACCCAGGGTCAGCTAGGTGATAAGAATGGTCTTGTTGATAAAGAATTGCTCCGGTGTGACTATTGCAATAAAACCAGGCATACGAGGGAATTTCGTTGGAAGTTAAATGGTCGTCCCTCTCGTGGGAAAGGCAGTGGTCGAGGTGGTGGTCTTGTGCGTTCTTATGCACATGTTTTGGAGTCTACTGTTGACATGATGCTTGACCCTATTGGTGCTCATTTGCAAGCTCCCGTGCCTGGTACTTCCCAAAGTGGTGGTCCTTTTTCTCAGGGGGAGTTACAGACTCTCAGGCGCCTAATGGCCAGGCTTGATTCTCCATCTTCCACAGCTTCTACTTCCACTACATCCTCGTACTTTGCTCACACAGGTATCCTAGCTAGTGCATCTACTGCTTCTTCCACTCTTCCTTGGATAATAGATTCTAGTGCCATCGATCATATGACAGGTTGTTCATCTTTTTTTGACTCCCTACTCTACATGTTCTGGTAAGGATAAAGTCAGAGTAACTGATGGTTCCCTATCTGCTATTTCAGGGAAAGGTTCCATCCACTATTCTCCAACCATTTCTCTTTCTTCAGTTCTCCATGTTCCAAATTTTTCGACTAACCTTCTTTCTGTTAGTAGTCTTACCTACTCATTGAATTGCTCTGTGACATTTTTTCCTACACATTGTGTCTTTCAGGAGCTGAATACGGGGAGAATGATTGGCAGTGGTAAAGCTCATGGTGGTCTATATTTTTTGGGGTCTGCACCTCGTCCATCTTTTACACCCCTGTCATTGGGCCAAGCTCTTGCAACAGATACGAGTTCAGCTCTTCCTTTATTGCATCAGTGGCATCGTAGATTAGGTCACCCATCTTTTGGTATTTTAGAAAAACTTTTTCCTACTTTAACTAAGCAATGTAGTAGGAGTCAGTTTTTTTGTGAAGCGTGTGAGCTGGCTAAACACAAACGCTCTTTTTATGCTCCTGTTAATCAAAGAAGTGATTCTCCTTTTACGGTTATTCATTTTGATGTTTGGGGTCCTTCCCCGGTTACTTCTATTTCTGGTTATCGATGGTTTGTCACTTTTATTGACTGTTATTCTTGTGTCACTTGGGTGTATTTACTTCCGTCCAAAAATGAAGTGTTTTCATGCTTTAAATAGTTTCATCAGATGGTTCGTACTCAATTTGACACCAACATTAAAATCCTTTGTAGTGATAATGGGACTGAGTACCTTGATGGGCAATTTCAGGCATCTCTTAGTGAGTATGGCATTCTTTTTCAAACAACTTGTGTTGGCACTCCACAGCAGAATGGGGTTGCTGAATGTAAAAATCGTCATCTTGCTGAGGTAGCCCGTTCTCTCTTGTTCACCATGAATGCCCCAAAATTTTATTGGGGCGAAGCTGCTCTTACTGCAGCTTATCTTATCAATCGCATGCCATCCAGTGTTCTTCAGTTTAAAATTCCTCTTGAGTTTCTACCTCGTAGTTCTTCGGTTTCTTCCCTTCCACCCAAGGTTTTTGGTTGCGTGTGTTTTGTCCATACTCCTAAACATCCTGGTGGCAAGTTAGATCCCAAGGCTCGTAGATGCGTTTTCCTTGGCTATTCCCCTACCCAAAAGGGATATAAATGCTATGACCCTCACTCTCGTAAATATTTTGTTTCTATGGATGTCACCTTTTGGGAAACAACTTCCTTTTACCCTCTCTCCGCTACATCTCTTCAGGGGGGAGAATCATATGGAGGAAGAGATGTTGACATCCCATACTCAGGAGTCATGGTCATACTTTCCAATACCTTGTTATGGTGAGGGGGAGAAGGGAAACTCTACGGAAGAACCCGTATCTGAAGCAAGAGCAGAACATGACATGAGTGGCCAAGATGGTGACGATGGTAGGCTTTACCCACATAGGTTGCCTAATTTGCAAAAGTTTTCTCGACGGAAAAAGGGACAACCGGCCTGTGCGATACCACCTTGCCAATCACTATCACCTGCTCTGGTTTCAAGTCCAGTTTCTGCTTCTTCAGCTGACTCATCTGGTAATGAACCATCCCTTCTTGTTTCTAATAATCTTGATGCTCCTATTGCTCATAGAAAAGGAGTTAGACGGTGTACTCAACATCCCATCTCACAGTTTGTTTCATATGATTGTTTATCTCCTTCGTATCGTGCATTTGTTTCCTCTCTCTCTTCCATATCTATCCCACAGAGTTGGAAGGAAGCATTCATAATACCTAAGTGGAAAGAAGCTATGGTAGAGGAGATGACGGCTTTGAAAAAGAATGGCACCTGGGAACTAGTGTCTCCCCCAAAGGGAAAGAAATCAGTGGGTTGTAAATGGGTGTTCACAGTTGAGAGGTACAAGGCGAGACTTGTTGCCAAGGGCTATACTCAGACATACAGAATTGACTATGAGGAAACCTTTGCTCCGGTAGCAAAGATGAACTCTATTCGAACCTTACTCTCTTGTGCTGCTAGTTTGAATTGGCCTCTTCAACAATTCGATGTTAAAAATGCATTTCTTCATGGTGATTTAGAAGAAGAAGTGTAAATGGATATACCACTAGGTTTCTCTTCCTTTGCAACCGAAGGGAAAATGTGTAGATTGAGAAAAGCCCTCTATGGATTGAAGCAGTCACCGAGAGCTTGGTTTGACAGATTTCTTAAAGCAATGTTGAGATTTGGTTACCGCCAGAGTCAGGCAGATCATACTATGTTCATCAAGGGAGGTAATGGCAAGATTGCTATCCTCATTGTCTATGTGGATGACATAATTATGACTGGCAATGATGCAAAAGAAATACTCCATCTTAAGGCTCGTCTTGCTCAAGAGTTTGAGATTAAGGACTTGGGGTCATTGAGATACTTTCTTGGGATGGAGGTGGTAAGATCTGATAA